>LR991034.1:15397396-16647396 GCA_905163495.3 Cosmia trapezina
ATTGATGAAAATTGATAAACTTAATATTAACTTAATAGTTAGCCAGTGAAACCACTGGGGGCGCCGGGCGCTGCTGTCGATGTTGTTCTTTGAACTTCTTTGTCGAAATCTGGGAGTTCCAGGACAACGTAAAATAAAATAAATAATTACTATCTTGACGCCTGTATTCCTCAAATCAAAAGCCAAGGGTAGGCAGAACTGAATTATAATAGTGTACGCATAATAAATTACGCTAGTTAAGTTTATTGGTAACATTAACACAGCATTGCATTGTGTAATGTGTACGAGAGGTAAATTTTACTATCGTTGTGTTTAGTATAGTATAAAAATTGAATAATTCATTGACACCGTATTGTTTTGCATATTAATTGTCTCGTGAAGAGGGGCTCTTCGCTATATAATAACAGCAGCACGGGTCGATCGAAGGATAAGCTACGCTTGCCGCGGTCGGTTCGTGGATGGGTGACCATCCATTGCATATCGAGACCCTTCCGTGCCTCGGAAAGCAAGCCCAAAAGTCTGACAACCAGTCTTAACTGACTTGTTGAAGTCTTATAGGCAATTGCTGCAAGTAAAATACTGGCTGCATCCGGTTAGACTGGAAGCGGACCTCAACATAGTTGGGAAAAGGCTAGGCAGATTGATAGCATCACATATTAATTTAACAACTAATAATACATATTAGTTTCTGTTTTTGTAATTTAATGTGTAGGGGAGACTGGGTACGGTTGCAGCAGGGTACGGTTAAACCAACGCTAATAACTCGTAAACTATTAGCGGTGTGGTGAGGGGTACAAGGGGAGAAAGACGCGGCTGGCGAGTCCGGACATGAATCACAGTGACGCGTGCACTTCGCGCGCTCTGTACGTTTCCAGGGGACCCTATTATATTTTTTCGACAAAAAGTAAGTATTTTCTATTGTTTTCTTTTTCAAATTACTTTGTGGATATTAGCATTTGCATTTTGAGTGATTTTCTGTTTAATTGTTAGATTTTGAAGGTTCGAAAACCGGGATTCATTTTTGTTTATGTTGTTTTGTTTCGACGCTATGTTTGTTTTATTAGCGGTTGAGGGGTATGGGGACGGATGAAGCAATTATTGTGGGTACGATTGAAACAATGATAACCGTTGCTTTTTTCGTTGTAGATGCCCAGACAACGTATCAAAAAAACTTCAAGAGGCGAGTGTGATATAACTCAGTACGAAAATGCGTATGAAGAAGTCAAAAAAGGGACTTCTTTACGAAAAGCTGCAGAGATGTACGGAGTTCACCATTCTTCTCTTCTGCGATACAAGAAAAAAGAGATGCAGCGATCGAAGAAGGTAACCAGGCTGATGTTAGTATGGGGTATGTAGCCCACAACCGAGTATTTACCCCTGACCAGGAATTTAAACTGTCAAAATATTTGATCCGCTGTGCGGATATTTACTTTGGTCTATCTGACAAGGTAGTAAGAAAATTAGCATTCCAGCTCGCTGTCAAATATAATTTAAACATAGAAATGGTGCCATACTAGAATTTAACTATTTCTTGTTGATTATTAATAAAGAAACTGATTTTTATTACTTATTTGTTTATGTTTCAACTGACCCCCATCGCTGTTTCAACCGCCCCTGGTATGGGTAGGTACGGTTGAAACAGTGGCACATTATTTTATTAAACTCTTCCTATCTAGTAAATATGGCAGTTGAGCCTCTAATTTTGAGATGTATTTGAAGACAAAAGTCTATTCTCTCATTTTATGTGTTTTGTTGTTTGTTATGTTTCAAAATGGCTGTGCTACGAGCGTTCAGAGCAAAATTGTTTCAACTGTACCCAGTCTCCCCTACCTATGTATAAATATATTTGTTAATTTTTTATACATCTACAAAAGTTAGTTTTTTCTGAATTAATGAATGAATGATATTTACTTGCAAGAATACGTAAGTTCTTAACAACTGTCATGGGTTTCACTATACTCGGCATTTCAGCCCTACAAATATTTAGGTTTACATATTGTAACCAATATGTAAATCTAAACTTATACTTATAGCATGCAGTACACATTTAGTAATAACATAACAATATTAATAATAATTATAATTTTTAATAATTTACACCGTCTGAGACACCTTGTAGTTCTGTAGAATATAGTCCCTCGTTGTTTAACTATAAGTTCAGTCTTGCAACAGTTATGTAGCACTAACTACTTCCGACGGTCTGAGAGTGAAGTAGTTTAGCTAATCATACTGAGTATACTGAACGAGCAGGTAAGGTTAATAATAATACAGTTCTTGATACTAGAGAAGAGAGGTGGTATCATAGAGGCATGATATAATATTATGAAGTAAGTAGGTCCTTTTACTTCGTTTACGTTCATATATCAGCGGTTTAATTTTGACAGTTCAACAATATTCATTGCGTTATTTACGTTGCTGTGCAGGCAAATTTTTCGAACATATGGAGCAATGGATTAGGCTTCAAAATCATTCAGATTGTGTGTTACGCAATTAGGTTGCTGGTCATACACGTACGCCGATTGTGAGTACTACACACCTGACCTTTCTGAAGAACATAATATTATGGGTGGGCCATCTAGTGTTTTAAGTTTGAATCAGCTTTAAAAAAAAACTACTGATTGTTTTGTCAAATTTCTGGTTTTATTGGAAAGGTTGAACTTTGTCATTTAAGAATGGAACACAATATTTCATATGACTACCACGAATGGCTCGGCAGTACCCCATCCGATCAGCCCAATTTTTTTAGTACATTTTCGATTGTTTCGGCTTGAATCTCTTCAATGGGAACTTCGATTTCATGTTTCAACGCTTCAATTGTCTTGATGGTTTGCGTAACATTTATCCTTAATGGTTCCCCACAGAATATCAATATAATCCAAAGGGCTCAAATCACAGCTCCGAGGCGGCCAATTGACATCAGCATTTCGGTTGATTATTCGATTACTTACAGTTTGCGTCAAAGACTTTGGAAGTAAGTTTATAATATTTCCCTATTCTGTTCGAGCGTATAGTTTCCCATTTTGCAAACGTCAAACATAAAACTTCCTGTCAAAAAAAGAATGTCATTCTACCTTCCAAAGTCAAAGTAATCGGTACTTACTTCAAAGCACTCACCCGCTAAAATGTATTTTTTTATTTTAATGGAATTAAAATTTGCAATGACTTAATTAATAATAAGTATGGAAATTAAATTATAATAATAACGTATCATAAGTAATTATGACATAATAAGTAATTTTATTATAATGGAAAACGACATCGCGGCAGGCCCAGATGGAGATGAAAACGGGATGAGCTGGAATCCTTTAATAAAGATTGGTCCTTGGCAGCACAGAGAGAGGTGGAAAGAGACTATAGACCTTGCCCACCCGTGGGATACTAAAAATATAGTCGCGGCTTGTGCACCATCTCTTCTTACCAATTTGTACGCCATGATACACGACTGAACATAAGAACATTTCTGTATTTAATATGTTGCATGCAATGTATGTACACCATGTTTATGTAATTTTTTTTTTTCGTTGTGATCTCAGGTAGATACAATCAATTATATTAATTTTATTATTATTAATTTGCAGAACGTCAGGACTGATTAGCCAAATTAAATGCGTTTATTTACTAAATCCACACAATTACTAAATTCTGACGTGGCGACTCAATCCAAACATATAGATTGAGGTGCCAACTTTATGTTCTTTATCTTTTGAAGTATTATACCTACAAAATGGAGGTTCGAACCTTCAAAATTTTTAAACTTACTACTAAATAAGTATTAAATTTCATTAAGATACGAAATGTGGCGACTCAATCCTTACGGACATAATAAATAAACTTAGTTACTTACTTACTATTATATTACATCGTACATCGGAAGGGTATGCCCTATATGCCCTAGGACATAATTATTATGTTCTTTTAGGGCGTCTCCTGATCTTTGACAGTCGTTACGGGTTGTCAGAAGCCCGAAAGTCTGACAACCAGTCTTACCAAGGGGTATCGTATTACCCAGTAACTGGGTTGTGGAGGTCAGATAGGCAGTCGGTCCATGTCCATTCAGCTGCATCCGGTTAGACTGGAAGCCGACCCCAACATAGTTGGGGAAAGGCTAGGCAGATTGATTGATTGATTTTTAGGGCGTCTCCTGGCGTTTCTTACCTTAGTTTCTGCCTACGTCTACCTATGGGAAGAAGGAGTCAGACATTTATACACATTTCGTCAATTATGTTCAAGTTACATATAATATAGGCGAGCCTATTGCTATCAGCAAGGTACAGATAGACTGAGGGCTGCTACAAGAGCGTTAAATCTCTATTTACAGCAGTATAACAACATGTAAACATATTTGCAACGGTGGTCTATTGTGGAGTACCGGTTCCGATCCTCTGGTGGGGGCCAAGTGTTAAGTAGGGACAAGAACATCTGTCGCCCCCATTCCACAGGACCCGATTGGTGGTGCGTAGTGTTCCACGCGCGCCTGTCTATGACGTAACGGGGGGAGCCCAACACCGCACTACCCCCTATGAGATGTGGCACGCATGGTGCGGGCCATCACCAGTCCGGGTCGCGTATATAGAAATGCTAATTCAGTACGTCCCCTCAGGCGGAGATGAATACCTAGAGTTAGCGCATTTCCAGGCGTTAAACACACGTAAATGCTAGTATTCAGTAGCATTTACGCGGAATTAGCATTTACTAGCATTTACGTGTGTTTAACGCCTGGAAATGACTCTATGGTCTCCGCCTGAGGGGACGTACTGAAGTAGAATTTCTATATACGCGTCCGGGTCAGCGGAAGTCACATGCTCACCGACAGCCCCCGACGCAGGTGTACGAGGGAACACCGGTGTGGTTTTAGCCAGTAAGAGTCTGACAGACCCTTCTCCTTACACTAGGGTGGAGGACATCCATGAGGAATCCAACACCGACAAAAAAAAAAAAGGTGTTACGTAAGGTAGGTACCTAGGTTTTCTAATGACAATTCCTCAGGAGTAGCCCGGACTCTGTATTTTCCGGTTGCTGGCAATCATAGATATAAGAAAGAAGGAGATGTGCCCAGTATGTTAAAATGTATTGGAACCCTGTGTCTCCACTTTGTCCCTTTGCCACTTTCATGATTTTAAACACAAATACGATAAAATACTTGTACTTACTTATGGAAAGTGATTCCGTGATTTAGAAACTACTGAACAACACGGCATTCTTCTATATTGTCACGGTCACAGTCGAAAGCGCACTAGTTCGCTGTGACGGAAATTGTACCATGATTGTCGCGCGGACACAAATTCGCCCGCTTGCCACTTCCCCTGTCTTTTACATTTCTATGATGACAATAGACTCGCCCCTTAATACAAAGAAAGAAAGAAATAAAAACTATTTATTCACGCTAAAAATGACGCACAAACATAATAGTATATTATGCAATTAGTGAATAAAGGACGGATTTAAAGCGAGGGCCATAGATGAATCACGAGCTAGTGAAGGATTTTAATGGCTGAATCACGACCGTAGGGAGTGATTCATGATAAGCGAGTGATTCAAGTGTTAGAATCCTGAGCGACGCGAATGATTCATGGCCCTCGATATAAATCCGTTTTATTCAAGAGTTGCATACTATACTTTATACCATGAATACGAGAAAAAGAAAGATTTAATCGAAAATAGACATTCAATGAAGAAAAAGGAAGGTTGAATTGGCTTTGATGTACTTAAACTAGCCGTGATTTGTTGAGTAGGTAGCAAGTTTTCTACTATATCTCTTTCATAAATTCAGGTGTTGACACATCTTCTTCATCACTCGAATGCATTTTTAATCGATTTATCATTAATCACTAATCACAATTATAATAATTAAGTATCACTAATATACTCTTTGTGTTCGTACAACTGACAGTATTGAAAATAGCGCCAATTTACTAAGGACAGCAAAGAGCACAAAACAGTTTTTATTCTAATGCTATTAACTCCTTGTCGAAAATGTGGACCAATAAAATTGAATTTAGAACACACCAACATAGGTCGAATACACAGATTACACTTACAGATACCGTAAGCCATCCGACCAAGCGTGCCCTGCATGTTTGTACTAAAAAAAGTCTGTTAGCTCAGTGACGCTTAGCGATTGAAACAATTCTGTTTACGTTGAGCACATCACTAAATGGCTGGGGTGAAGTTATCGTTGTATAAAAAAGATGACACGCTCGGTTTTCATACTATTTAATAACATGCCGTATCTAGCCTAGGTACTATAAATCTATGGTCGAATACATTGGTGTGTTTCAAATTCAAACATCAAAACAGTGAGTAAAAGTGCTTTTTATTCACTGTTTTCAGTGAATAAAATAACCTTTTTAGAGGGGGAATGGTATAATAGTATATTATGCAATTAGTGAATAAAGGACGGATTTAAAGCGAGGACCATTGATGAATCACGAGCTAGTGAAGGATTCTAACGATGGAATCACGACCGTAGGGAGTGATTCATGATGATTGAATCACGAGCGTAGCGAGTGATTCAAGTGTTAGAATCCTGAGCGACGCGAGTGATTCATGGCCCTCGATATAAATCCGTTTTATTCAAGAGTTGCATACTATACTTTATACCATGACTACGAGAAAAAGGAAGATTTAAGTGAAAATAGACATATAATGAAGAAAAAGGAAAGTTAAATTGGCTTTGATGTAAACCAGCCGTGATTTTTTGGGTAGCAAGTTTTCCACTATATCGGCCGCCCTCTCTTTCATAAACTCAGGTGTTAGTTTAGTTTAGTTTAGTTTAATAATTATAAAAAAAAATTACATGTCAATAGTCATTATAAGTTACAAAATAGAGCATAATCATACAAGTTATCATAATAAGATTGATTGAGAGAATTCCAACAATACAATAACACACACAAACACACACAACACATCACACACACACACACACAACACATCTTCATCACTAGAATGCATTTTTAATCGATTAGAACAACACTAAACAAACACAAAATTAAAGATTAAAGTAACACTAAACTTTGTGTTCGTACAACTTACAGTATTCAAAATAGCGCCAATTTACTAAGGACAGCAAACAACACAAAACAGTTTTTATTCTAATGCTAAACTCCTTGTCGAAAATGTCGACCAATCAAATTGAATTTAGAACACATCAATATAGGTCGAATACAAAGATTACACTTACACTAGATACGGCAAGCCACGACCAAGCGTGCCCTGCATGTTCGACTGTTCGTACTAAAAAAATTCTGTTAGCTCAGTGACGCTAAGCGATTGAAACAATTCTGTTTACTCTGAGCACATCACTAAATGGCTGGGGTGAAGTTATCGTAGGTATAAAAAAGATGACACGTTCGGTTTTCATACTATCTAATAACATGCCATATCTAGCCTAAGTACTCTAATTCTGTGGTCGAATACATTGGTGTGTTCTATTTTCAAACATCAAAACAGTGAGTAAAAGTGCTTTTTATTCACTGTTTTCAGTGAATAAAATAAGCTTTTTAGAGGGGGAATGGTATAAATTTAGTTTTTAGCATGAGCCTAAAAATAAAAACAAGTGGGTAGTTATTTATTTTTCATCCCATCTATTCGAAAAGAGCTCATTGGTTCCTCGATAAGTGCAAGCAAAATGGATCATTCCGGTGCACTTAATAACAGTGACGAAATGAATTTTGAATTTGGAACACTATTTCATTAAAACGTTTGAAAGTAATTCGCTTCGATAGAGTCCTGCAGGGCTCGGATACCGGTATATTTTTCGAAACGGTTTCGTCTTAAATACCTAAGAAATTATTTGTTTCAGTTATGTTCGAACGGAACGTTATAAATAACGTTTTTGAAGAAAATAAAATTTAAATCGTTCTCGATTAATAAAACGTTTTTAACCGTTTTTTTTTCATGTTTTATTTATTTTATCTTTTATTTTTTATTTTATGAATGATATTAATACGTAAGGTACCTTCCGCAACTGGTTTTTGAAACGTTCTCATTTCGTTTTTATTCCGAACAAAATGTTGTACAAAAAACTGTTAGAAACGTTTTAAAAACGTTATTTTAAATAACGTTTCCGAGCCCCGCTGACCGGTAATAAATAATCACGCCTGCCGACGCAGCATTGGTTAAGCAAATTTAAAAAAAAATAAGCGGGAACTTCTTATTTGTTTTATTATGTAGGTACTTTTTAGCAAAATAATTACGGACAATTTTAATTTGATTCACACAAATTGAATAAAATATGAGTTCTAGCTGTGAAAGTGAAATATTAACAACAGAAAGTATAAAATTAAACGCAGAAACTGTCATAAACAATTTACTGCCAAACAAATCGAGAGAAAAATATCTAAAATACTATGATTTAATTACATGGAAAAATGAAAAGGAAACAAAGTCATTTTCAGAAACTGTATTTTTATCATACTTATTTTCAACATTTAGCGAAGACCAAATAACCTTCAACTTTAAGGAGTATATATTCGATGTTAAAAACTACGGTTAATACCAGAGTCTGAAGTTATAACGAATACCCAAGATATAAATAAGTCAACAACATTTTCTGTTACCAACAAAATAGTTACAATAAACTTCCAAAATTGCGATAACGTATCTATTATTAATACAAATTTATATTAATAATAGATACGTTTTCGCAATTTTGGAAGTTTATTGTAACTATTTTGTTGGTAACAGAAAATGTCGTGTTTATTGTAATTTAGTTATGTTAATGTAAATATTCGTCACTACTAAAAGCATCTCTTCTTTTTGTCATAGAGGGGCATGAAAAGCAGAGTGTGCCATACGGTACCAAAATGACGTACTTTGAATCCCTCGCTACGCTTAGGATTCTAATATAGAATCCCTCGCGAAGCACGGGATTCTACTCTAGAATCCTTCGCTTCGCTCTGTATTCAAACAATCGCTCTCGCCCTCAATACATTATTTTGGTCCCTGATGACACAATCTACTATTAAACATAAAAAAGAAAAAGAACAATACATATTTAAAGAAAATATGCGACAAGGGATTTAATAAAATAATTGGCGAAATGTTGGCGTAATGTACACTTTTTCAGATCTATCTCCGGGGAATACAGGCGTGGCAGTGGTTATTTATTTGTTCAAAATAATTTGTGCTTACTTTATTACTAACTCCTACATTTCCTTAAAGTGTTAATACGTACTTGCTTAGGTAAACATTTAATGTTGTTGTGTAAACTCTACGTTGGTGTATCTATGATTGGACTAACAGTTTAGTTATATTGACGACTAGCTTTTGCCAGCGGCTTCATCCTCGGAATTAATCCAGGATTAAAAGTATCTTATGTGCTATTCTACCTATCTCTGTGTAAAATTTCATCCAGATCCGTTCAGCCGTTCTGGCGTGATTGAGTACCAAATATTCATCCATTTAAACTTTCCATTATAATATTAGTAGGAAGTAAGAATGGGAGTCAGGTTTCCGATGTTGTATGTTTAAGTTGGAATGGTATACTTATTATACTATAAATTTATAATGATTATTTAATTATTTCAAAATCTTTAGTTGTTCATTTACATTCATGACATTTAACTGCTGTTTTTATTTTAAGTTTTAGTATTTTTTTAAGTTATTTAAATTCGACACAATTTAAAAATTGTTATGAATAAATGATAATGATAATGGTAGAATAGTAGTACTGAATATTATAACTTACTGGGAAGTCGGTGAGAAGACCCGTGGGTGGTAAGGTGCAATGGATTGGCAATTAAAACAGTTTTAGTGCAATTTTGCAACGAAAGTAAAATGTACGCCTGCGAAACTACGTTTTTTTTCTGTCTTTGTTTACTTACTGTTTTAATTAGGGTTCCGTACCTCAAAAGGAAAAAACGGAACCCTTATAGGATCACTCGTGTGTCTGTCTGTCTGTCTGTCTGTCCGTCTGTCCGTCTGTCACAGCCAATTTGCTCCGAATCTAATGGACCGATTAAGTTAAAATTTGGTACACATATGGATTTCTGTGACCCAAACACGTACAGCTAAAATAAATATATGTATTTTGAATATGAGAGTCACTTTTAGGGGGAAAATAAGAAAATTAAAAAAAAAAGGTTTGTAAACTGTACCGTGTGACATATCAAATGAAAGGGCTTACTATGAGGGTCTCAAATATACTTTTTTTTATAATTTTAAAATATATTGTTTTAAAGTTATTTAAGAAAATAGACGAAAATTGACCATTCCCCCCCCCTTATCTCCGAAAATACTGAGCTTAAAATTTTGAAAAAAATATAGAAAATAGTTCTATACCTGTAGATTACAGGAAAACCTATAAGACGTCTGTGGTCTTAAAATAACATGGTAAATCTATATATATAAAAAAATCAAAGTCCTGACTGAGTCACTGACTAATATATCAACGTACAGCCCAAACCAATGGACCTAGAGACTTGAAAGAATCATGGCCACGCGGCTAACATGTTTGGACTATAAAAATCTAACAAAACGACCCTTGATGAAACATACGTTGTTTCATTGACCTTTAGAAATGTAACTAAGTACGGCCCTTTAATATATTTTTAAAAGACGGGAGAGTCAAGTAATTAAGAAATATGTTTTTTGAGGTTATTATTCTGTGGCTTTTTGAATTGAGAGGTTTTTCCAGGTGAAAAACCTCTCAATTCAAAAGGCCATTTTTTTTACATTGTGTTACAAATTATTTCGAATGCAAGCCAGATAAGTCTGTGCGTGTCCAAGATCGCCACTAATCGTGGTTTCTACTGACGGTGCATATTAGTTCATATATGCATATTTAGTAGGTACCAAGCAACACCCTCGGTCGTGTGCAAATGCAGACTCATCTGGCTCCCACTCTACATAATTATCTGTTATGGTTGAGTTATCTTCATACATGAGTAGGTACCATATCAGACATGGACACAAAAAAACTTTGGCGACTAATATTAACAGTGGATCCTGCTTTGAAGGAAGTTAGTGTACCCCCACTTCATAGTTAAAATAGGAAAAATCTGTTTCAAAACCGAATTGGGGCATCCCGACTCCACGTAGTCTTTTGGCTGCTACCCCTACAGTGCATATAAATCCAGAGGCGGGAAGAGCGGGAGAGCAGCGCCCGCCCGCTGTAACAAAGCTTAGGCACCCGTGCGAGCCGAAGCCGAAGCTGCGGAGGTAAGGAAGAAGGGGCTGCACTTCCCGCAGCGCCAGAGACGTTGTAGAAGCATGCTAGTTTATATTAAAACAAAGCTAACAACTGATTATTAAGCTGTTTTCTAAGTAAAAGTATCCTTCGCTGTAGCTGCCAACCCACTATATTTGCTACCGGCTTTAATTATTTTTTAATCCCAAATTCAGATTAATTTTTCGCCGCGTTAAATACATGCCTAAAATGATTACTTTTAAGCAGTTGACATTGCCGGGGATTTCATTTCGATAAAAAAATAAAATCGATTTAGATCTAAGTTAAAGTATGGACTTCTCTAGTAATGTTAATAACTATAAATGCGTTCAAAATCAATATTTTTTACTGCGTTCTGATAAAGCAAAGTTATAATTATTAAGATGATTATTTAAATACTTCCCAATCTTTTAAAAATAAATTGATGATACCTAATAATTACACTAACAATGTACTACATTTTGGTGACAGTCTCATATTAGGTCGGAATTCTGTTTTTTCTTAGTCCAAAATGACCATGATCCTTTTGCACATAGATACCTTATTATATTGTAAACATCCACTAAGGATGGATTTTTGGAAATTCCATCCCTAAGGGTGTAAAATAGGGGATGAAGGTTTGTATGAAAAATCCTATCCCTTGAGTTAATAGACTTGAAACTTAGCACGAATATTCATCTAAGTAAATTATAAAGTTTATCATTTTGAGTTTTCCTAAACTACCCCCCTAAAGAGGGATTGGGGGTGTCAAAGTTTGTATGGAGGAATTTTAACACGCGGTCCGATTAACTCAAAACTCAGTTTTTGTACTTGAGACCAAAAATGAAGAATAATGTGTATCAGGGTTTTCCAAAAATCTACCCCTAAGGGGTGAAAAGTTAATTTTATAGCAGAGGATTTTATTGGGGCTTGATTAACTCTAAAATTGGTGTAAATAATGTTTGAGTCAAGTTATGGAAACATACCAGACGATTTTTGAAATTCTTTATCTGTGTTCGTGAAAACAGAGATACAGTTTATATGAAAAATCTTATTAATTTGGTTAAAGAACTTAAACTTAGCACAAATACTTACATAAGTAAGTAATAATGTTTGTCATTATTAGTTGTTCAAAACTACGCCTCAAATGAGGTTTAGGGATGTTAAAGCTTGTATAGAAGAATTTTAAAGCGCAGTCCGATTAAAAAAATGGTACTTTGAGTCAAGTTAGGAAACTTGCCAAACGAATTTTCACCGATTTTGACGGAATATTGCTGATGTTTTAAGGAGTAACTAAGGCTATTTTTATTTTAGAAAAATAATTAGGGTTCCGCGCAAGAAAATTAAAATCCATGAAATCAGACAACCACGTACAGTCCAGTACAAACTTACTAAGCCTCCGCTATCTATTACGGCTATAACAACTAATAATAAAAATAATGCAAAGTTAAAAATTTAAGGGGTCGGTCCCCATACAATAAACTTTTCATTTGAAAAAAAAAATAAAAAAAATAATCTAGCATGTGGGGTGTCATCGTCTAGAACTCATTAAGTAGAGTACAAACATTTTTTTTTTTATCTCCTAAAATTAAGAAATAGGGGGCCGCAAAAGTTGTAAATTTTAGATCATTTTTGTACGAGCTCTAGCGCAACAATTCAACAAATTAGGAATTTGAAACTTCTTTATACCATGTAGGTACCATAAATACTGTATTTAAGCAACAATACTGAAAACGGCGATTCATAAGGTGTTTTGTTTAAACATGGGTGATTTTCTGCAACTGCAAAAATAACCTTGTAATTCACAGTATCATTATAAAATAAGTAAAAAGTTATCTTTGCGATTGTTAAACATATAATATGGTACGGAACCCTTCGTGCGCGAGTCCGATTCGCACTTGACCGGTTTTTTTTTTTTAATATGTGCCCGTAATATACATAATACATTATAAGAACTGGAAAAGCAGTGCACAAATTTTCACAGGAAAAATAATTTTTACCCATGAATAATAACAACTTACACTATGGGACCAACTCTGAAATCACGGAAAAAAATCAGTTATTTAATACATTGATCGAATAGTACTGAACTATTGTATGAAACATCAGATTTTTTTTTCGTGATTTCAGAGTTGGTCCCATAGTGAAAGTTGTTTATATTCATGGCTAGAGCACCCCATGAAAATTTGCGTACTGCTTAAAAACTTTTCCTGTATAAAGCGCTTCCAATTTCAACTAAGCTTCAAATACTTACCTACGTGTCTAGGTAGGTATACTGCTGAAGATTTAACATAGGCCTCTCTTCTCACGTTCATCTTATCCCAAAGCCAGCCATTATAAAAAGGTTCTCGTTCGCACTAAATAACTTACTTTTCTTCTTATTAACAAGTTACTATTTAAATAGCTGTCGGAATTAGCATTCAAATTGGCTATAAACATGCAAACTAAAAGCCTTGTCACCTCTATCTAATCTTTAAACCCTGCTAATTCTCTAATAGCCCACGACTCCTGATTCGGGAGCCTATAAATTCCGGACTTAATAACCATCATGGGAGCCATTTCTATACAACAAAGCCTACCTCTGTTGGCCCAGTTTTTTTATCCAACCTTAAAAACAATGAGGTTCTTAATTCGGCTATTTTTACAAGCATTTATTTAATTTGCCTTGTTACTAAGTAGTATTGCTTAAATCTTGTTTAGTATGCTTAGAAGCCATATATTAGGTCTTTCTATTCATATACGAAATTTCTTAAGGTATTTGTACTCAACATTATTATATAAACAACATTGAATATGGGACCAAACCTGAAATCGCGAAAAAAATATCAGCAAAATATCGCCATAAGCCGAGGTCCGTACCCTTAGCGAGTGGTCGCTTAGTTTTTAAATTGTATGCCCTTGCTGTATTCTTTAATGGCACCCCGACAACTTCCTAGGTTGACCTGCGAGATGCCATTTCCCAAAAACAAAAACAAGTTCACTTTTTTTATTTCGATGTTAGAATTTATTCGATAGTTTCATATCACTGTATTACCAGTGTTTTCATTTATTATCGTACTGCGTCCCCAGAATGCTCAGACAAAATAATGTGCTGATTTGGATATTATGCTTATTTTATAGAGCTAATGAAGAACTGCGGGGAAAGAGAATGGAATTCTTCAATGGATGTCAGCATCACTCGCAATCATAATTATGCCGATGATGATAATGTAAATTAATCAGTCAAAATAGAAGAATAAAGTAAGCCAAACACAAGTAATAATCGGCTTTAAAAAGAAAATTCGGGAGTCAGCGTTAAAACAAAATTATTGGCCTCAGGCATTAAGTCCGCCTTTGTACAGTATTTTTTTACTTGTGCATAAAGTTTTAATAAATAAATAAAATAAAATTATGTTGGTCTGATCTGTGACGCTGACTCTCGAATTTTTTTCATTGCATTCCCGAATCAAAGGCAAATTATTCCATGGACCAAATACCACTTCTGTTGTGCCTCACGGCTTTTTTTCTAATTCCCACTTGCTTTATACTAAAGTCGTGACTGTTATTTTACTTTTGTGATTCTGAGCACGATCAGACCTCTTTATTAACTCTGTTGGGTAACTCAATTTGGCGTTGAAGGGATGACGAGAACCCCCCGTACGTGTTACGGCTACTGGTGTATTACTGCGATATATCTGTGAACAAAATCGAACAATAGTGGCGACTTTGTTATTGGTACGAGTAGAGGACCGACCTTGCTTTGTAGGGGTGCAATCTGGTAATGTGATGACATGACAAAACATCGAGATTTCTATGTTATATCTAAGTTCAATACAAATAGAAAGAAGAAGAAGAAGTATGGAAGAAAAAGCCATGTTGCGCCGACCCCAAATAAATTGAGATAAGTAGGCAAGGCAAGGTATGAAGCTACAGTACGCGGCGGGCTCGACTAGTCGAGCTAATCCAGTATGGGCTGCCGCGCATCGGCTGGTTCGCACGTTAGTTCGATACTCGTGCGCCGCATCGTAAAAAAGACACAACCTTAACGAGTCAGAAGGTATAAGAGTTACGCGATAGAAATAGAGGCAACTTCTAGGTACTTACCGTTGACCTAGAATCATGAAATTTTGCATGTAGCAAGGTCTCATAGCAAAAGCAAAGGAAAAAGCCCGAAAATCTTCAATTTGTTATTTTATCTCATAAAATTTTATTTTACTGGGATTTCTAGTTTTGCAACTACAATAATAGGTTTGATTTAGGGGTAAATTGTTTCAGCTACGGAACCCTTCATTGTGCGTGGCTCGACATGCACTTGGCCGGTTTTTTAGGGTTCCGTACCTCAAAAGGAAAAACGGAACACTTGTAGGATCACTTCGTTGTCCGTCTGTCTGTCTGTCAGTGTGTCAAGACCCTTTTTCTCAGGAACGCGTGGAGGTATCAAGTTGAAATTAATATCAAATACGTAGATCTATGGTCCCGTGGAGTTCTGAAAAAATCAACCTTCTAAGTCAGCGCAATAAAAAAATACGGTCATTTATGCGACATATTTTGATACTCGCAAGTAAATCAAAACCTATAGGGTACTTCCCGTTGTCCTAGAAACATGAAATTTGGCAAGAAGCAAGGTCTTACAGCACAAGTAAAGGGAAAAGTCCGAAAATTGTTAATTTATCATTTTATCATACAAAAAAATATTTTCAAGTATGTCAGTCTGTGAAGACCCCTTTTGTCAAGAACGCTTGGAGGTATCAAGTTGAAATTAATATCAAATACGTAGATTTATAGTCCCTTAGATTCCTGAAAAAATCAACCTTCTAAGTCAACGCAAGAAAAAAATACGGTCATTTATGTGACATATTTTGATACTCGCCAGTAAATCAAAACCTATAGGGTACTTTCCGTTATCCTAGAATAATGAAATTTGGTAAGAAGCAAGGTCTCATAGCACAAGTAAAGGGAAACATTAATTTGTCATTTTATGACACAAAAAATATTTTCAGGCCTGTCAGTTTGTCAAGACCCTTTTTCTCAGGAACGCGTAGAGGTATCAAATTGAAATTAATATCAAATACGTAGGTTTATTGCCCCTTACAGTTCTAAAAAAAATCAAGATTCTAAGTCAACGCAATAAAAAATAGTGCCATTTATGCGACACATTTTTATACTCGCACGTAAATCAAAACCTATAGGGTACTTTCCGTTGACCTAGAATCATGAAATTTGGCAAGAAGCAAGATCTCACAGTAGAAGTAAAGGAAAACGTCCGAAAATTGTTAATTTGGTATTTTATCACGTGATTTTTTTTTTTTTGGGATTACAATGTTAAGTTTGTTTTTGAGATAAATTCTTTTGAACTACGGAACCCTTCATTGTGCGTGGTCCGACACGCACTTGGCCGGTTTCTTTTTAGAAGATCTTTGCGATCACACAGATATGAGATATGTATAGAGATAAAATTCGTGTGGTTCGCTGTCTTATTGAATTTTCTCGAGTATGCGGACAAAATGATCTGATATTTATTTTCCACCACAAGCATAACTTTTTGTTTCGTGATACCCAGTAACTGTGTGGCAGTCGCATGTTAAATACTGGTATTTATAGTCTGCATTCGGTTAGACTGGAAGCCGAGCCCAACAGAGTTCGGAAAAGGCTAGGCTAGGCAGTTTTGTTCAGCGTAGTGCTGTGCGTTCCTATAAGGTAGGTACCGTATCAAATTGTTTAAGTATTTATTATTTTATAGCCTTTATATCATAACAATCTTTAGGTGTTGTCCAAATCGATTTCTCGTTGAATTTATCGAAACATGATATTGGAAATTGGCGTGTTTATTTTATTAGACAGATTTAGGTAAGTGGCAGTAATTTTATGATAGTACCTACTAACACTAAAAAAGAAACTATGATAATAATCATTGTTACCCTTATTTTTATTACGATCATCGTTTTTGAAAACATAGAAACCTTTTTTTAGACGCATGAATACCACAGAAAGTATATGCATGTACCTAAATAGTATATAATTATCTTACCACAAATTTAATATTATTCCGAAAACATTTCATTTTCTTCATTAAATTCTAAGAAAAAAATAAACTTTGGTTTCATAATGTGATTTTAATAATAATAATAATAATAACCCCACCGCAGTATCTCTACGTTGACGTCGTGGTGGGGCTTGTGCGTTCCGTATTCTTGGTCTGTGCCGGTAGAGTTTACTATGCCGGAACAGGTCTAGGATGAGGAGCCAGACCAAGAGAGATACAGAGACCCGCAGGGCAGCATGTGGCGAGCTGTTGGGCAGTAGCGACCCCACGGACCCTATCTCCCGGGAGAAGTCTTGTTCTTCACCTCTGGCTTGCCTTTATTGGCCGGCTGGAGTGAATAATGACGAGGAACAGTGCTCCCACCTCTTTCTTGCCTTTATTGGCTGGCTTGAGTGGAGATTCGTAAGAGCAAACGTGCTCGGAGGAAGGAAGTATCCCAGTAAGTGTTTGTAGGGATCTTGACCATCTTCCGGGCTCTGGGATTGTTCTGAGAACCATGGGATACCTCTCCACTCCTCACAAGCACCTCAGGACATGTTGCCCCCTTGCCGCTACGACATTATGTGCTAGCGACCGTTTTTAGGGGCCCATTATTGAGTGTGCAAGTCACCCCCTGCCATTTTATCCGTGTATTATAAAACATTGATCCGGCAGGGGCCATAGTCCTTTCATAGTTCTAGGCAACCAGTCCACTTTAGCCACTCAAATCCATAGTCCAATGTCTTTGTTTCCATATACTGCAATAGTCCTACACCAACCGGGGGTTGTCCTTGGGTGCACTTGCATGGTGCGTACAGGGATAATCGTCGGTTGGTGCCTCATTTCATTGCAAGCGTCTAACGGGCCTCTGCGAGTTGGCTTTGGCCCCTCGTATGCCTTCTAAAGGTCCGGGACCCCCAGGGTCCCGAGAATTGTTAAGACACTTAAAAATAATAATAATAATTCCTTTATTGTCAGGCAACTAAGGCCTATAGATAAAATACACAAATTGATTTTAAATAAGAACAATAAAGCGCTACACAATGTAGTTTAAGAAAATAAAGATTTTAAACTAACTTTACCTTTTATTTACTAGGTACTTCAGATACTGCAGACTGCGCAATATAATTCTACTAGAAATGTTAAGATTTCAAATACAGAGCTGCTGTTATTTTATTAAACATTTTCTTTAAAATGTTGAAATAACTCTTTCGTTACAAAATAGAAATAGTTACAATATCGTTGGTCTTTGTTGTAATTATTTGTGAGTATTTAATTAAAATAATTTCGACCTGATTATTATAGTTCATCTGAAAATATAATAGGTATTGAATTTATTACTTAATCATCACAATATCGAAATATAATTGTAGAAATATAATTGAAAATGTTTAATCAGATTCTAAGAGAGAAGGTAGTTTAGTGATACGTTACAGTACTTGCAAAAGGCTGCTAAGTCATTCTTATGAGCGTTGGTTTGGTACGGCATTTCATACAAACTTTCAAGTCCTTTTTTATCGAAATGAAGGAACCGACTTTAATGAAACTTCATACGCATAAGCAGGATACTTAGGTATAGAAAGTTAGTTAAGAACATTTTCGAAAAATAGTGTTGCGGCTAAATTGAAACGATTTTAAATATTCCATAGAAACAGAAATTTCCATTTATCTTTTTTTAAATAAGACATTTCGAAAATGTTCTTAAATAACTTTCTAGACCTATGTATCCTGCTTATGCGTATGAAGTTTCATTAAAATCGGCTCATTCATTTCGATAAAAAAGGACTTGAAAGTTTGTATGAAATGCTGTACCGAGCCAACGCTCTTAAGTAGCCTTTTGTACACTTAGTTTGCAATACACGATTTGACCTTGACTTTAATATCGAGGAGCTCGTGGCTAAGTAATAACAGCCGCATGGGTCGATCCATCAGGTTAAGCTGCGCTTGCCGGGGTTGGTTCGTGGATGGGTTACCAGTTTAACATACCAAGACTCATCTGTGCCTCGGAAAGCACGTTAAGCCTTCGGTCCGGCTGTTATTATTCGTGAATATTTGACAGTGTCACGGGTCTTCAGACGACCGAAAGTCTGACCACCAGTCTTACTAAGGGGTACCGTATTACCCAGTTACTGGGCTGTGGAGGTCAGATACGTAGTTGCTCCACGTAGAATACTGGTATTCAGCTGCATCCGGTTAGACTGGAAGCCGACCCTAACATAGTTGGGAAAAAGGCTAGGCAGATTGATTTAATAGCAAGGCAGATGAATTAAAGTATCGAAAGCTTCTGAACTCTTATTTTCTCAAATACCTGCCTAATAAGAATTTATTATGAAACAAATAAAGTAGTACATCATTTTCTTAATTAATTGCAGGAAAAAAAGTTTGTGTCTTTTTACAAGCTTTTTATTTTAACTTGCTTCGATCATACCTGTACTTATGTGTTTCCGGTTACAAATTAGTACATAACCCAATTTCTTTGTCCTGTTAGTAAAATCACACTAATATTAGAAAGGCGAAAGTTTCTGAGTGTGTGTGTGTGTTAATTCTTCACGCTCAAACGGCTGTACAGATTTGGATGAAATTTGGTATGTAGACGGCTTATACCCTGGATGAAACCGCGAGGTGCAGCTAGTAATTTTATTTTATTTGGGAAAACAGACAATCGTACATTGTATATTATATCTAGATACACAGTATTATAAAACAAAAGCATAATTATATAGCAGTATTTATAAAACGAAAGTAATCTGTAGGCAGTATTCTCGATGGATTACACCCTGTATAATATTTTGTTTCTTTCAGCCTTTCCGTGTGTAGAATGATACGGGTAGATAATTTTGTTGATACTGGATGGCCCTAATGTGTTCAGCGTGAAGTCAACTCGCCGGATGACGTTTAAGTAATGTTTGCTCGCACTAAAAGCTGGATCGTGCTCTCGCTACTAACTACTTATAGATTCGTGTGTTTGTGTGCTTAGGTAGGTTTAGTAACTGAGGGGTAGGTTAATTAAATACAGGGTTGATTGTCTTTGAAAAATCTGATTCCAATGAGGTTTAAAGGAGATATTACCTACTTGAAAAGCTTTATACACATTTCTTTTATTTCAAATGAGCTCGTGACTAAGTAATAACAGCCGCACGGGTCGATCCGTCACGTTAAGCTACGCTTGCCGGGGTTAGTCCGTGGATGGGTGACCATCTTTACATACCGAGACTCCTCCGTGCCTCGGAAAGCACGTTAAGCCGTTGTTCTCGGCTGTCATTCTTGGATCTCTGACAGTCGTTACGGGTCGTCACAAGCCCGAAAGTCTGACAACCAGTCTTACCAACTGGTATCGTATTACCCAGTTACTGGGTTGTGGAGGTCAGATAGGTAGTCGCTCCATGTAAAATACTGGTATTCAGCTGCATCCGGTTAGACTGGAAGCCGACCCCAACACAGTTGGGAAAAGGCTAGGCTGATTGGTAACTAAAATTTATTATAATTTTAAATTACAAGTAAGTTGCTTGTTGTATATCTATAATTTGATATACACACCTAGTGCTTCTGCTGATAGTTATTTTTCACCCGACTGCGACGAAGTCTGAAACGAGGATAATGTTTTTAACTGGTAACTATACAAGGTGTAAGTGTAAACAGTGGCAATCTTTTAAGGGATCATTATGAACAACTTTTACTATGGGACCAAACCTGAAATCGCGAAAAAAAATCAGCTGTCCCTACATTTTGAAGAATTATGCGAACATAAATGTACTGAACAGCTGATTTTTTTTTCGCGATTTCGTTTGGTCACATACTAAAAGTTATTCATAATGAGTACAATGAACCCTTAAAATATTGCCACTGTTTGCACTTACACCCTCTATAAATAGCAAATTCTTAACATGCAAGACTGTATTCAGATAAGTTCCATTTTTTTTATTAATGCTCCTCATAGAAAACCTTCCTGAAACGCTGCTTCGTTAGACTAGTGATCGGAAGCGCTACTGCTGAGCATGAGGAGTTGGGTTCGATTCCCAGGTCGAATAAAGTGTTATTGGGTTTTTCTTTCTAGAATTTCTCAGCAGCAGCCTGGAGTCTTAAAGTGCCTGGTTGATGGCAATAGGCTCGGCCCCTATTACATGGGACTTTAACATATCTGGTGAAATGTGGTGTACTATAGGTACACCTCTGCCAAACTGAGTGGAAACAAGGCGTGATGTTATATTATATTATAGAAAACCTTTTTTAAAAGGAATTGGGAAAAGAATCAACATTTTTTCACGTTTTCTGTACAATATATTCTATACTTTTTACATCTGCTCAGCGTCCATTTGTAGAAGATACAGCAAGTTTGCATTTATCTAATGGAAAGAAAAACGAAGTATGTTTTGGTTTAATAAATATATATTTTTGTAAGTACGGGGAAGCTATAAATCGATTAGGCAGGCTGGCTTTCGTCGGAAGACGTACTCTGAAATATTAACCTTTGGCGCAAGTTATTGGCTTTGGCGTTTTGTATTTGCGCTTAAGGAGAGCATAGCTGCTAACTGGCGGCGCCACCATTGAAATATTAATAAGTCAGGAGATATTAACATTTTGAAATTTTTTATTCACACATTTTTAGTCAGATAGGATTTTTTGTATTAAAATCAACACTAAACCTCGTAGGTTTGAAGTTATAGCAATTTCGTTGATTATTTTTTTTATATTGGTACTCAGTTTTTTTTTTCTCACCGCACATGCCTATTTTTTGGTCAAAGAATCAGCATTGCCATACAACGGGGCAATGCTGCCACCCTTTTGGGCACTTTTCCTGTTGACAACGATGCGGACGAATTTTTTGATGCCCTATGATCCTTTCCCCTCCCTTTTTATATACCATGTATGTACATATTATTATTTTAAATATATTAGTTTATAAATGTTTTTAAATAAAGAAAAACGCACACATCACACACACATTTGCTCACATGTTTATGCAAATAAAAATCTTATCGTATCTTAATGATGGCGCTGTTAACACTCACCTTAAGGGCACTATTACATTTGAACTGTGATTTTTGCGTTAAATGCCCAACTTTGGCGTTATTATCATGAGAAACTGAAAGACTTCGACAACTTTGACTTATTGAGAAGTGGAGAATAGTTATTAGTATAGTCGATAGCGGCCTCGCTTTTCGCAATTTTTTCTTATCTATACTTATAAATAAAGCCAAAATTCCGAAGCAAGTTTTTTCATAAAATGCGCGACTGCATTTTTTTGAACTCGTGGATTAAACTACTTACTTAGGAAAATGAAATGAAAATCCCGGTTCTTGAAATATGTACGGAATATCTCTTTAAAAAATCCCATTTATAACCATAAGACTACTAACCATAATCTGTGACTGATGAATTAGTCTTACTAAACTTTTGGTAAAGTTAGGGAAACTAATCGTTTAGCACAAACTGACTAAGGCCGTTTAACCACCGCCACGTCAATGGGACGTCAACAAGAACGAGATAACGGTGCCGAAGAAGCGATACATTTACTACCACTGGGACGTCACGTTCGGTTCGAATAATATAGATTTTTGTTGACGTACCGTTGACATTGCGCGGTGAACAAACAGTGTTAGGGCGGAGTTCACCGACTTTTGAAACGGTTGTTTAGATATTTAATCAGGGGCCGTATTATGACGTGTTAATGCCATCATGATTCCGTTGAGAAAAAGGACGGTGCTATCGGTCGTATATAGCTCCGTCTATCTCTCACACTGGAACAATGATGGCTTTAACACGTCATAATACGGCCCCAGGTCTTTCCTTAGTTAGTTTGACATAAACCAACTACATACTTAAATACGTAACGGTTTGAATGTTGGTGAACGCGGCCCTTACTGTGTCACTTTGATAAAAACTGCTACTTTCAAAACATCTGTTTAGCGCATAGGATCCGCTGTCACTTCTCTATAGCCACGCCTCTCCCAAGTGGTGTGCCGTTTCACCGCAGCTGATGTTGGCGAGCGGTGTATCCATTTCCGTTACCAAGAGAGCGGGTCCGGTTTAGCTAAGTACTGATAATGGAGTGTTTAAATGTTTTTAATGTTTAAATGTTGTTTATAATGGAGTGTTTATTAAATATTCATACTTCCATAATAATATTATAAATTCGAAAGTAACTCTGTCTGTCTGTCTGTCTGTTACCTTTTCACGCCTAAACCACTAAACGGATTTCGATAAAATTTGGCAAGGCTATAGATGACATCCTGGGGAAGGACATTACTAATATTATAAATTCGAAAGTAACTCTGTCTGTCTGTCTGTTACCTTTTCACGCCTAGACCACTAAACGGATTTCGATAAAATTTGGCAAGGCTATATATAGATGACATCCTGGGGAAGGAGGACATAGGCTACTTTTTTTTTTCAAAAATTATCCTACTGGGTGTGATATAGGGGATGAAAGTTTGTATGGGAAACCCAGCATTTCTTAAGTTAGGGATCTAATATTATAAATTCGAAAGTAACTCTGTCTGTCTGTCTGTTACCTTTTCACGCCTAAACCACTGAACGGATTTCGATAAAATTTGGCAAGGCTATTTAGATGACATCCTGGGGAACGAAATAGGCTACTTTTTTTTCATAAATAATGCTACGGGGGGTGATATAGGGGATGAAAGTTTGTATGGGAAACCCAGCATTTCTTAAGTTAGGGATATGAATATTCAAATTTTTGTTTTTGGTAGGAAATAAAGAAATATGTGGTTCAGCGTTTTTGATAAATCATCCCCTAAGGGGGTAAAATAGGAGTTGATTTTAAAATTCACAAAACTGCACGGATTTCGATAAAAGCGAATAAAATGTGACTATCAACCAATATTCCCACCATTATAGATTGATGCACTAATTCTCTCACTACCTTATCCACCACCACACCACACCTTACCAGTCACATTTAATTCGGCAAAGTTCGGTTTTCCGAAGACAAGCGATGGAACCTTTGAACGTTCTCGTACTGTATTGTATCCACTTCCCCAGTCGATCTCTGTCAAGAACTGCTCTACTATTTTTAGTTAATCTGATTTAGCTGTACTTACACTACGTCAGACGTATCTTGGCGAGTCTGAACATAGGCTCCGAGACCTTTCGCGCATGTCCTTTCTCTTACCCTCTCCTCATGTCACCATTTGGTTCCTAAAAAATGTTACTGCGCAGCCTTGTGCTCGAAGAGAACAAGCAAAAGAAGAAAAAGTTAAAACACCTTGGCGTCTGTTTCACAAGTACATCGTAAGTATATTGTTGCAGTAATGATTTATTAAAATACTAGCTGTTTCCCGCGACATCGTCTGCGATCCATTGTAAGAAGTATATGGCCTTCTCCGGGCTCTAGGCTACCTATCTGTCAAATTTCATCCAAATCCGTTGAGCCGTTGTAGCATGAAATCGTAACAAACAGACAAATTCACTTTCGCATATAATATTAGTTACGATGGTAAAACCATACCTGAATCGATAACTGCAACTCGTTCTCCACTCATTACTTAAATAGACATTTTGATTTCCAGCGTTTCGATTCGTAGGAAATTCGTAAGAAATACGTAAAGTGAAAAAGGCCCTCTCCACCGAAATACCTTTGAAATCGTCTAGCGTAGCCAATTCTTTGATGGAAAGTGGATTATATTTTAAATGGAACTTTTAGAATTGAGCACAACTAAAGTCAAAACAAATAAAGTCAAAAGTTTCCAGAAATAGAAATGGAGGGAAGTTTTTTGAAGAACGCATTGTTTTGAGAAAGGGGAATGGTGACTAACCAACTTATTTATTTCTTTTAAGGCAAAAGGGCCAGGGTAGCCCAGAATTCCAATTTTGTTACGTTTTTTGCAATTTTCAAGTCAGTATCAGGTTATATGTTGATTTGAATATGATTCACGACTGTAATAAATTTTTACTAACCGACTTTTTATAGAATTATAATAATAAAATTAAAATCACCAATACAAGTCTCTATTTTCATATTACCCTATTGAATGACTATTTCATGAAATATTGACATTTGAGGATTATACAAACTTAAGGAGTTGTATTACAGATTCTAATGATTATATTATTTGTGTAAATTCATATTTGATACGGTCGCGAATCGTACTTTAATCACTATATAAACACTCAGACACTCAGGTAATAATCGCAAAAATCGTAAGAATCTTAGCGTTTCCCCTTAAGTAAGGATGAAAATCCTACTAGGTTTAATTGAAAGTCTTCTTCTAATATTATCTGAAATTAGAAGTAGAAATTAGAACTTATAATACCTACCGTTATTATAAAGTCGTAAGTATACGAATATAAAAATTAAAATAAAAACTTTTTTACAAAAAAAAAAAAAAAAAAAAACAACCGACTTCCAAAAAAACCACTACAAATTGAAAAATAACTTTAATTTTGGAAGTCGGTGTCTTTGGATCTGTATTTTAGTTTTTTGCCACCGACTTCCAAAATTAAAGTTATTTTACATTTTGTGGTGTTTTTTTTGGAAGTCGGTTGTTTTTTTTTGTAAAAAAGTTTTTATTTTTCATTTTTAGTGGGTCAGTTTGTAATTTATCTAAGTTACAATAGCCCAATGGCAACTGCTCATCACTTTTTACAAAATATTGCTTTTCTCGATGCAGGGAAGTTAATTGTTGAGGAGTTCTCCTAGTAAGAACCAGGAGAACTGGAGCTCCATGGTGAAGTCATCATCACTATTATGCATTTTGACGATCATAAATTACTTAGCAACCATATTATAGTAATCGAATCGCAACCCATGAGATACTTATAAATTGAGTAGTTCCGATGGCCATCTTTGGTCTTCATCATCAGTTCCACTTCACCAAATGGTGTTTTCCCAGAGCAAATGCACGAGTTACTATAAAAAATATCCAAATCGCTATAGTTGTGCCTATAAAATTTGAGGGCTCCCCTCGATTTCCATGGGATCCCCTGATCAGATTCTGATTTGGTGACAATGGGACTACCTCGACTACCCTTTCAAACAAAAAAAGAATTTTGAAAATCCGTCGACAATTGGCGGAGTATTCGATGAACAAACATACAAAAAAAAAAAACATACAATCAGCCGAACATAGTACCTCCTCCTTTTTGTGAAGTCGGTAAATAAGACAACTACAAGAACACCAGTATAGTCACTCCACAATTTACATTACCATAGCAAACACACTTTTCACACAAAATAAATTAATATAGTCAGCAAACATCGTACAAAGGGCTGCAAAGAAAACGTTATAACGCTTTTATAACACGCCTTTATAACAATCTCTACTACTTAACATAATGCTGCTACATTCAACGAGAAGAAATTAAACTGTTCCCCGGGGATAATCTTGGGTAGACTCCGGACCTGCACTAAGTACATTCATTAGTATTAATTAATTTTGTAGAGCTTATAAACTGTGACCCACACGAATAAACTTTCGCGGATTATTTATGAACTGTGAGTGAATCTTGATGTTATCGCTAAAAACGCTGACGTTAAAAACAAGGGTTGGACGTCGGCTTTAATTATTAAGGACGCAATTTTGGGAAAACCTATCAAGGTGAATAAGGAAGTTGTGATAATGTTAAGAGGGGGCATTGTACTTTGTGCAGTGATGAGCACATAGATTGGAAGGTGGTATCGTGGTCCAGCCGTTCTATTCTGTAAAAATCTCATGCACCGTGAAAACTTAGATGAAGTGAGATGTCATTATTGACAGCTCACTTCAAGCTCACTTCACCTAAGAGTGCACCATGACATTTTTGGACCTATAATATATCGGTAGTTGTTGGACTTAGTTCTTTTATAACTTACTTCCAAAGGTTCTCAATTCGACTGTGTTATGTTTTTTTTTTGTGTTTGTTACGCGATTTCTCCGAATTTTAAAAATTTTGTTTTTGTTTGAAAGGGCCTAATATTGTCACCAAATCAAAATCTGATGAGGGGATCCATGGAAATCGGGGGAAACCCTCAAATTTTATAGGCACACCTCTAAACCGATTTGGGTATTTTCTAACTAATCTGGGAGTTAGATCATGGCGTCCGTAAACTATTTCTAGCACGGCTTATTGATTCTCCAATAACCGATCGTCTTTTGTTCACAGTCTTTTTAACTTCATGTGCAAACAACATCCTCGCTTCCCATTTTGTTTCGCGAGAACAAAGTATTAAAAACAAACGTGTAAACCGGAGCAGCAAACAGAAAGCGTTAGAACAAAATCCTTAATGTAATTTAAAGTTTGCTCGCTACGTTTCAACAGCTGAGTATTGTTCTTATTTAAATTGTCAACTTTGTTGGGGAATAAACGTTATTGTTTACCTCTGGGGTACCTAATTTTTAGGCGAGCCTAAAGTCCGCCATTGAACAACTATCAGGAAGGTAATAAACTGCTGCGGTTAGATCTCGAAAGTGAACAATTCCCTGTGTATTTTGATATTAGCTGAGCTTGCGACGGCCATGCTCTCACGGAAAATTGTTTTTACTTCAGCGTCAAAAAGATGTATACAGTAATATTCGACAATAATATTTATCTGATTGTCCATTTGTGCAATACATTAATTTAAAATTATTATTAAAATTTCAAAATTATTACTTAATGTATTATTAAAGTATTGTGGAACACTAATGATTTGTGGCTTGCAACTAAAATAATTCTTGTCGATGTATCCATCTATTTGTGGCTGACTGTACCTCTACTTTTTCTTCGGCATATAGGTACTTATCACATTATCAAAATTGCTTCCATAATTTAGTCACTAACATTTACGTTTTTATTTTAAAGAATGATAGATAGATAGATAGATACATAAAACATTTATTCGATGCACACAAAAGACAGCACAACACACAAAAGTACAATTAAATTATTATATTAGAATGGACTTAAGGCTCCTTCAAACAGGCTCTATTCGCGACGGGAATCACGCGCAACACAAAAGCACCGCTCGTCATGTCTTTGTGTCGCGTGCGATTCGCGTCGCGGGTCGCGCCTGTTTGTAGGAGCCTTTATAGTTATGATTCTTGTCAGTTAGTGATTGTCACCTATTTGATTTGAGACATATACTCAAAATTTCAAAACAGTTTAAATTACACTAGTCGATTGCCGCAACAACGTGCAATTTACAATGTATTGCCATGGTAAAAATAGTAGGGAATTTAATTAGATCAGAGTGGCAGGGATATCGACGCGCAACCTGTTTGTTGTTACTATGGATTCAGTACCTACACGTTTCTGGACTCCCCCCTTTTTTTTGTGTATGGGAAATCACCAAATGACTTCTCTCGCAGGCGTGTCAGACTTTTACTGACTAAAACCCACCAGTGTTCCTTCAGTTGCCTGTGCCAGGGCCACGGTATCTCTTTCGAACAACCCGCGACCCCGGCGGCATCGGCCCTATCGGACCCCATCTCTGCTGACATCTCTTTGAAGCGCGCGTGGAACACAACGCGCCGTCGACCCGGGCCTGCACGTCGATTCTGTAAAAATCTCACCGTGAAAACTTGCGTGGAGTGAGCTGTCAGTGTCATCCCACGGATGCTAGGGATCTTAGATAATATACATCTAGATCGAGCCACCGCGTGGCCGGTCATGAGACAGCAATATTAACAGTGAAAGTACTTTGCTTGGCAACATTTTTAAATTTTGCCATGCAAAGTACTTTGTTTGGCAACATTTTTAAAGCAAAAATACGGCACGCCGTAAGGGACAGGAGATACGATGCTTTGTCTCAATTTTCCTAATTATTTCGTATATATGTGTCTCACTTCCACACTTCACACTGTAATCATGGCAACGTCTAGATGTATAATGTCATTGCTAGGGATTGACTAAATTACATTTACAAGCATAATCGAGATTTTAATTATATTTTTATGCTGATTTTATAACATAATCATTTTATATTATTTGTAATCTAGTAGTGTCTAAACATGAAATGAAATAGTCAAAATAAAATAGTCAAATAGAAATTCTTGTTATTCATATTTTTCGTGCGTGACGCGCTCACACCTCAGTATAAGTACTTACGGACTACTCTTGCAAAAAAAAAATAAAAAAACAAAATTAAGTTTGTGACTGAATTTCTGTTTTGCAATTTTATTTAAAAACTCTCTAAATAGTAATGTTTAGACACTTAGATACTAGCTTTGAAATAATATAAAATGATCACTAGAATAGCGTAAAAAACATTATTTAAATCTCGATTATGATTGTAAAAATGTACTTGGTCCAACTCTAGCATCAGGTGGAATGACACTTACAGCTCACTCCACGCTCACTTCACTGAAGTTTTCACTGTGAGATGATTAGAGAATAGCATTGCTGGTCCTTACCGGACGGCGAGCTACCCAATGCTCGCCATCCGCAAGCCCGCAGCTACGGTGGCCGGGAATCGGCTGTTGATTCCGGGCCACCGTACACTGACAGTTGCCTCTCCCTCACCCTGCGTTGGAATTTTACGTCAGTTATTTAAAAAAAAAAAGCTGTAACATCCATTTTGACCAAATCAATCAATCTGCCTAGCCTTTTCCCAACTATGTTGGGGTCGGCTTCCAGTCTAACCGGATGCAGCTGAATACCAGTATTTTACATGGAGCGACTGCCTATCTGACCTCCACAACCCAGTAACTGGGTAATACGATACCCCTTGGTAAGACTGGTTGTCAGACTTTCGGGCTTCTGACGACCCGTAACGACTGTCAAAGATCCACGAATAACAGCCGGGACCAACGGCTTAACGTGCTTTCCGAGGCACGGAGGAATCTCGATATGTAAAGATGGTCACCCATCCACTGACCAACCCCGGCAAGCGTAGCTTAACCTGACGGATCGACCCGTGCGGCTGTTATTACTTAGCCACGAGCTCCTCCACGAACATCCATTTTGACCGCGAAGGTAAATTGCACTTTTGTAGGAAACAGCTGATTTTTTTTTTAATAACCGACGAAAAATTTCAACTCAGTGGCGTCCCATTTACCTACTGAATCCATGGTAATAGCACAGTCTAAAAATCATATTTTATACTGTGGTAATAGGTTGTGCGTCAACGTCCCTGCCACGGCTGTCACCCTTTATACTAATGTAATTAAAGCTGAAGAGTTTGTTTGTTTGATCGCATTAATCTCTGGAACTAACCAGCCAGATTTTAGAAAAAAAAAAAAACAATTTGCATTTGATAGCCCAGGAATCTGAAAAATATCTTGAGTAAGGTTAGGTTAGGTTAGGACCCCTATGGTTGTTTCGGATCGTACCTGCACCGGATCGGACGGGAGGAGACGCCGTCGTGTCACGAGTGTGGCGCGGTATAGGACACGGCGCAGCACACCCTGGAGGTGTGCCCGTCGTGGTTTGAGGCGCGACGCAGTCTCATGGCTGTGATCGGACCGGACCTCTCACTTCCCGGCTTGGTTAACGCCATGCTGGGGGATGAGAGGTCATGGGCAGCAGTCGCCTCCTTCTGCGAGCACGTCATGTCCCAGAAGGAGGCGGCGAAGCGCGCGCGGGAGGACGATCCTCACGCGGCACCTCTCCGAAGGCGGAGGAGGGGTCGAAGAAGACGTCAGTATGATACTCATCTCCGACTCCTCCCAGGTGGAGGCCAGCAGGCAACAGGTGTGGGGGCACCCTTGCCTGTATTGCACAGGCCTCCACCAGTGTCGGACGGGAATGGCCAGGTGTTCCCGGCCATTCCCATAGCCCCCTAACCTGGGGGGCATGCGGGGCCCGCCAGCTAGGCGGGCATGCGCCGGGAGGGTTGTGGAAGTAAAGGTTGAGCCGGTTTCCCATGGCCCTCCCATCACGGCGCGGCGATTTGGGAACACCGCTGAGTTTTAGTGGGTATACTGTCATTCCGACAGGAGTCCCACATATCATAGAAAGAACGCTAAGCGAAAACGAAGTAACAGCGCGGGGGGACGATGTGATGCGACGCGGTGGGTTGGGAAACAAGAAATTTCACGCGGACGATGTGGCGGTCAGAAGCTAGTTAGTAATATTTTTGGATTAGTTGGGTCTCGAAAAGTTCTGAATCGAGAATCCAGACTCAAAATAATTATTTCAATTAAAAGTGTCTGTCTTTTGAATATGTCAATGAGTCATTCAGTCAGAAACATGAAGTTATTTTCCCATTCCATAGCGTAGAGTTTTCTATGGAGAAGAACGGGCAGAAAATGAATTGAGTTATAGTTAGATGCAACGAAGAGATCATTACCATAGAATACAAGTTCGGTTTTCCGACATTTTCCTTAAGCCTGCCTTTATTTGGAAATAACAAAAATATTGAGGGCTATTTACTGGCTGAAAACGAAATTAGTTTTCAAGTTTACTGACCCATTAAAATTAATAAGCGGGCCTTATCAAAACATAAGTTAATTAATTTTTTGATTGAATATTTTGAATATTTCGTGTTGGAATACTTTGGAGAACCTTCGCGGAATGTTAATTATTATGTTATTAGAAACTAGCTTTTGCCAGCGGCTTCGCCGGCGTGAATGTTGGCAATTATCCCATGGGAACATACTACCGGAAATTCCTTCCTTATTCCTTGTCTACATTATAAAGAGAACCTATACCTATGTATGTGTTTACAAAAAAAAAAAAAAATGTATATAAGTAGTTTATCATCCATCTCGTTACCATAACACAAGCATTAGGTTGCTTAGCTTGGGACTAGATGGCGTTGTGTGAAATGTCCAAGGATATTTATATTTATTTATTTATTTAGAACCTCTGTGCAAAATTTCAGCTTTCTAGGTTCAAGGGTTTGGGCTGGGCGTTGATGACTCAGGCAGTCAGTCAGCCAGTCAGTCAGTCAGTCAGGACTTCTCTTTTTATTTATAAAGATAGATAGATAAAACAGTTAACAACGAACTTAAGTACAATATTTGATTGTACACTACTCAACAAAACCAAGCACAAGGGTATTCATAGTAACTATTTTAATTTTAACAGTTTCTATGTAACATATTTTTTACCATTATAGCGTAATTTAACACAGATTTTAATTGTTTGATTAAATAAAAAGAGTTGTTAGTGAAAAAAAAAATATTATGAAAATCTAAAATGGTACCAAAAACGAAAAAAACACAGTTTTTTGTAGATAAAAAAGACCGGCCAACTGCGGGTCGGACTTCACACCTTTAGGGTTCCGTACACAGAACAGATATCTGTTCTGTGGTTCCGTACCATATCTGATTTATCAATATATTGGTATTTGTTAGCACGGAGCTCGTGGCTAAGTAATAACAGCCGCACGGGTCGATCCATGAGGTTAAGCTACGCTTTCCGGGGTTGGTCAGTGGATGGGTGACCATCTTTACATACCGAGACTCCTCCGTGCCTCGGAAAGCACGTTAAGCCGTTGGTCCCGGTTGTCATTCGTGGATCTTTGACAGTCGTTACGGGTCGTCAGAAGCCCGAAAGTCTGACAACCAGTCTTACCAAGGGGTATCGTATTACCCAGTTACTGGGTTGTGGAGGTCAGACAGGCAGTCGCTCCATGTAAAATACTGGTATTCAGCTGCATCCGGTTAGACTGGAAGCCGACCCAAACATAGTTGGGAAAAGGCTAGGCAGATTGATTGATTGGTATTTGTTAGTACATTATCACCTTTCAAGTTCATAAGTCAATGGGAAATTAAAAAATTCTTCGGAACAAAATTTTGTAATAAAAAAGTTGACTTTGGTGGCTTCTCATTTCTTTGTTTTACAATATTTTTTTATAGATTTTCGTAGATTTTTGATTCGAACCGATTCATAGCCATAGTTACACGATGCAATTTTCTTGCCTGGTGTAAAATTGAAGCAAACAATTACTTTCATCGTCTAAATACTGTTTGGATGGTGAAACTTTTATTGTTGGTTCAACTGATGGTCAGACACAGGCAGTATATTCGCACCGTGTAAATCAGGCTTTATAATTGTTTGACATATATTATTATTTCCAAGTTTATCGATCTCTTCTTTCTTACATACCTTGCTTGTTTCATAATTGTAGCCTAGACAAATAAACGTAACATAATGCGTCAGTAAGTCCTTTATTAAAGTCCTGTATGATTATCTGGCGCCACACTAATAATGGTACATCCCTAATAAGCACTTTTGTGTGTAAGTGCGTGACTGTTTCACAGAAATACAGTCGAACAAGCTATTTGGTATGCAGGCAAAAATATATTTCAAAGAAATATGATAATCAAGTTTAATATTTATTTCGTTTTAATTCCGTCAAAAATCTATCTGTTTAAATAAAAATGAAATGTTGTTCATTGGTAAGTGCATCACTTGAAAACGGCTGTTTCGATTTGACTATTTTTTGTTTATAAAACTCAATAGTACGAATTAGGTTTTAATGGAAAAAAACAATTGGAAAAGATTCCCTGAAAAAATTCTAATTCTGTAAAAACTGAACGGTCCTATTTTCTTTAGGGTGAATATATTATGAATTAATTATTGAAATATTGACCGGACAACGTCTGTCGGGCCAGCTAGTTAAAAAAAAAATTAAATTGCATAACATTTTAATTAGTGTCATGGATTTTCGCAACGTAACGCCTGATTCTAAAGCTTAATCATCTTTCCATTACACTGCCATTATTAATTCTATTGTGTGCGTAATACATAGTGAAGTTATTTTTTATCACTCTCCTAAGTATACCACAAGTATACTTAGGAGAGTGATAAAAAATAACTCATTAACAAGTCAGTTAGGTAAAAAGTATTTCATCAGCACTTCTCCAAACGGTGAAGAAAAACATCGTAGCAGAACCAAAAATTCGAAGAGATGTGAAATCCAAATTGCACTGAGCCCGTGTGGCTACCAAATAATTTACACAAAGTAAATTTCCTGCCCTGGTTTGAACCTACAATCATGTGGCGAGTGATTTAAAATGACTATTTCTTATTGGATTCTAATGACATTAACGTAAAATACTGTTGATTATTCCAGCTGCTGAAACAAATCGAGTCTGAAACAAACCAAGCGTCTTTTCATTAAGATCATAGGAAGTATCACAATAATAATGTAGATTTTACTACGTTTACAAATAGAAAACTACAGGCCAATAACATCAACTAAGTCACTCCATCAATCCCGCTTTCAATCAAGGTCTAAAAGTATAGGCCCAACTAACTTATAACTCCCATAGTTGAAACATAATCATGCAAGTTAGAATCAACTGTGTTGTAGGAGTCGCGAAGTAAACACATCAATGTGATGAACTATAATCTAATAATCTAATCTAATCTATAATAAAGAGTATTCTATCTAACTATCTATCTATAATCAATGAAACGAACTTGAATGAGGCACCAGGAAAGTACAGTCAAACAACCTATTAGGTACAACGGTAAATCTTTTGGCGCGTGGCCAAAATCAGAACTGACGCCGCAATCTTGTTTTTTCAATACAATCTCTGTGACAAATTCACAATGTGTTCACAGCTTCGAAAGCGGAGATATGAACATAGGCCACCCAATATTTTGTATAAATTGTCACAAGTATTGTGATCTTGAACAAAAGGATAAATACATACGTTTACCATTTAGTAAGCAATAGCTTTACGAATAATTACGAGTTGTAGGTCGTAGGTTCGAACCCCGGCAGGCACTTTACTTTGTGTAAATTATTTCAACACCGCTGCTCTCAAAACGGTGAAGGAAAACATCGTGAGGAAATCGGCATGTCCTAGAACCAAAAATTCGAAGACATGTGACAACTACCAACCCGCACTAGGCCCGCGTGGTGGATTACGGTCCACTCCCTCTCACTGAGAGGAGGCCTGTGTCCCAGCAGTGGGAACATTATAGGCTGATTATGTGTAAGCAATAGCTCAGAATACAGATACCTACTAAATTCTTACAGAATCGGGTCGGTTATACGGTGATGCCCAAAATATGAGTACCTACCTATCTACCTACGTACCTACTACGCTTTGGAATGGGCGACTAGCTTCATCTAGACTGACCAACCCCTTGACAACTCAAAAGTGTCTGTAATTGGTTTATTATCATCACATCACACTTCACACTAATATTATAAAGGTGAAAGTTTGTGAGTGCGTGTGTGTGTGTAATTGTGTATATGTTAGTTACTTCTTCACGATCAAACGGCTGGACCGTTTTGTATGAAATTTGGTATGTAGACAGCTTATACCCGGATTAACACACAGGCTACTTTTTATCCCGGTCTACGCGGGTGAAACCGCGGGGCACTGCTAGTTTTAAATAAATGTTTTGAGTTTGAGTTTGATTCTTCAAGTTTTCTTCGACCCTTTTCACGACCGTAGTTGAATAAGGAAATACTACGTCACCAAGAAACCTAGACTCCTTTACGAAACCCTCAAACGAATCTGAGGAACTGCTACGGGCAAGTTCAAAAATAAATTTAATGCTTACGCCGCCGTCGGCATCGCAAAACGTTCCAAATAAATAACTGAAAACTTTTTCAATTTCATCCCACGATCCACAAATTGTGTTTTGCGTCTGAGTAAATCGAAAAATGAATAACAAATTTTGCTTTCTATAATAATCAAGGTAGCGAAATTAATTGCGTTTAGAACACATTTCGCGCTGTGTTTGACTTCCATTTTGTTATTATTGAAGTTACATTCAACGTCGAAAATAATTTGATTCGATTGGAAACAACAATTGGTTCGACGTCGAAACCAATTTGCGTCAAACTCGATCTGATAAGGAAGATCTCTAGTGGCGGCTCCAATAGGTCGTCGGAGCTACAATTTGTAATATTGAACAATAATCAGGGATGGAAAACAATGTGGGCTTAATCGAACAAACAGTAAAGCGGGAACAATGTCCAGTTATACATATTCATCGGCTATTAATTCAATTTTCAGTGGTGGTTTTCACTCTGCGAGTTGATTTTGGTTCATTTGTCACTTTCCACATGAATAATTTTCGGATCTTTGTTTAAACAGTGTTGGCACTTGTGTGTTATTATTTGTGTATTCTCTTTCATATCAAAAACTTTCGTGTTTTATTCAGTGTCGTGCGTGATGTGTTTTATGCAAATTATTTTATATCGATTTCCTGGTTCGATTATTTTTACATTTCAAAATCTTTTTTTAAAATATTTATTATGAGAAAGATATACAACATAATATGTAGTTAAAATGCTGTTGAAAATTATAAAACTCTATTATTAGTTATGTCAAATGGACAAATTGTTGTTTTCAACTCGACCCTTCATAATGACGTAGAATAAAATACTTAAAAAGATAATCTAGCCCGTTCATCAAGTTGATAAATATACCTTATACTCCACGACCTCGCCTGGACACGACATATTTTATACAAATATCTACACACACTGAATTATTGGGAAAACGAGGGACATAATGAAAAACATACAGTTACGATTCTCATTCTAAAAGTGAAATAAATGGGACCATAAAATTTACATAACATGTATTACTATTCATTAAAACATCTACCTAAGTAGGTACCTTAATTTGTGGAAACTCACATTTTTACCTGTCTTATATCCATTTTCCTCCATATTTCAGTTTGAAATATGGAGGAAAATCCTCAAGTAGCACAGAAAATGTTCACATCTGGCCCACAGCGTCAATCAAAGCATTTATAACGGCTTATTAGAGTTCACTGCGGCTGCAACAGCTGCATAGAAAAAAAAAAACCGGCTAAGTGCGTGTCGGACTACACACAATGAAGGGTTCCGTAGTTGGGATGAATTTATCTCAAAAACAAACTTAACATTGTTGTTGAAAAACATTTCATATTCATAAAGGCTGGGGAATGGTTTATCGTCTATCTTCTTAAATAACTTTAAATAAATATATTTGAGTTTATAAGTATATAAATTAAATTAGGTAACCATGAAATTAATATTTCTACACCTGCACGTGTATCCCCGTGAAAAAGTCCATAGTTTACTCAGTCACACTTCATAATTATGTCTATCACTATAATTATGTGACAGTAAAGTTAAATGAATTTCTGACACGCGACTCTATCGATCATAGAAGATTACAATAATTAAGCGTTCATTACCGACTTTTAAACCGAGGACATATGGACTGTAATTAAAACGGGAAGTCTTTTGTTTTATAAAAGATCGGTGTCATAATTTATGCAGTGTCTAACAGTTTATACCAAAGATTTGAATCGTAGATTCGACCTACCGCGTCACAAGATGGTTGCATTTCTGACACCTCAGACAAACACGCACAAATTAGCAAGGTGAGGACAAATCTAACGATTTATAAATAGGTACTTAATAATATACATATACTCACGCCTACTTCCCATGGGGGCAAGCAGAAACTATAGAACGCCACCTTCTACAATCCTTACATACTCCTTTTACCTCGATTTAAATCTATGGTTCATAATTCATTTATTTATGGAAATGTGTCATTAGAACTGAAGTTACTTAGATTTTTAATAATTTATGTAACCTATCTTTAGCCTTTATTTTTTTATCTATATTCTAGAATATTTGGCTGTGCGCTAAATATCTATGGTATCTAATCTTTGGTTAACCATTAAGAATTGAATTATTATGGTCATCTTTACCGTAGGCCGTGGCATTGGCATTAATGTTAATATTAAGGGTGTGAGGAAGCACTGGTTCAGTAGTAGCGTTAGCTGACATAGACAGTAACTTATTACTAGGTACAATACTTTTGCAACAACAAAATATTTTCTTGCTACACGAAAGGTTGACCCTTTTACTGACGTAACCTCAGAATAATTCCTTAATCGCTGCCAGATCCTCGTTTAAAATAACCTTCAAGCAAAAAATGACTTCGGGACCACAGGAATCTTAGTAAGTGAATAGAAGTCACATTATTTCGTTGAGTTTCAATGGTCCAGCCATTGGACACGTGCTGAAGACGACTCAGCGGACATAAACTGCCTTATACAAACCGTGGTTTTTCTTCTGTAATGGTTTAAACCATCGAGCCAGTGTTTGTAGTAAGTAATACCTAGCTGTGATAGAAATACAGTTCTTTATACAAAACTGACAACTTAGTCCGGTACTAAGTTCTCAGTTTTGTAAAACTTACATATTAATGTGTCGGAATAAAGTTCGAAATTCAAAAAAGGGTCCATGGTTTAAACACCTGTGTTTGGAGATGCACCTTGTTTTGTAATAAGACGAAAAAGGTTTTGTAGGCCTTTGTCAAATAAAATAAAATAAAAATAAACTACTTGACTGCCTCGTTGGTCTAGTGATCGCCAGCGCTAATGCTGACCACGAGGTCCTGAGTTCGATTCCCAGATCGGGCAATGTGTTATTGGGTTTTTTCACTACGAATTTCTCAGTAGCAGCCAGGATTCTGATGTCTAAACAAGGTAAAACAAAAAAAAAAAATCTAAGCCAAAGGACCAAAAATTCGTAGATGTGTAAAATCTGCCACACCGCACTGGGCCCACTCCCTCTCACAGACAGAAGGCCTTTGTCCCAGCAGTGGGAACATAATAGGCTGATTGATTATGCTTGATGCTTATGCTTTTTTCTAAGCTCATACTTCAAATCTACCTAGCCTTTTCCCAGCCATGTTGGGGTCAGCTTCCAGTCTAACCGGATGCAACTGAGTAGGTACTAGTAATTTTACACGGAACGACTGCCCATCTGAATTAGCTTTAAACTAAGTATATTAATGTAATAAGTTAGCTATGTAAACGGTTAATTTAAGTTTCACATAACATAACTTAATATTACGCCGGATTTCCCCGAAGGGTTAGGCAGAGGTGTACCTTTTTTTTTTTTGATGATGACCTTTTCGCAACTGGTTCCGGGAACCTTCATTGCTTAACCGGACGTCGGTGGGGCCAGAAGGGCCTCTCGCCTTGCAAAAATATAATTTAAGTAGCACAGTTACGGGCGTCCCATAGTGGGACTCGAACCTCATTTCGCCAGTAATTTCTACAGGCCAAAAGAAGTGGTGGTTGGTCAAAATAGTGACGTCAAAAAGAAAAATCTGAATTCCTCATACCCAGGGGTATTCGAAACTACCCCATGTATTGTTCTGCGATTTTTGTAGTTTTCGAGTCATTTTTGTTTTTGTAATTATTTAGAGTTTTCTGCCAGTGGAGCTTCAAAAATTCATATCTTTTTTTGTAGTGTTTATTTTTCAGATGTTTTTTTTTCTGAAATGAAAATAAGATTTAAGACGACAAATATCACAAAAATCTGAAAAACACCTTCTCCACCGGCAGAAAACAGTAAACAATTAACAAAAACTAAAATAACTCGAAAACTACAAAAAATCGTGGAACATACATGGGGTATTTTCGAATACCTCTGGGACCTGGGTATGAGGAATTCAGATTTTTTTTTTGACATCACTGTTTGTACCACAGTCAGAGGGGCAATTTCCGTATTTTTAACAACGTTCGCAATCTCATCTCAGTCTCAATCTGTCAAAAATTGTATAGCGTGTACCTACATTTTCGACATTTGAACGACTTGAATTTGAATGTTTTTATGTACGAGAATTGGCTTTCAGGTTAAGTGTCAGTTATCAGAAAAATCCCTTCTATATCCTTATTTAGATTTCTGTGGTCGGGTCTCACCGTTGTTATATGACAAATGGTTGGCATAAGTTGGAACGATGTGATGCGGGTCTTTCTTTATTTGCGTCTGCACAAAGTAGGGCGACGCATAAAGCGGACGTAAATTGTTATAAAATACCTTTTAAGTTTCATATTCATTTCCTGTTTATGTAATTTTCTTGAATAAGGTGTATAATAAGCATAATCAGCCTATCAAATTCCCACTGCTGGTACACAGGCCCAGTGCGGGTTGGTAGATATCACATGTCTTTGTTCATGTTCATGTTTTTGTTCTAAGACATGCCGGTTTCCTCACGATGTTTTCCTTCACCGTTTTGAGAGCAGGTAGATAGGTATATCTAATGAACATAAAAAAAATATGAGTTTCCAAACTCATAATTACGGGGTAAGACCGCTGGATAATGTGGTACTACCCAGCGGTCTTACCCCGTAATCTGTAGTCAGGTAGATACATGAATAATGATGAGTCAACAGAATCAATTTTGCTGATAATGGGCGTTATGTACAAGGGCAATAAGGCATAATTCTGTATTTCTGTGTTCAGAATAAGGTAAGTAAAATGTTGTTGACAAAAGGGCAAAAAGTCTCTCAATATGACCATTGAAGGACATAATCTAAAGTTATATACCAGTTGAACTGGACTGTCAGTAAAGAAGAAACAACCAATCTGATTAAAGCTCAAGGGCTGATTATGGCGGGTAGATGGAAGAAAAAAAAATATATATACCAGTTGAACATTCATTCAAGTGTACAAAATCCAGTGAAAACGCTATTCCCTGTCACAACGCTGCCTGGCACAACTTTTTCTGGGCTGTCTAAAACTATTCGACTGTGCAAAACGGACACTTTTTTATTGTGAGTGTTTTGTCACAGTGGTGTAGGTACTCGTACCTACATGTACAGTTTTATATGAATACGGAAGTAGTAGAAGATAGTAGAGTTTAAACAATTACCGATTTAAAGCTTAGTTTTTTTTTGTCGGCACTTTTTGTCACAAGTTTCAAGATTTATTTTCTTTTTGGTGTTCCGTACCTACCTTTGGATATGGAATCTGTTTGTCTATAAACAAGGATATTTCTAGTTTGTTTATGTGCTGACTCGGCTGAACGATCTACAATATTGAAAAAAAATCACAAAAAGAAATCAAAATGCTTAATACTTTGAGCGACTTGGAAATTTTAAAAAGGAAATTTTATCATTAGAGAAGTAAGTAAATATGTAGAAATGTTTAACTTATTGATGTATTTTTTTTTAAATTAAATTAAAGCTACGAAATAGCTTTCATATTGGCGGACACGAGAATCAACTAAAATCAAACTCATTGCCATTTTCAACCGTATTTGTATACTTTTACGATTTACTACTTAACCTTGAAGATTTGCGTTTTACCGCGCCCTAACTAGGAACAGGTATTCGATTTTTTTATAGGTGAACATGGCTGCCAGAATTTCAGTAAATGTATTTATTAAATTATCATCATCGTATAACCGGAATTTAACTGTAAGCTATTTATTCTATGCATGCTGAATTTAGTAGGCAATGTTATTTTAATAACATTATTTTTAAAGAACACATCTTTTCATACAAATAAAGATACTTATATAAGAAATTCGGAATGCGAGAATCTAGAAGTTATCCTTGTATCATTAAACACAGCTCATTTCAAAGTGTTAGCTTGCACGTGCTTTCTCATCGTTTCGCAAACAGTTGAAAACGTTGCCGTAATTAAAATTGAATTAGCTATCCATCTAGCGCAACTGCTTCCAATTTTCGCGAAAGAACGTAACAGTTTCTCCATACCAGTTTATTAAACAAAGCCTTACGGTAAACTTACTTCGATGCGAACCTCGCCTACTAATAAGACACTAGAGAGTTCGCCAAATTAATCTAAACCCACTGCACCTTACTGCGAAAACTGAGAGTATTTATTATACTTGTATAATTAAATGCTTATAGATTTTTAGTAGTAAATTGTATTTCCAAAATATATAAGTTAATTTACACAAGAGCAAAAGTCCATGGCACAGAGAAGATTCTACTTGAATCAATGTTACCAGTATATAAAAACTAGTGGTAAAAATATAAATGTTGCAATGATTTATGTTTAGATTATTCTTAAACAATACTTATTACTTACGATTTATTTTTGTGTTGGCGTGCTTATGTTTTGAAGTTGTTGAAAATGCCTTTAGCATTAGGTATAAAGTAACAATAATTATAATCAGTCGAATTCCGCTGCGCGGGGCTCCTATTTCTACCTGCAGGGTTTAAAGGAACTTAACCAAACTGAACTGGGGTCGCGGGTGCCGCTGGGGTCGCGGGTTGTTTGAAAAAGATACCGTGGCCATGGCATAGGCAACTGAAGGAACACGGGTGGGTTTTAGTCAGTAAAAGTCTGACACGCTCTTCTGCTCCGCCCAGAGCGGGAGAAGTTATTTGATGATTTTTGAGATTCCGATCGAAACTGTGGGCACTCCGCAATAAAAAAAAATTATAGCTATAAAACGTAATATAATGTTATGTAACTTATATCAACCGGAAAATGAAGTAGTTGTTCATTTCAATCCAAAACAAGAAACCTAGTATTTATATTATAGTATATATTTTAATTCTCAATATCAATAAATTGTTAACTTGTTTCTTTTGATAGCTGAATAAATTGTTTTGATGTCGCTTTAATCTACCTACTATCACAGAATAATACAGAAGGGACACTCCGCAGTTTAGGTATGAGTACAAGTACAAGTACACGGCGGGCCCCGTCCACGGGGCTAATTCAGTAGAAATGTCGCGCGCTGAAGGTATAAGAGTTACGCGATAGAAAGAGAGGCATGTGTAGGTGAATATAACTGTAGGTAATTAGCGTTCTGCGAACAGAATTGCACTTTATTGTCTCGTAGCAAGAGTCGCTTTTTATTTAAATGATTTTGCGGATCTGTATTAATCTGTGCTACTATAGTCCGACCGTCGAGAGTTTGTGTTCTTGACACGTGTCAGTTTCATGAAATTGATTTATATTCCCACCTAAATTATTATAGATTGACGATACTTAGAACCTTTGAACGTAACTGTAAACTATCAATTACTGCGAAGTTTTTGTCAACAGTTAAAAAAAATTGAATTTTTGAATGTCTTAATTGTGTTTGAAGAAAGATATTTTCAATAACAATCCTTGATTTTTCTGGAAATCGAAATCTCATGACGCCTCCCTTACGTATCTCATATTTGTTAAGCAAAAAAGTAGTGCAAGACAAAACATATACTCTAGAATAATAACTAATTCTAATATCGCTCTCATCGTCATCCAGATTTTGTACCGTAATATTTCATACTAGCTTCCGCCCGTGGCTTCGCTCGCGTGGTATGTTAATAGAAAGTAGCCTTTGTTCTTCCCCATATTTCAAAGTATAATACTAGTTTACCAACTGTTTTACATTGTGGAATGAAATAAAGAATTGAGGATTGAAATAATTTTTAATCTTTGTCAGGCAACAAATGTGTATGAAAACGATTAGATGGATTTAAAATTAATAAGACTATATATAGTTCTGTCAAAAAAATGGTTTTTAAAGTTTTAATTTTATAATGTATGGCTAATGGCGCCCCTATTTTTTCCACTTTGTTGTGTCGAGCTATAAACCTCCCGGAATAAGCGCGCATCAAAATCCGTTGCGTAGTTTAGAAGAACAACGCGGTCACACAGACAGACATGAAAAGCGACTTTAAAAATAAAAAGAGAAGTCCTGACTCACTGGCTCATCAACGCCCAGCCCAATCCCTTGGACCTAGAAAGCTGAAATTTTGCACAGAGTTTCCCTTTATAATGTAGACAAGGAATAAGGAAGGATTTCCCGGTAGTACAATCGCGTGGGATATTTTCCGACATCCACGCGGGCGAAGCCGCGAGCAATAGCTCGTATACAATATTATTATGTCTGTGTCAAATGGCGATTTAGTGTTTTCGCGATAATCAGCTATAATAGCGTACAAATAGTCATGTAATCATAAAAACCTGCACCAATCGTAGCTCAGCACACTGAGAGACTACAAGAAAAACCAAAATGAAATTCTACCTGCTGGTAAGTGGATTTTTTTATTTTACCAGCTTAAAAACATTTGCAAGCCTATTATTTTAAAATAGCCTGAAGCCAAAAATATCAAATGATTAAAGTACTACAGTCTACGCGTCGAAAGAATGCGTTCTTGAAACCTGATGACTACGGCCCTTAGCACATCTCTGCCGCGAAACCATAGCAGCGAAACTGCAGTAGTTTATTTCAAGTGACTCGCATGAAGTTCCGCTACTGTAGCGGAACATTAGCGAAACATGTTCGTGTTCGTGTTTGTGTTTCGCGGTTTCGCGGTGGTGATGTGCTAAGGCCTTAATATAAATCAAATAAAATTGTTTATTTGCTTGAATATGCATGAGGTGATACATAGGTAACAAAAGTTCTTTAAATCCTACCTTAAAAGGTGTGATATAGCATGTCGTATGTCGGTAACGCGAACCCATAAGATTTCCCCCTACCTAAAATCACTCAACGCGCCAAAAGTTTTCATAACAAAAATGTGGGTTTTTAAAATTTTTATAAGTATGTAATCTTCTACTTTACTTTGCAGTTGTGTCTCTCCACCATGGTCATTATGATGTGTCAAGCACAAGTCCCAAAAAACAACTTAAACAACAGAAGACTTAATAATAACTTGAATTCACAAAGCCTGCAAAATAATCGACGGTTTTTCCCGGGATATGGTTACGGTGGGCTGGGTGGTGGCGCCGGTGGTGGGATTGGTGGTGGTATCAGCGCCGGATTAAGCGCTGGTATCGATGCAGGTGTAGGTGCTGGTGGCTACGGTGGGCTCGGTGGTGCTGTTCATGGAGGTCGCTATCCTTATTATGGTTAGGCTATCAAACGATCGTCGATATCATCTCTAAAGAATACAGGTTTGGTCGTTTTTTTTTGCTCGCAAGTGTTTAACTTTAAGTATACCAAAATTGTTCAAGAAATGTAGTTAATGGCCTGCCAAATTTCATTGAACCATTTAGATTAAAAATTGTAGTCTGATTCGAAATTAAAAGTGTTATTTATACAATGTTATTTTAGTAAAATTGGTTAATAAATTGTTTCTGATACTCATAGGTATCGTATTTTATTAATTTCACACGTGTTATCGACTCCAAGTATCAACACTTGCAAAGACAAAGTTATTTTGTTCTCATGGGAATGAAATCAATCAATACTATATTGGTGTCGGCTTCTAGACTAACCGGAAGCAGCTGAATGTTCGTAATACTCCGAATTAGGTTCTTTTGGAAAGAAAAAAATTCCAAAAGTTTTCCGTAAAATGTTTAGATTCAGGAACAACTGAACGGGATTTTATTGTATGAATTTCAAGACAACGTCTATCGGGTCAGTTAATACATAAGAAAAATTAAAGTAGCTTTTCGTATCTATCTGAGTGATCGCATTGTTCTTCTAAACTAAGATTTTGATGCGGTTTCCACCATAATTTAGAGAATTTATTCCTCAAGAGAAATAATGTAAAGTTATTATAATGTTAATTGCCTGTACATTTTTTTTTGCAATATTTAACACTAGCTGCTGCCCGCGACTTCGTCCGCGTAAAATTTCTTATTCCCCCGACCCACCCCGTCGCATCGCATTGCCTGCCCGCGCTATTATTTCGTTTTCACTTAGCGTTATTTCTGCCTTTTTTTCTTTTAGCTCGGCACGTAAAGGTCCTAAGATTATTAGGATATAAAATGCAAAAAAAAATTCAAAGTCTGTTAGTTCCAGAGATTAGCACGTTCGTTCACGATATCCCCTTCCCGCTAACCTCTCCCTGCCCCTCTCACCCACTCTCACACCCCCTTCACCACTTCCACTTCCCCCTCTCTCTCTCCCCCCTCCCCTCCCTCTCACTTTCTCCACTCACCAACCCCACTCCTCCCCCTCACCCCTTATCACCCCTTCCTCTCCTCACCAACCCCTGCCCCTATCCCTCTCCCTTTCTCTCCTCACCAGCCCCCTCCCTTTCCCCCTCTTTCAAGTTAATCAAACCCCGCAGTAAAATACTCCCCTGAAAAATTTACTACCTCTTTTTACGCCCTTATGGATAGATTTTCGAAAAACTCACGTTATTCTTCATTTTTGCTCTCAAGTTTACTGAGTACTGAGTTAATCGCGGCGCGACGTCGAACGGAACGCGTATGGCATTACCCGTGATAACTTCGAAATTAAATGTACGATTCGAATTAATTGAAAAGTATTTTATTGCTACATAAATACCCTTGCTGATAAAACTATTTATTTTAATAAGAATTAATACTACGATACGATTGTAACCAACTTTTGTTTCTATGGCAATCTGATTAAATTTTAGAACACAAAAGCGGCTATTGTGACTTAACTATGATAGTTATTGCCTCGCAGACTTTTTTTTGAAGGTAGTAATGAGCACTTTAATCATGTACTTAGTACATACTTTTTATGTAATATCAATAGTTTTCTCAGCGCACGCCAAATAATGAATTTTATAGGCAAAATTTTGTTACTTTGGGTTACATTATTACAATTTTCTAAATGTTTTGAAAATAAATTATAGCCTATGTTACTTTCTGATAATTTAGCTTTCTATTGGTGAAAAAATGGTTAAAATCGGTCCAGAAGTTTCGGAGCCTATTCGGTACAAACAAACAAATAAACAAACAAACAAACAAAAAAATCTTTCCTCTTTATAATATTAGTATAGATTAGAAGTCTTGAAATTAGCACTAGAAATTAGGTAGATTGTATTCTGTTGTAATATATTCAATAATACTTTAATTTCGGTAAATGGTGATTACATTGTAGTAGGAAGGAACTATCCTTTAGAATGTCTAAACAACAGCTAGTAGGACCATAAAATATTGAAATTCAAAATAATTCATGTAACAATAAAATTACAGTCGGTATCACCATATTTTACCTTTCGGCATGCAAAGTACCTACATAAATACAAAACAAAAACAAAAGAAATAAATTAAACAAAATGAAATTAAGAACTGAGATCAATAAAACTAGTTTAAAAATAATTCTTATAATTTATTGCAAAAACTCAGAAATATAATAATATGGATGAAATCCGATTCTTACCTACCTACGTCTTGTCATAATCTTTACTGAACTAGAAAATGCATTTAAAAAATTAAAGTTTTCCATTGAGCCACTTATCTGTGGCTGTTGAAAATTTTCGGAGAAACTCCTCCCGGCGGATATCCGACCCGTTCCGATAGCGCCCGTCGGTTTAAATCGACCCACTTCTGTTGCTACCGTAAGTGATACCTGCCTTTGATAGTTTTGCACTAGCTTACATTTTGTCATTTATAAGCAGTTAAAGGGGGAAGCGCTAGGATAGCCCGCGAAATTTTTATTTCCTTACGTTTTTTGCAATTTGCAATTTAGTATTAGATTGACTGTTGATTAAAATATGGCTTGCGACCGTAACAAAACTTGTATTTACAGAATTAAAATCAATCCTCAAATGTCAAGATTTCATGAAATAGATATTCAAATCTTAAAGAGTTGTATTGATGACTTAAATCTGCATTCCTGTGAATACTTACCTGTTACGGTCGAGAATCATATTTTGATCAACATACAACCTAATACTGCATACTTGCAAATTGCAAAAAACATAAGAAAATTTGAATTTAGCGGGCTACAATACCTCGGACTATGAAATTGAGAGAAGGAGTGCGCCTATGATTTCGCACATACTTGTGCAAACACCTTATGCCTACTTGGCTTGTTCGTCGAGCTTGGCAGCCATGACCAAAATTCGGTATAATCGAGAATAATCTTTAGTTAGCCCATTTATCCAGGTATGCATTAAAAACAACAACAACAACCACAAACAACACAACAAATAAAAAATGTACACATGAATGCAATAAAGAGTTTTGAAATTTTGAAGTTTTGAAAAAACTTCGGCTACCATCTGGTGACTGGCTTATATCTTTGACACGCTTCGTTGTTCTAGTGGTCGTCAGTGCGACTGCTGAGCGTGAGGTCCTGGGTTCGATTCCCAGGTCAGGCATAGTTTTATTGGATTTTTCCATTAGGAATGTTCCAAGTAGCAGCAACTGCAGTAGTGCCCGGCTGATGGCAATATGCTGACCTTATGAGGACCCACATTTCGCCAGAAATGTTTCAGTCCCTTCTTAAACATTTCTGGCGAAATGTGGGTCTGCCTCAGCCTTCGGGGTGTATAGGATAACAGGCGTGATGTTATTTGAAATAGGTATTCTTAAAAGTAGTCGAACCAATACGATTACAGCCGAACGATTTTGTCTACCAAATATTATCATTGACTGAATTACTATTAGGACTGCAAAAGTTTTTTGTGTGGTGAAACTTTGCTGCAGGAAAAAAAAACCGGTCAAGAGCGAGTCGGACTCGCGCACCGAGGGTTCCGTTCCGATTGCTGAAAAAGTGTGCTACCTAGAGACATCGTTTTATTTTTCCTGTAATCTTTACATAAACTTCTATCACATAGAATAATTTCAGATTTTTCGCTTTGCAAACTTCGGAGATAAGGGGGGGGGAACGGTATTTTTTTTTACATTTTACATCAAAAGTCGAAAACTATGCGGCCTAAAAAAAATAAAAATAGTTTGAGAATGTGCAAGCAGCGTTCTTTCATATGATACCCCACATGTCCTAGTAGCCCCACTTTAAATTTTAAGACCCCCTTTCAGTCCCAGTTGCAAAAAAAAACAATTATTTTTAGTTCTTTCTTATTTGCAAAATAGTTGGGTCAACGTCATCTAAAACTATTCTAAATTTCAAGTTGATAGCATTAGTAGTTCTTGAGATATCCAGCTGTGACAGACAGACAGACAGACAGACTGAGTCACACCATAAGGGTTCCTTTTTTACCATTTTGGTACGGAACCCTAAAAAATCAGCTGTTCAGTACATTTATCTACATCAAACTCGTCAAAATGTACTGAACAGCTGATTTTTTTCTCGCGACTTCAAGGTTGGTCCCATAGAAAAAATTGTTCAATATGATGAGTACAATGACCCCTTTTCGGGTTTAGTATAAACAAAAACTAAATAATGTTGTATACATTGTAAACTTACCTACGTATACCTACTTAAATTAGGTTACCGGCAAAAATGATGTATTATCCAATAAGCAAAGACGTTCAGAAAAGTATGTCTAAAATTAAAATATTTTCAATGCTTCTCTACATAATCTGTTTTCCGCGCTTTTGTACCAGACAGTTCGCCTGTCCCACTTTTTTTCCGAAACGTACTTACATATCGGTCGTGTGGAGGCCATCAAATGAATAATATAAAATTCGATGGATAGTTGGGTCAGATAGATAGGCCCAGTCCACTAGTGTTTGAATATTTAATGCGCTGGCATTCGGCATTCGGCCTCGCATCCACTACGAGACACATTGACAGCAGTTATCTCGGCTAATACACATTTGAACGGCATTTGCAAGTTAAATTTAGGTCGGACAGACGTATATATTAAATTTAACGACATCTGCCTATTTATTGGGTCAAAGCGTTAATAAGTGATTTGATGACTAACTGGAAATGTGTTGCCATGTTGTGCTGAATTTAGTGCAGTAACACAAATATTATTAATAACAATTTAATAAGACAGAAAATGATTATGATTGAAACTACTTTCAGTTGAAACTACTTTAAAACTTGAAACTACTTTCAGTTGTTCCTACAGTTCACTGTAGGAACAACTGAAAGTAGTTTCAAGTTTTTTAAAAAGCGTAAATTTTAGGGTTCCGCTTTATTCTACTTAGTAAAAATGAAGTAGTAAAAACGGACTAATATGTTTGGTTTTTGCTTCATCACTTACCATTTATACAACACTAGCTTTTGCCAGCGGCTTCGCCCGCGTGGAAGTCGGAAATTATCCCACGGGAACATAATATATAACCGGGATAAAAAGTAGCCTATGTATTAATCTAAAATATTTAAATTAATTTTTATTTTTTTTAAATTAATATAAAATTTTAATGTGATTATATTTTAGTGTGATAGTGTGATGTCCCGCAATTAACGCAAACCCTCTTAAGGGGTCACTTTACTCATCGGTATGAACAACTTTTACTATGGGATATGGGAACCTGAAATCATAATCATAATAATCTGCCGTTTCATACAACACACAACAAAAAAAAAAAAAACACAAAAACACCACACACAAAAAAAACAAACACACACAAACAAAACACACAACAATAATACACACTCACTCGACCAAAATAAAATTCACACACAACAAAAACACACATTTACTCGACCAAAATAAAATTCACACACAACAAAAACACACATTTACTCGACCAAAATAAAATTCGACGCAGACATCAAGCGTGATGTCTGCGTCGAATTTTAAAAAGTGCTCGAGTCTGACCGTAATAGTCGTAAATAATCTGACTACGTTAGTAGAACTTACTCAGTTAGAACTCTTTCGAAGTTTAAACACTATCTTGTTGAAAATGAAGGATAGAATCACACTATCACACTAATATAAAGACGAAAGTTTGTGAGTGTGTGAGGGTGTGTTTGTATGTTAGTTACTTCTTCACGATCAAATGGCTGGACCGATTTGTATGAAATTTTGGTATGTAAATAGGACCCTGGATTAACATAATAGGCTACTTTTTATCCCGGTCTACGCGGGTAAAACCACGGGCTGCAGCTGGTTTGACAATAAATTCGGGTTGTACTCGGAACTTAACGCCATAAAAAAACTTGACCAGTGTTTTTATTTTATTTATTTAATGCTCTGCTAGTGTAACGCCTGATGTTACAGGTGCGGCTAAGTGTGGTAGTTCTCTAAATGTTAGAAGTTTTTGTTGAAAAATACTTTTATTCTTCTTCTTATAACGAAAATGTACAGTTTTCAGTGAAGTTGTACAGGCTGGCGATTTAGTCATTCGTGAAGGAAGTAATTCTACCCGTCTACTAACAAAAAACTACATCAAAATAGTGCCTACTTTTTTAAAAACCTTTTACTTTTATCTATATACAATACGATTGGTGAAAAAATGGTTAAAATTGGTCCAGTAGTTTCGGAGCCTATTCGGTACAAACAAATCTTTCCTCTTTATAATATACAACATAACACTATTTACACTAGGTACTAAAGTAAATGAACAATAACTAACTATACAAATACATAGGTACAAAAACAAAAGGACACTTAGGCGTCGAAGTACTGCAAAGCTATTCTCTAAACATCTCACTCACCGTGATAACTTAAGTGAAGTGAGCGTGAAGTGAGCTGTCATTCCACCCGATGCTACGGATTGACACTATTGACAGCTCACTTTAGATCACTTCACCTAAGTTTTCACCGTGAGATATTTACAGAATAGCACTACTGGTCCGCATCGATGTAATCCGGAAACGTGCCCAGAAGACTGCCAGCATTGCCACGTTGAATGGCAAGGTTTATATAAGTTTTTTCAATAAACTTTTTTTTTCGAATTAGATAATTATGGGTTTCATAGCAAAAGTTGATTATTATGACGGGTAGAATTACCCCCTTGACCGATACAGGTGACTAAATCGCCACCCTGTATTTCTCAGTGAATTCACACACGGTCCAGTGTCCGGAATAACCGTCTTTTTACGGTTCAGTACCTCAAAAGGAAAAAACGTATCATAGGATCACTTCGTTGTCTATGTCTGTCAAGACAATTTTTCTCAGGAACGCGTGGAGGTTTCAAGTTGAAATTAATATCAATTACGTAGGTCTATGGTTACAGGAACAACTTGCGACCCACGGATGCCCCCCAAGTTAAAGGGAAAAATTTACAAGTCCGTGATAAGGCCTGTCGTACTTTATGGATCGGAATGCTGGGCAGTGAAGAAGACGGATGAAAAAAGATTGCATGCAGCGGAGATGAGAATGTTGAGATGGATGTGTGGAGTGACGAGAATGGATAAAGTAAGAAATGAGTATATAAGAGGAAGTTTGAAAGTGGCGCCAGTGACAGAAAAGTTGAAAGGAAATCGTTTGGGTTGGTATGGGCATGTGATGAGGAGAGACGAAACGCATGTGACTAAAAGAGTGATGAATATACATGTTGATGGATGGAGAGGCAGAGGAAGGCCAAAGAAAAGATGGATGGATTGTGTGAGGAATGATATGAAAGAGAAGGGAGTGAATGAGAGCGTGACGGTTGACAGAGGAGAATGGAAGAAGAAAACGTGTTGCGCCGACCCCAAGTAACATGGGATAAGGGCAGGAAGATGATGATGATACGTAGGTCTATGGTTCCTTACAGTAAAAAAAAAAATCAAGCTTCTAAGTCAACGCAATAAAAAATTACGGCCATTATGTGACATAGGGTACTTTCCGTTGACCTAGGATCATATTTAGCTAGAAGCAAGGTCTCACAACACAAGTAAAGAAAATAGTCCGAAAATTGTTAATTTGTAATTCTGTCACATAAAAAATATTTTCAAGGTTGTCAGTCTGTCAAGACTCTGTTTCTCAGGAACGCGTAGAGGTATCAAGTTGAAATTAATATCAAATACGTAGGTCCATGATCCCTAAGGAGTTACAAGTTTATTTTTGGGGTAAATTCTATTCAACAATGGAGCCCTTCATTGTGCGTGGTCCGACACGCACTTGACCGGTTTTTTTAAAGTGTTGAAAGATTTTATACCTCCACTCTTACACTATTTTCATTTTCAATTTTCAGCGTATGATTTTTTCTCATCGAACGGTTTTTTACGACAATAGCCCATTCGTTTAAGATAGGGATGAAACATCGTCACTGTTCAGTATTATGTTTTACACAATACGATACGATAACAACACGACACGACTGTGATGGCATTGAAAGTAAAGATTTCACAAAGCATCGAAAAAAATCATATCAGTCTAGGTATTTCCCAGATTCTTTTTTTCACTTTGATGGCTTTTGAAATAGGTGAATATCAGTGTTATAGCCAACTCTATATCTTAATGATTCTACCTAATTATTTATTTATTTATTGATTAAGACGCATAAAACAGCCAGCGGCCTTGAATGGTTAGCTTGCGTGTTCTGTGCTGAGCTAGTGGCACTTCCACCCAGTAATAGGACTCGCTCATCAAGGAGCGCGAAAGTTACAAAAGTCCTTATTTTTTACCGTTATTTTCCTGCAATGTCGAATCGTAATATAATCGTCCAATATAAAATTATAAAAGCGTCCTTACTATCGATGACAGTAATAGTATTCAACGATCATAATACTAGTATGAAGTCTCTTTATATCTATTTAGCCCCTATCTACCCTGTTAAGTAGTGCTCTCCCTATTACCCCATTTTTACCCTCGCAGATTACCCCCCAGACAGTGAGATTATAGAGAAGGCGAGCAGTGAAGAGATGGTCTCGGTCTAAAGTACATAGATTATGAGGCAATGGTTTTAACATGGTACGGAAACTGCTTGTGATAATGGCTCTAAAAATTTAAAGTTTATGGTGTTAATTTTGCAGTTTTATAATTATTTAAAAGCATTATTTAAACATTTTTTCAGCTAGGTATTATTTCTGCAATATACATACGTTTAACTGGATCTAAAAAAAAATATAAGTAGACATTACAAACGGTTGTTTACGCCTGAATTGAACCTGCATACCGATAAAAAGAATTTTTCTTAAGCCAATCGCCTTTTCAATGAATCTACTGAGCTCCGTCCTTCCGGTGGATACCTATAATACCTACTCCAACTACAACAAACTAAGTTCAATCTACTCTAAACCTGTCTCCTACCACGACTGTCAAATACTACGTCACAGAATAAATAATAGTACTAACGTAACTACGTGATTAAGTTCCAAGACATACCTGCGGAGTTCGTATCACGCAACTGATCGGTAACACCGGCTCCACACTTTTGTCCCAGCGTTGGTCCCAACGCCACTAGACAAGAAATAGCAATGGCTCCAACGTTGGTCAATGAACACCCACACAATCTACACGTTGGACGAGTGGCGTTGGGACCAAGTGAACACGCGACGTGTTTGAACGATCGGTTAGTGCATAATTTTGTTGCATTAACTGAGCAGGCAAATATAAACAGCAATAGAGGCCTCTGGAGGCTATTAGAGGCCATCAGAGGTCGCTAGAGGCCGCGCTATTTAGGTGAAATAAGTAAATCATTCGTATGACTTAATTCATCGAATAGGTTAGCACAGGTATAATTTTGTACGCCTATGACTGTATTTAGCTATTTACCCAATAACTCATAGGATTGCTGGAACTAGTTATCCAACCTACGCTTTATACTTGCAATCGATACAATGGTATTATTGCATGGAGGGTTCTATATTTCCATCACAAGAAGGCACAATCAGGAAATGATATGTAGTACATAATACACAACATTTACACATACATAATATTACACACACATTACACACACACACATACATACATTGTACATTTTACATAATTAAAACGTTCTTTTCAAGTCTCATACAAAAACAAACAAAATGTCACAATATTCTAAACATAGTTACCTAGGTAAAACGTTGACCGCACAACCGATATAATTGATACGAACTAATCAAATTATCCATACTAATTTAATCAACGAATATTTTAAATATTTACAGTAATTAATACGTCAACGTTAATTGAAAGAGAGATAGCCAGCTAAGCCTAATTCAATCATCGGAAATTAGAATTAATTTAATTCGGATTTTCGGACATTAAACATGAAAGTGCTTTATATTCAATTATATGTTAACTGTATCCTAATGTAACAAAACATCACGCCTATTTCTCCGAAGGGTTAGGCAGAGGTGTACCTATAGTACTCCCAAATTTCGCAAGACTTGTAATAGGGGGCGAGCCTGTTGCCATCAACCGGGCACAAATCCAGACTTTGGGCTGCTACTGAGGAATTCCTGATACCTCGCTAAACCCAAGAACACTTTTCCCGACCTGGGAATTGAACCCAGGACCTCATGCTCAGTTGTAGCATTTGCAACCACTAGACCAACGAACAGTCAACATTGTAATACTTCCTATACTAGAAAGGTTTAGGTAGTGAAATAAAAGTAAACAATCTTGATGTGTCTTTTATCTTTTTTATTTTAAAACCTCAGTTTAAAAATAAATTGCAACTAAAAACCCGTATGTAAATACAACAGTAATGATTACTAAATCAATTGAACCTTAGTTTAAGCAGTAGTTTATTTGTTTAATATGTGTAAAAGGTTTATTTTACTACCTAAACCTTTCTAGTATAGGCTTCTACGTTATTTATTTACCTACACGTCCTAATGTGTAACGGTGAGTTGCACACTTGCACGAAAGCAATATTAGTTTAACGGGGACTTTAAATTGATGCTGTCACTTTCTTTTTGATACAAAATTTAAGGGATGGCATCAATTTAAATTCGCCAGTAACTAATGTTGGTTTCGTGTATTAACTACATATGTCTCTATCTTGTACAAAACTGTGCAAGTAGCTTGCATGTCATTGTGACATTCACCAATCAGATGCTATTATGGTACAGACAATAGCACATCAGGTTATACCAAACTGTCAAACTCAAAATGATTTTAAACCTTAAAATGTTGACGGTATCTTGCGATGCTTGCCAATTGGCAAGCATCGCAAGATACCGTGGTCTGGTTCCAGTGAGTCGGAACCGGTTGCCGCATAGTTCACGGTGAGTCGGAACTGTCTGCACTGCCGGTCGATTCTGTAAAAATCTCACCGTGAAAACTTAGGTGAAGTGAGTTTGTTTTTGCTAGGAATTGACACTATTGACAGCTCACTCTACGCTCACTTCACCAAAGATTTCACGGTGAGATGGTTACAGAATCGCAGTGCTGATACCCCGGTGAGTCGGGGTGGCGCTGCGTTATGCTCCAGTGAGTCGGAGTGTAGAGCGCTGGGTTGAGGTTGAGGCTGAAGGTGATGACCAGGAATGCGCGTCCGCTGCATGCTGGTGGTCAGGATACCCGTTGAAGCCGTGGATGGTGGCTGGCTGTGTGACTCGCCGCTCGAAAGCTTGAGGAAGTGATGCTTGATGACGTCACGCTGAAGTAGTAGCACGAAGGCTGCGCTGACGTTCATGCTCGGGGTCACCAGTATAGAGGCATGAGGAACAGGGTGTAAAGTTCACTCATCCTCCGTACAAAAGGGAGTATCCTCCGACCAGACGGGTGTCGTGTCTGGTGGGCAACTGCCCGACGGTTGATGTCGGGACGTTGTATATACGCTAGTCGCGCGGTAAACTCTAATTGCGCGATGCAGGATTTCGTGACGTCGTGTCATTGTGATGCGTAGTTTTTATGTGGCGATGTAGATGCCGCCACACCTCTATTCCTCCGTGCTCTATTTACGCCGTCAAAAAACATTCACCTCCGAATAGAGAGGACCGTCTCGCGCCTGTTTCATTTTGGCACTTGGCACCGGCAAGTGCATTTAAATATTCAAAAAATGTTAACGCCGTAAAGACGCGTATCTTTTTGCCGAGACTAAAAAAAACATTCACCTCCGAATAGAGAAGACCTTCACGCGCCAGTTTCATTTTGGCACTTGGCACCGGCAAGTGCATTTAAATATTCAAAAAATGTTAACGCCGTAAAGACGCGTATCTTTTTGCCGAGACTAAAAAAAACATTCGCCTCCGAATAGAGAAGACCTTCACGCGCCAGTTTCATTTTGGCACTTGGCACCGGCAAGTGCCAAAATGAAACTGGCGCGTCTTTACGGCGTTAAAATCTTTGTTGAATATTTATATAATGTTTTTAGATAGAATATCATCAAAAACCATGAAGGAAAAAAAAGTTTATGAACAAATTAACATTTATTTGTGTTCTAAACTCAAAAATATTAGAATTTTCTATTTTTCATATTAGGCTGTTTATCGGCTTTATACCGTTGCTTCTCCTTCAACCTGGCGAAAGCAAAGCGCGAAACAAAAAGAAAATTTAAATCATAGTTTCCTAATACTTACCTAATTCATGACAAAAATATTTTTCATTATTTTATTTTAATTCTTCAGAAGTGTATTGAAAAACGTCGTTTGATACACGTGGACATTTGTTATTGAAGTTCTCGGCTCAAAAACAACCTCGCCTACGGCTCGGGTGGTAATTCTTCCTCGAATTCAATAACAAACATTCTCCACTTGTATCAAAATGTACCCTGTACCGCCATTACGACTTAATTTTCCACCAATTAAAACTAGAGACACAACAGCGTACAAAGCCTTTCACTCTAAACTTGCTAGCTAAACATTCAGCCTTGTTGAATAAATAAAGGCTCAACACAGGAGGTCAAGTTCCGCGTTCGTTATACGAAGGAAATTTAAAAATCCTACTTCAGACACAAAAGTATAAAACGTGAAAGTCTGTCTGTTTGAATTTTGTGTGTTTTAATCAATGACACCTTAGCGGCTAAACGGATTTGGATGGATATGGGTACTCCATGACCATGGACATAGGAACTTTTTATACCGGTACGGTAGTAGCTACCAACCCTACTTTATAATATAATATCCTGCTACAATATAGGCCTAAATAGAAATACTATATTTCTAAAAAAAATATACCTAGTAGGCGAAATTAATATACTTACTTTCATTTGAATACAAAATGGCGAGATGTGTAATAATTATTAGTTATGAGACATTTAGATAAAAAATAAAACCCGTTAATAAAGGTTCAAAGTAGCAAAAAATATGTATTTAAAAATAAAATATTTTTGAAAAAAAAAATGTTAGGTAAGTATATTTTGTTTATTTTTTCGCCTTCTACTATTATTTTTACAAGCAATGGCTTCGTAAATACTATATTATTGATAAAAAAAAAGTTGGCAACCCCAGTGGTAACAAAACCAGTATAGGCTGGCCTTTTATTCTATTGAAACTCCGTACTACGCCAGACCAGCTCAAACTGGCCTATTAGACGTTCCCGTGGGATAATTTGACCGTTCTTTTTGTCGTATTCCGACCTCCATACGAGCGAAGCCGGGGGAAAGGCTAGTATTATTATATTTTTAAATGGAACGTTATTGTGGTACAAAATGTACGGATGGTATGAAATTACGCGGTTTCCAGCGCTAAAGAGTTATGTTGTATTTATTCTTCTCTGACGTTGTAATTTTCGTGTTCTTTACGTGTATCTTTTAATGGCTTTGTTGAATGGTTTAGTATGTTTTGTATACGCAGAGTAATTTAAATATGAATCCAGACTCTAACACAGTACTTAAGTAAGTACTCCAGAGAAATGAAAAAATAAAATGAAAAATAATTATGATCCATGCTGTGTAGCGCTATTTACAAACTAAATACTGGCATATTAATTTAAAAAATATACCGGATGACTCTGGGAAAACACAAAAACTTACTTACATAATTAACGTTTTAGTTATTCGCCGGTAAATTGCAAACGCTATTGACGCTCTTCTAGGAAAAACCGTAGCTCAAACGAATACAGAATTACAGACAGTGTGTACTCAACAACCAAAACAAGCTTAAGCATAAAATAACAAAACGTAAGACTCCATTTCAGAAATGGAGTCTCTCAACTGTCATTTCTCCACAAAGATCTTTCCCATGGACAGTTAACGATCTATCTTCCGGGAATAGTGCGAGCCACCGCGCTGTCATACTGATAAATGATTAGAAATTATCTGCTTGTTGATAACAATAGTGCAGCTAATAAAAAAAGTAATTTAAAAAAACTAAAAAACCCCACTAGAGTAAATAACTAAAACTGAAAAGCTAAAAACAAGCCCATTTTAAATTCAATAAAAGTTGGAAGCAGGCGGGACCCGTTTGAGTTTGAAAATATAAAAATGGAATGGGTCCCGCCTGCTTCCAACTTTTATTATAATTAAAATGGGCTTGTTTTAGCTTTTCAGTTTTAGTTATTTACTGCAGTCGGGTTTTTTAGTTTTTTTTAATTACTTTTTATTTCCAGCTTTTTAGTTTACAAATGTGAAAGATTTCGCAGACGATCGCAATTTTTTTTATCAAAATTCAATTTGTCACTTCGAATTACTTCTAAAAATATAAGTTGTATATATTTTTATAATCACCTTTTAAAACCCTTCATTTTGATACCCCACTCAATCGTATTAGAAGACAAAAAAAATTTCGAACCCCGCAATATGTCGCCCCAAATCCGACATTTTACTTTATTTTTGATGTTAATGTAGTCAGTGACACTCGCGCTACCAAGACAAATCTAAAGACGTATAATTTTTCCAAATCCGTTCATTCGTTTAGGAGTTACGAGGGAACAAAGAAACGGACATACATACATACATACAGGTCAAATACATAACCCTCCTTTCGGGCTTCGCCGCAGTCGGGTAAAATGGCTGATGGTTAGCTATACTCCATCGGGTTGGGAATTTAAAAAAAAATCACGTGACGTGGTTAACCGACTAAACGTAATACCTGTCACTTCAGTTTTCAATGCTACATCACCGTTGTATTCTTCAATTTAGCAACGTTATAGTTCGTATAGGTAGCATCGACAAAGTTCGTGAAACCGATCACGATCCGAACAGAGTGCGCCTTCAACATCACCAATCTATAATACTGCTTTAGGCGAAAATTATCTTTACGCATACGCAATAATAGCCGCATGGTTCGATCGATCAGGTTAAGCTACGCCTGAGGCGGTTGGTCCGTGGATTGGTGACCAACTTCAACATTCCACGTTTCCACTTCTGGGAAACAGACCTCCTCTCTGTGAGACGGAGTGGGCAGTAATCCACCACGTGGGCCCAGTGCGGGTTGTTAGATGTCACATGTTTTCGAATTCTTGGTTCTAGGACATGCCGGTTTGCTCACAATGTTTTCCTTCAACGTTTTGAGAGCAGTGGTGATGAAATATTTTACACAAAGTACTGACTGGGTCCGAATCTACGACCTCCATGAAACATACTGGTAGATAGGCAGTCGCTAAGATACCGCGGCCCTGGCATAGGCAACTGAAGGAACACGGGTGGGTTTTAGTCAGTAAAAGTCTGACACGCCCTTCCGCTCCACCCAGAGCGGGAGAAGTTATTTGATGATAGCAGTCGCTCCATGGAAAATAGTGGTATTCAGCTGCATCCTTCCAGTCTAACCGGAAATCGTTGTGAAAGGGCTAGGCAGATGAAAAGTGGTCAAACGAGAGTTGAATCGCGTACAATTGGAGAGACCTATGTCCAGAAGCAGACTGCTGATGAAGATGAGGAGGTCAAACTACGAGGACAGTACATTCATTAAGCTTCGAAGGCCATAATCAAAAGTTAATGTTCATCAAAACGTCCACGCGGCGTATTTCATTTCACAATAATTGAGGCACAAAATTGTACCTAAATACAATATTAACCCCGAATGCGTATTTACTCAGTAATTTCGTATAAGTATAGATTTTTGACACAGAAGGCCGCCCAATAATTGCAGTGGCGACGAGATCGTTATCGTTGACGCCTTCCCACCCAAATTACTGAATTAAGTTTCGAAACTCCGACCTACATACTTCTGTTATCATGAAAACCCGACATTTAACTTTCAAATTAAAAAATAAACACTGTATTTATTCATGTTTCAAAGACTTTTTAAAGGATACAGTTTTATAAAATGCTGCGAGCAATTATGACTACGTCGTAGTTACGAATTTAAAAATTCCAGTACAATGACTGCACAAAAGTGCAAAGGAAGCTCGCACAAAGAGATTTGAAAGCATCTGCAGCTTAGATACAGCTTTGGACTACAAATTACAGCTGAGATAAACAGTGGCTATGCGCCGAGTCGCGACGCCGCTCCGTCTACGCGGGCTACGCCAGTTCGTAGCGGCAGCACGTAGCGAGTGGTCGCCCGTAGCCCGTCGTAGCGACTACGCCGGCGCGGTATGCACGAGCCAGCACAGTGCGTCCGCAAACATAAACAAATAGTGATATGAGTTGTGCGTCCCCGAGCCTAGTATTCCGACTAACTCTCCTCATATTAACTTTCATAGTTTCGTGTACATTCGTCGCCAGTGTAGTGTGGTTATTGCGAACGAGTGGCTCCTCTAGCCAATATGAGAATTATTACTTGTCGAGAATTAATATAAGCGCCGTTAAAAGCGACGGTAACAATATTTCGACGACACCGCCTGTATCGGATCATTATAAAGACTTGATTAAAATAGAGATAGCCATGCGGCGGGTGGAGGAAAATAGTAGAAGATTAAAAGAGTATACGAAGTCATTATTGTGGGATAATAAGGACAAGTCTTTGTGGTGTGTGTTGTTTAAAGAGAATGAGAGGATGGAGAAGCCGTTGCGAGGCGGGAAGCATAGACACATGATTGATGAGGAATATATTCGAACATTAAGGGAACAAAAAATGAGAGAAGCTTTGATACATTTGAGACACCATGGCGCTCACCACCGGCGGAGACCCGATGTCCTTCCAAACCTGCCCTACATAAAATAAATAACCGTATATTGAGTAACGTTTCGGGGAAATCGCTTCGGATTCTCTATGAAACTGTTTCCATTCCAAAATATCACATTTTCACTGACCTCGCTGTACAGGAAAATGATTCAAATTATGGCAACAATTCGTATAAAGTCCGATACAATTTCGCTCGTGTTAAGTGGAAAGATTTTAATAATAGTATGTTGTAAATATTTTGTACGTCGATTTAATGTAAATGACTGTATTCAATGTGTAAATATATAACGTTGACATAAGTGTAAATATGATATGGCACAATTGAATAAATGTTTGTTGACTTCAGACAGTATCTAAAAGTAATGTCAGAAATGTTTCAGAATAGAATTGTTTTTCTGGTTGTGTTTCTTAAATTTACGTTTGCTTTAGGCCCGCGGTTGTTGTGTTAACTCTTGGATAAATATACTTTACTTTTATTGTTTTGAAAATATCCGGGAATTAAATAATAAGGATGTTTAACATAGGAAATATTTTGCTAAGATTAACATTAACCGTTTTAACATTAACACGGTGTTATAACATCATACGAGTATAATTAAAACCATTATTTAATGTGATTATGGTTATCATTACGTGCTGTTTGAATATAATAGGTTTTATCAATAGAAGAAAATATCTTAACAAAATGTAATTAAATAAAAATGTACAAAATCTATTGATTTTAATAACTTTGGCCTAATATATGATTACTTGTTGACATTTTGCAATTTGGTAGCTAATATTCAAAAATCATTGTCATCGAAAAGTATTTACTTCATTTTATGTAAGATCTACTTAATTGTATTCAATATTTGTATTATTTTGTAATTTAATACATGGGGTGTAGATAGATTCATTTATGTAGTCAAGACTATGTGTGTGTGTTCGTACCTATAAATACAATGACTGGCGCGGTATTTATGTTTCAAAAGAAACGGTCTGTTCCTGGGTAGTCAGACCCACAACCACATTGCTGATTGGCTCATTTGGGTGGCATGGGCTATTCTGATAGAAGAAAAAGTGGCGATGCGCCGTTAAGAGTAAGGCCGCCAATTCGGAGCAGCGTTTCTTGTACCGTGCAGTGGAGCGCTTAAGGGTATACATCGTTAAATTTTGAGTTTTTAAAATTCCTATAAAACCAAATTGATTTCCATATTAATTTTTGGTTTATAGGAATTTTAAAAACACAAAATTTATCGATGTATACCCTTAAAAGATCCACTGCACGCTACAAGAAACGCTGCTCCGAATTTGCGGCCTTACTCTGAACGGCGCATCGCAACTTTTTCTTCTATCAGAATAGCTCATGCTGCTCCGAATTTGCGCCCTTAAACGAAGTCACACAAAAAACAATCTCATATTGTCCAGCTCACGCACACATAAACGTGCGAATTATAATGAATCTGTCCATACCGATTTATACACAGCCTAAAATGTCGGCGCTTTATATTCAAGAAGTTTTGGTTTCAATAGAACCTCATTTTCAAAAGTTAATTGTATGAATCCATTGAATTTGTAAAACGACACGATTCAACATTTAATTTGCTCAGTACTTTAACATTTCATCGTGTTAAATAAAATGGTTTTTGTATAAAACTTTTGTTTTATTTGTGCAAGTTAAATTAATGAAGGGGTGACAAAGAAGATTAGGGGTAAATGAAAGGGGTGACAAAAATAATTAAGAACACAATATCTTGCATTTTTGTTTTAACGATATTAGATAGAATTGTCTGATAAAGTCATCTATCTAAAGCTTATAAAAGTTTTATCGAAATCGGTGTCAGTGACCTATGTTACTTTTTGTAGATAATTAATTCTAACACTTATTTTGACAGACTTATTATAGAACGACTAACGTGCCTATAATGAGTCAGTAGGTTTTTTCTTAATTGCATATATAAATGGAAATTTTTCATATAATTTTTTGCAATTAACTAAGGGTATACTTAGGTATACTTGTATAGCCGGCCTGACTTTCGAATTCTCAATCAATATTTAACTTTCAAACGTTCTTAAAAGTCTTTTTGTTGCTAAAACACACATTGAAGTGATAGAATATGTCACTCACTAATGTATAGGAAATATTTGGCCTTTAGTAAGCTAAAACATTCCTTATCATGCGTGCATTCCTTGTAATGTGAATAAAAATGCTATGAACGTGTAAGGTTCAGCTGTTTCTTCCCACAATTATATCCATCTGTTACGGACAGACTGGTTCATAGAAAAATACTGGACTTGCTATTCTGGAAATTACTAAAATTAATGGATACATTTCTAAGTTCCACGTAGTTTTTAACTTGATGCCATTAAAACTTTGACATTGACGATTGCATTACGAGAATTAATATCTTAGTTGCTGTTTAAAATTAAACAAAAAGTCGGGAGGTATCGTAGGACATACCTACGGTTGGAACCAAGTTCCTTTCGCTGTACCTGGACGACCGAGCTTTGGCTTGGGTGAAAACAGAGAAAATTACTTTTCACAGAAATGAGACCTAGCTAGATCGATTTTTCGCCCCCGTAAACCCCTATATTAAAACTTTCATCGAAATCGTTAGAGCCGTTTTCGAGAACGTGATTAGAAATATATTTATAAATACAAATATTGCTCATGTAAATAGGTCGACCGCTCGGATGAAAATAGACAAAACTATATTTTTTCTTTTTTTGAATTTTGCCAGATATGAGACCTCAAAAACTCGAAAACTACTCAAGCATAGTTAGTTAATTTTACATGGGACCAACATAAAACAAAAATAGTTAAAATCAACAAAAAGTTATGCGTGATCTGATCAGTGATCGATCATACAAAAAAAAAAAAACACAATATACCTATTTACAGGGGTATTGGTAAAACACCAGCAACCTCTTAAGGGGTCATTGTACTCATCATTATGATCATGTTTTACTGTGGAACCAAACCAGAAATCGTGAGAAAAAATCTATTCAGTACATTTATCTACATCAAACTCATCAAAATGTAGGGAGCAGCTGATTTTTAGGGTTCCGTACCTCAAAAGGAAAAAACGGAACCCTTATAGGATCACTCGTGTGTCTGTCTGTCTGTCTGTCCGTCTAATGGACCGATTAAGTTGAAATTTGGTACACATATGTATTTCTATGACCCAAACACGTAAGGCTAAAGTAAATGAATGCATTTTGAATATGGGGGTCACTTGTAGGGGGCAAATAAGAAAATAAAAATAAAAGTTTTGCAAACAGTACCGTGTGACATATCAAATGAAAGGGCTTACTATGAAGGTCTCAAATATGTTTTTTTATAATTTTAAAATGAAGCGTTTTAAAGTTATTTAATAAAATAGACGAAAATTGACCATTCCCCCCCCTTATCTCCGAAACTACTGAGCCTAAAATTTTGAAAAAAATACAGAAAATAGTTATATACCTGTCAATTACAGAAAAACTTATAAGAAGTTTGTGGTCTTAAAGTAACATGGTAAATATCTCAATGTTGTGAGTACAAACTTACATTTACTGTTGGAATGTATGTGAGAACATGTTTTTTAACTATAATGTTCAGTTTGTTCTTAAGATAATTTCATCCCAACTACGGAACCCTTCATTGTGCGTAGTTTGACACGCACTTGGCCGGTTTTTTTCTTGTATATTCGCCTGTGTGTATATACGCCTCGACTTGAGAATTTCCTCCTATTTTTTCGTCGGTTAAAAATACATAAAATACACGGTAATACAAAGTAGCCAAAAACCTTGTATTCAACAAATAAAGTTCAAAGTTTAACAATGTTGTCCATTGCTTGAGGGCAGGTCACAATTTAATGGTCACACCAACACCAACGTTTTCAAATAGAAAATGTACAAAGTAATATAAAAATCTACATCAATTTGTTGCTTCACATTCTTTGTACGTGGATAGAAAACTTAAAAATGTTTAAATCGATACTAAAAGTACTTTGTTACTCAGGTAGATATTATACAGCTTGTATCAGATCGGTGTGGAAATTTAAGAGTGTGGACAGACCATCATACGGAACAACTTTTTCCATGGGACCAACATCATAATCGAGAAAAAATAATCAGCTGTTCCTTTCATTTGGGTCGAGTACGGGACAACTGATAATTTTTCGTCGATTACGATGTTGATCCCATGGAGAAAGTTGTTCAGTTCACCCTTAAAGACCACACCTTTCTGATACACCCTGTATACAGAGATACTAAAGACAAGCCGGTCAAAAAATATACTATAAACATTTATGCACGAACCTGTACAAGGTTATACACTCCCGTATATTTTTATTGCACTATACAGTGTGACTACCGACATTCTTACCCGTGGCTATATCGGTGCCAGCATTAACCCCTAAAATAGATTATACTAAGGAAATGGTGATATTCACGAAGGCTGCGACCGAATTTTCCGGAAGATTGTTATAGCTATAAGCTTTCTGAACGAAATATAAGATTCATATCACCCTGCGGAAGTATATACATAGTGCTTTTACGTAAGAGTGCAAATATTTTTATCTGTAAGTAAAGATGAAGATAAAATTACCTTGCGTAAGTTAAATATAGGCCATACTGCGTGGGTTTCACAATAGAGAGGGGAGTAAAAATAGAAGTATATAATGTGAAAATTGAATAACTGAGCTTATTTTTAGTCTGTGTCAAAATTTGAATGTAAAGTATGTCCAGAAAATGTTATTTTCGTCCTGTGAAGGATTGTTTCAGAAATATCTCTTTTGCGTGGGACATAATACTGCCATTTAGAATATGTGGAAGAATTATTTTTAAGGAAAGCCAACCAACAAGAAGATATTCCTGGTTTAAATGTTAATGAATTGTGAAAACACTCCAGTGGCCACGTGGCCAGTGGCCACTCGAGTGGCCACGGTATACTAGTAAAATCTAAGTGGTAAAATAGTTGCCGATTAGTTGGAGAGTAACATAATATCACATTGTCCGAAGCGGTATGTAAGTACCAGTTAACCCACATTTTCCTGTTATTTGAAATGACCCATGTAATAGGAAGGGAGAGGCAAACCTTTTGCCATTAAATGGGCTACTAATTAATACAAAATACATTCATTGCTACAATACTCAGTCTATAACAATGGCATTAGTAACAAACAAATTACTTACTTACGTACTTTAGACTGCGTACATAACACACCAATCGTATTATAATGAAATAGCAGACTTCAGGCAAAGACTAAATTTTATATTTTTTTAATACCATCAACAAACATACATTAGGCAGGTAACAACCTTATTTTGATACATTACAATCAACACTCCCACTTAACAAAATAAGTATGTACCTATTACCATTAAGTATATTTCAAATTAACATATTTTTTACACTGACAAGAAACTTACAGATTAAACTATATCAGGTCGAAGAAGTGTTGCGATGTACATAAGACTACCAATCAATTGCTGATCAAGGGCAGTTTCCTATCACATGTTTCACTTTTCGTTACATTTATTTTTGATTCTATAGGTGTATCAGCAAATTTACAATCAGGAATATTAAATTTTAACAACAATTCTTCAATATAACTTTCTTGGTCTATAGTAATAGTACCCTTCTGTTTATTGACAATTACTCTCATTCCTAAACAATTTCTAATACAACCTAAATCCACCTAATCATTGACTCTGATCACAAACTTTTCTTTAATTCACTAGTAACTTCGCTTTTGCTTTTGCGTCGTTCGGATCACCTTCTTTTGTGACACATTGTTGCATGCCTTCCAAAATCAAAAAGTTTTCTACTGCGAACGCCCAATCTTCATAGTTTTCTCTTCCTTTTAGTTTAGATATACTTGCTATGAGATTAGTAGACATTTTTCACTGTTATTTTTACTAAAAACCTGACTAAAAAAGAATTAAAAACGGACACGGCCCATAACCTATAATGAAATAGCAGACTTCAGGCAAAGACTAAATTTTATATTTTTTTTAATACCATCAACAAACATACATTAGGCAGGTAACAACCTTATTTTGATACATTACAATCAACACGTATAGACATCCACAGAATTCACAGTCTGTGGATGTCTATACGTGTTGATGTATAGATGTATGAAAAATAGAAGACAATCAGTCGGCTGCTGAAGTTGTTTTACCGTACATTTTGTACTGGACGCTCACGTGGGTGGCCGACTATAGGTACGCTTTGGTGCAAACACGGCCTTACGCCCGTTTTCACTAAAACTAGGTGACATTCATTAATGTCTAAATAAAATTTGTAATTTCAACTCTCGGCGATTAAAGGCGTTCATTTAAGTTCCGTTGCATTAAAGTTCTATTTGTTACTTATTTATTACTACTTTATTATTATATATTTATTACTTACGGATTTATAATTTCAACATCCACTATAAAACCTATTGATTAAACCTCATACTTGCAAACACATAACCCACCGCTTTAATTGGAGTAATCCATTCCAAAAGAGGTCGAATTAAAATTCGGAGCGCATATTTTGCTTTGCTTCAGCCACATATTCGCAAACAGCTGACCCATTTGTTCAAAGGGCTAACTAGTGCTTCACAATTCGGTTGGTAAGCTTCGCTCGTGGTTCGATAATCCTATGCAAATATTGAATTAAAGTGGCCTTAATACTCAAACTCTGGAAGTTTACACACTGCTGGTTTCTGCTTAATAGTGATCAATCGATAGTACATAATAGAGTTAGTTTGAATGGCTGTATATATTTTATTTGATGCTTATTTTGTTGTGAACCTGAATTATTTAATTATGTAGGTTATCAGGAATCTATATTATTAGATATAAATAAAAAGAGAAGTCTTGACTGACTGACTGACTCATCAACACACAGCCGAAACACTTGGACCTAGAAAACTGAAATTTTGCACAGAGGTTCCCTTTATAATGTAGACAAGGAATAAGGAAGGAATTCTCGGTAGTACAGCCGGCTGCATCAATTGGGTACCCCTCAAAAGACATGTGGGATCAAATCCGCGATAGTCCGAAGTTGGTTTTTGTATTTTGCAAAAACATTTTATTATTTAATGTATTGTTTTTGTGAATAAATAAGTTTATGTTAGTACTAGCTTTTGCCCGCGGCTTCGCCCGCGTGGATGTCGGAAAATATCCCATAGGAACGTTTATGTGGAAAACATAGGGCCGTCCGATATAACTGTGCAAACTCAAATCGCTACGATATATCGTTACCGTGTATAGTAGGCATAAAGCTACCAGTAGGCATGATTTTTTCCGACATCTTCAACAGTCTTCGTCACATTTCAGCCAATTTAAACCAAAAAATAATTAATTACATTGAATTTCTCCGTTCATTGGAGAAAACCGTATGAAAAGCCGTTCGGAACTTTTTGACATTATCGCATTCAAACAGACAGACTTACGCGGCGGGGGGACTTTGTTAATTACTTAAAATTTATTATGCCAGTCACGCTCTAATAACAAATAACTTTTGTCCGAGTGTCCACTCGTTCAAATAATTTCCTCGTAAAAACGTCGAATGAAATAAAGATTAAATGTTACCTCAAGATTCGAAGTATGACTACATTTCCAATCCCTTAACTCTCTTAAAAAGAGTTAGGTTTACACAAATATTTGTCAAACCCTATTGTAACGTTTAGGGGACGATTTTTCAAAAACGCTGTACCATATATTTCTTTATTTCCTACCAAAAGCATAAATTTGAATTTTCGTATCCCTAACTTAAGAAATGCTTGGTTTCCCATACAAACTTTCATCCCTTATATCACCCCTTGTAGGATTATGTTTTAAGACAAAAAGTATCCTATGTCCTTTCCCAGGATGCTATATAAATTGCCAAATTTTGTCGAAATCCATGCAGTTTTGTAAATTTTAAAATCAACACCTATTTTACGCCCTTAGGGGATGATTTTGCAAAAACGCTGAACCGCATATTTCTTTATTTCCTATCAAAACAATACATTTTAATTTTCACATCCCTAACTTAAGAAATACTGAGTTTCCCATACAAACTTTCATCCCTTATATCACCACTGTAGGATTATATTTGAAAAAAAAAGTAGCCTATGTCCATCCCCAGGATACCTTGCCAAATTTTATCGAAATCCGTTCAGTGGTTCTGGGTTTCCCATAAAAACTCTCATCCCCTATATCACCCCCCGTAGGATTATTTTTTAAGACAAAAAGTAGCCTACATCTTTCCACAGGATACCATCTATAGCCTTGCCAAATTTTATCGAAATCCGTTCAGTGGTTCTGAGTTTCCCATACAAACTTTCATCCCCTATATCACCCCTGTAGGATTATTTTTTTAAATAAAAGTATTCTATGTCCGTCCCCAGGATACCATCTATAGCCTTGCCAAATTTTATAGAAATCCGTTCAGTGGTTCTGGGTTTTCCATACAAACTTTCATCCCCTATATCACCCCCTGTAGGATTATTTTTTAAGACAAAAAGTAGCCTATATCCTTCCCCAGGATGCTATATGTATAAAGCCTTGCCAAATTTTATCGAAAACCGCGCAGTTTTGTAAATTTTAAAATCAACCCCTATTTAACCCCCTTAGGGGATGATTTTTCAAAAACGCTGAACCGCATATTTCTTAATTTCCTACCAATAGCATAAATTTGTTATCCCTAACTTAAGAAATACTGGGTTTCCCTTACAAACTTTCATCCCCTATATCACACCCTGTAGTATTGTTTTTGAAAGTATCCTATGGCCAGGATGCTATAAAAAGCCTTGCCAAATTTTGTCGAAATCCGTGCAGTTTTTTAAATTTTAAAATCAACCCCTATTTTACCCCTTAGGGGATGATTTTTCAAAAAACGCTAAACCGCATATTTCTTAATTTCCTACCAATAACATAAATTTGTTATCCCTAACTTAAGAAATTCTGGGTTTCCCTTACAAACTGTCATCCCCTATATCACCCCCTGTAGGATTATTTAAAAAAAAAAAAAGTAGCCTATGTCCGTCCCTAGGATGCTATATAAAGCCTTGCCAAATTATGTCGAAAGCCGTGCAGTTTTGTAAATTTTAAAATCAACCCCTATTTTACCCCCTTAGGGGATGATTTTTCAAAAACGCTGAACCGCATATTTCTGAATTTCCTATCAAAAGCATACATTTTAATTTTCACATCCCTAACTTAAGACATACTGAGTTTCCCATACAAACTTTCATCCCCTATATCACCCCCTGTAGGATTCTTTTTTAAGACAAAAAGTAGCCTATGTCCTTCTCCAAAATGCTATATAAAGCCTTGCCAAATTTTATCGAAATCCGTGCAGTTTTGTAAATTTTAAAATCAACCCCTATTTTAACCCCTTAGGGGATGATTTTTCAAAAACGCTGAACCGCATATTTCTTAATTTCCTATCAAAAGCATACATTTTAATTTTCACATCCCTAACTTAAGAAATTCTGGGTTTCCCTTACAAACTTTCATCCCCTATATCCCCCCCTGTAGTATTATTTTTGGAAAAAATAGTATCCTATGTCCTTTACCAAGATGCTATATAAAGCCTTACCAAATTTTGTCGAAATCCGTGCAGTTTTGTAAATTTTAAAATCAACCACTATTTTACCCCCTTAGGAGATGATTGTTCAAAAACGCTGAACCGCATATTTCTTTATTTCCTATCAAAAGCATACATTTTAATTTTCACATCCCTAACTTAAGAAATACTGAGTTTCCCATACAAACTTTCATCCCCTATATCAACCCCCGTAGGATTATTTTTGAAAAAAAAGTAGCCTATGTCCGTCCCCAAGATACCATCTATAGCCTTGCCAAATTTTGTCGAAATCGGTTCAGTGGTTTAGGCGTGAAAAGGTAACAGACAGACAGACAGACAGACAGACAGACAGACAGACAGACAGACAGACAGACAGACAGACAGACAGACAGAGTTACTTTCGAATTTATAATATTAGTATGGATTTATTTTTACTTAAGTCTGTTTTTATTATTGTCGTTTCAATAAAACTTTAATACTTCTAATATTGCGTATAACGACAAGCAATAATAGAGTTGACATTTACGAGGATTTATTCAACGTCTAAATAGACCAGAGGTTTCAAGACCGCTTACCGTGCATAAGGTTGGAGGTTCAAATCTTAAGCACCAATTGTTTTTTGTCATGTATTATATATTTGTTTTAATATAAAGTATTTTTCTATTTGAAGTGAGTTTTTTTTGTATTTTTTAATTGTATTTTTTATTTTGTTTTTTTTTTAATTTATTTTTATTTTATTTTAGTAATATTTCCAAAGAATTTAAAAATCAAGAAAAATAAAATACTTTAATAATAATTTAATAATATTTTTTATTGATATTAAGTAACAAAACTACAAAGATTTATATTTTACAATAATTTGATTTGATAATTTACAGTTACCTTATTAGACATATTTTGTCAACTGAGACAAATGGGTTCCTAGCCAAATGCGAAAGGTGAAGCAAAACTAGACTCATCAGACGGTAACTTCAATATAGATTAGTAAAATTTATGCATAACTACCCTCTAATAACAAACTATTCATTCACTGCGATTTTATAGACAGAGACAGAGTTATAACGCCAAGTAGGTTATTAATTCGTTGAGATATTAACTACATAACAGGCTTAGTTGGTAAGACCTAGGGGTAATCATTGTATAACCAATGAGTCGATGGTTCGAATCTCGTCCGGGCATTAGAAACACTTTTTGTATTATTCTTAAGGATTTATTGTTTGAATTGCAAAGTTGTTGTTGCAAAGTTACTTTTAATACAACTGGGGTACCCAATTGATGCAGCCCACTGTACATCCACGCGGGCGAAGCCGCTAGGAAATGCTAGTTATTAATAAAAACTTATTAAATATAAATTAGGTATGTACCATGTTAGCGTGGTTCGTAGGTCTAGTTGTCGCAAGCGCTACTGCCTGGGTTCCCAGGTTGGGCAAAGTGTATTGAGTTTTTCCATCTGGAATTTCTCAGTAGCAGCCCGGAGTCTGGATTTGTGCCCGGTTGATGGCTATAGTTTCGCTCCCACATGGGTTTTTTAAACATAACTGGCGAAATGTGGGTGTACTATGTACACCTCTGCCGAACCCACGGCAGCCACACCAGCCCAGCACGGCACCCACTAACTAGATTAAGTAACTATGCTTGTGCTTTATACATTACGTATCTTGCCAAGTAACCTAGTCTTTTTTGATCAGTAAATATATTAATAAAGTCGTTATTTTAACCCTTCGGGGATTACAGCCGTAATATTTTATGTTTGCCTACCTGTTGAGGAGCTCGTGGCTAAGTAATAACAGCCACAGCTGTCGATACATCAGGTAAAGCTAGGCTTGCCGGGGTTAGTACGTGGGTGGATGACCATATTTACATACCGATACTCCTCCATGCCTCGGAAAGCACTTGCCGTTGGTCCCGGCTGTCATTCGTGGATATTTGACAGTTGTTACGGGTCGTCAGAAGCCTGAAAGTCTGACAACCAGTCTTACCAAGCGGTATCATATTACCCAGTTACTGGGTTGTGGAGGTCAGATAGGTAGTCGCTCCATGAAAAATACTGGTATTCAGCGCATCCGGTTAGACTGGAAGCCGTGCCCATCATAGTTGGGAAAAGCCTAGGCCAGATTGATCGTTAGCCTGCATTATATGGTTTGCATTAGAATGTAGCATCCACTAGTGGTGATACGTCTCATATTTCGAGGCACGTCTGCAGCACTCTTCCGAGGCGGCAATTCAAACGTGGTAAGTGGTCTTCTTTGATTAGAACGAGGGTGTCAGGGGTAAGCGTTTCCTGGTTGAGTTGCCACTTCGATCTCTTCTGGAGCTCGGCTCAGTTGACCAGCGTTGCCAGAAGCTCTGCGTCATTTGCTCCACGCGATCGTATCGCGGCAGGCGCTGCGTAGTCGTCGCAGTGAGGTCCCGACTGGCGGGTGCGGTGAGCGGCCGGCCAATCTGGAAGTGAGTAGGACGGGAATTAGGTTTTTCGGGTCTGTGGACATCGGGTACATATGACGGGAGTTGACAGCTTGAATTTTTATATTCCACTTTTTAGGGTTCCGTAGTCAACAAGGAACCCTTATAGTTTCGCTATGTCCGTCCATCTGTCTGTCTGTCTGTCTGTCCATCCGTCCGCAGCTTAGCTCAGATACTCTTAGTACTAGAAAGCTATAATTTGGCATGAATATACATATTCATTACGCCAACAAAGTGGTAAAATAAAATCATGAAAAAATTCACGGTAGTAGTACGATATGTAACGAAGTTAAAAGGAAAACTGTCACAGCTAAGTAGGCTTTCAAGTTTACGAGTAATAGTCAACCAGCTTGTAAAATGTACTTGAAACAGTAAAAAATTCCTACAAATTCCATTACAAATTACTTATGTAACGTTGTTAATTGTGTAAAACAGGCAGTAAATATAAGTTTAAAAACCATGAAAAAATATAGTGTACAAAAATAAAATCATAAAATTCATATTAATAATGATTTCTAAATTAATAATGTTAAATTTATGCTCGAATTACGACGGGCGGCGGCGTGCACTACGAAACCGTATTACTGCGCGTGGCCCGACACGCACTTGGCCGGTTTTTCATATTCCGAGGGCATGCAGGACAGAGACTCGCAAAAAGACATTGTCGCGTTTCAATTGTCATTTCAACACGACGGTAACTCTTTTGAAATCACTGCCTATCGCTACTATTCCATACAGTTCCACAGTTTACTCGCAACAGTAACATATTGGATTTATACTCGATAGTGGTGCATGAATAGTGGCAGCCTGCCAGCTAACTGCGATCACAATATCCATTTCGCGCAGTTGACTCGTATGACTGGCGGCACTGGCATTGCAAGTGTGGCGTGAAAGCCGAGCAGTCATATAAGTATTCAAACGAGGCTTTACTTACATCAACTCGACTAGTTTTTGATACTTTGTAGAGTTGTGACAGATTTCTGCCATAGCAAATAACGGAACTTAGCAAGTTGAAGCAAATTATTATTTGTAAAAGCGTTTTTTTTAAGGTGCATTTAGTATTCTCAAATGATAGCCTACATCGGCTGTATTGCAATGTTACTTTGAAAGTTATTGGCAAGTTATTGGACAGATTTCAGTGGGCAAAAGTTGTGGTACGGAATGTGTTAGCTGGTAAAGGTTCACACTTGAGATTCTTGATTGTATCGCAGCATACTATGTGGGACTAGCTATTGGCAAAGGTTAAATAAAAGCGAGCATTTGAATCAGAATTTAATGGCTCAGAAGGGAAAGAATGCTGAAGTTGCGATACTGCCCATGTTTCAACCATATTTAAATATTCAACATTAACTTGTAACAATGCCTCCGCCGCGTCTGTGTATCTCTCTCTTAACACGATAAACTCAACAACTACCGAACGGATTTTCATATGGTTTCCACCAATGGACGGAGTGATTCATGAGGAAGGTTCAAGTGTATAATTCATGAAGGTTTTGTGTAAATTGGCTGACATATGACCATGATTATTGAAGATGTCGGAAAAAAATCATGCCGACTGGGAGCTTTACTGTCGTGTGTTTACCTGGATTAAAACATAGGGTAATTTTAATTCTGGTAGTACGTTCCCGTGGGATATTTTCCGACATCAACGTGGGCGAAACCGCGGGCAAAAGCAAGTTAGATATAAATTTAACTGAAGTGGAGACTATACACTATACAGTATATGGTATCAGAAAGGTGTGGCCAAAAATTATCGACTGTCCCACGCAGCCCAAATACAAGGTGTAAGTGTAAATAGTGGCAATATTTTAAGGGGTCATTGTACTCATCATTATGAACAACTTTTACTATGGGACCAAACCTAAAATCGCGAAAAAAAAATCGGCTGTTCCCTACATTCTACACGAATTATATTATACGATCATAAATGTACTGAACAGCTGATCTATTTCAGGTTTGTTCCCTAAATAAAAGTTGTTCATAATGATGAGCAATGACTCCTTAGAATATTGCCACTGTTTACACTTACACCCTGTATATGTGTCTGCTGATTATTGTTTCGCAATTACGATGTTGGTTTCATGGAGAAAGTGGTTCAGTTTGATCGTCTTTTTGACTGTCACACCCTTGAAATAGGTACATATTTTCACACCTTTCTGATACATGCTGTAGAAACATTTCATAGTAAAACTCCGTCAACTAAGCCCAATAAATTGTTTTCTTAATGATGCTCTTTTCTCGCAAACATTCAAGGGGAAGTCACACGTAACAATTATATTATAACAACTACTATGACTCAAGTTAGACACGATTCGTTTGCGCTGTAAAGTTTTTTAACGAGCTGTTACTCGTAGCTTTCACGCTGTTGATAAAATATTTAAATGCAAAACTCTTTCTTAAACAGCATAAAAACTCTTACTTGATTCAATAGGGAAGGTCGGAAGCTAATTGTAGATGGCGTTATCATAGCAAGGTCCTTATTGCCTATAATAGATTTGACATTTCGTTCATTCATGAGTTTGGTTTTATTTCACTGTTTCGTTATTTTCGGTTATTTCAATATTTTTAATCAAGTATTTGACTTGGAAAGTGGAGGAATTTAAAACTTTAAATATTTCCTTGTAATCACTTTCTTCAAAATGTTTCGAACTCCGTTTTTTTTTAACCCTTATGATTGTGAATAGAATAAATCCACAATATTCTATTTTAGGGTCTCTCAGGAAATGATGGACTCCAATTTCGGAGTATCTAAGAACAAATCAACACGCCATTTTCCCAAAAATATAGTAAAACCACCTCACGTCTTGTATTATTAGCTTGTGTTGCCCCATTCTTTTATGGAAAATATAGCATACCAAGATTTTTTTTAAAGCGGAAGGATAAGGGTCATAACACATACATACACAACGTTGCATTGTGACACGACGTTGCAACATGCCACGATGCGAAGTCGTAGTATCGTGTGTGTTGGCCCTCAATTCCCTAAAATGAAATCAAGGTATTTGACACTTACGCTGTTAAAAGCTGAAAAGAGAGTAGGCACACTTTTTATGACGTAATCATCTTTAAAGGAGGAAATCTCCCGACCCTAAGGACGTGAAAAGAGGTTAACTAAATACTCGTATATTTTCATGGTCAATGCTGCGAGTCTGTATGAGGCTAATAATATGATACCGCGGTCGTATAGTGCGGGACTATTTTATGTGTTTTAATATTCATAAAAGTAAGGTACAGATACACTTACGCACTCTAGGTAGTAGACGCGACCTACTTACAATGTTTGGTTCATAAAATCTCATACATAAAGTTGCCTTTTTTCGAATAAACTCGATTTTTGGGAAAAGGTTTTTACGAATAAACAAATTCCAACTTTTATTAAGTTTTACGAAACGAATACAATTCTAAGATTTATGGACGACTTTGTCCTCTGTTTTAATGTAAAACTAAATTAGTTTCAGTTAGAAAAGAGTTTTCTAGAATAGATACTTACCTACGGCATAGAAAATAACTACCTAAAGCTAGATAGTGTAAACTTTTCTTACCTACGTCATAGAAAATAACTACCTAAAGCTAGATAGTGTAAACTTTTTATTAGGTACTTACTTAGGACTTACCTACTTACTCCATGTAATAGAATTTACAATATTGTACCTACCTTTTCAACGATTCCAGAAAACTTAAGATTCTTTCTGAAGTGGGACCTACTGCATCCAGCAATCAGACAAGGTACCTGTATTAATAGGTAGGTAGGTATATTAATAAGTAGGTAATCTTAATTTTTTCCTTGCCGACTTCGAAATGAGAGAAGAAGGCATTAATTTCCATGTTATTTTAACAACACCTAATGGAATGTTTATCTCAATATCTACTCGATATTCAATGTCGATATACATAACACTGTTAAGATACATAACGAGACAGTTGCGTGTGGCGGGCTTCGGGACAGGAGCAACAAAAATAATTGAATATATACATAATTGATTAATAGCCATTACAACGTGACAGATATTGATTGCTATCGATGTGATGGTAAATGGTGTATGCTGTTGACTCTTCCATAATGTTGTTGTCCTAGTACTTGTTTACATTTCTGTGATGGCTTTTTCTATATTACTTTAGTTAGATTATGTTTTCAATGCTAGATATTAAATTGTAGATAATATTTTATTTGATTTTATGTAAAAATTGCGACCCACCCCTTAAGTAAAATGGCGGCATGTCAAAAAACAGAGGGGCAATTCTCGTACCTAAAAACGTTCACAATCTCATGCCAGCGTCAATCAAATGTCAAAAATTTAGGTAAACGCTATACAATTTTTGACAGATTGAGTCTTGAGATGATATTGCGAACGCTGGTAAAAATACGAGAATTGACCCTCTGATGTTTTTATTATCAAATAACAATCTGCTTAGCCGTTTCCCAACTATGTTGGAGTCGGCTAATCGGCTTCCAGTTTAATGGGATGCAGGTGAATACCAGTATTTTACATGGAGGTACTGCCTACATAGATGTAACCTCCACAACCAAGTAACTGGGTAACACGATACCCCTTAGTAAGACTATTTGTCAGACTTTTGGGCTTCTGAATACCCGTAACGACTGTCAAAACAACAAACACAAATGAACAACCCCAGGGACCAACAGCAACGGCCAAATATGACCGACCGACCACCGCAAGCGCGGCTTAACCATCGATCGACCCACGTGGCTGTTGTTATAGCTGATCAATTGTAATGTCGAATAGGTACCTATCTAAGTTCAATATGAATATAATTTACTATACCTACTCCAGCTAGCCTTTTGCCAACTATATTGGGGTCGGCTTCGAGTCTAACGGGATGCAGCTGAATACCAGTGTTTTACATGGAGCGACTGCCTATCTGACCTCCACAATATAGTGACTGGGTAATACAATACCCCTTGGTAAGACTGGTTGTCAGAGTTTCTGGCTTCTGGCGACTCGTAACGATCAAAGAATCAAAGAATCACTGTCAAAGATCCACGAATGACAGTCGGGACCACGTGCTTTCCTAGGCACGGAGGAGTCTCGGTATGTAAAGATGGTCACCCATCCACGGTTCAACCCCGGAAAGCGTAGCTTAACCTGATGGATCGTCTCGTGCAGCTGATATTACTTAGCCACGAGCTCCTCTATTGTACCTACATAACGGAATAATGGTCTAAATGATGGTGAGAACCGTTTCTAAATCCATTTGCAATTTAGAAGACATAAGCAGTCACAAATTCACAAAGGTGACTTTGTTTTTCACTATGGAAAAAACTACAGACATAAAAGAATATCTTCACATCAAAGATTGACCTTTTAGAGGATTTCTTAGATTAGAACGTGGTGATTAGAAAGTCGAAAATAAGTTTATCTTAAATATTCTGTGAAAAAATGCTGTCAGCAAAATTTTGGGCGTTAGGTCTTTTTTTTTTTTTTTTTTTTTTTTTTTGAGGGTGGGAAATCATCAAATAACTTCTCCCGCTCTGGGTGGAGCGGGAGGGCGTGTCAGACTTTTACTGACTAAAACCCACCCGTGTTCCTTCAGTTGCCTATGCCAGGGCCGCGGTAACCCTTTCAGACAACCCGCGACCCCAGCGGCGTCGGCCCTATTGGGCCCCGTCACTTGCTGACATCTCTTTGAGGCGCGCGTGGAACACAACGCGCCGTCGACTCGGGCCTGGTCCTTACCGGACGGCGAGCTACCCGCTGCTCACCGTCCGCAGGCCCGCGCCTACGGTGGCCGGAAATCGCCCCGCGATTCCCGCCGCCCAGGGCGTCTCCTGCGGCGACTGAGGGCGTGAGGCTGCCTCTCCCTCACGCGTTCCGCCTCCTCCTTCGCTAGCATCACTGCTTCGCAGAAGGAGGTGACGGCCTCCCATGCACTCTCGCTCCGCACCATGGCCTGGACCAGGCTCGGACGCGAGAGATCGCCGCCGCCGATCGCCTCCGTGAGAACACGGCGGTGCTCTGCCCAAGCCGGGCAGACCTCCACTGTATGCTCCACCGTGTCCTCCGGGCGATCCACACAGTGGAAACACCCGGGCGTTTCCTCCCGCCTTATGCGAAACAGGAACCTCCCGAAACAACCGTGTCCGGTGAGGACCTGCGTCAGGCGGAAGGTGAGGACGCCGTGGCGCCTCTCTAGCCACTCCTCAAAGAGGGGACTTATCGCCGCTATTGTGGCGTGCCCAGCGCTGGGTTGCGACAGTCGCGCTCTCCATGCCGCCATGAGATCCCGCCGGAGCTCTGTCCGCTGTACCGTGATTTCTCGCGGCAGCGGAGTTACGCCCCGGCGTTTCGCCTCCTCGCGCCACTCCCACACGTGCGCGAGGACCTTTGCCTCCAGATCCCACGGCGGCAATCCGGCAAGGAGGCTCGCCGCCTCCCGGGAGACCGTGCGGTATCCCCGGACTAGCCGGATGGCCATGACCCTCTGGGACGCGTTCAACCTGCCGGCTGGTCCCAGCCTTAGGGAACGCGCCCACACCGGTGCTCCGTAAAGGGCCATGGACCGCACGACCCCCGCGTAGAGCCTCCGGCAGGAGGCGTTTGGACCCCCCAGATTGGGCAGGAGCCGCCTCAAGGCAGCCCCAGCCCGTGCCAGTCTGGGAGCCAAACGTCGAAAGTGCTCCACGAAGTTCCACCGGCTGTCGAGGACGAGTCCCAGGTACTTCATCGTCGACCCCACTCCGATGTGAACCCCTCCCACCGTTATTTCGGAACCCGACGGTGGCGCATTCCGAGGACCATGAAAACACATGGCCTCGGACTTGTGCAAGGCCACCTCGAGTCCCAACTGCCGGATCCTCTCCACGACTATCGCAACCCCGCGTGTCGCTAAGTCCGCCGCCGCCTGGTGCGACCTCCCTTGCGCCAGGACCAGCGTGTCGTCAGCGTAACATACTACGCTGACGCCGCCAGGGAGGTCGGCGCGCAGCACCCAGTCGTAGCCGATGTCCCACAAATGCGGCCCCAAGACCGATCCCTGTGGGACACCGCACGACATCTCTCGCCGGTTCCACTCTCCCTGATGACCGGGGTAGATGACGGCCCTGTCCGTCAGATAGGCCTCGACCACTCGACAGAGGTAGGTCGGCATCCGGTGATACCGCGGGCGTTAGGTCTAAGTAGATAATTGTCCTCAAAAAATCTTTTCAGTCTGTAAATATTTCTTGAACATAATTTATAGAATATCATGCCTCAATTCCTCAAAGGGGTATATAAGTAGGCAAAGGTGTACAAAACACTCACATATGGCCAGTGTCAGGGTCGATCCTATTGTCAACTGAAATCCGAAGCCGGAGCTGTTACTAAAAAAATATTGTAAATGTGAGCACTATTATTATATTCTTTATTTTTCGGACAACAATGATCCAACGTGTTAGTAAACAATATTGTAACTTAATACTAGTGTTAGTACGAGCAACTCAAATACAATACAAAAGACAGAATAAATAAATATATATATAATGTTGTGAAAAGGACATCCCCAGTTAATGGTTAGTGATTGTCCTTCTCACAAAACTTATAATAATCGGAGAGTTGATACTCTCCGCCACAGTTTTAAGAATGCTGTTGTCACTCGCCCGCAACCTTGACAACAGCGACGCGGTTCTCTTACGAATAACGGCGTGGAAGCCGTCAGTTCGGCTTTGCGCAAACATAGAAGAAGCGCCGCACCATCGTGGCAGTCCCAACAGCATCCTAAAAATATTATTATATAGTACGCGTAGGTCATCCAGCGTTCTTTTGGTATAGTTGACCCAAAGATTCCCCGTGTAAAAGCACTGGCAATATGCCTTAAAAAGTGTTACTTTTACTAGATTGCTACACCGAGCGAATCTTCGGGCCAACATGTTACCTCGGACCGCCAATGCCCTACGCTCCCTTGCAATATCAACATTGTCCTTAAGGTCGTCAGTGAGGAAATGCCCTAGATATTTGAATTTAGTCACTCTTTTGACGTTCAAGCCGTTAAGGGTAATGTTAGGTATAGTATCTGGGCATTCACCGCCGGCCCTAAAGACAATGTATTCGCACTTCTTAACATTATAAACAAGCCCATGTGAGGCAGCATACGCCTGACAGACCCTCAGCATTTCATTCACGGCACCTGCCGTCGGCGCCAGCAACGCCATGTCATCAGCGTAGCTGATACTATTCACTTTCACACCATGGACGCTACATCCGACCCGCATGTTGCTGAGGTGCACAATTAGGCCGTCTATATATGTGCTAAATAGCCTAGGGGATGTCAAGCCACCCTGTCTCACGCCACATTCTAACCTGTAAGTCTCAGAAAGTGCATTGGACCACTTTACAACGTTTTCTTGGTTCCCATACCAATACTGTAGGATCCTGAGGACTCCTGCCGGTACACCCCTATCCCCAAGCTCCCTCCAGAGTACATCATAATTTACTAGATCGAATGCTCTGGAGAGATCCAGAAAACAGGCGTATACCGGCGTTTTACGATCAGTGTAATACTGGACGGTATGTTTGAGACTTACTATGGCACTTTCCGTTGACAGTCCAGCTTGAAACCCGAACTGTGAGTCATGCACGGATAGACACTCCTTCAAGCTAGAATCAATCATACCGTCCAGCACTTTTGCCATTGTGGTTGCGAGAGATATGGGTCATACACAAAAAACGAAAAAAAATTGTTCTTGCAACCTAAAACCGTTATTTTAATATTATACAACGTTAAATACATTTTAATAGTTATGTCGTCTTGAAAACTTATCATATTTCATAAAACATTAGCGCTTAACTGAAATTTACATTATTTTTTTTCCTATTGAATCTGAAAAATCTCCTTCTGTAGACTGTTCGGATGCCAAGTAGTTGAGCTTAAGAGATATTTTAAAATATGTACACATACATTTGATACTTTAATTTCGTCTTATTACATTAGTTATATTGTCAAATATACATAACACAACGTATTAAAAAATATATAATTCAAAATTTTGAGAAAAAACGTATAAACATGTTGTTCACAGATTTTGGGTCTACTTCTGTGGACGCATAGAATAAGCCAAAATTTGGTAAAGATGAACGCACCGTTATTACTTTGCTTTTTGTGTTGGTAGCACTGTATTCTCTGTCATTTGCTCGGTTGTGAATTTTACGTAAAGTGCGTGTGACGTAAAAAATCTCAATTTTATTCAATTACACAAGTTTTCGGTCGAGATCAGGGTTTCTTTCCTGTGCCAAGTATATCTGAGTAAGTGGCCTTTCCAAATAAATAAAAATATCAAGATTGTATGGCCGTATGGGCGCGGTATGCAAATATCACATTGCATAGATTCTAACCTCATAATGTAGGATGCCATCTATGATTTATCAAAATTTGTCTCTCGTGTAGACATCTTTACTGTAGACTTAGTGTCTACAGAAGGGAGTTATGTCAACAGAAGTGAATTAGTAGTGAAAGTTCACTGTATTTGAAAAAGAAAACAGTGGTGTTACTCGCTTTTTAATCGATTTCAAAAAGGGTGTTTCTCAATTAGAATGTATTTGTTTTTATTTTTTAACCAAATTGATAGCATCTTACTTATGCCAAGAGTTTAGCGTTGATTCTATCATTTGGCATTATAGCGAACGCGGACATGGCAAAGTGCACCTGATGGAGTCGGTGGTTGCATCAAATGAACTTGCGATAGCCACGTTGCAAGAGGCCATGATGTGGCTAGTTTGGATGAGATGATGACATGCTTGGGGAACTATTGTAAAGGAATTGAAGTTTATTGGATCAATGAATCACTAGTTCCTGAAATGCAAGAATTAATAGACAATAGCATTACACGATCTTTCAAAGGTACGCTTGGAATCACCAGTTATCATGGAGTGTCAAAGAGCCAAGACTTATCCACGCGAGACGTTTAAGTTGTTTGGTGTGTGCTCCTCACCAGATATGTCCACATTACGAAATGGGTCGAATCCCAATAAACCAAATAAATGATTCGGTAACGCCTAGCACATCTAGAATCATATGCCACTCCTGATTCATCCTTGTACAATTTGTCACCTGATTGCCCTGAAAGATCAGCATCGCCAGACTCCTCATCTGAGTATTTGCCAGCTACTCCTGAGGCTCTTTCAATGAGAATTCAATGAGAATGAGCCAATTTCACCAGGGCTCTCCGATAGACTGACACCGGATCTTTCTATCGAAATGTTTAACCAAAGGCATAGACCCCAGAAGAAAAGAATTATCTTTCTTTCTTTTCTTTCTTTCTTTCTTTCTTTCGGATTCAGACGACTCTGAAGCTTCTGAAGATTCATCACAAAAAAACGGCCAATGAATTTCATGAGGGACGATTACAACGAGTATAATATACTTTACTATTCTCTTCCTTTATATGCCCACAGAGCAAGAAGTCTGTTCTGTGGACAAATTTCGATATTTTTTTTGGACTGAATTGGTAAAAAAAATTGATTATAACTTGTTTATGGGATAAGGAGAACGCCATTTTATGTTCTTTTTTATTGTTTCTATTCTTGATCTCATTGATGTGATTATATAAGGCGCAGTTTTGTTCTATTCTGTAGACAATACGATCTCTTCTGTAGACGTAAAAAAATTAAAAACGTGATTTATTCCTAAAATATCCAAGACTGATCTCAAGTAATATTATTGTAAGAATATTATTAGGTAACTTTTAATAAGTATAACGTTTCATAACAATTCGTGGAGTTTTAATATTTATATTTTGTAATGTTCACTTTTTGTGTATGACCCATATAGGTCGATAGTTTGACTTATCTGATATGTCGCCCGTCCTATTCTTAACGATAGGAACCACCAGAGTTTTCATTAGTTTTGCCGGCAAGTAAGAGTGACTTAGGCACATGGTATAAAATACCGACAAAACCCTTGGCAGATGAACACCAGCAAACTTGAAATGCTCAATACTGAGCCCGTCATGTCCGGGAGATTTGCCTCTGCTCATATTTTTAATTACAGCTGCAACTTGCCTGGCTGAAAAGAACTTTAATGACTGCCCTTCCTGAATTTCAGGCCCAGCATTGACCATATCAACTGAGGGACCCAGAGGAGATTGCACTGTAAAATGCTCCTTGAACATATTTGCAATCTCCCCCGGGTCACCTCTCCCGCTGACATTCACAGAGAGGCCAGGCTTAATATCAAGCTTACTCGTGGACTTCCAAAACTTAGCGAAATTATTTGTTGCTCTAGCTTTTGCTATCATATCCATCTTTATTTGCTCCTGGTTTTTTTGGCACCATTTTATCCGAGCCTTGAAGATGTTACGCGCCACTCGCATTTGTTCAAAAATAACTCCAGAGGTTGGCCGATTGTGTAAAACCCACATTTCGAATTTAAGCCTGGCCTCCCGGTGAGCATCTCTTACATGGTAATTCCACCCGCACAATGTCTTGTGATTCCTACTTCTAACTATAGTACCTACCTTTTCATATGTTTGCTCAGCGACATCACATAATGCACATGATATTTTACTATATAATTCATCTAAAATAGCTTTGTGCTCGCCCAAATTACAAAAACTATGGCTACACTCTTGAAACTCTGGAGGGAAATCAATCTCACGCAGCTTACTATGACATAGCTCACGGTACCTGTCAATTTGTGAGTCATTTCGCTCCCCCCAAACAACTTTATTGCAAGGAGTAGGAATTGTTACCCGCTTAGGTCTTACTATATTTAAGTCGCACTCAACGCAGAGTGGTAGATGATCTGACGTATATACGTCCTCCTTTATAGTAACCTTGTTCACTGAAACCCAGGCAGACAAAGAGACTATACAATGATCAAGCCATCTCCTACATCCATGTGCCTCACTAGTAAAAGTGTAGCTGCTAGAACTTATACCTAGTTTTTCAATATCAGCACAAACAAACGACTGATCCGCGCAGAAACTAGTAAGTTCCCTAAAAAATAATTCGCTTGGATGTGCATTAAAATCACCCAGTATAAACAAACTCTCGACCCCACCGCTCGCAACAACTGCACTGATCTCACCTAACACTTCCGTAAACATAGGCAAGTTATCGGGTGAATTAGTCGGCATATACACACAAACTACAATAATCGAGCGCCCGCCAATGCTAGCTGTGACGGCCGCCAAGCGACAGCTGTTACATTCCAACACAGTGACTGTATCAAAAACACCTTTCCTCCACAGAATGGCTACTCCCCCATACGGCCTTCCAGCCAGTAACCCGGCAGTTGTGTCCACGGCTGACTTACCCGTATATTCAAATTCATCTGATATGGTACTTAAAATATGAATATCGTGGGGTAGAAGCCATGTTTCCTGTAGGCATACAATATCGCACAAATTACATAATCTTCTAACACTTTCCATCGATCGTTTAACAGACTTACAGTTAAAAGTAATGATCTTACAATGTTTGTTATTATTTTGGTTCATAAAGAAAGATTTTATCAAACTATAACTCGTTCCAGTTAATTTCGGTACATAAACCGTACAAAACGCCTAAATGTTATGCCGTCTGGCCATAACCCGTCATTTAAAAACAATTCTAATTTATTCTTAGAAACAAATAACTTAAAGGCATTGTATTTTCTAGACGTTTTCATATTTATCATTTTTAACGATACAACTTCATTAGTTTTTTCCTTAATATAACTTATAATATCTTGCTCACTAGTATCAACACTAACATTCGATATAAATAGAGGTATTTTTACATCCGCCGCCTTAAACTTGCCATCTGGGGACGTAACTGCGCGACCTCTTTGACCAATCAACTTATATTGTTTTGACGCTTTTCGTTGCACTAACGTCCACTCTGTATTTTTCTCCCTTGCCGCTTGCTCACTACTTAACTCGGACTCCGGCGTAGTCATACCCTTCGCAATCAATTGCGGACATGCTGGCACGTTCGAGTTAAACGTAACACGATGATTCGCACCTGTGGTTACTGGCAGACTGTTGACGTTAGGTGGGGGTTCTTCTAACGCGTCCCGTACCTCGCTTCGCTGGCTCGAAACCACGGTGGCCGCCTCGTCCTCTACGCGCCTGTCATGTTGCCTCTCGCTCATTGCCATACATTCGCGTTGTCCTTGAGCCGGCGCAACACCTTTCTCGCTCGCGCTGTTCGAAACACGCACCGCCGCATGCGCCTCCACGTGATCGTATGTATCTGTCGCTTCTTTTAGTTTTTGCGAGAACGAGATAGGACGTTCCTCGCCATTTCTTCCTATCGGGGAATGACTTGCTGGTTTTGTGCGGTCATTCACCTCATCAGCTGTTTGTATCCTACATATAGGCACATAATTAAGACCAAAGGGTCCACTATCAGAGGGGCTATTTTGTAAACATGCCCCTCGTCTTTTATTCACATAATTGCTTGATGAAAAATTATCTCGCATAGACGCGTGCTTCATGTTCTCAATTTCTTGGTTAAGCACGTCAAACCTTTCGGTAGTCACAAACTTGTCCTCCAGTGTAGTCAGCTGATTTTGCAGTCTCAAGATATCTTTCAGGAGCCTCGTCACATCCACGTGATCAAAGGTTACTGGGGGAAGTTTATGCAATTCCTTTGCCACAAATATTGGAACCAACTCCTCGTCCGCGGTAGTCATAAGCCGGATGATGTCATCAAGATCTCGTGACATCTTCTTTTTCCCGTCTCTTCTTCTGAGTGGCATCTTCTTCGCATTTGGAAGCGACTCGAAAAGCAAAGATTTGGCTTTCACGATGTCGTCAGCCGTAAAAGACGTAGTACAAAGTTGATGTATGCTTTGTTCATCCATATATCCCAGTACATTTCGTAAAAACGCTAAAAGTTCGTTAATGACAATATTACAATTAACACATTTCACCGTATTAGAGGTCATTGTCCTCCGCGTGAGTCACCGACCGGTTAAAGCAGTAACGCGTCTGATCGTTGTCGTACGCGCACGCGGACTGACTGACTATGTGGATCTTTTTTTTTTTCTTTTTTAGTTTTATTGATGGTCTGATATTTCTGAGTACTTTATGCGACCTACCCAAATGTCCTTTCTTTGGTATTGTTCGTCGAGTTATTGAGCTCCTGAAATCCTGAGTTGAGCTATACGATTGTTGACAAATTCTTGCACTGACTGGACAGGTCCACTCAAATTTTTATGGTTCTTTCCTCAAAAGACTATTTCAGACTGGATCTACATGGTCCTCACATGATCTGACCAAGATTATGTCTGGACTTTAAAAGAGACTTTGACCCCTGAGTTTGTTTCGCCATTTCTTCTCAGGGTAGTCAGATAGGAAATGTCGACTTCATCTAGCTTATTAAAAAAAAAAAAAAAAAAAAATTATGACGTGTAAAAGTGATTTCGATGTCCTATTTACAGAATAAACAATTTCATTTCATTTCATTTCATATAATATACCTACTAAAATATATAAAATATATATTTTTTCATTAGCAATTTCTAATGGAAAATATCCTAATTTGTAATGAAGAGACCCAGTGACACATTGTACTTATATTAGTTTTGTTTTAATATTGATTTAGGAAGTGCAGTCAGGGAAAAGGCTAGGCAGATTGAGGCAGCCTCAAAAAGTTGTACACATCGACAAGAATTTATTCAAAAGTGTAGGCACAAAACATTATTATTCCACATTGGTTCCATATGATGCTGTTTTGGTGATATAGGGCGATCTGGATATCGGTATCTATAAGACTTAGGAGTTTGTTATTTGGACACATTAAACTTGGACTTATAATCTTTAAATCTGTTGAAGCGAAAACACGATTGGATAAAAAATTCTCGATAGAAAAAAAAAACGAAAAAACCTCCTTTTTCACTTATTTTGAGTTAGATCTCTGAAACCTTATGGAATTTCGTGATGATTTTTAACCTAATAGATAGGTAATAATATTATCTCAAATCGTGACGTTTTTTTTTTAATTTTTCTACTCTTTATTCTTGTAATTAGCAGTTAAGTGATTTGGCGCTTGCGTCATTTTATTCTAAGCGAGCACACTCTCTTTCTGTCTCTTGTTTTGCACGCGGTAGTAATAGCGCTATCCTTTTCAATTTGTTCAATCAGTCTGCTGCGGCATCTGTTGCAGGACGGATCTATGTTTGGCGACATTACAGAGAAAGGACTATTTTCGACATTTTTATTTTGTTTTGTGGTAGGTATAACCTACTGTAAAAAGAAGTTAAAACCTTTTAATAACCATACAATAAATTATTGCCATTATTTAGTGTAAGTAAATAAAGATGGGCAAAAAGAAAACTCTCGGACTTAGGTACTTAGGTATTTCAATTATGTCTAGGGACGAACACGACGGTTCGTTTCGCGGACCATTTTTCGAGTTTCAACCTTATTGCTACGAGATGCTCATGTCTAGTGTCACGTCACCCTGCTGTTGGCTGTTGATAAAGTTCAAGTTCGTTTGATGAGTCGCAAAATACGCTTTGTAATTATAAATATTGTTATTTTTGTAAATAAGTAGGAACCTATAAAGGATCAATGGGTATTACGACAGATACACACGGCTACACATCAAGCTATACATTTCCAGTTTACACTGACCTCTCATTGTAAGGAAATCAAATACAATGCGAGATCAGCTTATACTGGAAATTCTACTTGATCTGTACATTTCCAGTTTACACTGACCTCTCATTGTAAGGAAATCCAGTACAATGCGAGATCAGCTTATACTGGAAATTATACTTGATCTGTACATTTCCAGTTTACACTGACCTTTCATTGTAAGGAAATCCAATACAATGCGAGATCAGCTTATACTGGAAATTATACTTGATCTGTACATATCCAGTTTACACTGACCTTTCATTGTAAGGAAATCCAATACAATGCGAGATCAGCTTATACTGGAAATTATACTTGATCTGTACATATCCAGTTTACACTGACCTCTCATTGTAAGGAAATTTAATACAATGCGAGATCAGCTTATACTGGAAATTATACTTGATCTGTACATATCCAGTTTACACTGACCTCTCATTGTAAGGAAATCCAATACAATGCGAGATCAGCTTATACTGGAAATTATACTTGATCTGTATTATGCTTGATTATGCTTGATCTGTAGCCGTGCGTACCACGCGTAGTTTCTAATACTCACGAATAAGTAGGTACTACCTACCTACTAATGTGGGGTCAGGAACCTATTTGAATGTTGTGTGTTAGGTAAGTATGTTATTTTATTATGACTAAGTTATACATTTGCAGAAAACCATTCGTTGAGCTTGAGAATGTGACGAATAAAACCGTGCCCACGGTATTAGAGCATGAATTGCACGAAGCCGGACCGGCGGCGGCGCGCGGCGGCGCGCGTACAGGCGCGAGCGGCAGCGGAGCCCAATTCGTGGCTGGCGGCGGCTGGGCATTTGGAACAGGGAAAGGGAGACTCACCGCTATCGATTGACGATACGGACAAGTAAGTACATAAATAAATACATAATATAAAATAAATAAGTATATTTTTAATCCCCCTTAGTAATTTCTTTTTACCTGCCTCGCTGGTCTAGCGGTCGCAAGCTCTACTGCTGAGCGTGAGGTCCTGGGTTTGATTCCCGGGTCGGGCAAAATGGTATTGGGTTAAAAATCATTTATCATTCTAGTTCAATCATTGACATTTTTAACTAATTGACAAAAAAACTGTGCTGTTTCATACATTTTGGTCAAGTAGGTACTTATTGAATTTTTGTATTAAACAGCTGTTTTTTTTTTCGTGATTTCAGAGTTGGTCCCATAGTGAAAGTTGTTCATATTCATGAGTAGAACACTGTAAAAATTTGGATGGTGATGAAAAAATCTTCCTGTATAACGAAGTTCAAAGGAAAACTATCACAGCTAAGTAGGCTTTACAAGTTTACGAGTAATAGTCGAGCAACTTACATTTGCAGTTGCAATGTATGGGAGAACATGATTTTCAACTACAATGTTAGGTTTGTTCTTGGGATAAATTCATTCTAACTACGGAACCCCTCATGTGCGTGGTCCGACACGCACTTGGCCGGTTTTTTTTATTTATAAGGAACATTTGTTTTAGATAAATAGTTATATTATGTGAGAGTTTATTTTTGTAGGAACATTCCTAATTTTTGTTAGTACTACGATATTTGGATAAGGTACCTACCAACCTATGAATGTTACGCGTCGCGTAATTTGTTGAAACTTCTTTGTCTTTTATTTTTTATGTGATTTTTAACCGATTGCCAAAAAGGAGGAGGTTATATGTTCGACTTTATGTATGTTTTTTTTTGTTTGTTCTTGTAATAATATTCTGAATATACATATTAAATTGTATAATAAATAAAGATTGATGAAAAATAACATTATTTTTATTTCATACTAACCTTTTAGGTTTATAGATTGAGTACCTACGCGAGGACTGAATGACGGATCCGTCTAAATATAGTACGAAAAAAATTTTTATTTTGTTTTATAAAATTTAAAAAAATTAGTTTTTTTTCCAACCCTGGTGGTATGTCAGTTTGTAGGTCTATGAACGAAGCTTCCAATATGTATATAGGTACCTATGTAGGAACATACATTTTGATTGCCATACGAATCATGTTCAAATTCACGAATCTATCGGAGACGGGCCGTGAATATGCATTCACGGCCCGTCTCCGGCATAGATCGCTGTTGATCAGCTGGGCGGCCGGGGCACCGCGCCGTTCAAACTCGAGCTCTGAACTCGACTCGATCGCGGTTGCCGCGCCGCCGCGCCGCCGCTCGCGCCCGGTGCGAAGCGCGCCGCGCGCCATGCCACCGCGTATTATTTTAGAGGGGGCGCGGTCGGGCGGGGCGAGAGGTACGAAATCGCTCGCGTTAGGTTGTAGTGGCGCGCTCTTTAACACAAATTGTAGACAATTCTTGTATATTTCGCAGGTTTATGACAAAATCAGGCTTTTGACCAAGAACCGGAAGAAGACGGTATACATCAGGGGCACCCCGAGGTTCGGTTAGGTTAGGTTCCTTTAAACCAGGGATGCACAGACCGCGGCCCGCGGGCCGCATGCGGCCCCCCGACAATATACCAGTGGCCCGCCAGCTAAAATTTCCCTCGTACATTTGAAGGAACTTAAATAATGTGAACAAACTTTTTCGGTATTGAATAATAATTAATAATACAACAAAAATCGAAACCGCCTTGCAAATGAAAGTTTGGAAGCAATTTTACGTGCAGCTACAAGAAAAATGTTAAAAAGATTGTAAGGACAATGCAGTGCCATGCTTCAAACTAGTATAATATTATTTTTTAAATTAAATTTTTAGCTATTTGTATGTGCTGGTGGCCCGCCATTAGTTCATCATTTGGCCAAGTGGCCCAGGTCTCAATAAGTCTGTTCATCATTGCTTTAAACCCTGCAGACAGAAATAGGAGATCCGAGCAGCGGAACTCCGTCGACTGGTTATTGATCAAAAGCCTAAGTTTTTGATTAAAAACCTGATTTTGTCATAAACCTGTGACATATACATCTTTTTGAGGCTGATTGTTCATACCTACTGTGATTACTGTGACTGTCACTGCCTACTTCAGAGCGTATTTCTAAAATGTTCTATTTGTTTCTATTACCATCACCGCGAGTGCCAAAACATGACAATGACAGTGCCATAACAACCAATTTCAAACTTTTAGTCAACGCACGAACAAACTGGACAAAATATATATAAAAAAATACGCGATTTTTTTTATTTTGTTTGCGGCTATTCTGCCATGTTTTGTTTTTATTTCATTTTATAAATATTCGTCGTTGTTCCATTTTGTTTGTACGTCCGAAGCTCAGTTATAGCGCCGCTACCAACCTTACAGAATGTACGCTTTTGTAATTTCTTACGTGACAATTATTATCGTAGAAGTCCCCGTCCACGTCACGGCATCACGATAACACAGAGAAGTAAAATGATGAAATATAATGAAAACGCCTTTAAGTTTCCGTCCACGATAATATCGTGACGATAGAAAATTATTAAAGCGCAAAATCTTTTCACCACTTTATGAGTTTTAACCAGTATAGTAGTTAAAATCAAGCCAAAATGAGAAATCTCGCAGAATTTGAATGATAACGTGAATACGTAACTAGTTGCGGCCCGCGGTTTTACCCGCGTAGACCGGGATAAAAAGTAGCCTATGTATTAATTCAGGGTATAAGCTATCTACACAACAAATTTCATCTAAATCAGTCCAGCCGTTTGAGCGTCAAGAAGAAACAAACACACACACACACTCACAAACTTTCGCCATTATAATATTAGTGTGGTTATATCTCAAATTGAAAGTTATTATAAAATCATGGTTTTATTCTTTAATAGTTTGGCACTCAAACAACAAACACTCACTGCTGAAAGCATTTCTAAATAGAAACCACCTCTCATACTCATTTCATTTAATTCGCAAAGCTTTAAATAAATCTCAGAACATTGTACCTCTTTGCCCTTTGCGTTGACAGCTGGTAAATGAAAATGTGCATGTTTAAAGTTTGTACTACAGCTCTTTAATCTACAACCACAGAGCTTGCGAATAGTTTACTGTCAACAATTTGGTAGTTAGGTATGTAGCTACAGTATTATTATGTTATTAACCTTAAAATGGAATTACATAGTGTATATTTTAGTAAAATAGCTTAGTGAAATTAATTTCACTCTAGGCTTTATGGTTAAATATACGGCCGATTTATCTTGGCAAGTCCGAACTTCGCGCAGAAGGCTGCGCAGTAACATTTTATAGGAACCAAATGGTGATATGAGGCGTGTGTGAGTGAGAAGAACATGCCCGAAAGTTCATAGTGCCTATGTTCAGACTTGCCAAGATATTTCGGCCGTATAGTAGTAGGTGAAGGAGAAAGCAGGTTTATTTTAGTTCAAAAATTATTAATTTTTCTATTTGTGAAGTCGTTCAAGACCTTATAATTTTCAGGAGCGTACTGCCAAACTGGAAGCATTTTTGAATAGAAACCACCTCTAATACATTCTCTTTTCACTTAATTCGCAAGCTTTAAATATTTCTCAGAATATTGTACCTCTTCGCCCTTTGTGTTGACAGCCGGTAAATGAAAATGTGCATGTTTAAAGTTTGTACTATACTCGTAGAGCTCTTTAATCTACAACCACAGAGATTGCGAATAGTTTACTGTCAACAACTTGGTAGTTAGGTTTGTATTCAGAGAGCAATAACCTTAGAACGGACTTAGTGTGGTAATAAAGTATCTACTTATTATGCATTTGCTAAAAGTGTGGTTTGCTAACTTTATTATTGCTCTTTGTTGCACTAAGAGATAGAAGTTTTGCTTTTGGATTTTTTTTAGTTAAAAATCGCGGAACATACATGGGGTATTTTCGAATATGAGTATGAGGAATTAGGATTTTTCTTTTTGACGTCACACACAAAAAGAAAAATCCCTGTATAGTTAAATGTATACCTACCTAGTAGGTAAGTCCTTTTAGTAACAGAACTAGAAGGACTTTATTTCTAATTATTTGATAGATACCAGCGACCCTGCTTTTCACGGTTTTTACGACTTCACAAAACATCGAGATTTCTTCTAAGACGTAAGTTTAAATTAAATACACCTAAATCTTCCGTAATTTTTCTAAACGTTAGTGAAAACCGTATTAAAATCCGTTGCGTAGTTTAGAACGACAACTCGGTCACCCAGAAAGACACGAAAAGTGACTTTGTTTTAGACCCACATATTTATAGATATAGATTTTATATAATAAAGCCACTCCGGTAATAAAGTAGGTTTAATAATACAACGCAAAAAATAAAAAACCGACAATATCGGAGCTCGTATATACGTAAATACCCACATATTTACATATTACACAACACATTAATTAACCCTACAAACGCGACACCGAAAAAATTTCGACAATGAGTCATCAATTTCCATTTTCTTTATCTTAAAAAATCTAAAAGCGTATAAAAATAGCGCGTTGACTCGCGATATCGACATTCCATTCAGTTGGGCACCTGTCATGGCGGTGATTGATTGCTTGCTATATTAAAAAGTAAATGAAGTGCCTTTTAAACGTGCCACCTATATTCGACAAGGATAAAGTGGATTTACAGCGTGACTTGATGGAAATGTCAAAAAAATTGTCGTAAGTTAGTTTGGGTTTTTCGGGCCTTTGCTTTATGAAAATGGACAAATTACTGTGTGATTTTTAACTGACGATAAAAAAGGAGGCGGTTCTCAGTTCGATACGTATATTATTTATTTGTTTTCATGTACCACATAACGCATAACTTTTTACAGAGTCGTCCGATTTGAAAAATTTCTGTTTTATTCCAGAGGGTATACCTCAAAGTTAGTCACATTTAAAATTGATCAACTTTGCTTGGGTAGTGTTTGAGTTAGCTTCAATAATACGTATTTTTTCCCCACTTCCAAGTGGATGATGTTCTAGTTTCTTTTGCAGGTAGTAGTATTAGAATTTGTGAGGGGTAGGTACCACAACTAAAAAGTGAAAAATAAAAACTTTTTTGACAAAAAAATACAACCAACTTCCAAAAACAACACTACAAATGAAAAATAACTTTAATTTTGAAGTCGGTGTCAAAAAACGAAAATACATTTGACCAGACACCGACTTCCCAAAATTAAAGGTTTTTTTTTACTTTGTAGTGTTGTTTTTGGAAGTCGCTTGTATTTTTTTGTAAGGTCCGGTAAGGACCAGGCCCGGGTCGACGACGCGTTGTGTTCCACGCACGCCTCAAAGCGATGTCAGCAATGATGGGGTCCGGTAGGGCCAATGCCTCCGGGGTCGCGGGTTATTCGAAAGAGATACCGTACCGAGTAAAGTCTGACAAGCCTCGCGCTACGCCCCGAGCGGGAGAAGTCATTTGATGATTATCCATAAAAAAGCGTACCTAATAAATACCTAATAACAAAACTTATTAGTCTCAATAACTAATTTTTATTATTTATTTTTATTTTACCTATAATATGACTACGTGTATAGTGTATACTATATTTTAAATAATAATAGACTCAAGTAGAGTGGTTGTTCCAAAGGGAAGCCAGTAGGAATGGAGTTGAATAAAGCCTTCGCCTCTGCTACTTACTATGGACATAGCAGAAATGCTTTCCCATACAATACTTATCTACAATATGTAAGTGAATCCCTGATTGCAATGAGATTGCATCAGTATAATACCGGGCGCTTGTGCTTGCTCACTAGACCATAAACATATTATTTCTAAAGAAATAGAGATCTTATTTCTCAACACACGGTGCAGACATTCTATATATTTATATTAGTTCTGTCTGCAATACAAAATGCACTTATATATATCTACGTATCTACTTCTACTCGTATCTATATCTACAGTTCTACACCTACATATTATAAAGTCGCTTTTCTTGTGTGTCTGTGCGACCGCGTAGATCTTCTAAACTACGCTACTAAATGATGGTGGAAACCTCATTAAAATCATATTAAAATCCGTATTTATGCGGTTTTTGCAATCAATTTAGTAGAGAAATTATTCCGGAAGGTTTATGTGTGTAATATTAATATATAACTTAACTACTTAACTTACTTACTTACTTATGTATAGGTAATAAAGTCATTCCGATGTTTTGTCAAGTGGTAAAAACCATGTGAAGCAGGGGCGGGTCGCTAGTTTATAAAAAAACCGGCCAAATGCGTGTCGGACCACGCACAATGAAGGGTTCCGTAGTTGAAAAGAATTAATACCCAAAACTTTAACATTGGATACCAAATAAAAAAAATTACAAATTCTCAATTTTCAGACTTTTTCCTTTAATTGTGCTGGGAGATCTTGGTTCTTGCCAAATTTCATTATTTCATTATTCATTATTCTAACGGGAAGTACCCTATAGGTTTTGATTTACTTGCGACTGTTGCGAGTATCAAAATGTGTCACAAAATGGCCGTATTTTTTTATTGCGTTGACTTTGAAGCTTGATTTTTTTAGAACTGTAAGAGACCATAGACTTAAATATAAATTTCAACTTGATATCTCCACGCGTCCTTGAGAAACAGGGTCTTGACAGACTGACACACTTGAACATTTTTTTTATGTGATAGAATTACAAATTAACAATTTTCGGACTTTTTCCTTTATTTGTGTTGTATGACCTTGCTTCATGCCAAATTTCATGATTCTAGAACAACGGAAAGGTTTTGATTTACTTGCGGGTATCAAAATATGTCGCATAAATGGCCGTATGTTTTTAATGCATTGACTTAGAAGCTTGAGTTTTATAGGACTCCAAGGGGCCACAGACCTGCGTACGTGATATTAATTTCAACTTGATACCTTCACGCGTTCCTGAGAAAAGGGGTCTTGACAGACTGACAGACAGACAAACTTAAGTGATCCTATAAGGGTTCCGTTTTTTCCTTTTGAGGTACGGAACCCTAAAAACCGGCCAAGTGCGTGTCGGACCACGCACAATGAAGGGTTCCGTAATTGAAAAGAATTTATCCCAAAAACAAACTTAACATTGGATCCCAAAAAAATTTTTTTATGTCAAAAAATTACAAATTCACAATTTTCGAACTTTTTCCTTTACTTGTGCTGGGAGACCTTGCTTCTTGCCAAATTTCATTATTCTAGGTCAACGGGAAGTACCTACCCTATAAGTTTTGATTTACTTGCGACAGTTGCAAGTATCAAAATGTGTCGCAAAATGGCCGTATTTTTTTATTGCGCTGACTTAGACGCTTATTTTTTTTAGAAATCTAAGGGAAAATAGACTTACGTATTTAATATTAATTTCAACTTGATATCTCCACGCGTCTTTGAGAAAAAGGGTCTTCACAGACTGACAGACTTGAGCATTTTTTTTATGTGATAGAATTACAAATTAACAATTTTCGGACTTTTTCCTATTTGCGTTGTATGACCTTGCTTCTTACGAAATTTCATGATTCTAGAACAACGGAAAGTACCCTTTAGGTTTTGATTTACTTGTGAGTATCAAAATATGTCGCATAAACGGCCGTAAGTATGTTTTTATTGCATTGACTTAGAAGCTTGAGTTTTTTAGGACTTCAAGAGACCACAGAGTATTTGATATTAATTTCAACTTGATACCTCCACGCGTTCCTGAAAAAAACGGTCTTAACAGACTGACAGACAGACAGACAGACAGACAGACAGACATACAGACAGACAGACAGACAGATGGACAAACAAGTGATAATATAAGGGTTCCGTTTTTTCCTTTTGAGGTACGGAACCCTAAAAAAAGTACCTACATTAGAAATATTGCCTCAGAGGTAACAGCTCAATAATGTTAAAAACATTTACATTTTGGCAACCCTAACCTAATTGTGAAACATTTGACGCTGATGTTCATTTATTATAGTTACTTTTATACTCCGTGTTTCAAGTGGATAATTGTATATTTCACAACCAACGTTTATTTTCACTATTATTTTAGCGCCAGACGAAAGGTATTGTACGTTTCATAACATAATACCTATGTAAACACTTTGTTCTATATTCATAGACGTGATACTAATTACTAATAAAAATAAATAAAATAAATTCATGAGTTTATGTTTTGTTTTACTGTTGTTTTAATGAATATCATGTTCAAAACAAAACCTCAAAATTGGTTAATGAGTGTTATACTTAAATCTTTTGAGAGATAAATTTAAATTACCCTTTATTATATTTAGAAGTTTCAGATGGAAACTCGTCGAGATAATCAACACGTTGTTGAAAATAATAAGATAAAAGTTATACGCGTTTAAGGTTTTTAATTTTATGAAATGAAAATGGTATTTTATTTTAGTGAGTTTAACACCGTAAACCACTGCCTTTTTTGTTCCACTTCATATAGAATATAACTAAATACTTATTTTACCAATATACTTAATTTATCAATAGTCCCCTTCAAATAAATGAGTATGTTGTATTAGGAACATTTGTGAAGAAAGGTGATGTGCAATCTAAACAAGAAACTACGTGTTAGCAAAAGAGAGTTTCTTTGTTAACTAATAAATAACTCCTTCAATCGATACCGAACAGACGGATGTAAGATCCTTTTACATCCAACACACAAGGTATTCTATTTTACCCACAAATCGAACAGATCCTACGGGAATTCTACCCACATGGAGTGGCAGGTATAAGCCAGAGGAATTTAAAACGAAAAGAAAACAACACGAAAGAACCAACCGTAGTACCTACCTAAACCCGACTCATTATCTGCCAAGATCCTTTTCAAAGTTAACAAAGATTGCTTCTAATCCAAAAGTTTGAATTGTAAAGTTTGTTTCAGTTAGGGGAAAATCTTTTTTGTTTAAAAATTCAATGGACACGGAAAGGATTTTTAAAATGAAAGCGTGAGCTTTGCGTTTTTAAAGGTAATAGAATATTTTAGTTTTTCGGCCATAGAAATGAAAACCTTGAAACAGAAACTCGAAAAACGGAAAGCTATTTTGGTTATAACTAAAATAGGTAAAACGCAAAAACGCACAAAGGTTCAGACGAGAATTAAAGTTATAATTAATCTAACGGCCCTGTCGCTCAACGTTTAAGTAAATGAATTAAATAATAACTTATAATCATTTCTGTACTTACCGTGTTCTAGTTCTGCAAACGTGTTTCCTGTAAGTATGTCAGGACACGTATCAGATTCCAAGGTCGGATGGATCGCAGTTCCATATTGAATTTTTTTATAGCTTATATTTTATGACACGGGACTATATTATACTTACTTCCTAGTAAGTACGAACGATGGGCATATTGCTTGCAGAGCAGATGGCCAATGGGGCCGAAAGGTTCTAGAGCGACGCAGCGTTGATAAGCTTCCAACACTGTGAACCGATGACCTAATGAATGAACGGTCGATGTGGCAACGCTAGGGGGAGGCCTGTATCCAGCAGTGGACCGTTTTCTGCTGTACGATGATGATGGCTAGGACTAAGTAACAAATAAACAGCACCTGTGACGGTCAATTCTTCTTCTGTTTGCGGCAAACAGTTTTAACACGTCAAGATCTTTCTAAAAATTTTACTAAACAAAGACCACGTTTATAAAAGTTCCTTCAAAATCCATTACATTCATTCGATGTTACATTGAACATTTTGTTAAAATATTTATGCTCATATTTAACACATGTTCAGTTGTGAAAACTCCTCATGTAAAAGTTAGGAACACGAACAAATTAATGACTAATTAGGGAGCGATTGTTTGTTTGTTTACTTATTGTTAGTAAAGCCGAACGATGAGAATATGTAATTCGTGAATTAGCTGATTTCAGTTGATTCCGAGAAGCAATATTTTGGTTTGTAGCAAAACGAATTAGATGTTTAGAATTGTAATGGCAAAAATATAAGGCAGCGTTGATAAGCCTCAAACAAGATGAACCGATGACCTATTGAAGGTAGGTAGTGGGAATCCCAGCAAGATGTAAGAAGCACATGACTGGTCGATGTGGCAACGATGCTTGGGGGAGGCTTATATGTTCAGCAGTGGACGTCTTTTGGCTGAAATGATGATGATGATGATGAAAAATTATCGGGATTCTGGCAACCCGTAAGGCAGCATGACAGCCGTGACCAACGGCTTAACTTGCTTTCCGAGGTACCTACGGGTTAATCTTGGTATGAAGATTGTCATCCATCCACGGATCGACCGCGGCAAGCGTAGCTTAACCTGATCGATCGACCCGTGCGGCTGTTATTACTTAGCCACGAGCAAGAAGAATAAGTTAGGCTATAGTCAATAAATTGCCAGTCAGCAAAATTGTGGGACTAACCGCCCAGGGATTACCGGATTTAGGGACAGTCGAGTTCAGTTTTCAAATTTTTCCCTTTGCTATGTCAAGAAACAAACCTACTAAATTTGAAGCACTGAGTAGTATACTGCATGGAACACTATTATTATCTGATCACTCGAACATAAATGTCAAAATATGTAGTTGACATCAACCTACAACCTTTTCAAAGGACCGTCCATTTTATGCAAATAGAAATCAAATGTCTGTTTTATTTAATTCATTGTCAAGTGTCACATTTTGAAATCTCATCTGACTGTCATTCTGTGATATTGACATTAAAAGAGTAACCAAATGTAGTTTCCAAAAAAATACAAAATAATATAATTGATTTAATCCAGAATAAATTCTACGTTTTTGTAAATTTTGACGTTCAAAAGTGCCTTTTATATGCCTATTTCAAATATCTAAGGATTTGTCTTTGACTTTGACTATAGGACAATATTGATCGTACACGAAGCAAACAAAAATAGACCTAGACTTACTGACTGTACCATCCAGAGGCTTCTGTAACTCATGAACATGAATAGAATGATGCTGGTATAATATGAATTAAACACTAAACTAAACATTAAATTAAATTTATGTATGTGCGTCATTTTTCGCGTGAATAAATAGTTTTTCTTTTCTTTTCTTTCTAATTCTGAAGGTCAATAGATGACCTTGGGACTACTATGACCGTCTACATATGTAGTTGGAATTAACTTCACCTACACTTAAACGATTTAACGATGAATCATTTCTATGAACACAATTGCAAATTCACATGAACTAAACAATGATATATTTCTCAGAAGCTTTGCTCCAACATTTTCTTTTTCCACGTTCACTTAATCGAGGAAAATAAAGGTTTCACACTGTTTTACTTTCAGGGAAAAAAATCTACTCACGTCCCTTTCAGTCCGTTTTGCTGGACAAAGGTGAGGTAGAATATAAAATCCTGAGGATTTATTTATTGACTTTAATAACGCCCAACATCTAAGGCAAATCTACGGTTAGTAGGGTGATAGACAGTGAGGTAGATGAAGTACAGAAATTGGGTGACGTAATAAGGATTAGGGATGCACCTCTCCCTACAACGGTATTAGGAGATTAGTTGCCTCAGTAGGGGTGGTACTGAAAAGAGCTAGCTAAAGACATTAATGGTGTCATGGTGTATTAGTATTGACAACGTTGGATGTCACTTGTCGTTGCAAGTTTCATGTTGTGTTTGGAACAGGATTTGTTAACGTTTTAATCCGTCACAATACTCGCAAATTTTCAGTGAGTCGTGGCTCCAAATAATTGGGTTTGTAGTTTTTTTCTTATAACTAAAAAGCTGAATGAAGGATGAAATCAGGAATGAAGAAGTTATCGGGAAAAAAACCGCAGTAACTGGCATAGTGGCAGTGGTCTAGCCATGTATGTCGAAGGACCGATGGCCGGTGGAGCAGTTACGAAGCCGCGGAGTGGAGACCGCGTAAAAACAAGCGTAGTGTAGGACGCCCCCCAGCTAGATGGACCGACGACCAGCCAGGTGGCTGGGACAGACTGGATGCGGAAGGCGGAGGACAGGGTGTTAACCATCGCCTATGTCTCTAGATCAAAAGTATAGCAGCACAAACTATGGTTTTATGAAATTCACAACAATCGCTTACGAAAAAAAAAGAATATGACTATATGACATTTTCCCTGTACAACAGTAGGTAACTAAATTCAATATCCATTAATTCCCCATCCCGTTAACTCTTCCATTAATATTCCAAAACAACATTTAGCACTGTCTATTATTTTAGTGGGTACTACCTATATTAATGTTATATGTACGTCAGGTGCACCTTTCCAAATTGCTAGTGAGCCTGCCTTCCTGTCCCAAATACGACTGTCAGACCCTTATCAAGCTCTAATTATACATTACCGTCGTTTTCATTTGGACACTCCGATATTCTGGTGGATTTCTTTGGTGACAATTTACTGTGTGACGTCATTTCTTAGGTTGGGAAGGTTTTTGCATGTTGGGTTTTGGAAGAGGAATGGTCCATTTGAATTTGTTTGTGTCTGTTGAAGTTTTTTTAAGTGGTATATGGTTTTTTATTTGAATAAATGGGTCAGCAGTTATTTTCATAGAGAAAATTAAAATATATGGACTTTACGAAAGTCCTGTCTGAAAAAATGTATGTGAATTGTGGTTGATGAAACAGTATCGACAATAGGCCAACGTGTACATTTTTAATGTGATAGTAAATCCATGAAACTTTTCCCATCGATACATTTATGTAGCATAAAATGACGCCACTGAACATTAAAATTTATAAACAGTAAAATGAAGACTAAGTACTAATTACAATAAAATTCAGTTTTGATAGTCATGAATTTATGAAATATTATACTCGATTAGATCATAAAAAGTTATTAGATGTCGCAGTTTTTATGGACAACAGACTTTTTCGTTCGAAAGTCGTACAACAAAAGCTGTTGCTTTTTACGATGACTATAGTCTTAAAACAGGAGTTATGATGTCATTAGTGTTCTATTATATCCTTGGAAAAGAAATAATGCCTCCAAGATATTTTTATTTTGTGCTGAGAAAATTTTAATTTAGGAGTAAGTATAATTAGGTTTTGAATTGATTAATGTCTAAGCTGGGAATTTTGCTAATTACATTGTTGCCTCATTCATTTCCCTTTTTTTTCAGAAACAATTAGAAATATGTTTTTTTTTGGGTTTTACCTTCCATAATTTGTTAGAACTTGTTACGTCATAAAAATTTTACCACAGGTTCATGTGAAAACCCTACTATGACGCAAAACCGTGACTGCACTTTCAAAATAAATAGATTTTCCCCACATCTCGTCTGAAATGAATTTATAATTCCCTAAAGGTAAAATTAAACCTCCTATATATATCCTAACTACCGCTTGTTCTCGGAAATTAGTCACTCGGTTATCACCACACACACGTTCTAGCTAATGCAAGAACATGTGGGTGGTGCAATAATCTACTCCTGAAAACTAATTCCTAACTAATTAAAAGGCTAAATAAATATTAATCTTCCGTATTCGTAGAAATGATATTACTTTCTCTTTAAGGCTGCAGTCTTGCAAAATTCACTCGCGGCGAATTATTTGCGCAACTTTGTATTTTTTTTTAAACAAAAGTAATGAAATAACATGAAATATTATTATAGCACGTGAATAACCATAATATAAGTAATAGATGGTAGTTTTTTTTAAGTTCGTCTGGGTGGATTATGTTAGGTAAATCAACCGTTAAATACAGCTCTTTCGCGCCAACAACGATTCGAGTTATGTTTGTGCACTTGCATTGGGGAATACAAATTTTATTTAGAAAATCTGTTCAGCGCATAATTGTTTCCATAGTCTTGTCTTCAAAATGCGCTAATTACTTTTTTTAAATTATCTTTCATTTTCTTAATTCAGATGTCACAATGTCATCGAAATTCTCTGTTTTTATCTCTTAATAAACGGTTTGTTTCATAATAACAAAGCATCGTATGCATGTAAAAGTTGGTTAATTTAATGCCAAGAGTTCAATAAAGCAAACACTAAAAAAAATTGCACCTAAATCATCTTACTGTAACAATAATAATAATCTCAAAAGACCTCCAAAACAGAGTTTATGAACAAGAATTGCGAGGGAAATTTCTTAGTGGGTCGGAGCGTTTTGGAGGTGTTTTGAGATTATTATTATTGTTAGACTAAGGTGATTTAGATGCTATTTTTTTTAGTATTTGCTTGATTGAACTCTTGGCATTAAACCAACCAAATCTTACATGCATACGATGCTTTGTTATTATGAAACAAACCGTTTATTAAGAGATAAAAACAGAGAATTTCGATGACATTGTGACACCTGAATTAAGAAAATGAAAGATAATAAAAAAAAAGTAATCAGCGCATTTTGAAGACAAGAATATGGAAACAATTATGCGCTGAACAGATTTTCTAAATAAAATTTGTATTGCCCAATGCAAGTGCACAAACATAACTCGAATCGTTGTTGGCGCGAAAGAGCTGTATTTAACGCTTGATTTACCTAAGATAATCCACCCAGATGAACTTAAAAAAAACTACCATCTATTACTTATATTATGGTTATTCACGTACTATAATAATATTTCATGTTATTTCATTACTTTTGTTTAAAAAAAAACACAAAGTTGCGCAAATAATTCGCCGCGAGTGAATTTTGCAAGACTACAGCCTTAAGCAGGAAATATCGTAAAGTAGATTATGCATGTTCCTTTTGCTGTGGGTTGTACTCAAGATAAATCCTTTATAATCAAAGCTAGTCATGATCTGTAAAAAACATAGTAGAACAAAATGTTTAATCCAGATTTCCATCTATTTTAATAATTTATTTTTTTTACTAATCGAGAAAGCCCTCTTCCTCATCAATTCCAGTATTTCTTATACCTGTCCACTTCAAACACATTCAAAATAATTTCATTTAGTAGTTTGTGATACACAAGAACAGAGAAGTTTTAAAAAAAAAACAAAACAAAAAAAAATCAGGACATACCAGTCAATTTCAGCCTTTCGAAATTCGAGAACCAATAGTACCCAACTCCAATATTCTCCTGGGAAATTCGTGAGACGCGCAGTTGTTGGTGCGTCGCCCGAGATTGCAGCTATTACTTCTAACACCCTCTGTTTGCCGCCAAATAGTTATGCCTTCCCCTAAATTATTAGCCCCAGGTACACACCTGAATGTATGTGGCCTACGCAGAGGGAATCGAAAAAATAGGGGACGGAAATTGGAGTTTACTAGACTGATATGTCTTCTATGCACTTATTACGCTCACTTTGTATTGATATAGCGTGATGAAAATTACAGTCGGTTTTTTGGGGGGGAATATTGGGGGCCTTTAAGTGCTCGTATATTTCTTTTTGTATGCTTTATTGGTTATAGTGCCGTAATGGTAGGTGGTAGGAATTTTATCAACCATGACTTATGGTTATGACATATAATTAAATAGATTCTTCTGGATTATTAGTACATTCTTAAAAGGAATGGCCATTGCAGTACCTTCGAAGCATCTTCTTGTTTGCAAACAAGCGTTACATGATAAAAGTACCTTACACATCGTCCGTTGAATGTGCTAAATCTGACATTCAACCATAATACAGGGGTGCATTGATATGGCCTCCGCGAGTGACTGTAGAGCATGGTGGCCCAAAGTCAAAGTCAAATCGTTTATTTCAAATAGGCACATGAAAGGCACTTTTAAACGTCAAAATTTATTTAAAAAAAAAAGATTGATTCCGAGATTGAAACCGGCATGTCCTAGAACCCAAAATTCTCAGTGATACTGACTAAAATGTAGGTACCTACTTACATATAGTGTGAGAGAGTGATACAAGTTGACACCCTACGCCAATTTGCCGTATTATATACATTTCATTGTGACTTGAATATTGTTCATTATGAATGAGTTTACCAAAAAAAAAAACAACCGACTTCCAAAAAAAAACACTACAAAGTGAAAAATAACTTTACGCTTATTTTTCACTTTGTAGTGTTTTTCTTTGGAAGTTGGTTGTTTTTTTTTTTTTGTAAAAAAAGTTTTTATTTTTCACTTTTAGTGGGTCAGTTTGTAATTTGTCGAAGTTGCAATAGCCCAATGTCAACTGCTCATCACTTTTCAAAAAATATTGCTTTTCCCGATGCAGGGACGTTGACTATTGAGGAGTTCTCTTAGTAAGAACCGTAGAACTGGAGCTCATGGTGAAATCTCCATCACCATTGTGCATTTTGACGAGCATAAATTGTTTAGCAACCACATTAAAGTAATTGATTCGCAACCCGTGAAATACTTAGGTATAATTATGAGTAGTTACGATGGCCATCTGTGGTCCTTATCATCAGTTCTACTTCACCAAATAGTGCTTTCCGAGAGCAAATGCACGAGTTACTATAAATTAAAAACCGGTCAAGAGCGAGTCGGACTCGCGCACCGAGGGTTCCGTCCCGATTTCTGGAAAAGTGTGCTATTTAGAGACATAGTTTCATTTTTCCTGTAATCTTTACATAAACTTTTATCACATAGAATAATTTCAGATTTTTATCTTTGCAAACTTCGGAGTTAAGGGGGGTGGGGGACGATGGGGCCTAAAAATAATAAAAAATGTTTGGGAATGTGCAAGCAGCGCTCTTTCATATTACCCCACATGCCATAATATTGAATTTTGAAGACCCCTTTTCAGTCCCTGTTACAAAAAAAATATAAATATTTTTACTTCTTTCTTATTTGCAAAATAGTTGGGTAAACGTCATCTAAAATTATTCCAAATTTCAAGTTGATAGCATTAGTAGTTCTTGAGATATCCAGCTGTGACAGACAGACAGACAGACAAACAGACTGAGTCACACCATAAGGGTTCCTTTTTTACCATTTTGGTACGGAACCCTAAAAAACCCAAATCGCTATAGGTGTGCCTCTAAAATTTGAGGGTTACCCTCGATTTCCATGGGATCCCCTCATCAGATTCTGACTTAGTGATTATCGGACTACCTAAATTATAAACATCCGAATTGATAACCTCCTCCTTTTTCTGGAAGTCGGTTAAAAATGGCCACTTACAAATTATATAGCTACTCACAACAAGCATTGCCTCCAAGCAGCTTACGTAAAGTCAAAAACGTAAAAAACTTGATCCAACTATTAGTCTGCCGCATAACTTCTGCCATTGATAACAAAAATAGGAAATGAGAACGATGCTTTTGCTTTGACATTTACATTTGAATAAACAGTCGCTCGTTTGAAGTAACTGGATGCTAACAAGGCGACTTATTGAATGAGTAAGTAGTGCCATGTAAATAAAGATCTTTGAAAACAATATTCTGTGATAAGTTAATAAATACATAAAGATTTTAGTTTTAGGTTTAAATTTATGTATTCTCAAAAAAGACACAAAGTCACTTACATGAGAACAATGCTTAAAATAAATAATAAATGTAAAGTTCGTCACAGACGTCATGGTAGCAATTATGGTAGACCCATCCAATGCATTTTGCTTTTATGAAGGGTGCTAATATTGTGATATTCAGCTAGGTAATTGAGTTTTGAATGAATTGAAAGAGTGTAAGTGAGTGTACTTGAGGGTATTGTAATGCCATTAGTTAAACTTAAGTAGGTATATATCACTACATAGTATAAAACAAAGTCGCTTCCCGCTGTCTGTCTGTCCCTATGTATGCTTAGATCTTTAAAACTACGCAACGGATTTTGATGCGGTTTTTTTTTTAATAGATAGAGTGATACATGAGGAAGGTTTATATGTATAATACATGCGCAGGTGAAGCCGCGTGCAAAAGCTAGTATATAATAAAGAAATCTAGATGTTATGTTATGTCAAGTCGTAAAAACCGTGCGAAGCAGGGGCGCGTCGCTAGTTATACATAACAGCCATTCACGCGTTCCACATAACTGCATCGTACGCGCCGAACATTCAGAACATATACGGAATATTGCGTTTCATGCCCACGTATCTCTATGAAACAGATTTTATTTGTTGTTCACTAAAGATTCAATGGATTGTAAAGAGCGCAATAGCGGTAAAACACTGCGATAGTCTCAATGCAGTGCAATATTTACAGTCGCCATTTTGAAATGCATTTCGACGTGACTCGACGTAAAATCTCTTTATAATGGTACTAGCTTCTGCCCTCGACTTCGTCCGCGAGAAATTTTGTGTTTTAACATAAAATATAGCATCGTATCGCCCGCCCGCCCTATTATTTCGTTTTCGACTAGGTATTCTTTCTGACTTTTTTATTTTTGCTCGACTCCTAAGGGTTGTAGCGTGATCTTAAATAGGCTCTAACCTTCCTCAAGAATTGGGCTGTCAAATGCAAAAAGAATTTTTCAATACACTTCATCGAAAACTTGTTCATATCGCACTACGATTAGGTTCACAATGTAATGTATGTCGCACGCGTGCGATTTTTGTTTTTCCCACCCGTGTGCAGGAATAAAAATTACCACAGATAACTTATACCTATACTTAGTCCAAATTGGTTCAATACCTCTATTCACAACTCTCTATTAGGAGGTGAATGTTTTTTTTTTTTAATCTCGGCAAAGAGTTAAGCGTCTATAAGGCGTTAATATTTTTTGAATATTTAAATAATGTTTCTTTATAGAATATTATCAAAAACCATGATTATTACAATAAAAAAACATTTATGAACAAATTAACATTTATTTGTGTTCTAAACTCAAAATATTTGAATTTTCTATTTTTCATATTAGGCTGTTTATCGGCTTTATACCTTTGCTTCTCTTTCAACCTGGCGAAAGCAAAGCGTGGAAAAAAAACAAAAATTTAAATCATAGTTTCCCATTGATGTTTATACATCAATGTATTCATCCTATTAATTCATGACAAAAATATTTTCCGTTATTTTATTTTATTTCTTCAGAAGTGTATAATGTAATGCTTTGGAACTAGCCATCGGATTTGAAATAATACATTTTGATACAAGTGGAGAACGTTTGTTATTGCATTCGAGGCGGAATTAAAACACCTGAGCCGTAGGCGAGGTTGTTTTTGAGCCGAGAACTGCAATAACAAACGTTCTCCACTTGTATCAAAATGTATTATTTCAAATCCGATGGCTAGTTCCAAAGCATTACATTACACACAGCGTCAGTATGTCCTATAGATTTGGTTTTTTGTGTCTGATGAAGCTGGTGGGAGCCGTCAAGTTTTTTACGTTTCTGACTTAAGAGCCTACTACCTCAGCTTTTTATCTCGCTCGCACGATACTGCTTGTGGAATGAGTGAGAGCGAGACTATGTGCGGGTTGCTGGGCGCCGATAGTTTAGGTAATTGCTTTTTACGATGAAAATAATGGTACTTACTTAATTTGAAAAAAATAAAAAACATAACACCTGCTTTATAGTTAGTTCAGTTCTGTCGGTTCTGTAAGTCTGGGTGATGAAAAAGACCCACAAAAAAATCCTCCACAAGACAGAACTGCGTATGCTACAATGGGCAGAGGAAGCCACACTCAGAGACAAGGTGCGCAACGAAGATATTAGAAGGAACTACAAGGTTCCAGAAATAGCGGTTAAAGTAAAAGATTCTAGACTGAGATGGAACAGACATGTACGTCGACGAACAGATAACCATGTGCATGATATTCTCGTGGCCGCACTAATCTGTTAAATGAGGCGCCCCTGACGCGGGCGCTTCGCACCCTTAACCTTGTAGCAGAGGAGATAGACGTGTTTGCGTGTACACTGAGTGAATTCACAAGGATAACATTATATGTAATAAGTTTTAGATAATCAGTTTTTAAGTTTGCTTCACTATTGCATTGGGTGATACCTGTAAAAAACTTTTTAACAAAAAAAAACCGACTTCCAAAAATCACTACAAAGTGAAAAATAACTTTGATTTCGGAAGTCGGTGTCTTTCGTTTTTTATTTACTTTCTTTTTTTTTGCCACCGACTTCCGAAATCTTAGTTATTTTTCACTTTGTAGTGATTTTTGGAAGTCGGTTTTTTTTTTGTTAAAAAGTTTTTATTTCTCGCTTTATAGTTTATAATTTGTATAAGTTACAATAGTCTAATGTCAATTGCTCATCACATGTTACAAAATATTGCTTTTCCCGATGCTGGGACGTTAATTGTTGAGGAGTTCTGCTGGTAAGAACCAGGAGAACTCCTCAACAACCACTCACCACACGCATTGTGTGACGAGCGGAAATTGCTTAGCAACCATATTAAAGTAATCGAATCGCAACCCGTGAAATATTTATCATTGAGTAGTTCCGGTAGCCATCTGTGACCTTCATCATCAGTTCCACTTCACCAAGTGGTGCTTTCCGAGAGCAAATGCACGAGCTACTATAAAAAATACCCAAATCGCTATAGGTGTGCCTATAATATTTGAAGAGTTCCTTCGATTTCTCCAGGATCCCATCACCAGAACTGGATTTTGACAAAAATGGGACCATTTGGAAAGTATACCCTTTCCAACAAAAAAAATAATTTCAAATCGGTTGACAAGCGACGGAATTTATACCTACTATTAGTTTATCTTAGAAATTACCTACCTACTGTGTAATAATTATAATTTACAAGTGCTTCCTCTCTCCTAACTCACTTATTTTGCTGTGCCCGACAGGGTCCATGTGATCTAATTTTAAGTTTTACCACCTAAGTACTACATGTGGAATGCAATAAAGTATTGAGTATTGAGTATTGGAGTTATGCGCGAACAAACATAAAAAAAAAAATACAAACATCCGAATTGAGAACCTCCTCCTTTTTTTAGAAGTCGGTTAAAAATAGTTGTAAGTGAGGATATAAATAAATAAATGTCATGAAAAAGTGCCTTTCCATGGCTACAAAGAAGACACTCTCTCCAACCTTCCCATGGCCCTTTAACGTAAGTTATACGGGCTGAATCCTGGGTCGGCTGCGACAAAACACCCCTGGCCGTCTTATCTTTACGATCCGCAGGCGCTTCTTGATCCCTTAAAAATTAGACCATGTGTTTCCCTAACTCGCTCCAAATATCATTCGTTTGTTGCTGCTACTGACTCCTTCCTCTTACTCAGGAGCAAGAGACAAGAAGAACTGCAGGTAAAAATATCAGGATGTGTTTAGCTGCAGTTCTTCTATAGCTACACAGAAGGCTACAAAGAAGACTCAAACCACGTGGATGACAAAGGTCCAAAAGGATTACGGAAGATGACGCACAAGACCGAAATAAAAATGGCGTCGCATGATTGGGAAAGCCGACCCCGCATAACGTGAAAAGGTGAGGTCAAAGAAGAACAAGAAGACTGAGGTACTGTTTCGTTCATTGCATAGAGCACGGAATCGCCACCGACATTACTAATAAAATTCGTACCTCCGAAAGTGCGTTGGGCGCATAACTTTTGTAATTTTCGCCATTTTAAAACCGTCAGTTTCTATAAGTTTTTTGTGTCGTAGTGTGACACGCTTTTATTTGTTGTTCACTAAAGATTCAATGAATTGTAAAGAGTGCAGTAGCGGTAAAACATTGCGATGGTCTCAATGCAGTACAATATTTACAGAGGCCATTTTGAAATGAATTTCAACGGGACTCGCCGTAAAGTCTCTTTATCATGGTATTTGGTTTTTAGGGTTCCGTTCCTAAAGGGTGCCAATGGGACCCTATTACTAGGGTTCCGCTGTCCATCCATCCATCTGTCTGTTACAGGGCTGTATCTTTTGAACAAATAAGGTAGACACTTGAAATTTTCACAGGTGTGTACACACGGCTACACATCAAGTTATACATTTCTAGTATAAGCTAACCTCTCTTTGTACGGAAATCCTATACAAATGCGAGATCAGCTTATACTGTAAATGTATAGCTTGATGTGTAGCCATGTGTACTACTATGGCCGCTTTAACAAAACAAAATAAAGTAAACAATTAAAGGGAATATATTATACAAGAAACAGAGGAGCTCATGGCTAAGTAATAATAGCCACTCAGGTTGATCAACCAGGTTAAGCTACGCTTGGTCTGTGGATGGGTGACCATTTCTACATACCGAGACTCCTCCGTGCATCGCAAAACACGTTAAGCCTTTGGTCCCGGCTGTCATTCGTGGATCTTTGACAGTCGTTACGGGTCGTCAGAAGCCCGAAAGTCTGACATCCCGTCTTACCAAGGCGTATCGTATTACCCAGTTACTGGGTTACGGAGGTCAGATAGGCAGTCGCCTCATGTAAAATACTGGTATTCAGACGCATCCGGTTAGATTGGAAGTCGGCCACAATATAGTTGCGAAAAGGCTAGGCAGATTGATTGATATTATACAAGAAACATAATGTTATTTTTTTGCTAAAGTATTTTTTTAAATATGTAGTCTTAAATATTGTTCGGTGGGCACGGAGCCCTTCGTGTGCGAGTCCGACTAGCACTTGGACGCTTTTTTGTGTAACCTACTACTAACCATCCGAAAAAGCTGGTTTTTTAGCCATCTATCTATGCAAATACGTAGGTATTGTTTCAGCAAAGGAATAATGAATTTTTTTGACGTATAGCTCTGTCCATTGTGGATTTATTAACTTTGTTTTATCTGCGAATGAAAGGAGAGCTCAGTTCAGGGATTTGTCTTGTTTTCTTTTATACCAGGGTAGTTAAAGTATTGGTACCCAATGGAAAAGCAATGAAGTCCATTAAACTTGAGAGTTTAGAGAAAAGTAGTATTTAGTGATCAATTCCGGAAAAAAAAAGAAAAGTTGGATTTTTTCGTAGACTAACGTGAATTTTCGCCTGGACTTTATGTAATTGTTGCAAATGGGTCACAAATTCACGTCCTGGAAGGAATACGTCAAATTACAAGTAACCCTATAGGTATAAACATGTTGTAGTGTTTTCATGAAAATATCGTACGTGTTTTATTTTTTCTCAAGGTGAACTCTGTTTCCCTTTCATCACAAATGTAGTAATCTCTGAACCTTATGCGTTTTAGCATGTAACCTCAGTGGATGTTTAAATAGTTTATGAGACAAACTTGGATTTTAAAATATGTGACAGGAAGTCAGGCGACCATGGGCCGAAGTGATAGTTGGAAAAGTTCTGGGTATCCATATCTCTAAACACGATACTTCAAGTTACAACACTAACAGCGTGGTCAGCAAACGCTGTTAGTGTTGTGACGTGAAGTATCGTGTCCCAAAACAAACATCAATTTTTAGGGTTCGGTACCTCAAAAGGAAAAAACGGAACCCCTAACACTCGTGTGTCTGTCTGTCTGTCTGCCCGTCTGTCACAGCCAATTTGCTCCGAATCTACTGGACCGATCAAGTTGAAATTTGGTATAGGTACATATGGATTGCTGTGACCCAAACACGTACGGCTAAAGTAAATAATTGAATTTTGAATATTGGGGTCACTTTTAGTGGGCAAATAAGAAAATTCAAAAAAAAAGTTTTGCAAACTGTACCGTGTGACATATCAAATGAAAGGGCTTACTATGAGGGTATCAAATATATTTTTTCATTATTTTAGAATTGTTTTAAAGTTATCTCTCCCTTATCTCCGAAACTACTAAGCCTAAAATTTTGAAAAAAATACAGAAAATAGTTCTATACCTGAAGATTACAGAAAAACCTATAAGAAGTTTGTGGTCTTAAAATAGCATGGTCAATCTCTCAATATTGTGAGTACAAACTTACATTCACTGTTGGACTTAGAATGTATGGGAGAACATGTTATTCAACTATAATTTTGAGTTTGTTCTTAGGATAATTTCATCCCAATTACGGAACCCTTCATTGTGCGTAGTCCGACATGCACTTGGCTGGTTTTTAACCGACTTCAAAAAAGGAGGAGGTTCTCAATTCGGTTGTATTTTTTTTTTTTTTGTAAGTATGTTTGTTACCTCAGTACTCCGTCATTTATGAACCGATTCGGAAAATTCTTTTTTTATTTGAAAGGGTATACTTCCAGATTGGTCCTATTTTTATCAAAATCCCGTTCTGATGATGGGATCCATAAGAAATCGAGGGAACTCCTCAAATATTATAGGCCTACATATAGCGATTTTGGTATTTTCATCAACAAATCAAGCGTTTGCATTCAGAAAGTATCATCTGGTGAAGTGGAACTGATGGAAAAGACCACAGATGGCCACGGAAACTCCGCAATGATAATAAGTATTTCACGGGTGGTGATAAGATATTTTGATTAAAATAGTTAAGCGACTATGACGAAGCTTTAAATAAATTGTTCTGATGAAAATTGTACCATCGAACAGATCTGATGAAGAAGCCGGAAGGTAAACATCGGAACTCAGTAATAAAACAATGTATCCTAGCCGTGTTTGGGCTTATTGGAATTGTCATGAGGTGCACTCTGGCTATAAATGATTTAATGGTAACTATATGCCGCTCCAAATTGCGCTACTTGAGTTGCATGTTATGTGTGGCCTTGATTGTCAGAAGGCAGATTTCAAAGCCTCGTTATCTCCGTCAACTAAAACTACGCCTACCAAACTTCTGACACGACTTAGCGCGACGTTTTTGCAAAGTTTTTACTTGAAATGGTATACTTCTGAGATGGTCGCATAAAAATATCTTCAAGTTCTGATGAGTGGCTTTTGAGTTAGCTTCAATAATTTAATACGTATTTTTCCCATGTAGTGTATGTGGATGATGCTCTAATTTATTTTTCAGAGTAGTATTCAAATTTTTGTGGGGTAGGCAGCACTAAAAAGTGAAAAATAAAAACTTTTTACAAAAAAAAAAAACAACCGACTCCCAAAAAAAACACTACAAAGTGAAAAATAACTTTAAAATTTCGGAAGTCGGTGGCATAAAAAAACTAAAGTAAATAAAAAACCAATGACACCGACTTCCAAAATTAAAGTTATTTTTCACTTTGTAGTGTTTTTTTGGGAGTCGGTTGCTTTTTTTTTATTTTATCGTTTTTAGATACCTATACATACCTATCGCGTCTGCGGAATTTAGCTAGACAATTCAAAATAACCCTGTAGGTATGTATTTCATGATATAGATGGCTTCCACGCGGACTGAGCCGAGCGAGAAGCTAATTTATTTATATTTTCAAATTAATCACTACCATCCTTGAGGAGCTTTCGGTTGAGAGCTGGTTAAAAATAAAACTATTTACATGTCAAATTGACCATCACAATTAGCGGTAGATATATATAAAATTTTATCCATAACAAGTTAATTTGTTTAACTGGACCACATGCCTACGGTTCGTGATAAGCCTTGAAGTAGTTTCGTGTAAGCCAACAATTTATGGCCTCATTAACGTGATGTACGCACAATAATAACCCATTACTTTTAGCTTAGTATTTCAGTACTAATTATTCTATCGTAAGGCTTACTAATTTAATTCCCATAGGATAGATAGAGCTCACGAATCCATACTAACCATATACATACTTTATTATCACAGTAATATGTATTATGAAGGCGAAAGTTTGTGAGTGCGTGTGTGTGTGTTGTATGTTTGTTACTTCTTCACGCTCAATTGGCTGGACTGATTTGGATGAAATTTGGTATGTAGATAGCTTACACCCTGGATTACCATAATTATATGCTACTTACACGGGTGAAACCGCGGGGCGCAGCTAGTCCTAACTAATATTATAAATGTGAAAGTGAGTTTGTTTGTTTGTTACGCTTTCACGCTAAAACGGCTTAACGCATTTAGATGAAATTTGGCACATGGATAGACCATGATCTAGTCTATAACATAGGATACTTTTTCCGGTAGTACGTTTTCGTGCGCTGATTTCCGACCCCTACGCGGGCGAAGCCGCGGGCATAAGCTAGTAATATTATAAATGCGATAGTAACTCTGTCTCTCTGTCTATTTTTCTAATACCTTTTCATGCCTTAAGGGCTGAAAAGATAAAGATAACATTTGGAACACGGATAGACCATGACCTGGTTTTGGACATAGGATTTTAGGGAACTTTTTGTCCCGATTGTAGGTACGTTCCCGTGGGATTATTTACGACCTCCACGCAGGCGAAACCGCGAGCCAAAGCTAGTATAATACATTGACATAATATAATACATATAAATTAAAATGTAAGTAGGTATTTCTTCGTTTTAAATTAAATAATTGAAGGCAGTAGGTGCCATGGTAATAAACCATGAACGAATTAACCACTGGACCCGACGTATAGGCGGACGTACCTTTACCGGTCTTGTCAGTAACCAGGAAATTCTAGCCTTGGTCACTTGTTTTTGCGACAGTCTGAAGCACTTACTTGTCAACAAAACATGAAAAATTACTAAATGTTCAGTTAAATGGTGTAAAAACTATAGCGGCGGAAACACCACTATTTCTTTTCACTTTTAAGTACATTATTTTATTACATTTATTGTTATTTATCACAAAATTTAATCAAATGTAATGTGGTTGAACGAGTTTTCATACATTTGTATTTTATGTCGGGTTCAGTAGCCAGCCAAGCCTTTGGAAGTAGTAGTACCGGGCCACTACCGCGGCACCACTGGCTACGCTTGCTCGGCTCGCACGCGAATGGTCACAGTTCTAACCTAACCCATTTGATCGGGGTACCCTGGCTTAGTTACTGCGGCCAATTTGGCTCGCGCGTTATTGGTCACAGTTCCAACCTAACCTAATAATGAATATCATTCAGACCGCTAGTAATTGAACGGCGCCGTTTAGTTAAAATTCTAGGCTGTTAAAATTCTAGGCTGTTAAATAAAAGCTAGTTGGCTGCGACAATACATTAAACAAATAATACATGCATACATAACACAAAACACATAAATACATTATGAATCAGTTGGTTGATATTGTATTTTTTTTTTACCAGTCAGTATTGGAAGCAAATTGCAATTCGACTCGGAAAGTTTAGAATGATAATTGGAGTTAATTTTTTCTAGGATTATTTAAATATTAATTAAACAATTATACAGGGTATTTTATAATAGCGGGTTATTACGAATCCTGGTAATCGTAGGCGTGGTCATGGCGCTAGTAATTATTATAGGTATTTCCGGAAAAACTACTTTATAAAAAATTCACAGTTTTTTTTTCCAACTGACGCGGTGTGGAAAAACTTTTGAATAAAATAAACTTTAGCAATGGATAAAACTTTGTTATCATTTAAATCTGTATGTAATAAGTACTAAGTTAGTTGTGTATGATTCGTTTCCGCGTAGCTCTTTTATTTTTACATTTAGCTAGCAAGGAAAATATTACTGAAAACTCTAGCGTATCGTGCCAAAGTGAGAAATAATATCGGTCAGTTACAGCTGCATTTGTGGTGGATTTTATATTTTGTATGAGTTAAGCCATTACGTTGCACAGAGGCTTTTAGTATAACAGTATTTCATGTTGTAGTAGGTAGGTTTATTTATTTATTTTCTACCAGTCAACTTTTGGGTAGTGCAGAGACAAACAGTGGTGGATGCAATTACTGAAAATTGAGAAATAAATATTTATTTATAATGATACGAGTACAGTTAAACCCATTACAAACTATAAATATCACACTAACACTAATATTATAAAGGTTTGTGTGTGTGTGTGTTTGTATGTTTGTTACTTCTTCACGCTCGAACGGCTAGACCGATTTGGATGAAACATGGTATGAAGATAGGATTAACACATATGATACTTTTTATCTCGGTCTACGCGGGTAAATCGCGGGGCGCAACTAGTCATATATATACCATGCAGTTATTGAGAAGACAGTCAAGTTTGTCCAGGTACACATAACCATAATCGATGATAGTGAAACTTAAGGACTTCACAAGCATTATAAGTTTTTAAACTGTCATGGTCACTAACATTATTATTAACACAAACGGGATATTTACCATGTTTACTTGTTGTTTCCATGTTTGTTGTTTTGTTTTTTTGTTTCTGTTGTTTTCGAGAACTCGAATCTAACAGTAAACATGGTAAATATCCCGTTTGTGTTAATAATAATGCACAAGCATTGTCTTCGCACTCGTTGGTAATACATTTTTCAGTCGGTACAGAGCCCGCAACGATCCAGTAACCTTCTGGCTGACCCTAGCGACACGACCACGACCACGACTCTAAGTCGGGGCCGTTACCACTGGGCCACCCCTGCTCAAGAAGAAGAGAGGACAATATACTAGATCCTTTCCATGTGACCGTGACGTGTGACTCCGGATTTTGAATTTGTCTGTCTTTTTCTAATTTCAGATGAGAACATTTTCTTGTATCATACTTTTTAGAGCGTGATTTGTCACTAGTCGGGTTTTAGTTTTTGAACTTACTTTTCTTACTATCACAAAATTAAAAATGACGACAAAATTATGTATTCTAACTTTATGTTCAGTTTATGTTACTAAACATATTAAATTTTCAGTTTTCACTAAGTAGTAGTTTATCTTAAATTTTTAATTACTTATAGATTTGTGAGAGATATCAATCTTAATATCGTAAAATAATAGCAGTATAATGATTTCAATTTACCTTTTAATAACGTTGGGAATAAGCAGCTAAATTAACATGTGTCAAGCCGATTTTCAAGTCTCAGCTAGTCCATCTGACAAAAATCCTTCAATAAACAATAAAGCTGAACGTCCACTGGCCCGGGCCGGCCGCACCGCACGCACGGCACACAACGGATTTTGGTTTGTTTGTGTGGACGCAGTGCTATATGAATTCATACAAAGCAAACCAAAATCCGTTGCGTGCCGTGCGTGCGTTGCGGCCGGCGCGGACCAGTGGACGCTCAGCTTTAAATTAACGTATTAAATTAGTAATTCCTTTGAATACGCCAGCATTAAAACCGCCATGAATGGCGATATGAACGAACATATCCCCATAATGCATTCGCACGTTCATATCTTTATCGAATATATGCAGTTCATCACCCACAAATCGGATTTACTCTATTGGCGCGTTAAGCCAGGCTAATTTCGCCAATCGCTGGGAAATTTCGTTGGAACGCAATTTTACATTCAAGCGGGAATAAATTCATTTAGCTTTGCATATTCCGAATAATATTTGGGAATATCTGGATATTCCCATATATATTATTCTGAGATATTGTTTTAATAGTTTTGTAGCTCGATGATGAATCATTTTGGTAAAGCATGTATTTTAAAATTGTACTGCAAAAAGCTGGTTGCCTACGTTTTGTTAACCTCCTGGATTCCAGAAAAAAAATTATTCGATATCATTTAAAACTTAGGTTTTATGGTATATTAGGGGTCTGTATATGTCCAAAAAAATGCAAAAAAATATTGCTTTTTATATATTGATTTTACTTATGTCATATGTATATGACACTGGAATTGAACTCCGAAAAAAAAATACAAGTATTTTATTAAATCAATATGCATTTATTATTATTATCACCTCTGTTCAGTCTTTAGAATCAGTTGTAATTTCTTCCAATATATCATCATTGATATATTGTGAAAAATAATCTTCAGGCGCCCATGACTCAGTCTCAACTTTTTTGTAACTTGGTTAGTAAAACGGGAGTTCTAAAGGTTCAAACTGACCATTTTATGCGTCGGAGTTAGGTGTTCTAACTGTAATCGCTGCTTGACGTGAATTTCCACGGTACCTCTAGTTCCCCCCCTACGACCAGTTGGGCGGGTGCGGCTTCGGCCTCGGCTCCTTCTCTCTATTTTAGAAGATTGTAGAGATACGTCTGATTGTGAAGCTATTTCCTCATCTGAAGAGCTGGAAGATGAAGTACTGGATTCTTCGTCTTCTTCATGTCTTGGTGTAAAAGAGGTATCCTCATTTTCATCAGCATCAGAAAGATCTATGTCTTATTCTTCGAGTCGTAATAAAAGTTCGTCATCGCGGAAGGCTGTAAAAAAGAACTCTTTGAGAACCATTGTAATACCAGTATGACATTAAAAAGTTTTTGATCTCAATTCCCAAAATAATTGACCATTTGGAGAAATAATCTGTTTATTAGTTACGTGGGTATGTTATTAGTACAAAACAAGCGTAGTTATTGTGACAAATAAAGGGATTAAATAATAATTTTTGGATTACTCACCGCGTGCATCTGAGCGACGTGCCATCTTCCTCGCGGCGCCTCAAAGAAAGAGTTATTTGACGTGTGTGTCAGATTCAAAATTACGTTTGGTGCAGTGTTGCTAGTTTACTGAGGTTACACAACTACCATAAAACGATTCGTTCCGGAAAAAAATCACAGATAACTTTAGAACGAATTTTTAATTCTTTATGTAATATAGGTATGACGTTGGCATCCAGGAGGAGTAGACATTTTCTTTCGCCTGCCCTTATCCCAATTTCTATGGGGTCGGCGCAACCTGTCTTTTTCATCCATGCTTCTCTGTTAGTCGTCATCTCGGTAATCACTTCCTTTCTAGTCATATCATTTTTCACACAGTCCATCCATCGTTCCTTTGGTTTATTTACGGACATCATTAGTACTCACATTATTATTGATGCTGGAAGGATTTGTGGAAACAGTAAAACCTACCTTCGTACGTAAATAAAATTAATGTTAGTAGGTACCTTTTACTGTTATAATAGCTCCGCTATAAGCACAGAGCATTATAGCTATTAGCCCCAGAACACTTTTCCAGGAAATAATACCATATACGATGCAATATTAATAATCCGATTTTGCAATACCGAGAACACATTCACAATATCTCTTTTGTGCAACATTGGCGGAACCCAATCAATCATTCACATAATATTTTCATCTCTTCATTGGTTATTGAGCTATATTCAACGTCATTCTGAAGTCGACGGCTTTTCATATGGGGTATTGAAAAATGAACAGTCTTCCAGTAAGTATAAATTATCCGCCTGGTATTCCGAAGATTAATGACTTTGGAATTTCTCTGCGGATGTAAAGTCGATGAAGCCATTTTTCCTAAGTCCACTGCCAGAAAATGACACAAAGATTGATGTTTGCAGGCACTTTAGAAAACGGCTAGGCGTGAACGTGATGAAAAACTGTTAAATACGATGCTGAGTTTTATTTTATTTTTTGTTTGTTCTGAGTTTATTATTGATGATTCATCGGAAATGATACGTCTTATTTTGTACTAGCTGTTGCCCGCCACTTCGTCTGCGACTCGGTACAAAAAGTAGCTTATGTCCTTTTCCAGGTCTATTTGTTTCTGTGAATTTGTTACAATACCCAGTGGCTGACGAATTAATGGTGAAATGTCAAGCGTAAACCATTCTAAATATTAAATTATTTATGCCCGCGAATTCACCCGCGTTGAGGTGGAAATTATCCTACGTAAATGTACTACCGGGATAAAAAATAATGCTGTCTTAATCATGGTATGTCATGGTATACACATGTGCTAAATTTCATCCAAATCCGGCTATATACTCACTTTCGCATTTATTATATTTGTTAGGAATAAGTCTGTGCGCAGACCATTTTCAACTAAAACTAGGTGACACCTAAATTAATGCCTAAAATATGAAAGCGCTCTGTTGGATTTCCAACGCTTTGCACAGTACGGAAAGTAGAAAATTCAACGGCGCTTTTTTATTAAGTGCTGTTATAATTCATAATTTATGAGTTAGGCCTACGATAGCAAGTAAATAAAAGCATGCCTTTTACTCTAACTTACCTATAGGTGGTTCAGATTCGAAGTTTAGAATGAGGTCTTACAGAATCACACGGCTGAATTAAACATGACGTAGCATAAATTGGCGTTAACTTAGTAGGTACATTATGAGATTTTTGCAATTAATTGATTTTTGGCAACATAGCAAATTAATTTTTAGCGCATCTCTCGTTGGACTTTTCACACAGATTTCTAAAGACTAGAAGAAGAAGAAGAGAATAAAGATAGTCCCGGTGAAATTCTTCACTAGATTTTTTTTCACAGAAAATATATTATTATCTTATTATCCTGGGCTATTAGAGGTGTAGTTTGTTTCTAAAGTTCCAGTAATAGCTCCGTTAAATATAAAACGCTTTATATCTAAATAACCTTTTAGTTCTACAAGTTCATTAATTTCTAACTCACTTAAGTGCTTGGTCATGTTTCTAAAACGACCAAGTACATTTTTCATTATTATTATTTACTGTTGAATCTTAAAAAATGTTTTATTATTAAAGCAGTAATTGTGGCTTTAAGTGTAATTTCGTGTTTAGTAATTGTTAATTTATGATATTGTGGACACTCGATTGATGATTGGCATTTATCTAATTCGTTAATGTGGACAGCAAATTGGTATTACGAATTATTCATTTAACTTTGGCAAAATAATCGTAGAAATCTTTACAAGAACATATATAACACACTTAACTAATGATTTATCGTAACTTGGTAGGTAACACTTGGTACAGGTGTCGATGCAATTATATTCATTTACTGTCTATTTTGTACACCTTTTTCATAACCTCATTAGGAACCAAATCAAATATTATTGTATTGTTTGCGTACAAATACGTATAATGTTTTGGTATTTTTTTTGTAACTTGAATATTATAGCAGATATTTTTAATTAGCATATGTAAGAAAGTCTGTCAACTTAAGATTTTCTTGAATACACATCGTTAAACATAATAAAAAAGTCACTTTATAAAAATAAAACCTACTTACTGGAGCGCTACTTTTATAAATGGCACTGTTTCACAAATTGCTCCAATCTTTTCACTTCGTAAATAAATAAGTGCCCATAATGACTTTTCTTTATAGCTTGCTTCAAGTGTACTCAATATACACCGTTATTATAATAACGCTGTATAAAAATATTGAAATCTTTTGGTAAAAAATTTAGTGATTGAATCGACGTCGTCAAATCAATTTACCTTCCATCAAGGGTACCGCGAAATCTTTTGATAAGATTGCCTATAATACGTTATCTTATGGCGCAATTATATGGGTTTGTTATGTCTCTTTGAAATAAGATTGGTTATGTACTATCGACAAAACAGACGCCTTTACACCTTAAAGTTGCTTTTTGTATACACTGATTCATTGAAAAAACCTTGCCCCTATGGTCATTTGTTTTACTTTTTCATAAGTATAATGGCAGCTTGCAAGCATAATTGTTTCAAAATTGGAAAGGCGTAACGTTTGTCAATGGTACCTTATACGTTATTCAAATTCAAATTCAAATTCTTTATTTCAGACATGAGTCCATAGTGTTAGTATAACAACATCACTTAAAGACTAGTGTTAGTAATCTAATAAAACTAATAATAATAGAAAATGTATACATGCTCAACTTGTGTGGATCCTTACCCAATGGCGCAGCAGAGGGGAGTCCCACCGATCCCGAAACACACTCAGGATACTATTAGTGGCGGTGCGCAGCCGGCCGGCCATGGATGCGGTCCTGTTTCTTATTATGGCGTAAAAGTCATCTGCGTGCGCCTCCGTAAACATACCGGACGCACTACAACGCCACGACAGCCCCAACAGTATCCTGAATGCGTTATTGTATTGGACACGCGTTAACTTTGCACATCTTTGAAAAATCTACTTGTATAGAATTTGTATACCTAATGACTGTGTGTACTTAATTATGCATTAGTTATGCCATTTAAGTACCCAGAGGTACTTTTATGAAAACTTTGAGTACCTACTACCTAAAGTCTATGTGATTGTATTTTATCAAACTGTGCAATAACATCCTAACTAATAAATGCGAAAGTGAGTTTGTTTGTTTGTTTGTTACGCTTTCACGCTAAAACGGCTTGCACGGTTTTGTGTGAAATTCGGCATCGGTAGATCATGACCAGTAACCTAATTGCGTAACACACTATCAATCAGAATTGGTTTCATTTTGACAGTTCAACAACATTCATTTTGCTCATTACGTTGCATTTGCGTTTGCATTCATTAAGTTATCTACGTTGTCGAGCAGACAAATATTTGAACACATGGAGCAATGGATTAGCAATTTGCTTCAAAATTATTAAAATTCGCGATTAAAACTCATGCTTAAAATGTGTTACGCAATTAGGGTGCTGGATTACGACACAGCATACTTTTTTTCCGGTAATACGTTTCCGTGGAAAAGAAAAAAGAAAGAAAGAAAACTTTTTATTCACGTGAAAGTGACAACGAGTGAGTGAATGAGTGAGTGTGAGTGACGCGGGATAATTTTTGATCTCCACGCGGGCGAATCCGCGGGCAAAAGCTACTATTTAATATTTCTTAGAAAGTTTTACTTGTGCCCTTGAAATTTCACCATTAATTCGTCAGCCACTGGATATTGTAACAAATTCGCTAAACTTTAAAACACTCCCGAAGATTGGCTACCCTGAAAAAACATTTCAACGCAAATAAATAAAGTAATTCCACGAAAATGTTTACGACACCGCCGCTTACGTCTGAAACGACAGACTATTATCACAAAATAGATAAGTACAGAAGGTCGGTTTTATACAACGGGCGAAAAAAGGCGCCCGCACACATTCATTCGAGTAATCGAGTCTAGTTAAACCACTCCGAGGTCGATGCATTTCATTCATTCATTAATTCATAATTTGTCGAACGTGCGCCTTGTTTGTGCAAAATAAACAAATTTTCTTTCTTTCTTTCTTGTAGCTATGTGAGCGTGCATTTACGCTCTTTTTATGAAGGCGGCCTTCTGTACTTATCTATTTTATGCCATCATGGCGGATCGGTCCATATTCAATCAACCCCTTCGATGGTGATAAATGGAAAACGTCACTCCGCTGATCGATGCGGCCTTTCATATACCGATGTCGACTTAATCCTTCGCTAATATTCTCAGTATAAACTCGTCATTACCGGTTCGTGAAGGATGAAGATTATTGATGTTATGTAGTTCAATGGTTATGACAATTTATGGAATATTGATACGAATTAAGGCAGAATAATATTTGCTTATTTATCATACGTGTATATCATGAATCAGTAACATATCTTTTATTTCGATTTTTGCTTGGTAAACCGTCAAGCGTTCGTTATACTTATACATAAAAAAAACCGCATAGCTCATGTCATCGTGCGCTCGAATGTCAACCGAACCCCGTTCACAACTACTGTAACCCCGCGGTCGCCATTGGATAATGGTATTTTTCATTTTTATATATTACTAGCTTTTGCCCGCGGCTTCGCCCGCGTGGATGTCGGAAAATATGCCATAGGAACAAAAATATTGAGATAGCTTCTGCCCGCGACTTCGTCCGCGTGAAATTTCTTGTCCCCCCACCCACCAACCCCGACGTATCGCATCGCAACGCCTGCCCACGCTATTATTTCGTTTGCGCTTAGCATCCTTTTTGACAATTTTTTCTTTTTGCTCGACTCCTAAGGTCCCTAGCATGATGTTAAATAGCCTATATCCTTTTGCATCGCCTGCCCGTGCTATTAGGTACTTTGCGCTCGACTTCTAAGGGCCCTAGCGTGATGTTAAATAGCCTATATCCTTCCGCATCGCCTGCCCGCGCTATTAGGTACTTTGCGCTCGACTTCTAAGGGCCCTAGCGTGATTTTAAATAGCCTATATCCTTCCGCATCGCCTGCCCGTGCTATTAGGTACTTTGCGCTCGACTTCTAAGGGCCCTAGCGTGATGTTAAATAGCCTATATCCTTCCGCATCGTCTTCCCGCGCTATTAGGTACTTTGCGCTCGACTTCTAAGGGCCCTAGCGTGATTTTAAATAGCTTATATCCTTCCGCATCGCCTGCCCGCGCTATTACTTCGCGCACGGCTTCTAAGGGCCCTAGCGTGACGTTAAATAACCTATAAGCCCTTCTCAAAAACTGGGTTATAAAATGCAAAAAGAATTTTTCAAATCCGACGGGTCCAGAGATAGCGCGTTCAAACAAACTAACAAAAAAACAAACTATTCCTCAGCATTCCACCGACATCATTGAAATAATAAATCGAGAAGGTCGTCAATCCGCGGAAAATCTCGCAATTCAGAAAAAATACTTATTTGCACAACGCCATCTTTTGGTAAATTGATAAAACGTCCGCACTAAACATGTTTGCTGAAGAGCGACCGGTATGAATTAAAATTATTTTGCGTTTCAGTAATTTTATTTTATCTCCGAAACTGTATGACCAATTGACATAGATACTGTAAAGGGTAAATCTTATCTCCATGATGTCCTTGTTATCATAAAATAACTTATTTTGCTAAGAATTAATGTTTTGTTGTTTAAATAATCATCCAAACGTAAGTATGTCTAAAAAATAGTTCTTTAAAACAATAAAAGATGTATAAAAGATAAAATATAAAAGATAGAAATATAGTGTCGTGGACTTTTTTGTAGAATTATTTAAGACGGACCAGACTGCCATACATTGTTCCCAATTTTAAACAACCGTAAAGGCAGCGCATGTAAGAAAGTCTGTTTAAAGAGGTATTTCTTTCCGACTTGTTAGACAAAAATTGTGATAGCTCGGCTAATATGCATGATGTAAATATAATTTATAGCCTATAGCACTCAGGAATAATGTAGCTTTCTACCAGTGAAAAAAATTTTAGAATTGGATCATTAGTTCCGGAGATTACCCCCTACATACAAACTTACAAACTTACAAACAAATTTTACCTATGATATACGTCTACATCTATACCTACTTATTATAAAATAAAGTCGCTTTTCGTGTCTGTCTGTGTGACCGCGTTGTTCTTCTGAACTATGCAACGGATTTTGATGCGGTTTTTACTATCATTTAGAGAAATTATTCCAAAGGTTTGTATGTCTAATAAATTAATATTTAACATGTATACAGGGTGTAAGGGACAGCCCTCCGCAAACTAACAGGGTGCATTCAGCTGCTCATTTTGAATCATATTCCACCGGAAATTTTCTCAGGAGAATTTTCATTTTTTCAATTTTTTTTTTCAGTTACATTTTCATTATTTCAATGTAAAATTGCATTGTGTTCACAGCACTCCATTTATGTAAAAAAAAATGCAAAAAAAAACAGCAAAAAAAAAACCAGCAATGGATGTTGAAATACTCTAACCAACGACGCGTGAAATTAGCTGTTCACTTTCTGTCTAGCTACAGAGTTCATTGAACTCACCGCATACCTATTACCTACCCCTCCCAACCAGTAACAGACGCTCCGATTTGAGCACAAAAACACAAACAAATCAGGTTTATAGGATTCCTATAATGTTCCTGAATAAATTTCATGTACCGGTCATCTTAGTACGACATACTGAATTCACCCTATCAGTTTGCGGAGGGCTGTCCCTTACAACCTGTATATATAATACAGAAACCTTCATGTTTATCAAGACGTAAAAACCGTGCGAAGCAGGGCTGCATGGGTCGCTAGTTTATATAAAGTATTTTCTTATACACAAAATGTGCAATCGACACGTGAGAAGTCAATACATTTAGGTCCGTATTACAGAAGGAAACTCAAGCACTGATCTTTGTTTAAATCTAGTTTTCAACCAATCAAATGGCTTCAATCTAGTTTTAAGTAATGCTTGAGTATTGAGTGACGTTCTGTAAATACGGACCTTAGACTTTTAAACGTCGCCTAACTGTAAAAAAAACTTTATAAATAAAGGGGCTAATAGATAAAGTACATCATAGAATCCTAAAGATCGATTCTTTAACTACCTACTAACTATATTGTTTGTGAAGTAGATCTATAATGCATTAGGGTAATCTAAAATTCATTAAAAACTATTTAACGGCTTCAAGGTATGCAAATGTTGCTTTTTAGGGTTCCGTACCAAAATGGTAAAAAAGGAACCCTTATGGTGTGACTCAGTCTGTCTGTCTGTCTGTTTTTCTGTCACAGATGGATATCTCAATAACTACTAATGCCATCAACTTGAAATTTGGAACAGTTTTAGATGACGTTTACCCAACTATTTTGCAAAATAGAAAAAAATAGAAATATTTATATTTTTTTGCAACATTGTATAAGTGGCCATCAAATGCAGCAGATTACGCAGCATCAGATAGAGCAGGGGTGACCCAGAGGAAAGGGCCGAGACTTATGAGTTGTAGGTCATAGGTTCGAAGCTAGACAGGCACTTTACTTTGTGTAAATTATTTCATCACCACTGCTCTAAAAACGGTGAAGGAAAACATCGTGACAAAACCGGCATGTCTTTTAACCAAAAATCAGAGACATGTGACATGGTGGATTACGGTCCACTACCTTGCACAGAGAGGAGGCCTGTGTCCCAGTAGTGGAAACATTATAGGTTGAATAAGAATCAAAGACATGTGACATGGTGGATTACGGTCCACTACCTTGCACAGAGAGGAGGCCTGTGTCCCAGTAGTGGAAACATTATAGGTTGAATAAAAATCAGAGACATGTGACATGGTGGATTACGGTCCACTACCTTGCACAGAGAGGAGGCCTGTGTCCCAGTAGTGGAAACATTATAGGTTGAATAAGAATCAAATTGGATCTTACCTGAATGCCAAACAAAAAAGATGTTTGGTGTCTGTATCTTAGCTGTATGCTTTCATTTCATTGTAATGTAAACGGCATGATTCTTTTACTAACATACAGGCTCCCCCACAGGCGCGTTATTATCGGTCGTTATTGCGATAATGCGTCCCGATACTTTAACACACAGCTGCATTTTTATAGTCTGACTAGCTTTTGCCCGCGGCTTCGCCCGCGTGGATGTCGGAAAATATGCCACAGGAATAAAAATATTGAGATAGCTTCGGCCCGCGACTTCGTCCGCGTGAAGTTTCTTGTTCCCCAACCCACCCCGTCGCATCGCATTGCCTGCCCGCGCTATTACTTCGTTTTCGCTTGGCGTTCCTTCTGACTTTTTTTTCTTTTTGCTCGGCACCTAAGAGTCCTAGTGTGAAATGGGCTATATGGGCAATTGGGCTATTAAATGCAAACATAATTATTAAAGTCCGACTGGTAGTTCCAGAGATTAGCGCGTTCAAACAAACAAAAAGTGTGTGTGTTAGCTCCGATGCACGACTGGAGTTTACTCCTGTTTTTTGTGCCATTCCGAGTTTCCGCATTTCTGTCGGGGTTCCCTTCCTCTCCCTCTAACCTCTTTTCACCCCCCTCCCCTTCCCCTGTAACCCTCCCTCTCCCTATCACAACCCTCACCACGTACCCTTCCCGCTAACTTCCCCCTCCCCCTCCCCCCTCACTTCCCTTTTACCGCTTTCCCCTCCTCCGCTCTAACTTCTCCCCTCCTCCTCTCCCCGTCTCCACACCCGCCCTCACTGGGTACTCCTATTCCTATCCCCCTCCCTCCATCATCCTCCCTCTCTCCCTCCTCACCACCCCTCCAATCCTCTCCCTCTCACCACACCCTCCCATTCCCACCTTCCCCTATAACCTTCCCTCTGGGGAAAAAACTATTAGTGACAAACTTTATTACTTGCTTAGGCAAGTATTTGTGCCAAGTTTCAACTTAATTAAGCAAATGAATAAATTTTTCATATAAACTATATTCCTTGTTTCCGCCCACAGGGATACAATTTTAAAAAATCGTTTGGGAGATTTCCGTAACTTAAAAGAAAGATTATTTACACCAATTTTCGAGTTAAGCCCCGCAGTAAAACCTTTGCGTGAGAATTGCCTTCCAACCTGTAAAATTGACTACCCCACACGTTATTCGTAATTTTTGGTTTCAAGTATAAATACTGAGTTTTGAGTAAACCGGAACGCGCGTTAAAATTCCTACATACAAACTTTGAGACTCCCCAATCCCTCCTGTGGGGGTAGTTTAGAAAAAATAAAAACACAAACTTTATAGTTTACTTAGATAAATATTTATGCCAAGTTTCAAGTCTATTAACTCAAGGAATAAGATTTTTCATACAAACTTTGGACCCCCGTTTCACCCCCTTAGGGGTTGAATTTTGAAAAATCATTTCTTAGTGCACCCTTAGACCTCATAAGGAACCTACGTGCCAAATTTGGAATCTCTAGGCGCAGCGATTTGGGCGGTGCGTTGATACAAACTTTGACAACCCCCAATCCCTCCTGAGGGGTAGTCTAGAAAAACTAAAAATTACAAACTTTATAATTTACTTAGATAAATATTTGTGCCAAGTTTCAAGTCTATTAACTCAAGGAATAAGATTTTTCATACAAACTTTGGACCCCCGTTTCACCCCCTTAGGGGTTGAATTTTGAAAAATCCTTTCTTAGTGCACCCTTAGACCTCACAAGGAACCTACGTGCCAAATTTGGAATCTCTAGACACAGAGATTTGGGCTGTGCGTTGATACAAACTGTGACACACCCCCATACCTCCTGAGCGGGTAGTTTAAAAAAACTAAAAATGTCAAACTTTATAATTTACTTAGATAAATATTCATGCCAAGTTTTAAGTCTATTAACTCAAGGAATAAGATTTTTCATACAAACTTTGGACCCCCGTTTCACCCCTTTAGAGGGTGAATTTTGAAAAATCGTTTCTTAACGCACCTTTACACATCATAAGGAACCTACGTTCCAAATTTGGAATCTCTAGACCCAGCGGTTTGGCCTGTGCGTTGATATATCACCCAGTCAGTCAGTCAGTTTATCATTTTAAAATTCCTACATACAAACTTTGAGACCCCCCAATCCCTCCTGAGGGGGTATAGTTTAAAAAAATTAAAAATGCCAAGTTTCAAGTCTATTAACTCAAGGACTAAGATTTTTCATACAAACTTTGGACCCCTGTTTCACACCTTTAGGGGTTGAATTTTGAAAAATCCTTTTTTAGTACACCCCTACACCTCACAAGGAACATACGTGCCAAATTTGGAATCTCTAGACACAGCGGTTTGGGCTGTGCGTTGATACAAACTTTGACACCCCCCAATCCCTCCTGAGGGGGTAGTTTAGGAAAACTAAAAATGACAATCTTTATAATTTCTGTAGATAAATATTCATGCCAAGTTTCAAGTTTATTACTTCAAGGAATAATATTTTTCATACAAACTTCCATCCCTTATTTTACCCCTTTAGGGATGGAATTTCCAAAAATCCTTCCTTAGTGGATGCCTACACTCTATAAGGTATCTATGTGCAAAATTTCAAGTCTCTAGGTTTAGCGGTTTCGGCTGTGCGTTGATATATCAGTCAGTCAGTCAGTCAATCAGTCAATCAATCAGTCAGTCAGTCAATCAGTCAATCAATCAGTCAGTCAGGACTTTGAATTTTATATATATAGATAGATATTTCTAACGTGCGCGTGTAAAACAAATTATTGAGGTACTACTAGTAGGTACTAACGTTATTAACGCAAGCAGGTGTAAGATCCTATGCGTCATAGTACCTACCTACAAAATGTTCTAAGAACACAACATATCGTAATATCGCAGGACGGAGGAACGCAAGCGTCCTATACTTCTATTGCATCGTTATTATTGCAGAAGTGTGTAACTTCGTTACCGTCCTAATATAAAATGTCCTGAAAACTGATATCACAATAAACGCACCCGATATTATCGACCGATAATAACGCGCCTGTGGGAGCCTTTATAAAACACGAAATTCCTTTCACGGGGTTCGCGGCCATGGAAAAAGTTAATTTTCATCATGTCATCAGTTTTCAAAATAACAATGATCCTTAGCCAAGAATAAAGTCATTTTCCTATCATAAATATTGTTACATCGAAACATTTTGAAAACACTCAATTACTTCCATTGTTTTCGCCAAATATATAAATAATTTGGAAGATAAACCTGTTATCTGATACTTCGTAAACAACGTTTACGGAAACGGTAGAATTTATGTTTCTTGACATTTCATGACAAAGGTACGGTTTCGAAGATTAAACGCCTTTATAAGTGGTCCGGGAGTTTATTGCGATTGTTATTGCATTACGGAATTTATTTATAAAGAGTTACCTATTTATTTATTTATTTGATCATTAGTTATGGTCACAGCCGAAGTGGCAGTGGGCTAACCATGTTTGTCGAAGGACCGATTGCCGGTGGAGCAGGCGAGTCCTGTAGTGGAGACCGCGTATCGGCAAGCGTAGTGTGGGGTGCCCCCAGATAGATGGACCGATAACCTTAAAAAGGTGGCTGGGACAGACTGAATGTGAAAGGCGGAGGACAGAGTGTTGTGGCGTCTGGGACAGGCCTATGTCCAGCAGTGGACTGTGATAGGTTGAGTTGATTTGTGATGTTAAGAGTACACGCATCGTTTACTCCAGTATATATACCCGTAGCGGTGCCTGTGAGCACGAGACGTTTGACCCATTCTGTGCTTTTAATGAATGTATGTATATATATATACTTAGGTATATTATAGTCAGTACCTATGTATCATTTCTGTTCAGAGTTTTATGCCCGGCCCTGGCCCTCTGACTTGACAGCTTATGTGAAGCTGTCGAGAATTAATATGATCTCTCAGGCACAGGTTTCCTCACGATGTTTTCCTTAATAAATACTATTATAAAATACGCAAATGAATCTAAAAAGTCAGAAGTTAGGAGCCTTTAAAGGCAATTTGTTTGTTTATTTATTGAATGTTAATGGTGTAATGTTACAAGGTTTGCTGGAAATCCTAGTAAGACAAAGTCTTAGATACTTAATGAAGGCAAAAAGTTCACATTATTGAAAAGGTTCTAGCAGAACAAATATTACAATAAACTTGTAATTTTATGACAAACCATGTCATTCGAGAAAGCAAAAAAGGTCTTCTATAATAACAATGTTACTGTGACATAGCTGGTCTTGCTACCAAACAGTCATCCCTGTTCATTCCCCAAGGAAAAACAACTGTGAAAATAAATTATGTTGGAAACGAGTTTTTACCCGAACAACCCGAGCTAAAGTTTTTGAAATTATCACGTACTTTATTGTGGGAAATCCAATTTAATTACTTGTGTAATGTTATTTTATAAAAATTACTTGTAAATATAAGGGGTCTCCCACAATTTATGCAAGATTTGACTTAAATATAAAACACAGTTTTTAATATCTGTTATTATAATTTCTTTTTTGAATCACAAATGACATAGGCTAAGACTATGTATGGAAAAGCATATCGGGCAAATGGCTTCCACGGCTTAGCTGGCACTTACGCACTCTTTTGTCGAAATTTTCCATGACTTTTTTGCAAAAATGTAGCTGAATTTCGTTGATGCAGCTTTGAATATCCTCTTTCAATGCACGGATGGTTGTAGGCTTATTGGCATACTTTTGACTACAAATAACACCATAAACAGAAATCCAGTGGTGTTTAATGACATGATGTGGGGACCAGTTCTGATCAAGAAAACGAGAGAGTACACTAACCGGAAATGTCACATGCAGTAATCGAATTATTTAACAGCTAAGCCGTGGAAGCCAATCGCCCAATGTGTTTTCCTTAGATAACCCTAGCTTGTGATTCAATAAAGAAATTATAATAAAATAAAAGAAAATAAACTGTTGTCTATATAATTTAAATCTTGCGTAAATGGTACACCCTTTAGATAATAATTAGGGCAATTACAGCAGAGCTAAGCTATATTAGTTGCATGTTGACATAACGTTAGACTTGCGGACTCGGCAATAGCTGTTGCCAATAATCTGAAAATGTATGGCTTGGCCCTTCCATTGAACCACATCATCATCTGCCTAGCCTTTTCCAAACTACGTTGGGGTCGGCTTCCAGTCTAACCGGACCAGTATTTTACATGAAGCGACTGCCTATCTGACCTTTACAACCCAGTAACTGGGTAATACGATACCCCTTGGTAAGACTGGTTATCAGACTTCCGAGCTTCTGACGACCCGTAACGACTGTCAAAGATCCACGAATGACAGCCGGAACCAACGGCTTAACGTGCTTTCCGAGATCCGGAGGGGTCTTAGTATGTAAAGACCCATCCACGGACCAACCGCGGCAAGCGTAACTTAACCTGATCGATCGACCCGTGCGGCTACTGTTACTTAGCCACAAGTACCATTCCATTCCATTGTACCACATGACTTAATATTAAAGATTTGTGTGACGAAATTGACTTAATTTCTCACCACAAGCCCATATGAGTGTCTATGCGACGGCCGCGAAACGGACAAGCCGTACATTTTGACCAAGATGTAAGATTTATAAAGTTAGTTCTTGTAGACTTGGGGACTTGGCTCTACATTAGATCTGATAACTTTTTAACTAAATATAAAATATGTTTTTGGTGGGATTAAATCTGCAACATACATATTATTGCTTTGGTATACCTAATCTTCTACCCACATCCGTAGATTTTGATATAAAACGTACCTATGAAAATAAACAGTCAGGAAATTAACGAAATTGTAATTTACACAAAATACACTAATTTAAATACAGCTGTTAATGAGAACATGTTATTTTCACACAACCCGAAATTATTTCATTTAAATACGTAAACATTATAACCGTACAGGAAGCGTCATATGAGAGTAATTGCGTCGTTCGTAATCGTTGGCGCTTAATAAAGACGGCTACACTTTTAATTAAGCCAAATATTTAAATTAACAACGTAAGAAAATACCCATTAAAATTCGCCCTCAGTTTACTTCGTTACCCCACCAACACGGAATCGTACAATAAATATCTTTTAAGGCGTCTTTAACTCGGTAATTGTACCTACTCTTTTCTGAAACAAGAGAATGCAATTTTCAGGGCAACGTTATGCATATAATTACGTTTTTTGTACCAGTTTTTCCGTGTTAAAATGTCGTACTGAGCGAGAAGATTTAATAAGTCTCCGGGTGACATTAAAAATATTTCAACGTTAGTTTTAGCTTACTACGCTCGGGTTAAATGATAATTGTTTGAAAATGTGACGAGATTTTTACTTTAATTACAAAAGGACGGAAGCTAATTAGCCCGTGCCCATTTTTTGAGAGCAGTGGTGGCCCAGTGGTAACGTTCCCGACTTACAAGTCGTGGGTTTAAATCCAAGCAGGTGCTTTACTTTGTGTAATTAATTTCATCACCACTGCTGTCAGTGTATTTGTTTATAGAAAGAAATTAAAGTATTTATACAAATAAAACAATGAGTGAATACAAGGCAAGAAAGTGGCGCAGATAAATAATATACAGCATTGTTGTGTTTGACTGACTGTGTTGTATAGTCAGAAGAAAAATATTCAATCACCGAGCAAAACAAAGCGATCGAATAAAAACATGCTACTAGGAACACAAGACTCCGCAAGAACTTAGCAAACGATAGCTGTACTCATCCAAAATAGTTTTTGGTGCCTTCAATAAATATATTATTAATATCCAAACACAGTGTTGAAAGGGCTAAACAGTCTAACATAATCATTAACTACGCACAACTTAGGCAGTATACAAGCCAAATAGTACAAGACCTTCACATAACACAAATGCCTACATCCAAGCAAATAACGAACACGTATCAAACTCTCAACACGTATTCCTAAGGAAAAAACAATCAGTAAAGAGCAAATTAAGCTCACACTCATCAACCACATTCCTATCAGCGTTCATACCGGGCTGACGTTGATTTGTTTCTGTGTTGTCCAATCGAGGTGGTAAATCGTAATTACGGCTTGACGCAGGTCTGACGTTCCAGCAACTAACTGACGTACTGGAATTACGTGCAACTTTGACTTGCTTGTATAGTCTGTAGTCTGTTGGATGTTTACTTGTTTGTGTTTGAAGGGGATGAGCAAAAAGGTGGTGTAAAGAAAGGAGTTTTTCACACGGGATTAAAAAGTATAAAGCGTGCGGTGGATTAGAAAGAGTCTGATGCTTGCCTAGAGAAAATGAAAATGCTTGCCCTGAAGCTAATGACAAAGATTGTCTGCTACTAAGACATTATTATTGTAAAACATGACTTGACGAGACAGCCAGTAGATTCCTGGAACATATTATGATACATCTATTGCAGAAATACCGATTTACCAGAAAAACACAGAAACCCGTGAAATGACTATAGGACTTATTGAGTAATGTTTTTTTTTTCTAAGTTTAAAGGTCATCCAGAAAGAAGGAATTTATACTCAGACACACAATTAAACTCTCTCTTGTTAATACTCGATAGGCTAACTAGAAAAATTAGCACTCCTTGATCGAAGCACTGAAAATGCGCAATGAAACCAATCAGAAATGGAGGGAGTGTGAACTTTGTAGCCACACTTCACAGATTGTCTTGATGTTTTCCATTTGTCTAATTAACTAGGCTGAAGTTTGACCGCAATACTAGCTTTCAAATCAAGATCCGTCATAGTTGGTGAAGGGTGAAACGTTGTGTTTAACTATTTACGAGTATCATTTGAAAGTTTCGTTCACAAGATGTTGTTGGAAGTTTCTAGGTCAATTTAGGGCTACGTTTTGCTTGGTTCTTGAGACAAGTGGTTGTTAAAACTAAATGGTTTTAATTGATTGCCTTTATTTGAAGGAACTACCTGCGCCCCGCGGTTTCACCCACATAAGTCTCAATCCCGACGGAATATCGGGATTTACCCCAATATTGGCACGGGATCGAGACTTATATGGGTGGACTTATATGGATTTATATATTTTTTTTAGACCACGAAAAATTAAAAAAAAAACAAATTGCCCATAATATTTGTTAGGAAGTTAGGAAGTTAGGAAAGAAGTTAGCATTAGGATTGTTGTGAGAAGGAAAACTTTTTTTGAAGATGAAGAGGTGAAAAATATTCACTAATTACGCTACAGTTTTTGAAACCAAGGTGTATTTTCACAAGGTTAAACTCTAAAAATAAAGAAGTACTAATAATTATTAGCGTAAATGGTTTGATAGTACCGCCAGGGTAAGACTCAGCCTTCAAACACAGTGGGAGCGGCGCGGATGGCGGGAGCGGATGCGGGAAGGATTCCCGCGGCAGATTACGATGCGACACTTTGTTCATAGACAAAAGGAATTATGTGTTTACGACAGCCGCTTGCGGAATCCGCTACGCGCGCCGCTCCCTCTGTGTTTGAAGGCTAAAGCGCCTGTTTCTTAGAAGTGCGGTGGCCGCCACATAACGGCCGCAGTGATGGCAGCGGGATTTGACTTTACGGTGTCAAAAAACGCTCTCTAGGGAAACTCACCAACTTACTTTCATATAATAACGTTTCAGTGACGTCATTTGCCGATAAATAGCGGACGCTATATGGCGGCCACCGCTCTTTTAGAAAAAACTTAAAGCCTTTGGTTTCATAAGCCGACAAAGGTCACACCATAACGGCTGTGCAAATACAGAGCGTATTTTGACACTTAATACTGGTAAAAATTACAGCTTTTCATGACGGCCGTTCTATTAGAACAGAACTGCTTTCCTAGGAAACGTTAGCATAGCGTGCAAGTTCATTTGTACCAAACGGATGTACCTAACAAAATGATTTCAAATTCGTATTCAAGTGATCCTGCTTATGTTTTGAAACATTCAAATCAGTTTACGCGTTACGTACAAAGTTATCAAGGCACTTAAGCGTTTCCCAAAAGTTCTATCAAACTCCCAGAGCGTCGAGCTTGAAGGGAAAACTAAATTATTCAACAAAAAGCAATCTACTCGGTATGTTTAAACGTTTCTTGAAAATAGCTGTTGACAAGGTTCACATTGACAATTTCAAAGAATCGTTCGACAAGTCTGTCACAGAATCATACAAAAGACTGGCTCTATACAACCAGCGGAAACAGGCATACGCATACATAGACGCATATACGTACGGCGATCTTAGACTATCGAAGGAAAATCGCGAGTGCGCTTGCACTCGCTGAACGTGAAATAAGTCTCTATTTCACGTTCAGCGAGTAACTGGTAACAGAAATGCTAGCGGTGCAAAATGCAATGTTCCCCAGGCAGTTTAGTGGCCAGTCGTTTTCCCACTATCCCCCACACACAACAACTTGTGTACTGGGTAACTAATGTAAGATAAGCGTCATAGTGCTTAAGATTCATGGTCATCTGAATAGACTTTATCTTGTACACCTGAATCCCATTTATCTTCTCCAACCACGATACTCATAAGGTCCCAACATTGGTGACCCCGACGTGATCTTAGAGACCTGGTTGGGGAGAAATAAGATATGGACAGTGAGTTAAAGTGAACGCACAGTAAGCAGAAAGTTTTAGTGTGGGCGAAAAGCGGTGAAAGTTTTACGCGCGGAAAACGTCTCCCCGTCGACTGAGAACCTATCGGCGGGAATATCAAGGGTTCCAACATGAGTCCAACACCACTATCACCGGTAGCTCAAGTGTCCAGAGTCAATGTCACGGACAGGATTCCGATGTTTTGGACTGACATGCCTCGATTGTGGTTCGCACAGTTCGAGTCCGCCATGGAACACCTACGTTTTGCTCGTTGCATGGAACTGACCTTCTGTATTATTATGTACGTCTGTGGCTCTGTGCTCGTCGCAAACCTTTTGTGTAAGACGTTCGTTGATATAAAGGATATTGTTATCTCTTGTTCGCTTAGTGCCTACCTTTGTAGTGTTTACCGTGTTTCTAAGCGTTCAGTTTTCATTCCAGTAAAGTGTGTGCTCAATGGATTCGATCTATATAGGTCAATGGAAAATTGGAGGCCGTTTCCATTCGAAATGAAGATTGTATTTCTTGTTTGCTTCAGACATTTTTTAAGAAAATATTTTCTGATATTTTTGGGTCATTTAGAATTCATAACTATTGTGTTTATATTGAAAACTGGTTACTTTGAAGAATATTTTAGTGAGTGTTTTTCTTATCTCGTTGCGGAATTGTTAAGGGAAAATGAGAGATCATTAACGATTGGCCTGTGGTTAAAAGTTGTTTCAACAAGTTTGAGTTTCTTTGTGAGAAGTTGAGGATTTAATCGTGCGAACGTGTCAGATTGTAAAGTATATGATAAGAAGATTTTATATCGTAAATTAAGTAAGCACTCTAAAATCATATAATGATCTATCCCTGAATTCACCTTCTTCAAAAAAAGAAACGTTACTTTGCTTATGGCAAAGTTACAAACAAACAAAAAACAAACAAGCAAACAAGTTCATGAAACATCCAAATTCCTAGTACTTAATAGATATGCCAGTTTCAGGGACGGTCTCGGTCGAACGAAGTCTGGGAATGTCAATGTTTGAGAATTCTCCCAATAGAAGGGTTGCGTCCCAAGTTTCATACCACTAAGTGAACAATAAATACTGCTTTGTGTATTATTTACTTAGGCCTTGATATTTCTATAGTAGGTTTAATGTACAAAATTCAATATAAATTGTTGTAAAGGAAGAAACGAGACCGCCCATGAGGCTAACTGGGTTGTGAAGGTCAGGATAGGAAGTCGCTCCATGTAAAATACTGGTATTGAGCTGCATCTGGTTCAACTGAAAGCTGACCTCAACATAGTTGGGAGAAGGCGAGGCAGACTTTAAGGAAGAATTGAGCGCTAAAGCTTCACTCTTCACAAATAAAGGGCCAGAAATATTGTGGTAAAATTTCGAAAGGTCGTCATTCAGCGGTGGACGGTCCAAGGCAATGTTTAATTATTGAGTGTTTTGTGTGTGAAAAGGATGGCTGTATCTAAGGTATGTGTCTGCAATAGAAAACTAAAGTGAGTTCTTAAAATATATAACCAACTATCTTCTGCCCGCGGCTTCGCCCGATGTCGGAAAATATCCCACGTGAATTTATAATATTAGTATTTTTCATATACCTAACTTAAAAAATGCTCCCATACAAACTTTCATACCCTATATCACCCCCTGTAGGATTATTTTTGAGACAAAAAGTAGTTTAAGTCCTTCCCCTCGCCTTACCAAATTTTTATCAAAATCCGTTCTGTGGTTTAGGCGTGAAAAGGTAACAGACAGACAGACAAACAGACAGATCGAGAGACAGAGTTACTTTCGAATTTATAATATTAGTATGGATTTCGTGGATTTCTTTTAAAAGGACATCAATGACACCGTAATTTTATGACGATAACTTTTACTCTATTCAGCCGGGCAGAGTCGAGGGCACAAGTAGTATACATAGTTATACATAGTTCAATCAAAATAGAACATAGTGTAATTATAGCAGCAGTATTCAATAAATCAATTAACAGTACCGAAGCTCATATAGGGACTTTATTTCGTGCCATACAATATATTTCATTAAAGATTTAAATGTAGCCTGAACAAGCCTTTACATAATTGAGGGCCTGTACTGTAATGTTCGATCATTTTCATCGAATTGATTCTCTTGGGACCAGTTTAAACCTCAGAACAGTTATTGAGTCGGTTTAATTACGAGATGAAGGTCGTAGGTTCGAACCCAGGCAGGAGTTTTACTTTGTGTAAATTATTTCATCACCACTGCTCTCAAAACGGTGAAGGAAAACATCGTGAGGGAACTGGCATGTTCTAGAACTAAAACTTTTGAGATTTGTGACATCTACCAACCCGCACTGCGGGGTCGCGTGGTGGATTACAGACCACTCCCTCTCACCGACAGGAGGCCTGGGTCCCAGCAGTGGGAACATTATAGGCAATAAAAGTTTTGGTTATGAATGTTTGATAAAGTTTGGGTCAGAATTTTCTTGATAAATGAACAAGAGGGTTTATTGCCTCTTGCTTGATAAATGAACAAGAGGCTTTATTGCCGTTATTTTAACGCTCCACAAGAAATAATATTGTTTAGATTTATAAAATTCTTACTTTCTAAATGCGCCAAAAATCATCGATCACGATGATTTTTGGCGCATTTAGAAAGTAAGAATTTTATAAATCTAAACAATATTATTTCTTGTGGAGCGTTAAAATAACGATTACGATTTAAAATTAAAAAATCGAACTAGTCAAGTTTACCCAAAATTATTAAAAGGCGTTCGCACAAACCATAACTACCTACCACTAGACTTAAAACAAGATTCTATCCAGCCTCAACATCGTCTAGGTATATACCTTCCTAATGGGATACTTCAAAAATCTAATCCCATCTCCCAGATTTTCGATAATGGGACAACAAGACATTACGGTCTAACGACTAAATAGCAATACGAATAAATACTCATTTAGAGTACCAACGAGAGGTATTTACTTCTATTGGGAGTTGGGCTTTGTGGCTACAATAGGCTCTTTTATTAGCCCATCGGGGCTCTTCGGCATATATCGGAAGCTCTCGGAGGATGTCGGAGCTCTTCGGGTATAAACAATGTTCCTTTGTTTCAGTACTGTTAAGCAAGTTATTTATGTGATGAACGCGACACGGGAGAAATGTGGGGTGCTGGCCGAGCAGATTTGTGATGTATGGGTACGCAGGAGATTGGTTTCCAATTGTATGGGAATTTTGGACATGTGAGATGTGATATTGTTTAGAGTGTCATCGGTTAGCTTTCTGTGATTTTGTTTGTAAATAATAGTCATATTAGTAAGATATTAACGAAACCTGTTGAATGGTTAGTGTGATTTTAATATATTTTAATACCTAAATAAAAAAAAAAACGTTTCAGTGAAAAACAAAAAGTGTTTCAGTTACTGGTGTGAAATTGGTATCTCGAAGTAGATATATGTCACTCAAACCAATTCTTATAGGAACTGATTTAGACATTATCGTACCATGTTATGAAATAACAATAAAAAATCCTGCTTCGAAATACGAAGATTCTAGGTTTAAATGATTAAATAGTATCTACGTAAAAAGAATAATCATTCTGAGAACTTCGGAACCCATAAATATAGTTAAACTCAATTTTTTTCACGAAACACTGCGAAAGATGTCATATTTTATTCCATACATTATTAGTTTATTACCCTTTGGCTGATAGGTACGTCACATTCGACGAATCCGCCATGACCTAGTAATAATTTAATACATTATGCAGTGAATTTACATGCAGTACATGCTTGTTCTCATTTTTATAGGGAATCTCATTTTTGTCTCAATTTTATTTGGGATCAAAATAAGGACTTGTCATAAATATTACCAAATTGTCAATTTTGTTTCCAGTGTAAAAGCGGAAAAACTTGTAAGGACTTAATTAAGACTGACACTAAAAGTTAAGTTTCAAAACTAAAGCTGATCAACATAATGACAAACAAATGGAGAGAGAAAAAAATAAAAAAAAATACGATAACATTAGTGTTAATGCCTCGTTGGTCTAGTCTAATGGTCGTAAACGCTACTGTTGAGGTACTGGGTTCGATTCCCATGTCGGGCAAAGTGTTATTAGGTTTTTCTATCTCAACAGCAGCCCGGAGTCTCGGTCAGGCTTGCATGTGACTTGAACATAACTGGCGAAATGTGAGTGCCTATCAGTACACCACAGCCCAACCAGCCATGTTGTGTTTATTATTAGACTTTTCACATTAAATACTATAGTTACGTCTTCATCAACAAACTCTACAATTTTATCACCACTCGTCATCTCTTGCACAATTCTGTCAAGACATACTCGTAATATAATCATATTTGCATCAACTTCATGTGTTCGTTTCAACCGCGCGGCCATGGCGTTAAAAAAAAAAAAAAACTATGCCAACATTTTGTAACAATTTGTAAAAGTTGACTCCCAAAACCACAAATTTGTCAAAGCTATGGTTAAAAACTTAGAAGGGTTTGAACGTGGCCGCGCCATCGAAACGCGGAGAACCGCGCGGCCACGGAGATCTCAGACACTAAGCGTTGCACAGACCTGAAATTTTGGTAACTAACAGATTCAATTTGTAAACAATTTGTAAAAATATAGAAAAAAATCCTAGATTAATATTTTAGGAGCTGTGAGACTAAAACCCCGTGGCCGCGCCATCGAAACGGTGAAAAAAACGTGATAGCCGATATCTCGCTGAAAAAGTATCGCAGACTTCTAGAGTTTTTTGTAAAACCCAGATTTGAATTTGTCAAAACTTACAAAAATGCAACAAAAAATACTAGGTTAATATTTTAGGAGCTGTGAGACTAAAACCCCGTGGCCGCGCCATCGAAACGGTGACAAAAACGTTATCACCGATATCTCGCTGAAAAAGCATCGCAGAGGTCTGAAGTTTTTTGTAAAACCTAGATTTGAATTTGTCAAAACTTGTGAAAATAAAACAAAAAATCCTAGGTTTATATTTCAGGACCCGCGCCATAGAAACGGTGAAAACCACGTTATCACCGATATCTCACTGAAAAAGCATCGCTGAGGTCTGAAATTATTTGTAAAACCTAGATTTGAATTTGCCAAAATTTGTAAAAATATAACAAAAAATCCTAGGTTTATATTTCAGGAGCCGCGCCATTGAAACGGTGAAAAACACGTTATCGCCGATATCTGACTGAAAAAGCATCGCAGAGGTCTGAAGTTTCTTGTAAAACCTAGATTTGAATTTGTCAAAATTTTTAAAAATACAAAAAAAATCCTAGGTTTATATTTCAGGAGCTGTAAGACTAGAACCCCATGGCCGCGCCATTCAAACGGTGAAAAATATGTTATCGCCGATATCTCGCTGAAAAAGCATCGCAGAGGTCTGAAGTTTTTTGTAAAACCTAGATTTGAATTTGTCAAAACTTGTAAAAATACAACAAAAAATCCTAGGTCTATATTTCAGGAGCTGTAAAACTAAAACCCCGTGGCCGCGCCATCGAAACGGTGACAAAAACGTGATAGCCGATATCTCGCTGAAAAAGCATCGCAGACTTCTAGAGTTTTTTGTAAAACCCAGATTTGAATTTGTCAAAACTTACAAAAATGCAACAAAAAATACTAGGTTTATATTTCAGGAGCTGTAAGACTAGAACCTCATGGCCGCGCCATCGAAACGGTGACAAAAATGTGATAGCCGATATCTCGCTGAAAAAGCATCGCAGAGGTCTGAAGTTTTTTTTAAAACCTAGATTTGAATTTGTCAAAACTTGTAAAAATACTACGAAAAATCCTAGGTTTATATTTCAGGAGACGCGCCATTGAAACGGTGAAAAACACGTTATCGCCGATATCTCACTGAAAAAGTGTCTCAAAGGTCTGAAGTTTTTTGTAAAACATAGATGTGAATTTGTCAAAATTTTTAAAAATACATAAAAAAATCCTAGGTTTATATTTCAGGAGCCGCGCCATTGAAACAGAGAAAAACACGTTATCGCCGATATCTCACTGAAAAAGCATCGCAGAGGTCTGAAGTTTTTTGTAAAACCTAGATTTGAATTAGTTATTTTTTTTACAAATACAACAAAAATCCTAGGTTTACAAAAAACCGTATTTCACCGTTTCAATGGCGCGGCTCCTGAAATGTAAACCTAAGATTTTTTTTGTATTTTTAAAAATTTTGACAAATTCACATCTAGGTTTTACAAAAAAATTCAGACCTTTGCGACACTTTTTCAGTGAGATATCGGCGATAACGTGTTTTTCACCGTTTCAATGGTGCGTCTCCTGAAATATAAACCTAGGATTTTTCGTAGTATTTTTACAAGTTTTTTCAAATTCAAATCTAGGTTTTACAAAAAACTTCAGACGTCTGCGATGCTTTTTCAGCGAGTTATCGGCTATCACGTTTTTGTCACCGTTTCGATGGCCCGGCCACGGGGTTTTAGTCTTACAGCTCCTGAAATATAAACCTAGTATTTTTTGTTGCATTTTTGTAAGTTTTGACAAATTCAAATCTGGGTTTTACAAAAAACTCTAGACGTCTGCGATGCTTTTTCAGCGAGATATCGGCTATTACGTTTTTGTCACCGTTTCGATGGCGCGGCCACGGGGTTTTAGTCTTACAGCTCCTGAACTATAAACCTAGGATTTCTTGTTGTATTTTTACAAGTTTTGACAAATTCAAATCTAGGTTTTACAAAAAATTTCAGACCTCTGCGATGCTTTTTCAGCGAGATATCGGCGATAACATATTTTTCACCGTTTCAATGGCGCGGCCATGGGGTTCTAGTCTTACAACTCCTGAAATATAAACCTAGGATTTTTTGTTGTATTTTTACAAATTTTGACAAATTCAAATCTAGGTTTTACAAAAAACTTCAGACCTTTGCGATGCTTTTTAAGTCAGATATCGGCGATAACATGTTTTTCACCGTTTCAATGGCGCGGCTCCTGAAATATAAACCTAGGATTTTTTGTTATATTTTTACAAATTTTGACAAATTCAAATCTAGGTTTTAAAAATAATTTCAGACCTCTGCGATGCTTTTTCAGTGAGATATCGGTGATAACGTGTTTTTCACCGTTTCTATGGCGCGGGTCCTGAAATATAAACCTAGGATTTTTTGTTTTATTTTCACAAGTTTTGACAAATTCAAATCTAGGTTTTACAAAAAACTTCAGACCTCTGCGATGCTTTTTCAGCGAGATATCGGTGATAACGTTTTTGTCACCGTTTCGATGGCGCGGCCACGGGGTTTTAGTCTCACAGCTCCTAAAATATTAACCTAGTATTTTTTGTTGCATTTCTGTAAGTTTTGACAAATTCAAATCTGGGTTTTACAAAAAACTCTAGACGTCTGCGATGCTTTTTCAGCGAGATATCGGCTATCACGTTTTTGTCACCGTTTCGATGGCGCGGCCACGGGTTTTAGTCTCACAGCTCCTAAAATATTAACCTAGGATTTTTTTCTATATTTTTACAAATTGTTTACAAATTGAATCTGTTATTTACCAAAATTTCTGAGGGGCAATTCTCGTATTTTTAACAACGTTCGCAATATCATCTCAAGACTCAATCTGACAGAAATTGTATAGCGTTTACCTTCATTTTTGACATTTTGATTGACGCTGGCATGAGATTGTGAACGTTTTTAGGTACGAGAATTGCCCCTCAGGTCTGTGCAACGCTTAGTTTCTGAGATCTCCGTGGCCGCGCGGTTCTCCGCGTTTCGATGGCGCGGCCACGTTCAAACCCTTCTAACTTTTTAACCATAGCTTTGACAAATTTGTGGTTTTGGGAGTCAACTTTTACAAATTGTTACAAAATGTTGGCATAGTTTTTTTTTTTTTTAACGCCATGGCCGCGCGGTTGAAACGAACTCAACTTCATCAGGTTCACAAACAATAAGTACTCGCTTCCTTTGTTCGTGTGTCTGTGATACATGTCGGGACGTAGATCATAGAAACAAAAGAGATACGACATGAAAGATAATGGCTTGTGACAAATGACTACCTAGGTACAATTTTTGTTTTGTTTAGGGCTGTTTATTGTCTTTTCAGTAACTGGTGCAAGCTATGAAAGAGTCCTTTAAATAACCATAGAGAATAAGAAATCTTTATAGAACTCTAGACTCTAGTCTTACCAAGGGGTATTGTGTTACCCAGTAACTGGGTTGTGGAAATCAGATAGGCAGGTTGCTCCATGTAAAATACTGGTATTCAACTGCATCTGGTAAACCTGGAAGCCGACCCCAACATAGTTAGGAAAAGGCTAGGTAGAAGAACATAGGACTCTAGCGCCTGATTTCTGGTACGAAAATCATAACAAAAATTAACTAAACTTCTGTGATTGGTTGAATCCACGGGTTAAATGAATAATCAACAGCCAATCTCATCACTTGACTTTTGTTTAATTTTGACACACCGATGATTTCCGTTCCAGCACAGAAACGGGTTTTGAAGGGATCGGATCAATGACATTATACATCTAGACGTTGCCATGATTACAGTGTGAGGTGTGGAAGTGAGACACATATATACGAAATAATTAGGAAAATTGAGACAAAGCATCGTATCTTCTGTCCCTTACGGCGTGCCGTATTTTTGCTTTAAAAATGTTGCCAAACCAAGTACTTTCACTGTTAATATTGCTGTCTCATGACCGGCCACGCGGTGGCTCGATCTAGATGTATATTATCTAAGGATCGAATAGACAAAATTACTCATTGTCATTCTTTTAGACGTTGGAAATCTTTCTCCTATTTGTTATTTTTGTCTATTATTCCGTCGATAAAACCCGTTTCTATGGTGGTCAAACCACGCGTGCAGAAATTAGGCATTAATGAAGCGCTATCTGATTTACCAAGCTTTTTTTATACGACAGTAAAAGAAAACAACTTAATAATTTCACTTTTCTTCTTCATCTTATTATATCACACACAATTTCGGGATGGTTTTGAAAGATGAAGGGTATTAAACAAGCAAACTGCCCTTCCATTTTCCAACATCTACAGGGCGGATGGCATCCCCCTCCTTACAGGGATACCTACCTTGCTCTGCTCTGATATCGGTGGTTATTTTCATACATAATATACATAGACGCACGTCTTCTTCACATGGGGGTAAGCAGAAACTACAGAACGCCACATCTTACGATCCTTACCTACATCTGGTCATACACGCACGTCGGTACTACACACCTGACCTTTCTGAAGAACATCACGTAACACATCATCTATCATCATTATAATATATGACCTTCCACTCACATTTGCCTTGTAATTTTCATACTTTTTGTTATTTTCACAGTGATGCCATATCCTCAATTCTTCTATGATCTTTGTATGGAACTGCACGGTTCAGTACCAGGTGAGCTACTCATAGACCACATGAATACGAATGTAGTCGCAGTAAGTGAGACAATTTAATAAAGGTGTGTGTGCCTACCTGTTTCCGTAATATTACGAAAATGGAACGAACGATAGTTATGAACGAAACAACATTACGTATTATTGAGTACCATATATACTTCAATTGGTAATTTTATTATTGTAACTATATGTGGAGGTACAGTCAACTAATTGAAAAGAAGTAAGGAAACAGGCTGCGAACTATAAATTCCTGTATGTAATTGCTAGCATAAACAAAAACTGTCAATCCAAATTTACTATATAGATAGATCCATTTCATCTAAAATATCAACTAGAATGCGTACTTTTCACTATATTACACAAAAAATACTTCAATATTAACGCCTAAAGATAATGCCAAGCTTTTTCTAGAACTCCAAGAAATGATATTGTATATTTACATGTTGCTTGAGACACAAAGACAAATAATAGTAAAAGCAATAAAATTCGATCCTCTACTCAAACAAAACCCTATATTATACATGCAGCGAATAACTCCCAGATTGTTTTTTCGACAAAAGATCAAGACATTTTCGTGACGAAAATATTTTCGACAAATAAATCTGAGCTCTGTTTCAAGGTTTTTGTTATTATTTTTGTTTAAGAAGTTAGTGAAACATAAATATTATGTACAGTCAAACAAGCTACTTAATAAACTGTCTAAAATATTCATCCTTCCAATACACTGCCAGTATTATTTTATATTGTGTGTGTAATTTAATTTTAAGCTTTTAGCACACTTACGGCTTGTCCGCCGTAAAAAGCGCGGTCACTGTCGGACTGCAAAATATGAAGTAATTACCGATTTACAAAAAATTTAGGGATTGGACTAAAAAAGTAATCACATGAAATCATTCCTTATTATTTTGTTAAGACCTTTATAAATTAAAGAACACTTTTAATGAAAACTGTAGGAGTAATATGTTAAAAACTCGAAAAAATAGACAGAAATAGACCTGGGTTTAGCCTTTTTTTTCTTTAGTTCTACAAACTAAAATAGATTTCAAGACACATGAAATCACTTCTTATGTATTCTAGATTATTGTGTATGTTTTTCTATCAAAAAGGTGCTATAGTTACTGTAAAAAATGGTAACAAAGTTACTTATTTTCGCTGTATTTTAGGGAGGACAAGCCTTAAGCGCAGAAGCTTAAACGATCTTAGTTTTGTTCCCAGTGTGGCCTGTTTTTAGGGTTCCGTACCAAAATGGTAAAAAAAGAACCCTTATGTTGTGACTCAGTCTGTCTGTGTGTCTGTCTGTCACAGCTGGATATCTCAAGAACTACTGATGCTATCAACTTGAAATTTGGACTTTCAGAATTGGTTTTAGATGACGTTTACCTAACTGTTTTGAAAATAAGAAAAAAATAAAAATATTTATATTTTTTTTGCAACAGGGACTGAAAGGGTTCTTAAAAATTCAAAGTGAGGCTACTACAGCATGTGGGGTATCATATGAAAGAGCGTGGTTTGCGCATACTTAAACATTTTTTCTTTTTTTTAAGCCGCATAGTTTTCGACTTTTGATGAAAAATTTAAAAAAATACCGTTCCCCCTCTTTATCTCCGAAGTTTGCAAAGGAAAAAATCTGAAATTATTTCATGTGATAGAAGTTTATGTAAAAATTACAGGAAAAATAAAACCATGTCTCTAAATAGCACACTTTTTCAGAAATCGGAACGGAACCCTCGGTGCGCGAGTCCGACTCGGTCTTGACCGGTTTTTTATTTAAGTTATGTAAAACAATTGACTACTCAGCACACTCGGCATACTCAACACTGTTTCAAAGTATGTAGTTGCAAGTTAGCTGCTTGTAGCTTGTATACCAAATAGCTTGTTCAACAGTACTCTGTGTGTAGTAGCTGATGCTCCACGTCTGCTGGGAGCTATAAACCACGGAGATACGTTTCGCGGCGACAGACTGTGTTATCGAAATTTTACATTCGTAATAAAATACCAGGGGATTCTAAGTTTTCGCACGTACGAAATAATGTGAGGCGAGATAATAATGTTGTGTTGTGGAGTAGACTGTACTTACTTAATTATTCACAATGAAAATGACAACGATTTTGTTGGGGAATCAGAATTATACAGCCAATAAATATAAAGGTCCTCCAGCCTACTCGTATGTACCAGACGGAAGTGATCTCTGTTATAATATACAGAACGAATTTTCCCATTTAGGAAAATTTGCTTGCCCGTCCGGCAAGCAAATTTTCCTGCTATAATGTTAACAAAAGTAACATTTGCATAAAAGTTCGATGCTTAAGCGTGGGCACTTACGAGGACAACATAAACCGTCTCCAGCATCTAACTTATCGACTTTTAGTTTTAGACATTCCTTAAAACTTACCTACTTTCTATACACTCGAGCTTCGGCGTCAAGCGAATGTAGCAAGGAGAACTTCATAAGCGAACTTATAACAAACATTTTTCCATTACAACAAAGACGGTTCCACATTTATTGTTCAAGAACAAATACAAAGTGAACATATTGAGCGATATTTTGTCTCGCTGGAAACAGATGGATGTATGAGGACATTAGCAGAGCCTCGGGGAAGCAGCACCAATTTATAGTCGCATAAATATATCGGACAGAAAGGGATGGATGTGTTCGCAACAAAGCACTAGTTGAAGTCTATTGCGCAGGGATGTGCAGTAATCTGTGGGTTAGTTGAAACAGTAATGAGGTATTTTGAAACAGAAATGAAGAGATCTGCAAGAGAACCAATGAAACCGACATAGCCAGACAGAAGAATTGACACACTGAAATGGCAGTGGGCAGAGCACATTGCTCGCATAACAGATCGCCGATGGGGCCGAAAGGTTCTGGAATGGTGACCGCGTACTGGAAGGTTTCCTACAAGGTAGACCGATGACCTTGTGAAGGCTGCAGTGGGAATCCGCTGGATGCAGGAATCACGGAACCTGTCGAATTGGCGATGCTTGATGGGAGGCCTAAGTCCAGCAGTGGACGTCTTTCGGCTGAAATGATGATGATGATGAATCTTCATGCCGCATACTTCAGTAATTTCACAAACCAAATTGTGTAAGGTTTTATTTATTTACTGATATTAGGTATACTGTTTGATCATTGACTGAAGATCATATTCCATGAGCAAACATATGCTTGAACATATCTGATGACAACGAGTTAGACCGGTTCCTTATCAGCACTGGCTTACGTACCTAGTAGCTATAAGGACCTCCCATGTCCAAATTGTCCAAGTTCAACTTTTACTGCATTTCGCAAACACTAAATAATTAGTTTTCTTGTGAGGATGGTTGATGAAGATAACCCAAAAGCATTGAGGAGAATTGGTTACCTTGGTAACCTTCTACAGTGCAACAAGTTTCGAGCACAATTTGCATGTAACCTTAAAGCTGAACATTTGTTACTCTCAGGATCATCTCCAGTAGTTTACTGGACCGTATCCCCATGAGTTTAGTTATGCGAATCTAAATAACTTAGTTTACGACTTAGTATGGATTTATTATACACAGCTAATTTTATTAATGACCGCTTTGGGGTCGTTTGTTTCGTGAGATGACCTCCTTATGTTGGCGTGTTTCGAGTTTATGAGTTTGTTTTGCTGGTTTCTCAATCTTAGTTTTAATAGGTCTTTGTAAGTTTTTGGGGTAGTAGGTACTATCAAAAACTTATAGGTTTTTGGGAAAAGATTAATAATTTTCTATACAGACAGACGTGGCACTGAGCGCTGGGGGCTCTGTTTTATAATATGTAGTGAAGTTACTTAGTACATAGTAAATCACAAATAAAAAGGACTTCTTTCAATGGTAACCTTGTGGAAGAACATGTATTAGATCAAACATTTGAGTGTTTCTGGAAAGATTTTAACTATTTCGAGAATTACAGTGAAATCATACAACATGTGATACAAAAACTCCGACGCACGACGGCGATGGGAGTGTTTACTCCTTAAGTTGACCGCTACAATGAAGACTGGCCGAAAATAAATGAAACAACTTTGCACATACATGATTTCAAAGTGAAAGGTGCGCAGAAAAACGTAACGCTTTTGAGTTAACGCTTGTATTAATTTCACTCCTGATACCATACGGGCCTTATATGAAAGTAAACTCCAGAAATCCTGTCTATATGTATTACCGACTAACGAAAGCATAAACATGATGACAGCCCATTGGGAAGCTACTGTTGCCTATGAGCCGCCTTTTTAATAAAAGAGCCTGAACATTCTCCAAAATATTGCAACTCAAACTAATTTCAACAAAAAAATTACTAGTTTGCCTTCCGCGTTACCTTGGTCTACCGGAATATTTTAAATTGTTACCGTAGCAACAGCATAGCTTTGACATGCTCATCACAAACAAGATGCGACAAAGGAATAGTTAACGAATATTTGCTCTGCCGGCGTACTCGCGTACTGTCGTAGTGTCATATAGGTAAGTATCAGTCCTTACAACTTCGCTTGCTAAGCTCGCGTAGTCGCGTGTCGGCGTATTATGAAATCATAAAAGGTGACGGAAATTATTAGAAATGTTAGCTTACGTGTTGTTAAGGCGAGGATGACCGACTTATAATGATTTGAAACTGAAGATCACGTCTAAACGAGTAGTGTTAATGATTTAAAAAAATATAATTATGTTAAATTAGAGCATTTTCATAATAACTTAATATGTGAATATTTTAGATTGTGTTTATATTACATAGTGTAATTAATTTGGAAAATTATGTTTAACGCGGACAAAAACTAAGGATCACGCAAAAACTATCAAGCGTATTTTTATGAAACCTTCACCATAATAAAGATAATTTAATTATTTATTTTTTTGTATACGTGTTTAAATTTATTACCTTTTCTTTTATGCATAATAAATTAATAATACGTATAATTTGATACAGCGCTCCTTGATGTCCTATTACTGGGTGGACATACGACGCGTTGCGTGAGCTCTGCACAGAACACGCAAGCAAGCAATACCACTCAAGGCCATTGGCATATATCTGCGTCTTAAACCACACTAAACATAGTGTGGTTTCAGTATTAGTTTATGAGGATAAGGTTTGTTATTGTAGACCGAAATAATTAATTTATGGTGTTAAGAGAAGGCAGGCCAGGCGTACTCCACATTTTAGGTATAGTACGCAGCGGCCTCGACTTGTCGAGCTAATGCAGTGTAGGCTACCGCGCTCCGGCCAGCTCACACGTTAGTTCAATACTTACTCACGCGCCGCGTCGTAAAAGAACACAAACCTAACGAGTCAGAAGGTATAAGAGTTACGCGATAGAAAGAGTGGCAACTTCTAAGTGAATATAACTGTAAAACCTGAATTGCACTTTATTATACGCAACTTGGCAATAGAAGTATGTATGAAAATAATACCTACTACCCCGAATAAAGCCTTCGAAGAGCTGAACTACTACTAAAATCTCAACATGCTAAAACTATTCAATTGCTACCTGAACAAATTGAATAATTCCGCAAACATCCCTGCCACAAATTCTATTTTTAAAATTCTACACGCGTTTTATACTCTTTCTAACATGCACCTCCTGACTTCCCAGGGTTACGGTTCGCAGATTTGTTTTCCCACTATATCGTCACGTACGACATTCGTACGAGGATTATCTTGTTTGTATTGGATCTCTTAAAGGAGTATGGAAAGCCTTATTTGGAGAAAGGCGTCTCCATTGTAAGTAATCCTTACTTCAGAGAGATTGTGCTTTTTATTGTCATGTGGCCCGTTTTGGTTTGCTTTGTGTGAAATTCAATAAGGTTTTGTACGAGTTGCGTAGAGAATTTATTTCTAAAAAATAAAAATAGTATTTTGGTCGTTTGAGAACATTGATCCAGTTTCTTCAGGGATTAAACTGTTTTCAGGGGTTGAACTGTTTTGTTTGTTATTTGTTTCGTTTTCTACTGGTAATAGAGAAAGTTTAACTACTGGTCGCTTTATGATGCCATTTTAGTATTAAGGACAGTTTGAGAGTGAGACATTAAACAGTGATCAACATAAACTTTTGTTTCTCCTCGAAAACACCGACACCTTGCTTCGTACCCCGACATATTTTTTGGTCCTTCGAGCACGGACCACACGTCGCATAATTTCGGAAATTCGGAATTGTGGTGTGCGAGGTCTGAACTATCGTGAAAAACAACAGTGTGTGTACGTCGTGGGGCTGTCGGAGCGAACATTGGAGCAGAACAGTGAAGTAGCAGCGAAGGCTGAGTACTAACAGCGGAGAATACAAGTAATAAATTTCCTTATTATTAGCCAGTAAGGACTGCTGATTTTAACATCCTATAACAATGTCGGAACTCATTGAAACGCAATCAATGATCTACGATAGCATCATCAAACTTGGCATTAACTTGAAGAAAGATAGTGCTGATAGGAAAACAGTAGATTACTTTAAGCGGAAGCTCAACACTTTGGAGAGTTATTGGAATGATTACCAAGTTAATCATGAGCGAATTGAAAGGGAAGTAAGTAAAACTAATCCATATTTTACCGAACGAGAGTACGAGAAAACAAGTACGGTGTATGAGTCAACCAAGGCGTTGATCAACCAACAGTATCAGCAGCTGCGGTTCATGAAAACAGGAAGTCCGTCAACAGGTGATCAACACACAGCTCGAGACAGATCTCCATCGGCACCGAGTATGTGTGCAGAAGAGAAAACAGGTGAGGAGGCGGGACCAAGTTTCTCAAGGCAGCAGAGCGACAGACCAGCTCAGAAACCGACCATGGAGGCAAACAGTAAGCTAGACGATTTGATGAAAAAACAGTACGCGAATTTTAAAGCCTTTGTGCGTACAACGGCAAACATAGATGTGGACTCTATCTCAGATAAGTGGGAATTTGAGGACGTGTTGAGGTCGCTACAGGATAGATGGTCAGCTATCGACAGACTACATTGGGATATCGAGATCGAACTGGAGGAAGATAACGAACAATACAACAACATGTACGATAAGTATGAGAAAAAATTCAACAACCTGAAAAGGGCTATTAACACGAAAATGTGGTCAGTCGCACACAGGGAAAAATCAACACCTCAACTGGAGATACCGAACTTCAACGGGAACTACAACCAATGGGTATCGTTTAGAGACCTATTTACGGAAGTAATACACAACAACCCCTCGTTATCAAGCGGCCAAAAGATGCAGTATTTGAAGGGTAAGATTCGTGGAGAAGCTGAGAAACTTATACAACATCTATCGATAAGTACCGATAACTATTCGGTGTGCTGGAATATTCTCACCCATCGGTATGACAACAAAAAACTAATATTCTCGTCCCATATGAATATTTTGCTAGGCCTGCCAAACATACAACAGCAATCGTTACAGCAGATTAAGCGAATGCATGACACCACGCTGGAATGTCTTAATGCCATCAAAAACTTAGGAGTTGACACCACATCGTGGGATCCAATGATTGTACATATTCTAGGTCAAAAGCTAGATACAGAAACATACACCGACTACATGGAGTCGCTGAAGAATTCGAAAGAACTACCGGCTCTCGCAGAGTTCTTAGAATTTTTGGAAACAAAATTTACATCTCTGGAAACAGTTCGTCGTAAAGATAGTGTGCCTTCGAAGACTTCTCATCAAAACAATTCATCAAATCAAACATCTAACCATAGGAAAAATAATTATAACAATTCGGAAAACAAAAACTACGGAAATAGAGCAGTTGCGAAATCGATGCACGTATCCAACATAAAATGCCCTCTTTGCAATAACCAACACGGCATTTATAATTGCAAAACATATTTAAAAATGAGTGACGACCAAAGGTTAAAAACTGCAACAAAATTGAAACTATGCACAAATTGTTTATTTAGCCATTTCGGAAATCAATGCACCTCCAACTTAACATGCCGAAAATGCCAAGATCAACATAACACCATATTACATGACGCATTTGCGAAATTAGCGAATGCATCAACTTCGTCATCAAGTGGCAACAAGGTTGAGAAACAGAACGCAAAGCGCAATGAACCCGTAACGGGCACCGTGAATGTCTCCCAAGATGAAAAGGCGGAGATATTGCTAGCGACTGCTCTGGTGAAGGTCAAAGGTGTGGATGGAACTTACCAAACCTTGCGCGCCTTAATCGACCAAGGGTCCCAGATATCCTTAATAACTGAGAAAGCGGCTCAGATGTTAGGTATCAAGAGACGACAATGCAAAGGGGTCGTTTTTGGAGTGGGGCAAAAGGAAAACAGCTGTAAGGGAATGATAAGCATAGAATGTGCTTCTACGGACAACAATTTTGAATTCGAATCTGATGTGCTCATCATGAACGAACTTATCAAAAGTCTGCCAAATCAAACATTTGCTAAACCAAATTGGACTTACATAAAAAACATTAATTTAGCTGACCCGGAATTCTACAAAAGTCGACCAGTTGACCTGCTTTTCGGGGCGGACATTTATGCTAACATTATGCTAGGCGGGATTATAAAAGGAGAACATTCCCAACAGCCGATGGCTCAACAAACACAGCTGGGATGGTTACTATGCGGTAACGTAAAAACATACCAGTGTAATGTGGTTCTAAATAACATACAGGAAATTCAGAAATTTTGGGAAGTTGAGGAAATTTTAGAACCTTCAAACCTATCGGTAGAAGATCAGGAATGTATGGACTTCTGTACAAAAACAACAAGCAGAAACAGTCAGGGTCGGTATGAAGTTAGAGTACCACTAAAAGAAGAATTAAAGCAGCAACTGGGTTCTTCCAAACCTATGGCTATTGCTCAGCTAAAGAATTTGGAACGCCGCTTATTAAAACAACCAACTTTAGCCGAAAAGTACAAGGATTTCATGAAAGAATATGCTGAGTTGAACCACATGAAACCAGAACAGAAAAACAATAACACAACACTCGAATGCTTTTTGCCTCACCACGGCGTGCAGAGAGAAGAATCTTCAACAACAAAGCTTCGTGTGGTATTCAACGCATCCGCCAAAACCTCCACCAAATACAGCTTGAATGACGTCATGAAAAAAGGGCCCAATCTACAAAAAGATCTACAGGCATTACTACTTCAATGGAGACAATATCCCTTTGCCTTCACTGCGGACATCGAGAAGATGTACCGCCAAATCTTAGTTAACCCCATTGATCAACATCTACAAAAAATTGTTTGGCGTGAGTCATCAAAACAACCTATACAAGTGTATCAATTGAGCACGGTAACATACGGGACAAAGGCCGCACCGTTTTTAGCAATTATGACCTTAAAACAGTTAGCGGCGGATGAGAGATGCAAGTTTCCAAAAGCGGCAACTGTCCTAGAAAACAGTTTCTATATGGATGACCTATTACACGGGTGTTTCAACATAGAACAGGGTAAACAGTCGATAAATGATTTAATTCAGCTCTTGAAATCAGGAGGCTTCAATCTTCGAAAATGGTCATCCAACAGTCACGAGTTATTAGAGAACATATCAACAAGTACAGAGGAATTGGTTTATAGTTTCAAAAACGATGACATGTTGAAAACCTTAGGTTTGAGCTGGAACCCAAAAGGAGATCAATTTACATTCCGTTGCGACTTTACCCAAACAACGTCAAAACCAACTAAAAGGAGCCTACTATCAGAAATATCAAAATTATATGACCCTCTTGGTTGGCTGACACCCCTATCCACAAAACTAAAATTATTATTTCAAAAGTTATGGAAACATGATCTACAGTGGGATGATAAGGTGTCAGATGACATACATAATGAATGGATCAAGTTAATTACGGAAATTGACAACATCAAACATTGTAAGATTCCTCGATGGATATTAAGCAACGAGAATGACGTCATCGAACTGCACGGCTATTGTGACGCATCCATCGAAGCATACGCATGCGTGGTATACGCACGAACAAAACACCAACGTGAAACAGTAATCGTCGCAGCAAAGTCAAAGCTTATACCAAGAAAAAAGAGCGTAACATTGCCACGAATGGAACTTTGTGGTGCTTATCTACTATCTAAGCTCATGAACAAAATCAAAGAGAATATAAGCTGTCAATTAGAAACATATGGATGGTGTGATTCTATGGTGGTCATAGGTTGGCTACAAGGTGATTCAGCGCGTTGGAAACCTTTCGTGGCTAATAGAGCCAACGCTATAAAACAGATAATGCCGGCAAACTGCTGGCGATATGTGAAATCGGGAGACAACCCGGCCGACTGCGCCAGCCGAGGTTTAACAGCGCCCCAACTATTACAACATCCTTTATGGTGGAAGGGACCAGCATGGCTAGCGACCTATGACGTCGACAAGGCACAAAAACAGCCTATCTATCAAACAGAAGAAGAGATGAAAAGTATAAAATTGGTAAACATTGTTCAAGACATTGATAGTAACAGTACAATAGATAATTTATTATTACAACACAATTCGTTTATAAAAATAACTCGTGTCTTGGCATGGGTGCTGAGGGCATTGACGCCAAAGTTGCAACGTAAACATTTACCGAAGTACCTAACACTAACCGAACTGCGAAAAGCTAAGGCAGCTATTATAAAACGAGTGCAAAGTACAGCATTTTCGACAGATATTGAAATGTTAAACAAAAATAGTGAGGTAGCAACAAACAGCAAATTATTGAATTTAAATCCTTTCGTCGATAAAAGCGGCTTTCTCCGAGTGGGAGGACGTTTAAGGAACGCGAATATGAGCAACGAAATGAAACATCCCAAGATAATCCCTAACAAAAGTCGATTGGCGGAGTTACTTATAGAAGAAGCTCATCAATTAACATTCCATGGGGGTCCTCGACTGACCTTAGCTGCTCTCAGACAACAATACTGGATAACAAGCTGATACAGTACGACCAAAAAACAATTAAGAAATTGTGTAACTTGCCGAAAGTATGAAGCAAGGAAGCAATATCAATTGATGGGAGACCTTCCCGCAGCTAGAACCAACCCCGCTCCTCCGTTCTACCATACTGGCGTGGACTACACAGGTTTTGTGAACATCAAGGCAAACAAGGGGAGAGGGGTGAGAACACTGAAAGGCTACGTGGCTGTATTCATATGCATGGTCACGAAAGCAGTTCATTTGGAGTTGGTGTCAGACCTTACCAGTTCAGCATTCTTAGCTGCACTTAAGAGAATGGCTGCCCGGAGAGGAACACCACATAACTTGTATAGTGACCAAGGCACCAATTTTATTGGAGCTAATAGGTTGCTGCAAGAGGAGTACAACCAACTACAACAAGTTTTCGGGGATAGTTGCCAGGCAGAAATCGCTGAAATGAACATACAATGGCATTTCAATGCTCCATCTTGGCCGAGCGCTGGCGGGCTGTGGGAAAGAGCCGTCCGCAGTCTGAAGTTCCACCTGAAAAGAGTGGTTGGGGAACAAAGACTAACGTTCGAAGAGTTCACCACGGTACTGACACAACTGGAAGCGTGTCTGAACTCGAGACCGTTATGTTCGCTTACAGAAAACATTGAGGATCTAGATTATTTATCACCGGCACATTTTTTAACAGGAAGATCCGACTTAACAGTGATTGAGACGAAGGAGGATGCGAGAACAAGATGGCATTTAACAACCAACATTTTTAAACAGATTTGGAAAAAATGGAAAAATGAATATTTGAGTCAATTAACAGCGAGAGAAAAGTGGTTTAAACCTCAGGAAAACTTAAAAATAGGTAACATGGTGGTAGTGCATGAGGATAACATTCCAGCTGGACGGTGGATTATGGGCCGAGTGATAGATCTGCATCCCGGTAACGATGGCTATGTCAGGGTGGTGTCCTTGAAAACGAAAAATGGCATCATAAAGCGACCAGTAGTTAAACTTTCTCTATTACCAGTAGAAAACGAAACAAATAACAAACAAAACAGTTCAACCGAAACAGACAGTGCAGCTAAACAGGGTTCTGGGACCCAGAAAAACAGGAGACAAACAAGAAAAACGACACCAGGCACGTTATCGTATGTCGCCATGGCATTAACCTTCTTTATGTCAATCTGTAGCGTGGCAAACTGCAGATACAATATAACTTCATTAAACAATAACCAATTTTTATACTTTGACCCAATATCTAAAATTAGTCTCGTAAAAGACAGTTGGGTCCTAGTTGTATTCTATAACATGTCTCCGTATTGGGAAGGCATGAAGGCGTTCGAAAAAGTAACAACATATCTCGACAAAACATGCAAAACAACAGGCAGCGAACAGTGTAACTTGATAGTCCCTCAGCTGATCCATGAGTGTAATGAACTGAAATATTACAATGAACTTCTGATGACGCAACACGTAAGCGGACACTCCAGACGGCGGCGGGGACTTATCAATGCAGTTGGAAACATTGCAAATTCCCTGTTCGGCGTATTAGACGAACAATTCGCGGAAAAGTACAGCCGAGACATCAATATGATACAGCAAAATGAAAAACATTTAGCCGGTTTATGGAAGAATCAGACGTCGATAGTCGAATCAGAGTACAATTTGTTGAAAAGAACAGAAGAAATCATGGCAAAACAACATAAAATAATTAATAAACATCTGATCACGCTGGATAACATCTCAAACAAATTACAACGAGACATAAACAAGATATCCTTACTTCAAGAATTTACCATGACAGCCCTAACAGCCAGTAATTTACTGCACAACTTAAAAAGAACTCAGGACATCTTACTTGACATCCTAACTGATGTCCACCATGGACAGTTTAACATTCATCTGCTTACCCCTGAACAGCTCCAAAAGGAACTTAACATTATCTCGGGGCATTTATCAGATGACCTAACATTGCCTATTGAACCTCAAGATATTCGAAAGCTATATTCTCTGATAAGCATTAAAGCGCGAATAACTGAAGAATACTTCCTCTTCCAAATAACATTCCCACTTATCAGTAGAGACCGATATAAGTTATATAGAATACATCCTATACCACACCAGACGAACAACACTATGATAGAGGTCATCCCGTCTTCAGAATACGTCGCGACGGATCTAAAAAGAGACACATATTTAACCATTCTGTCGGAAGAACTATCACTGTGTAAACAGGAAGATGATAACTTTCTGTGCGATTGGAAAAAGCCGATATACCATCTTACCAACGAGAACAACTTTTGTGATCTCGACCGAGACACAGATCAATGCAAGGTACGAAGATCCAGATGTGAAAACAAATTTACATCACTAATAAACCCGTCACTATTCTTGTACCATTGCTGCAACATTTATACCGTCAAAGTAATCTGTGGCGAACAGATACACCAGGGACAACTGAGCAAATCTGGTGTCATTTATTTAGAACCAGGGTGTCTTCTGAAGGGTCAGGATTTTACTCTGAACATTCAAACTGAAAAGAAAAACAGAATCAATATGAGCCCGGACATTTTTAAACCAGAGATGGATCAACTAAATTATATTATTAACAGTACTATGCCTTCCGAAAATACACCAGATATAACAGACTCAGGCGAGATGAAGGACGCCTTAAAAAGGCTACATAAACGAATTAACGACATGAAAAACAGCCAAGTGGAAGTAGGGCAAGCATTGACCAGTCATGACGTCCATCAGTATGCAGTGAGCTACATCCTGGTCGGCGCGCTGGCGCTGACGGCGGGAGCGCTGCTGTACAGGTGGCTGCGTCGGCGAGCGCACCGCGCCCACATCACGTCCGACATGGAACTTCAACCCACCAGAAGTGTTAGTGATGTGAACGTCAATAGTGTTAGTGCGCGGAAACATATAAGTGAACGTCCACCTAGTGCGACACATATTTATGGTGAACTTACTACAACGGTGAATAGGGCGTGTCCTCGCGTGCCGAGGAATCCTTTAGGAACAATAAGCGCTTAATTTTATTTCAAATCATTTTTACTTTTGCTCTACTAACATTTAATCTTAAGTTGACTTGTTTTCACCTTGTTAACATTATTATCATGATCATTCCATTATTTTACTAACATAACATTGTTTCATCTCAGCATCCCTATTTTTCGTGGCCCGGAATATGTTCGGTGTTTTTACCGAACATCTTCGTTTGCAATATCGGCAGCGCGTTGACCTAATTTTATTACTTAGGTATTACTTAGTTTTATTCATGTTAGATTCAGTGCACTTTTGTCTACCGCGTTAGCCGGGTGTATTCATCAACATTCAACATTTTCATTAACATTTTAGTATTAAGGACAGTTTGAGAGTGAGACATTAAACAGTGATCAACATAAACTTTTGTTTCTCCTCGAAAACACCGACACCTTGCTTCGTACCCCGACATAGGTATGGTATATTATATAAAAAAATAAAAAAGGTAGAGACCAATTTATCCATCAAAGGAATAGTTTACCATACAGAAAGGAACCGAACAAAGTTAGTCAATAATATTCCACACAGGAAAACCAAAAGTTCTACTAAGCTTTAACAATCCCGGTACAAAGCGTACCCTGTAAATTGTGTGTCGGAAACAGAATCAGATATCAATCGGCTGAAGGCTCTTCTTCGTTCAATGGAAATTCGGTAGCGTCAAAGTGATAGTTTAGGGCAGGCTGTGTACTTGTGTAGTGTGTGTTGAGAACATTTAATTTGTCATTTGAGTGTTTTCGCACTGTGCGACAGTGTAGTGTTGACGTCGCGATTACTCTATGAATCGTATAAAAAACTACGCCTTGATGACGCGGCGTTAGCGTCGCGTTTGGGCAGCGTAGACGCTGCAAAAAAACGATGGCATGAGACCAAAGTCGGGCCGTTTTTATTTAAAATGATTAAATGGTTATTATTATTTATTTTATTTATGCATTCAGTAGTTCACATACATTTTATACTTTTAAGTTGGTGTCAACACTCATTAGAGTTAAATAAAACAAATGTTTTAAGTAAATACCAGTTTCGATAACATTTTGGGTGTAATAGATTTTTTTAGAACTAAGTTTAATCTTTTAGTGACGATACCGTAGTTACGGTTTAGCGTACTTAGTTACTTTTTGAATACTTACTGGAATTACGAAGCCTATTTCACAAATAATATCACTGTTAGAAACAAATAATTCTAAATTACAGGCTGTCTTTTCTCCGTAAAGACATTGTTTCTTTAGAAATCCCGAACGAACTGGAACAGGCAGTTAGCAGAACAAATATATGAAAAACGTAGAAGCTTTATATTGTTCAGAGAATTTTATATTGTGACATTTCTGCCAATATATAATATGTTGAACACGTGTGCGATGTTGCGTTGCACGCTCCGCTCTGATAAATAGGTCAGTATTTCCCCGAGAAAGTGTCGTATGTCTTTATATTCACGGTTGATAACTAAAGGTGACGTCGAATTTATTATCTGTTGCATTTTTACTGCTTTTGCATTGAACTGAACGTGTATAGCCATTCTTGAACCATTCCTTAGGTTTCTAGAATGTTGTGAACATTTTGTGTAATGTGTTTTCGTTGTTGATGGTAGTCAGGTAAATCTTTCAGGATTGCTTGTCAAATAACAATAGGGGATTGATTAGTATTCACTGCTTTACTCAATATCTACCAAAAATCTCGGATCGGAGGCTTGATTGAACGAGAAAATATATCGACGCTTGAAAGGCAAAAATTACCAAGCGACATGTTGGGCGATATTTAGTTATATATATCATTGAAATCAGCAAAAAATTCTGCGTCGATTGATCATACTGTCGTACCGCTAGGAAGAGATTTGTTGTCGCTTGGTAACTTAAAAAAAAAGATATTTTCACCGTTTTCGGCGACTAAGCGACTAAAATTTTATCGATTTATGAATTATTTTCACTTGGTAGGTATTCGATTTTAACTTTTTACACTTAGTAATTTTTGCCTTGACTCGAATTAATGCGTTTAAACATAAAGTATTTTTTTCCTTACGGTATCTAGGGTATGAGCATTGCTTATGAAATTTTACCTGATTATTATTTTTCTTTTTTGTTCATTTAAGACTTTTTAACACACCTTAATTATGTACTTATTTTCATTTAGTATTTTCTTCCTAAATACAATGTACTTTAAAACGTAGTATAGTAGTATTTTTCCTACCTAAAAAGGATATATTTTGTCGTTTGGTAATATTTTACCTACCGTTTTTTTTACTGTTTTTGTTACTTAGATAACGATTTCAGATATGAAATTTGTATAAAAATGAGCTTATCCCCGTTCCACCTATTTTGTTTTGTCGCGTAAACGCGTTGTAAAGCAGAATTTGAATGGCTGTTGGTAAAAAAATATCGATTACCCTTCACTGAACTGTCGCATAGGCAACCAGCGTGCTCCCGCGCACCGCACAAAGGACGTCACATACCTCGAGATACCTACTCGGTAAGTGTTTTCATTATAAAGATTGTATGAGTGTTCTTAGCCACTTATTTAATACGCATTTTATAAATTGCATTATTTTATAATTATTTATTGTTTTAGACCACTAAGAAAAGTATGTCAAACGCGGGTGTGGATAGCAGGAATTTGACCTTGGTAATGTACCTGCTTAGTTAAATACTAAATTATTATTCTCTCAATTGTAACTATTAGGGAATTAAATTTAATTTAATTTCTAGAGGCCAAGATATCGAGAATATACTCGTACTTACAAAGACAAAAATCTGCAACGATTTCAACAAGTTTGCAGAAAACTAATGTTTATTGAGCCGGTATGTTTTTTATTTATTCAATTTTCTTTAAGAGTGTATTGTGTTTACGTGTAGGTTGAATACATTTTAGATTCTATGATTTTGACATCGCTTCATACACATTTTTGTCCAGTATTTATCGGATGAAGGTTGAGAAATCTTCATCTGATGATATTAATTAACGTAGTTTTACACCTATCTGTTTGAAATTTCTCAGACTGTGCTCTATTTTCTCTTGCTTGACACGCTTAAATTTGTACTGAACGAACTAAACACCCATTTTTTTTTTTTTTTTCAGGATGAGATACTTTCAGATGAAGACCCTGCAAGGACATCCTTTCAAAGTACTTCTGAGACTGTTACAGCTGGAAATAACATGAAGATGACTGGCCCACTAAATGACGATCAACAGCAGCAAAATTATAGTGAAGCATTGATGGATCAAATTTCCAGTGGCCCGTCAGGCCCCACATTAGAATTCGTACCTGCACATCTATCTAAAGAATAGAGTACAGTCCCATTAGATTATTCTTCAGATTATTCTGTAGTTCAAATTGGCATACCAGAAAAAGAACCAGATAAAGAACCTACAAACATTGAGATTGAATTAAATATACCGGAAACGTCCTCTGCAAGCAACGCTCAAGAACAAACAGTTAAAAACACTAAAATTTTATTGATAAGCTTACCTAATATGCCAAATATACCTAATAAGTAGTAATTAAAGCTCTAAATTGTTAGAACTTGATATTAATAGTGTTGTTTGGTTTATAGTTTACCTAAATATTTTCACTCATGTTGTGAAACGTTTTTGTAATTTAGAATATTTTTTGAGATCTCAAGTTTGTATCTTTTTATATGTGATTTATAATATTAATATTATGTTCCTTGAAAAGAGTTTCTGAAAAAAACTATTATTAATATTGTAGTTCTATTCTGAATTCCTAAGTAATATAACAATATAAGACTGCTGAAAAAGACATGTAAATGGGTTAATCTAAATTTGAATAATAAAGAAATTAAGAGCGTTTACACCGTACGGCATTTCATACAAACTTTCAAGCCCTTGTTTTTCGAAATGAATGAACCGATTTTAATGAAACTTCATACGCATGCAGGGTACAAAAGTCTAAAAGGCTATTTAAGAACAACATTTTAAATCGGTCTAATTTGGCTGTAACACTATTTTTCGAAAATGTTCTTAAGTAACTTTTTAGACCTTTGTATCCTGCTCATGCGTATGAAGTTTCATTAAAATCTGTTCATTCATTTCGAAAAACAAAGGCTTGAAAGTTTGTATGAAATGCCATACGGCGTAAACGCTCTTAAGAAATGAAAATGTAGGTAACAGAAACCCATTCCAATTTTGCATTTTGTGTAACAGTAATTTTTAAAAACTTGATAACAATTTTCTTTTTAGTTGAAATTGTGTTCTATCTACCTGTACTGATTTTTAAATTACTAATAAATACCTTTTAAAATTAAAATGCCTTATTTATTTTAGTTTACCTTTACAAATAGCAGGAGTATGCTCTAATTCGTCTCTCATCAGATGGAGGCCCGTACTCAGGAGTGCACAAAGGACAATCGCTGTCATGATGATGACGAGTCCTTTGTACAATAGTTTTTGATTTTGTGTATTAAAACCTAAATTCATTGTTACTTGTTCAAAAAAATCCTACACTAACCTTATTTAATGTGTACTATGGTTAAAATTGCCTGGCAGAAAAGTGTTTTTGTTTTCTATTTAGATCATTTTACCTATATGTCAAACATGCGCCACTCCTGGATGCGTCATTTTTCTTCAAACACAATAATAAAATAATGGGGTTTAGTTAATTTTACTTGTTTTATAATCACATTTTTATGTCGGTGAGTAACTTTTACCTGTTTGTGATTTTGATGAAATTATTACTAACCGACACTATTTCCTAAAATATTGAGAAAGTTCATAATCTTTAAATGCCAGTTTATTAAGCCTTTAAACTGCATTTAAAATTCGTTGGAATTAAGAAGTTATGACAAATAGGCGATTTTTAACGATTTTTTTTCCAAAAATAAAAACTTTAAAATGCTCTACTGTAAAGTTGCCAAAGTGTCGTTTGGTAAATATTGCCTTTCAAGCGTCGATATCATTATAACAAACCAATGAACGGTAAGAGACTGGCAATTCTCGTACCTATAAACATTCAAATTTATGTCGCAGTCTTATGCCAGCGAATATCAAAACTGTAGGTAAACGCTGTACAATTTTTAACAGATTGAGACTGAGATGATATTGCAAACGTTAAAAATACAAGAATTGCCCCTCAGCTGTTTAATATTATAGACACAGCACGCAAAAAAACATCGAGCAATATGAAACTGCTCATTATAGATCAACTCCACTATTAACCTTAAACTCTGCGAATTTCATTTAAAACTATTATCTCCGAACTTCAAATAACCAAAAGCTGATACACAAATAATTAATTAAATGCTTTGGCATGCCTGGAAATATTTTATGCCAATTTAAGCGTTATTAATTATTCAAAAGAGGAAGTGTGACTGTGCAGTTTTTCTGCCTGAACATTTATTCAGCTCTACTTCAAAGTCTGATGTATCTATAATAGATAGGAAACTATCATAGGCTCGAATAGGTCTGCAGTTTAGACCTATTCGAGCGTATTTCCATACAATCAGAGGTGCTACTTCGTTACCACAATGAATGAGGGTTTTCATGAAAATTCATACCACCCGTTGTCACCACTTTGACAAGAGGTCTTCCATTTCGACAAAGAATATAAAATATGTGATGACGTTCATCATTTGTTTCATTCATTCGTTCATCATTCAGTCACAACTTGCTTTGACACTTTTGACAGGTGCCCGGACCTGACGTCTCAGTGCTGCCACCTAGTGAACGTCATTTGAGAAAACCCTCATTGCTTTGCCTGGTCGCATGCGTTTGTACCTTGCTATCAAAGCAGGGCTCCGACGTTGTCATAGCAACGGTTAAGACCCGAACCGCTCCGTAATGACCGTCGTCTGGGCCGATGTCGTCTTGTGATTGTGACAATGTTTGTATCTGAAACTACTTGAGGCATCTGGATACCGTACCATTTGCGGCAGGAATAGATAGTAGATAGAATAGATAATTACCTACTCTTTTTTGTACTTTTAGCTGATATTAGACGCTTACCTCTTGTTCAGTTTTAGGGTTCCGTACCCGAAGGGTCTAACTAAGTCAGCAAGCTGTATCTCATGAACCCTAATAAGTATGCAGTTGAAATTTTCGCAGATTGTGTATTTCTATTGCCGCTGTAACAACAAAATGATAAAAATAAAAATTATAGGTTTTTTACTACACGTTTCTTTATAATGGGACCCTCCATTATAAGAAACGTGTTTTTTTTTAAACTGAAGTATATTTTTAAATATGTGTTGAAAAGTCAGGTGCATAGTACTCGTAACTGGCATGAGAAAAAGGTGTGAGTATTATAAATCATAACTTTCTTCTGTGTCGTGTCTGATACGCTACGATGTGAACCAAAACCAAGCATGGGGAAGTCCTCCATATTTTCAATAAATAAACAGAACTAAACATTATAATTGTGTTAGCTGCTACGAATGCTGAATAAAATTAAAATCTGCACCCTAATAAGCCAACCCTGGTAACCTACTAATTTGTAGCTTGTATTTTGTAGTTTACCTAGATTTGGATCAAATACAAGTTGTTTTTCTTGGCTATAATAAAAGTAAGACAAATAACAAAAGAAAAGCGAATCTCGAATGTAATCTAATTATATCGAGTGTCCTACTGTAATAAGCTGAACATGAGAACGCTGAGCTTTGTTCGGTAGGTAACCAATTTTTTTTGGTAAACGAGTTTCATAAAGTTGGGACCTAAATCGTGTCTTTGCAACAGATCGTAATGTCTTCGGATGTTCATATACCGAGCGGTACGGTCGTTGTGCATTTGTTTTGTTTTCTTTTGCTGTAGTAATAGTATTCAAACCCATTCAAACCGAAGTTAGGTACAGTACAGAAAATCAAAACAAAAGCATGCCGAACCGAACCTCACTGCGTTGTGCCACAGTATAATAATGATACAGTAGTTTATTTTCTTACAAAACGGCCGAAACAACGCGCTTCGAAATCTCAGTCAGTCAGTACCAGGGGGTCTACTACCTTTGTCCGTTCATCCGTCCGTCCGTCAGCCGATCCATCAAAACAAGTGTAAAAGTAAAATTTTCGGACGGGCAAAAACACATCGGGAGTAGGGACAACTGTGAAATCGTGTTGTCATTCATACTTCGTTCGGCCCCGAACCAATTATCCTTCCGTAGGTGATACGGAGTAGGAAACGCCCGTAACGAAGGCCGAAACTAAGCACTTCGTGCTTAGGGCCCTGTTACATCAGTTCAAGCGCGCGGCAGTTACGCACGGCCGGACACGTATTTATCTACCGAGCGGCCGTAGTTAATTAATTCAAAATCACTGCCCAGATAAACTACTGTAACTTTATTATTCTGTGGTCGTGCTGTGTTCCTATATTCTGAAAAACTTCTTGTGTATAAAGATTTAAATCGTTAGATTAGCCCGCGACAAAGATTGAATAGTATTGTCGCGCTCGCTCATAGGTACTGTGGGCTTAGTGCGAGTTTTTATACTTACTCGATCGCGTTTACGTTATCGTTACCTTATTTCAATTCGTATGGAATAATTGTGTTTCCCATTATAGTCACCAGGCGGCGCTTATTCATTTTCAGTACAAACTGATGTTTACGTTAACGTGTCGAGTAAGTACGATAAAAACTCGCACTAAGCCCTCTGAAAACTGTATGCGTGATGTGTGAGCTCACTCTTCTCAGTATGGAAGCTTTTCGTGCGACCTTAGTACAGTGAGGGCTAGTCTAACGATTTAAATATTTAAGAATAAGTTTACTTTTTATAAATGTGAGCCAGCATCATTCCACCGCTGCGAAAAACACAAAGTAACTTTAGTTATGGTGGGAGACCATGGATAAAAGCTACTATGTAACGTCCATTTGGACCTACCTAAGTATCTTCTTTTACATGTAATATCGCGTTAGATATCGGTTAAACAAATTAAAGTTTTTAGCAATAATGCGTGTTCATGATCAGCTTGATTTTCCCCACTAACCTCCTGTATAAAGCTTGTGAAGTACTAACAGTTCGACAGTTATTTATAATGAGCACTGTACTAAAACAACACGCAGCGCTTCCATACAGCATTGATTTTACTAAAAGGAGACTGAAAGATATAGTTTGCCCTCAAAAAAGTACTAAACATGCTTTCACAGCTAAATTTTATATGTACCTCGGACCGCTACTCTACAATAGGCTAAATGAAAAAGGAAACATCTACTCCTTAAATAATAGTATCTGCAAGAAATTCCTTATGGAAGCTCTTCAATCTATGTCCTATGACAGAGAAGTTATTATTTGTGCTAAAGTAAATATTGTTAGTATTATATAATTTTATCTTTTTTATACACCTTTATACATATGTAACAATAAGGTAAGTGTGATTATTTAATCAATTAATGTTTTATCTCCAATCGCCGGAAACACAGGATTTCCTAGTTCAGGCACAAGTCATGGGTGAACTGGCCATAGATTTAAGGAAAACTGTATTTAACGTTAGTCCTTATATTTTTGAATAAATTTGATTTGATTTGATTTTGATTATTTTTTAAATTCTTGATAGGTAGTTAATTCATATCTGGAGTTGAATTGTTTGGAATCTCAAAATGTATGTAAAAGTTTATTCATTAAGATTCAGTACTTCCAATAACAAAACTGAATGTTAATTAAATAACTTTTACATAATTATTATGTAGGTATTCATCGTCTCTGTTACCTATAAACAAATTTTCTAGAAAATTGTAATTGAAAGAAATTCTAGAAAGGTTTTGATTGAATAAAAATCAAAATAATTCGTTTCCATGAATTTGATTATTATTATTATTATTTATTACATTTGGGAAAACAAACAGTAGTATACTAAGCATAAACAGTGTTGTCTTACAATTAAAACTCAAGTTATTAGTTATTAGTTACTTGCCAAACGAATTTTCACCGATTTTGACGGCATATAGCTGATGTTTTAAGGAGTAACTTAGGCTATTTTTATTTTAGAAAAATAATTAGGGTTCCGCGCAAGAAAATTAAAATCCATGAAATCAGACAACCACGTACAGCCCAGTACGAACTTACTAAGCCTCCGCTGTCTATTACGGCTATAACAACAAATAATAAAAATAAAGCAAAGTTAAAAATTTAAGGGGTTGGTCCCCATACAATAAACTTTTCATTTTGAAAAAAAAAATAAAAATTTTAATCTAGCATGTGGGGTGTCATGTCATTATTTCATCACCGCTGCTCTCAAAACGGTGAAGGAAAACATCGTGAGGAAACCGGCATGTCCTAGAACCAAAAATTCTAAGACATGTGACATCTACCAACCCGCACTGGGCCCGCGTGGTGGATTACGGCCCGCTCCCTCTCACCGAGAGGAGGCCTGTGTCCCAGCAGTGGGAACATTATAGGCTGATTATGTGTTATGTCGGGTGTCATCGTCTAGAACTCATTGAGTAGAGTACAAACATATTTTTTTTTATCTTTTAAAATTAAGAAATAGGGGGCCGTAAATTTTAGACCATTTTTGTACGAGCTCTAGCGCAACAATTCAACAAATTAGGAATTTGAAACTTCTTTATACCATGTAAGTACCATGAATACTGTATTTAATCAACAATACTGAAAACGGCGATTCATAAGGTATTTTGTTTAAACATGGGTGATTTTCTGCAACTGCAAAAAATAACCTTGTAATTCACAGTATCATTATAAAATAAGTAAAAAGTTATCTTTGCGATTGTTAAACATATAATATGGTACGGAACCCTTCGTGCGCGAGTCCGACTCGCACTTGACCGGTTTTTTTTTTCATTGTTTGTGAGAAAGGGAAAAATAATTCAAACAAAGCTATTTGTGATATGAATAGTCGAGTTCTTTGTTTTGCATGTGTCTGAAAGGGATTTTTCAAATAAATTAAACATTCATGGAAAATCACTAAAATCGCAATAAGTTTTCCAAACTGACGAATTTTGATCATCATTTACAAGAAACTATGCTGACTTTGAGCATTAAAAAATATTATCAACCATTATTATTATTAACTACTTGCACGTGGCTGAACTACTTTTTCAACTTCGATACAAAATACTTACAGCAGAAAAATTATGTTGAAAAAACATATTTTTCGAAAAAAAAAACAGTCAATAATGCTTTTTTTTCCTATTAATTAGCAAAACATTTCAAGAAATTTAAAAATCACACATTAGTCTTCAGCTATCATTGAAATAAAATCAAAATTTTATTTTAAGGTAATAATACATTATTTTGATTAAGTAAATCAATAAAGGTATGGCGAAATAAACTATAGGTATTTTCAAGTGCGCAAAAGTGATGAAACTATTAAAGGTGCTGTGACGGACACGAATGGTTTAGAAATTAATTAATTATTAATTATTCAAATTTTTTCAAACTTTCTCATAACATGATAAGAAATTGTCAAAAGAAAGTTTTTTCGTGCACGGAGCCTTAATTCTTAACTTTCGTCAGGATTCTTGACGAACGAAGCATTTTTTATTCCTGACTCAGGAATGGAAATGCTCTATCTAATGCTTTGCTTTTTTTTTCCACATACCAAGTACATCATTAGCATTATCATTTCTATTAACCCCTCAAGTGTCGAATGCACCCCATGTGTGCATAAGAAAACCCTTTTTTTGTTAGGTATATAAGCTTATATCACATATATATAAATGTAAAAAAACATCATCCGATGGAAAACCAATCATCATCATTAGTTGTGAACCTATGGAGTTCGTAGCTAACCCCCCCTCTCCCCCCGCGTGTCAAATGCACCCAAAGTGTGCAAAAGGACAAAACTTTACATAATAGGTATATAAGCTTAGATCACATATATACAGGGTGTCCCGTAAATAATGGATAATCTCTTAAGGGGTCATTGTACTCATCATTATGAACAACTTTTACTATGGGACCAAACCTGAAATCGCGAAAAAAAATCAGCTGACCAGTACATTTATCTACATCAAACTCGTCAAAATGTAGGGAGCAGCTGATTTTTTTTTCGCGATTCCAGGTTTGGTCCCATAGTAAAAGTTGTTCATAATGATGAGTACGATGACCCCTTAAGAGATTATCCATTATTTACGGGACACCCTGTATAAACGTAAAAAAACATCATTCGATGGAAAACATATTATCATCAGTAGTTGTGAAACTATGGGATTCGCAACTAACCCCCAACCCTCCCCACTCGCTGGGGTTTTGGGTCTAAAATTAGCCAAACTCAGACACTTGAGGGGTTAACCCAAAAACGGCCTAGAAAACCTAAAACCGTCTTTTGATAAAAGTATATTCATCACCGGCTCGACACTTGTTCTTGTCGATGCTTGTTCCTGGTGAGTGATTGTGTCCATCTTTATAAACATGTTTAAATAGGTTTTATTAGAATAACAAAAATAAAAAATTATCTGTTTGATTTTGGGATTCACTGCTCTCGCAATCTTTCAAATATAATCTTCTTTAGTTGCTGACACTGATGACTAATAGAGAAGTATGGAAGAAAAAGTTGTTGCGCCGACCCCAAGTAAATTGGGATAAGAGCAGCAGAATAATGAGGATAATGACTTGCTGAGACTAAAAAGTGTAAGGATTAATTCTTACACAAAGAAAAAATAACCGACAGAAAACTCAAATAAACATTAACAGACACAGGAGTAACAAAATCTGTAATATAAATTCGAGTTGCCATGGTAACGTTTCACTGAAGTTCAACTAGAGCTGTGATACGTCGGGACAAAGGAATAGCTAACGAATGTTTGCCATTCTGCACTGACAACGGAAACTATCGACCTATATTTCTGAGAATGGCACTAACAAGACAAGGAAAAGTGTTTTGTTTCATCCAATAAATACTAGAACTTCTTCATGGGTAATTTTTTAGGGTTCCGTACCAAAATGGTAAAAAGGAACCCTTATAGCTGGATATCTCAAGAACTGCTAATGCTAGCAACTTGAAATTTGGAACGGTTTTAGATGACGTTTGCCCAACTATTTTTCAAATAAGAAAGAAATAAAAATATTATGTAAAGAAATAAAAATGTTTTTGCAACAGGAACTGAAAGGAGGTCTTAAAAATTCTATTAAAGAGCATTATATGAAAGAGCGCTATTAACATATTCTCAAACATTTTTTTTAGGCTTCATAGTTTTCGACTTTTGATGAAAAATGTAAAAAAATACCGTTTGTTTTACCGATTGTTTTCTATGCAAACTTCGGAGATAAGGGCCCCCTCTTATCTCCGAAGTTTGCATAGAAAACAATCTGAAATGATTCTATGTGATAGAAGTTTATGTAAAGGGAAAAATAAAACTATGTCTCTAAATAGCACACTTTTTCAGAAATCTGAACGGAACCCTCAGTGCACGAGTCCGACTCGCTCTTGACCAGTTTTTAGGGTTCCGTAGCCAAATGGCAAAAAACGGAACCCTTATGGATTCGTCATGCCTGTCTGTCCGTCCGTAACTATACTGTTGAAACTTGGTAAGTAGATGTATTCTGTGAACCGCATTAAGATTTTCACACAAAAATAGAAAAAAAAAAAACAATAAATTTTCGGGGTTCCCCATACTTAGAACTGAAACTCAAGTTTTTTTTTTATCAAACCCATACGTGTGGGGTATCAGTGGATAGGTCTTCAAAAATGATATTGAATGATGGTTCACCATTATTTTCTAATAATAAATCTGTAAAAGGTGCCTAAGTAAATAAAATTATAATTCGCGCGGGGCATGGCTTGTTTTGCAAAGGAGTGTATATGGTACGGAACCCTTCGTGTGTGAGTCCGACTCGCACTTATGCTTTGTTTGATATAGGCATGATAAACAATAATTGCCTCATCTCACTGGTTTGTGAAGAGCGAACGTGAATAATCTGATCATTAATACATGGCTTTAAATTCGATGTTATCTTTGACGTATCTGACACATGGTCATTACGTTGTGGTAATTTGTTAATTGTAGTTAAGCCCGATTGCACGCTATCATTAGTATGCATGGTTGGATCCTGGCCAGAGCCTTATCTTGAATCTAGAGTTGGCCAAACAATCGGATCGAATCGATTTTGAAAGACGAGTCAAAGGTATCGGCTAAAATCGATTACTCGATTACAAATGGAACCTATACTAATTGCGATAAAACTTTCATGATTAGGATAGTGGTCATTATTGTACTTGAAACTCAAATTGCTCGAACATTACTCATTTAATGAACGAATGCTTAAGGTGAGTAGTGCTACCAACTAGCGCAACCATTGAGAGAAAGCCTGAGCAGTTAACGGCAAAAACGGCTATTTTTGCTGTTAACTGCTAAGTCTTCAAAGTTCAAACCTAGGAGGTTTAGTGTACTACATTTTTTTGATCCAAAAAATTCTACCTCATCTGACTAAAAAGTGAGCTTATGAAATTTCAAAATGATCCATATCTCCAGACTTATGATTTTTTTTACAATGGTGGGGCTAGTTGGCAGTCTTCAAAACAGTGATCACACGAAGTCCGGTGGTAACGAGTATTATTCAGAGTGACAATTAATGTCATCAAGGTAGCAATTACTACCATGTTTGTATTGACGTTCTACCTCTGTCTCCCACATGTGTCTTTAGACGTGTACAAAGCTGTTAGGCAGTGACAACATTAAGGCTCGTAGGTATGGAAAAATTGAGTCGTTTATGGCAGCAATATCCATTTATAAAATCCAAATAAAATTCTATTCTATTCTATTCTATACCAAAATGGCGGTAAGCTTTATTTTTGTTTTCTAAGCAGTGCAGTTACTATTGGATATTGCTGTTTGTACTGCTAACCTATAAATTCAACGGTTATTTTCTAAGAGATGTTGCCGTTTTTGTAACAGAGTTATTTGTTTTTAAATTTGATTTATTTAAAGGGTTGTTTCTATAAAGAATATGTCACCTCGATTATTGAATACAATATTATACATTAATAGTTAAACTATAAACTAGCCTACCCGTAACCTTATATCCATAATAATAATTTAAGTATTCTGGCATCATGTGACAATGGTGAGACCGGAACGCTACAGAAGCCTAAATTCAAATAACTGTCAAAAACTTGACTTCTTTGGACTCCAATACGATCACATTCCGTCAAAATGTGATGCACATCTTCTATGACTCCCTATGACTCCACATATATTACAATTGGGTGAATTAATTTTGCCCATTTTACAATAAAACTATTAAGAGAAACGTGGCCTTCTGGCCACGTTCCTCTCAATAGTCTCAAAACCATCACAACTTCTTGCCTATTTATCCAGCCCTCGCTGAACCAAAACATACTTAGAAGAGATCGTTGAATCGTCCTGTTCCAAATACCTTGAAGATCTTTTAGATTCTGACCAAAATTTAATACATAAAAAAAAATAATGTTCAAAATGTATATTGCAGAGTTTTAATGTTAATCATTATCTAAAAACCACAGAAGCCTTTGATGGCTTATATGGCTACTGAGTTCGGAAATATACCGGATGACTTTTTTACCGTCTCGAAAAAAATTGGGTATATTAGGTGAACGGAGTAGAAGCCCTGACTTTTTTTTTTTTTCAGAAAAATGAAATCAAAAATTCAAATCATCTGCAGGCTGCATATGATTTGAATTTCGATATTTTAAAACGATTTATTATTTTTTTTTTTAATTTCTGTTTTTATGGTTCAAATATGAAAAGTTTATATCGAATTTGTAGTATTTATTGGTACTTAGATATTTTTCTGTCTAAGCTATTAAAAAAAAAAAAAACTAGGTATACCATATGCTTCTACTCCGTTCACCTAATATACCCAATTTTTTCGAGACGGTAAAAAAAGTCATCCGGTATATCTAATATAGGTACCACTTAGACGGTAAGTTTGTAAGTTTTACATTCGAAGATTATTTTTGGTCGCATCGGTCTCTAATTAGGGGTAAAAACTCAGTATGCCATGGAGGACAGGCATTAAATACACCAGTGATTACTTTAGAAAACTTAAATAACTCCATTATCTAACCGTTTGGATTCAAAAATAAACTAAAGGGTCAGAGCGTACGGACATCGGAAGTTTGAATCAAAACAATATCCGGAACGGATGAAAATTTGATTTCATTAGTTTCGAACTGTTGGTTGGGATATTAGAAACTGTTATGTCTATCGGTTTGTTATTTACCGAAGTTTTGGAACAACTGTGAGGGAATTTCGGGAAATGGAATGGAATATAAAAGAGGATTTCATTTACAGATATAAAAATATGCTAGGACAAGTCTTCGTGACTAACTGAACTAACACAAAAATTGGCCTCGTCTCCAGAGCTCACAAGTTGGTCTTTTATGTAAGTATCTAGTTATAATGAGTTCACACTACGACACCGTACTATAAGGTCGCGTCTTATTTAACTCTTTAAACGTCAATTGCACACCCAGGTGTTCAGATAACAATAAAATATATATTGTGTCTGCTAATTGGCGTGCGACGGGTTAAAAGCGATCGTTACGCGAATACGCGATCTTCATTATCAGCCTATTATGTTCCCACTGCTGGGACACAGGCTCCTATGTGTGAGAGGGAGTGAGCCGTAATCCACTACGCGGGCCCTGTTGGTAGATTGTCACAATGTCTTCGAATTTTTGGTTCTAGGACATACCGGTCTCCTAAAGATGTTTTCCTTCACCGTTTTGAGAGCAGTGGTGATGAAATAAATTATACAAAGTAAAGCGCCTGCCTGGGTTCGAACCCGCGACTTTATCCCGTAAGTCGGAGACAATACCACCGGGCTACCTGTGCTCTCCAAATACGCGATCGGTTGTAAAGTATGTCACTTTTTGTTCGGAAAATTGAAAAGCGGCCTTTGCCGGCGCGACCGCACGTTCACGTTCACCAATCAAAACGTTTGAACAATCGTGTATTCGCGCAACGATCGCTTTTGAATAGGACGTGGGGTTAGATTAGACTTCAAGGTTATCGAAGGCATCTGGGGGCACGGGAGTGCCCCCGCCAAGACGAGCCAAGCGGAGCGCAAGGGCACTACTACCTTTTCTCGAAGCACTTCGTCGTATTTTTGAACCTTCTTAACTTGGGTTTTGATTAATTACCAGATAAACAAAATTTTCGGGATATGATGTCAGTGGTTGACTTATTAAACCTATAAAGTTTCAATTGCATAGCTCTTATACTTTAGATTTTATTGATATCTAAAATACCCCGATTTCGTCTCTGACTCACTGATGATCATAAAAATTCATAGGGTACTTCCTGAGGGCCTGCGGATGGTGAGCAGCGAGTAGCTCGCCGTCCGGTAAGGACCAGGCCCGAGTCGACGGCGCGTTGTGTTCCACGCGTGCCTCAAAGAGATGTCAGCAAGTGATGGGGTCCAATAGGGCCGACGCCGCTGGGGTCGCGGGTTGTTTGAAGAAGATACCGCGGCCCTGGCATAGGCAACTGAAGGAACACGGGTGGGTTTTAGTCAGTAAAAGTCTGACACGCCCTTCCGCTCCACCCAGAGCGGGAGAAGTTATTTGATGATTTCCCACCCTCAAAAAAAAAAAAAAAAAAGGGTACTTCCTGAAGTCCTAGAAAGCTGAAATTTGGTATGTAAGCTAGTATTAGTACACAAACAACAAAAAAATTCTAAAACTTGGAACTATTACCCCCCAACCCGGGGATGGAAATTTGTAAGAGACTTCCGCAAATAATAAGTATTTATTATATGTATAAGTATGTATTATACTTACGAATAATATACACTTGTATATACTTCGATAAGTGTTTATTAATCTCCTACCTATGAACCTATACATATCATAAGCAACTTACAAAAAGAAATAAAATCCCACCAAAAACATTTTCATGTAAAATGTTGCCAAGACGATACCACATACAGATCGCACTGACACAAAGCTATCAGATCTCATGTAAAGCCAAGCTTCTAACTCTACACGCCCTAACTCTCCAAGCCCTAACTTCACAAACTCTACACCTTAGTCAAAATATGTGGCTTGGCCGTTTCGCTACCATCACATGGGCGCAAGGTGAAAAATGTATTCACAGTTCATTACTTTTCTGTTATACAATAGTTCTTGTAGTAACGAAACGGCCAAGCCTCAAATTTTCATTAAGGTATAGAGTTTGTGAAGTTAGGTCTTGGAGAGTTAGGGCGTGTAGAGATAGAAGCTTGGCTCTACATGAGATCTGATAACTTTTTGTCAGTGCGAGCTATACAGGGTGTAAGGGACAGCCCTCCGCAAACTCACAGGGTGCATTCAGCTCCTCATTCTGAATCATATTCCACCGGAAATTTTCTCAGGAAAATTTTCATTTTTTCAATTTTTTTTTTAGTTACATTTTCATTATTTTAATGTAAAATTGCATTGGGTGTTCGCAGCACTCCATTTATGTAAAAAAAACTGCAAAAAAAAACCAGCAATGGATGTTGAAATACTCTAACCAACGACGCGTGAAATCAGCTGTTCACTTTCTGTCGCTACAGAGTTCATCGAACTCACCGCATACCTATTACCTACCCCTCCCAACTAGTAATAGACGCTCCAATTTGTGCACAAAAACACAAAAAAAACAGGTTTATGTTTAGGAACGTTAAGGGAATCCATTCCCTTAACGTTCCTGAAAAAAATTCATGTACCGGTCATCTTAGTATGACATACTGAATTCACCCTATCAGTTTGCGGAGGGCTGTCCCTTACACCCTGTATGTGGTCTCGTCTTGGCAACATTTTACATGAAAATGTTTTTAATGGGATATTCATTTAGAGAATCACAGAGGTTGTGTCAATCACGACGATACCACCACCACTACCACCCACTGCATACACTGCAGTATTGGTTTTCATTTAAACCTAGCCCTCACCCGACCTTAGATCTCTAGGTTTATTTCCTATGTAAAGAAAATAGGTTAGTAGGTCACCTTTATACAAGATTGGCGACTAGCCAACGACTTTGAAAGCGTATAGTGAATAAATCAAAACCTCTACTGTAACCTTGTGAGTGATGACAAAAACTGGTACTAACGATAAACTAACAGGCTAACGGAACATCCAAATGGGCTGTTAGAAGTGTTTTATGAGCAAGTTTTGAAGCACGAGCAAAGTCAATGCAAGTTACTTCATTTTATTTTTATCTCACGAAGTGACACGCGCTTTACTTGTGTTTACCGAGTGTACAAATACGCTGTGAATGTGTGTGTAAGCGTAGGAGCTCACAGTACCGTCCGAGACAATGGCGAAGTCAGAAGTGTGTGTATGTGCGTGTGTGTATTATGTGTAAAAAGAGAGGACGCCTATTTACCTGTGAATTATGTGTATGCGGTGATGATGATGAACGGGGGCTCGTGGCTAAGTAATAACAGCCTACGCTTGCCGCGGTCGGTGCATGGATGGGTGACAATCTTTACATATCGAGACTTTACTTAACCTTGCCTCGGAAATAATGTTAAGCCGTTGGTCCCGGCTGTCATTCTTGGGTCTTTGACAGTCGTTACGGGTCGTCAGAAGACAGAAAGTCTGATAACCAGTCTTACGAAGGGGTATCGTGTTACCCAGTTTCTGGGTTGTGGAGGTTAGATAGGCAGTCGCTCCATGTAAAATACTGGTATTCATCTGCATCCGGTTACACTGGTAGCCGACCCCAACATAGTTGGGAAAAGGCTAGGCAGATGATGATAGTGATGATGATGATGAAGGCAGAGTTACGTTGTTGAAAGTGAATACAAATCACGCCAATTCGTAATTTTTGATTCATAATTATTTCTGCTGCGACGAATACAAATAAAGTGGGATAAGGTTAGAAAGATGCATAGAGGCTTGTTTAGGTAATTTAGGTTTAGGTCTGTCTGTCACAGCTGGATATCTCAAGAACTACTAATGCTATCAACTTGAAATTTGGAACAGTTTTAGACGACGTTTACCCAATTATTTTTCAAATAAGAAAAAAATAAAAATATTTATATTTTTTTTGCAACAAGGACTGAAACGTCTTAAAAATTCAAACTGGGGCTGCTAGGGCATGTGGGGTATCATATGAAAGAACGCTGTTTGCACATTCTCAAACGTATTTTTTATTTTTTTTAGCCCGCATAGTTTTCGACTTTTGATGAAAAATGTAAAAAAAATACCGTCCCCCCCCCCCCCCCCCCCCTTATCTCCGAAGTTTGCAAAGCGAAAAATCTGAAATTATTCTATGTGATAGAAGTTTATGTAAAGATTACAGGAAAAATAAAATGATGTCTTTAAATAGCACAGTTTTTCAGAAATCATCAACAAAAATTACATATAAATGATGGTACGGAACCCTCGGTGCGCGAGTCCGACTCACTCTTGACCGGTTTTTTTTCTGTTCTTTCCTAGGTGCTTAAGCTATTTTCGGAAATTTTGTTGTTAGATTGTGTACGCTCAAATACGAATGAAAAATGTTAAAAATGTAAATTTACAGTCTGCAGGATCTTGCTCTGCATCCTACTGGCATCATAATTCATGAGGATAGTATGAGTATACGCATTCATAATTTTGAATAATGTTGCAAACATTTCACAAAGAGAAACTGTAGTACCGAGCTGGAGTTGAGCCCAGGTTTTGAATGACTGCGTACATTTCACATACGAGCGTACTTTAGTGGCCAGTTTGCTGTTTTCAGATGTCTCTCATCCAATTTGTACAGTATGTTTTATTTTGATAAGGCTTTGTAATGTTTGAAAGTGTATTTATTTTAGTATCGAACATAATTTTATTATAAACTACAAACAAAATACAAACAAAATCCCTCAAAAATTAATTTAATCCATAAGAACGAAATAATTACCAAAGAAAATAGTATTAAATTTTTACGTCTAACACTAAATGAAAATTGTAACTGGGGAATACATATTGAAAATGTTTCTAAAAAAATAAACAGATTTGTATACGCATTAAGAGAGCTACGCAAAACAGCGAATGAAGAAGCTGCACTCAACGCCTATCACGGCTACGTAGCGTCTGTATTGAGGTATGGCTTACTTCTATGGGGTAACTCTTCACACATCCAAAGAGCTTTCATAGCGCAAAAACAATGCTTAAGAGCAATAACTGGGGCGCTTCCATATGAGAGCTGTAGACCAATTTTTAAAAAGCTAAAGGTTTTAACGCTAGCTCCTATTTACATTTTAGAAATAGCCATATTTGTTAGGAAAAATTCACACTTCTCCTCCACAGTAGCCGAAAACAATAGATTTACAAAAAGGGACCCCACCAAGTTAAAAAAAACTAATTTTGTAACAGCACTCTCCACTACAGAAACAGCTACCTTATGTCCATTAAAATTTACAACCACATTCCAAAATTAATTAGAGAACTGCCATTTCATTCTTACAAAAAACCGGCCAAGTGTGAGAAGGACTCGCACACAAAGGGTTCCGTACCATATTATATGTTTAACAATCGCAAAGATAACTTTGTAGATAACTTTGTAATTATACTGTGAATTACAACGTTATTTTTTGCAGTTGCAGAAAATCGCCCATATTTAAACAAAATACCTTACGAATCGCCGTTTTTAGTATTTCTTGATTAAGTACAGTATAAGGTACATTATATAATAGAGCTCGTACAAAAATGGAATAAAATTAACAACTTTTACGGCCCCCTATTTCTTCATTTTAGAAGATAAAAAAAATAGAAATATCTTTGTCCTCTACTCGACGAGTTCTACACAATAACATACACACACAGGTTATTTTTTTTTTTCAAAATGAAAACTTTTCTGTATGGGGGAAAAAAAAAGTAAAGTTAAAATTAAAGGGGGCAGCCCCTTTAATTTTAACTTTACTTTATTTTTATTATTTGTTGTTATAGTCGTAATAGAAATACACAATCTGTGAAAATTTCAACTCTCTACCTATTAAGGTTCATGAGATACAGCCCTGTGACAGACGGACGGACGGACGGATGGACAGCGGAGGCTTAGTAAGTTTGTACGCACAATATTGAGATAGCTAGCTAGCTAGACTGCCCGTGGCTTTGCCCGGCGAGGATGTCTGATTTCATGGGTTTTAATTTTCTTATTATTGTTTACTTTTCGTCAAAAGTATAAAATACTGAATACTGAGTTTCCATACAAACTTTAACATCCCTAAACACCCTTTGAGGGGTAGTTTTGAAAAACTAATAATGACAAACTTTATTACTTACATAAGCAAGTATTTGTGCTAAGTTTCAAGTTCATTAACCAAAACAATAAGATTTTTCATATAAACTGTGTCCCCGTTTTTACCCCTACAGGGGTAGAATTTCAAAAATCGTCTGGGATGTTTCCATAACTTGGGTCAAACATTATTTACACAAATTTTCGAGTTAATCAATCCCCAATAAAATCCTCCGCTGTAAAATTTGCTACCCCTTTTCACCCCTTAGGGGTAGATTTTTGGAAAACCCTGATACTCGTTAGTTAGTCTCTATTTTTGGTCTCAAGTACAAAAACTGAGTTTTGAGTAAATCGGACCGCGTGTTAAAATTCCTCCATACAAACTTTGACATCCACCAATCCAGTCTTCTGGGGTCGCGGGTTGTTCGAAAGAGATACCGTGGCAAACTCGTGGCAAGTATGACACGCCCTTCCGCTCCACCCAGAGCGGGAGAAGTCATTTGATGATTTCCCTTCCACAAAAAAGGGGGTAGTTTAGGAAACCTAAAAATGATTAATTTTATAATTAACTTAGATGAATATTCGTGCTAAGTTTCAAGTCTAATAACTCAAGAAATAAGATTTTTCATATAAACTTTCATCCCCTATTTTATTCCCTTAGGGATGGAATTTTGAAAAATTCTTCCTTAATGGATGTTTACACTATATAAGGTATGTATGTGCAAAATTTCATGTCTCTAGGTCCAGTGGTTTGGACTGTGCGTTGATTATAATCAGTCAATGAGTCAGTCAGGACTTTGATTTTTTTATATATAGATTTACAAGACCACAAACTTCTGATAGGTTTTCCTGTAATCTATAGGTAAAGAACTATTTTCTGTATTTTTTTCAAAATTTTAGGCTCATTAGTTTCGGAGATAAGGGGGGGGAATGGTCAATTTTCGTATATTTTCTTAAATAACTTCAAAACTTTTTATTTTAAAATTATAAAAAAAATATATTTGAGACCCTCACAGTAAGACCTTTTATTTAATATGTCACACGGTACAGTTTGCAAAACTTTTTTTTAATTGTACTTATTTTCCCCAAAAATCCCACCCCCATATTCAAAATTCATTTATTTACGTTACATGTCCGTGTTTGGGTTACCAAAATACATATGTGTACCAAGTTTCAACTTAATCGGTTCATTAGATTCGGAGCAAATTGGCTGTGACAGACGGACAGACGGACAGACAGACAGACACACGAGTGATCCTATAAGGGTTCCGTTTTTTCCTTTTGAGGTACGGAACCCTAAAAAGAACTAAAAATATGGCTTATTCAAAATAACTTCTATACATTAAAAGATTTTTTTTATTTTAAGGGCTATATTAGATTTGAAGTCTTTCGACTATAATCTAATACGTACTTCATGTACAGTTAGGCGTGGATAATCGGATTGGAAGGATTTCAGTAAAATAACACTTGTCACAGTCACTCCACTTCAAAATAATTATAGATCGCTTAGATTGATGTGCTTAAATTATAACGTGCACGTGCACGTGGTTGCGTGCGCACTCTACGGCGATCCGAAGTTCACTGACTGTTTCTACAAGATGGCCACCTCTCCGGTGTTCGTTTTTGACGTTGACAGTTGTACGGATGTCAATTGACGCACTAGAAAAGCGGAAGCGCCAACAGATTTATTTAGATTTCTATTGTTGTTAAATTGTTTGTTTAGGTTATTATATAAGTTAGGTTTTATGCCTATGTGCACCTATTGTAAATATTCGTATGCCGCTTTTAGCGGCGGATGTGTCCTGAACTAAAATTATAAATACCAACTTTGTTGTACCATATCCGACAATAAATGTCTTTGTCTTTGTCTATAATGATTGTAAATCAGATTTTGGCGTGGTACTTTCTGACCGCACCACAGTTATATTTTGAATTGGCGTTAATAATATAATAATAAATGTATATAATAATAAAAAAAAAACTTTATAGATTCACGAGAAATTTAACAAAATCGGTGAATAATCGAGACCTATCTACATTGCACATTTAGGAGCCTGTTGTAGGGGCCAGTCTGATATCGGGGATGAGTTTTAGAGGTCCCTACTACAACTTGCAAATTTTTTACTTATAGTATTATTTTGAATAGGGTTTTACAGAAGGTACTGTACTTTTATAAGGGTATTTATTTAAGTATGCAACTTAATGTTATTTTAACTACTCATCACAATTTAAACTTTTATTAGCTGACAAAGACTTTGCACATACCTAGAAAGAATGAATAAATTCGTATAATCTTACATAGAGGTCTATAATTTTTATATACATAGTCATAGGCATTTATTGGTAAGGGATACTTAAAAGTCATCTAAATAAAAGTCAAATATGCAAGTGAATATACAAAAGTCAATAAAATTAAAAAAAAAAGCTATGAATATTGTCGTGATTTAAATTAAGTAAATTAATTAATTATTTTAATACCGAATTATAATATCCACTGTGGCAGGCAGCACTGTCATAGTAATATTGTAATAAGCTTTTAAATGTATTTTCATTATGAGAACAGAATGTATAATTACACTTTGTTAACACTTAGAAATACCGGTTATGGTATTATCGTTACTTCTGGGTGGGGCAAAAGTCATTTTAAATGGTAAAATTAGTGCAGAGTCAGTCGTTGTTTGATTGTGAAATAGCACTGTTGTGCGGAATTAAAGTGTTAGCAAGAAAATAGTGTTTTTCTCAATATTATGGCAGAAATCATAATACCATGTTTTAAGAGCTTTCAACAATATAACAATAACCAAGATTTAAAAGAAAGTCGTGTTAGTTACACTATTTATAACTCAAGAACGGCTGAACCGATTTGGCTGAGAATTGGTGGGGAGGTAGCTTAGAACCAGGAGACGGACATAGGATACTTTAAAAAAAACCGGCCAAGTGCGTGTCGGATCACGCACAATGAAGGGTTCCGTAGTTGAAAAGAATTTGTCCCAAAAACAAACTTAACATTAAAATCCCAAAAATATTTTTTTTGATCAACATGTGATCAAATTACAAATTACTAATTCTCGGACTTTTTCCTTTACTAATGCTGTAATACCTCGCTTCTTGCCAAATTTCATTATTCTAGCTAGATCAACGGGAAGTACCCCATAGGTTTTGATTTACTTGCGAGTATCAAACTATGTCGCTTAAGGCGAAAGCGCCAGGGTAGCCCGCGAAATTCAAAATTTCTTACGTTTTTTGCAATTTGTAGGTCAGTGTGAGCTTGTATGTTGATTAAAATATGATTCGCGGCCGCAGCTAATATGGCTTTACAGAATTGTAATCATTAGAATCAGCAATACAACTCCATAAGTTAGCATTTATCTCAAACCTCATGATTTCATGAAATCGCTAGATTTGAGGTAAATGCTAACTTATGGAGTTGTATTGCTGATTTTAATTATTATAATTCTATAAAGCCATAATAGCTACGGCCGCGAATCATATTTTAATCAACATACAAGCTCACACTGACCTACAAATTGCAAAAAACTTAAGAAATTTTGAATTTCGCGGGCTACCCTGGCGCATCAACCTTAAATGGCGGTTTTTTTTTTATTGCATTGACAAAGAAGCTTGATTTTTTAGGTCGCCAAGAAACTATAGACTTACGTATTTGATATATTAATTTCAACTTGACACCTTCACGCGTTCCTGAGAAAAGGGTCTTGACAGACTGACAGACTTGAAAATATTTTTTTATGTGATAGAATGACAAATTAACAATTTTCGGATTTTTTCCTTTATTTGTGCCTTGCTTCTTACCAAATTTCATGATTCTAGGACAACGGGAAGTACCGTATGGGTTTTGATTTACTTGCGAGTATCAAAATATATCGCATAATTGGCCGTATCTTTTTATTGCGTTGACGTTGTAGCTTGAGTTTTTTAGGACTCCAAGGGACCACAGACTTACCGTATTTGATATTAATTTCAAATTGATACCTCCACGCGTTCCTGAGAAAAAGGGTCTAGACAGACTGACAGACAGACAGACAGACAGACGGAAAACAAAGTGATCCTATAAGGGTTCCGTTTTTTCCTTTTGAGGTACGGAACCCTAAAAACGGATAAAACGTGGTATAACAACGGCTGGACCGATTTAGATGAAATTTTGTGTGTATATTTGAATGGGTTCCTATATGGTTTGAAAACACAATTGGACCCGGTAGGTGGCGCTCCAGTCGAGTTCTAGGATCGTTCAGACAGGACAACGTCTGTCGGGTCCGCTAGTTAATAATGTTTGAAGATTATATAACGTTCTTGAAATCGAATCCTCTCAAAAATACACCCAATAATATTGTATCCAATAGGATTTTCTCAACAAATTGCATTGCAATATAGGAATCACAAGCACCACTAATGTGTAATAATGTAATATGGTAACTGCAAACGGAATACAAATTGCTAGCATGTGCGCCGATGCCTGCATTGGTTCTTCGGTAAACGTAGTTTGAGAAATGTAGCTCTCGCTGAAACTCCAATTACTGGGAAATTGAAAGGTTTTACTGTTACTTATAGAGAAGTGTTAATTATATATCAAAAACGGTTTAATTGGTTCCTAGGAAAACTTAAGTACTTCTCTACAAATCGACAGCAGGTACACACGGCTACATACATCAAGCTATACATTTCCAATATTAGCTGCATGGTCTCGCTTCCTATACAACACAAGAATTCCTATACAATTGTAAGAATTCGGTAGAATGAGATGTCAGCTTATACTGGAAATATAATGTTTGATAAGTAGCCGTGTGTACCTAATTTAATTTTACTGTCTCCTAAAGGCTCTTACAGACAGAGGCGATATCGCGTCGCTGCTGTGTATGGTCGCGCGCGATTCCATAGAAATTGTTCTACGGATATAATATCGCAGTATCGCGTCGCGACGATATCGCCTCTGTCTGTAAGAGCCTTAATATGTTTATAGAACCAGCTGTTGTCTTCGATGACGTCTACATGTATTTCTTAGTTTTATATGTCCAGGATGAAAAATAGCTTATGTCCTCCTCCACATCTCGTCCCAACGCCCAGACTACCTATCTGTGTTAGAGTGGTTTATTGGCTTAGGCTTGAAAACAGACTGACAGACAGAGTTACTTTCACATCTATAGACTAATAATAAAGCTGAAGAGTTTGTGTTTTGTTTCTTTGTATGTTTGAACGTGCTAATCTCTGGAACTACTAGTCGGATTTAAAAATTGTTTTTGAATTTGATAGCCCAATCATTTAGGAAGGCTATAGGCTGTTTCTCATCAAGCTAGAACACTTAGAAGCAGAGCAAAAAGAACAAAGTCTGAAAGAATGCTAATCGAAAACGAAGTAGTAGCGCGGGCAGGCGATGATGTGACGGGGTGAGTCGGGGAGAACAAGAAATTTCACGCTGAAGTCGCGGGAAGAAGTTAGTTTATAATATAACTATGGATTGCCGCTAGGGACTATTAGGTGGCTACATTAATCGCGGCATCAGTGGCGTTCTTCAGCTCGTCAAAGCACAAACCTAAAAGCCAACTAAAAGTAGTTAATCATAATGCATTCTGTCTTGTTCCCTACATTATTGGCTTCAAGCCAACGTTCAGTCTGGAACGCCAGTCCAAACTGGTTTTTGTAGGAAATGGCACCGGAATCATGCTGGGATTTTTATCGTACCGCTTAAACACTGCCAAAAAATACTATCTCTGACCCGCCGATGCTTTGTTTCCTGTGTTGTGCAAGATTATTTAAACAAAATAATATAAACTTTGTTGTTTTTTTAGGGTTCCATACCTCTCAAAAGGAATTAAACGGCACCCTTATGGGATCACTCGTATGTCTGTCTGTATGTCCATCTGTCACAGCTAATTTGCTCCGAATGTAATAATAAAATAAAATAAAATAAATCAAAATTGTTTATTCTCACCATTAAAGTAAAATTATAGTAAAACAGGTACGTGACAAGTATTAAAACTTTTTTTTCTATTGTGGTGGTCATAAAAGATGCACAAATTATTGACCCTAGCCCCTGAACTAGGCTGGAACTTGTAAGTATCTCAGGGGATAGTGTTCAGCTACACTATTTAACTTAGGACACACTAAAAAATAAAAATAAATAAATAAAATAAATATCCTTGGACATTTCACACAACGCCATCTAGTCCCAAGCTAAGCAACCTAATGCTTGTGTTATGGTAACGAGATGGCTGATAAACTACATATATACATTTTTTTTTTTTTGTAAATACATACATATTATAGATAGAAAAACACCCAGACTCGGAACAAATAACTTGTAGGTCGTACAAATATTTGTTCCGTGCGGGAATCGAACCCGCGACATGCTGCGCAGCAGTCAATCGCTCAACCACTGCGCCAAACGTGTCGTCACACACTAATTAACTTAGGACATAAGTGTGTCACTAATGTCATAATGGACCGATTAAGTTGAAATGGGGTGCTCATATGAATTTCTGTGACCCAAACACGGAAGGGTAAAGTAAATAAATGAACTTTGAATATGGGCGTCACTTTTAGGGGGCAAATAAGAAAATTAAAAAAAAAAGTTTAGCAAGCTGTACCGTGTGATATATCAAATGAAAGGGTCTATGAGATTCTTAAATATTTTTTTTTTATCATTTTAAAATAAGTCTTTTAAAAGTTATTTAAGAAAATAGACGAAAATTGACCCCCCTTATCTCCGAAACTACTGAGCTTAAAATTTTGAAAAAAATTACAGAAAATAGTACTTTACCTAAACCCCAACCTAAAACCCATAAAACCCTTAAGAAGTCTGTGGTCTTAACGCAAGAACTCTTCTCTTCAGACTTTCTCTACAACACATTGCAACATTGTATACCACGTCTCTTTGCTAACTCTAAAGGTTACAATCAATATTTCCATTATCCTTCAGAAACCCAATAATGCCTTACAATATACCGTAACACGAGCACTCGAAGCCTTCAGATCAAGCCTTTGTTTAATAATGGAAACTATATCTATATATACTCGCTATAAGAAGGTACGTCAGTTGCCATAGGCTACATCAAGGGCCGGAATGTCAGAGGTGCGTGGGATGAGGGTCGTCACGACAACCTGATAATAACAGAGGCAATTCGTGATTAGATATTAATAAAGTGTTTTTAGAGTCTGTTTTTGACGCATTTAAAGGATGTTTACTGATAATAGACGTTCATGGCTAAGTAATAAAGTTAAGCTTCGCTTGCCGGGGTTGGTCAGTGGAAAGATGACCATCTTTACATACCGAGACTCCTCCGTGCCTTGGAAAGCATGTTAAGCCATTGGTCCCGCCTGTCATTCGTGGATCTTTGACAGTCTGTAGTGGCATTGGACATGCAGTTTACCGTTTTCGCTCAGCGCCACTAAAGTGGCTTGGTCGACTTCGTGGTTAAGGCATGTTAAAGTGATGTCGTATATGCCCCGCGTCTCATGCACGAGGTTGTGGGTTTGAATCCGGGCAAGTACTGAATGTTAATTTTGATTTATACATCACTACTGAATGCTAATTTTTATTTTAAGATTCAATGTATTGGAATTAATATATGATGAGATTTTTATTATTATTTTAATTTTTATTTATTAATGTTAATGTGATCAATGTGTTTTTTTTATTTGTTAATAATGAAATGTTTGTTATTATTATCGTTTATTAATTTTTATCCATAAAAATACATTTTTAAATATTTCTTAAAAATATATAAAAAAAAAATTAAATATATAAAATATGTATTATTATTGTTATGCACGAATTACCAAAAAATATTGAATAAATTTAATTATAGTCTTTTTGGCTTTGTAATATTTAAAACCAGAAATTGTGCATGTTGTGTTTACCTGTAAGTAGGTAATTTATGCACTTATAAACGTTAGTCGTTATCGAAATTATTTTAAATGTATTAAGTAAACAATTGTTGGAACTTATATAAATTAATCAAATAAATAAGTACCAATTGAAAAATAATACGTACTTTCTGAGTTTGTCTTGGACACACACACAGACACAGACATTAATGACATCAGTGACGGAAAACATCGCGCATCGTGACGAAAAGATTATATAAGTCTGAAATCGTCATCCCGATTTGAGCAAGCGTGGTGATCAATGCCTTCTTCTTCTTATCTGTAATATTGCAATGGGACAATAATAGGCTGGTATTGTTATTAATACAATGTATATTTTAAAAGAGTAGAGTGCGTTTCTTCAAACAGTTCCTATGCCGTAATGTTGGCTCCACTGTTAAATTAACACATGGACCTATTAGGTCCACGCTTAAGCAACGTTAGCCTATCGTGTTCGTCCTACAACTGAACAGTGGAGCCAACATTACGGAATAGGAACTATTTGATGAAACGCACTCTACCCGTGGAGTTTCTTGCCGGCTGGAGAAATCCACAGGAAACGAACAATTGCAACCGTACACCTAGCTTCTGACGTTTAGTTAGTGCTCATTGTAGGTTTTTATGTGATATAAAATATTTTGAATTTGATTAGAAATTGGGCGTAAGTAAGTACATAAATATAATTCCATTATTAGTTTAAGGTGAACCTACAACAAATATAAAATTGGCTCCTAAAAACAATGATATATTTACCTTTAGATGCGTTACCCGGGCTCAAAAATGGGAAATTAAATGAAGGGTAATTGCCCGGCGTGATATCAGTCACGCACGCGCGCCAGTGAACATGCAGCAGCTAGTGACGTAATTAAATAAGTATATTCATCTCTTTCTTACAACAGGTATCGGCATGCGGCTTTCCTTTTCTCTGCGGCCAGTATATACTAGTATGTTGGTACATCATGGCTTACGCTGTTTTTGAAAGCACTGATATTCGTGTATGACGCGTCTATCTATAATACGTCATTGCCTAAAAAGAAATGACTAGCGGTTGGATGTGACTGAAAACGACGAATTAGAGAATGCCTCATGCCGGGGCTACATTATACGCTTTAAACATCGCGGTAATTGTTCCGTTGTTCAACGCGATGAATTGAGTGGCTACACTTCAACGGTCAACGTCAATGTTCATTGAATTCACACCCCTCGTCCATAGGCCATAGAGTATAGTAAGGCATTAAACTGCCATCACAAAGCATCTGTTGACTTTCTTATAATGTTAATAATTGGTAACAAAATGTTGCCTTTTAATTACATTATGAACCTTATCAACCATCGTCTCGTTAAATAAAACAGAATATTTGCTTATTGTTTAGAGATAATAGACCTTTTTTTTTTTTTTTTTTTTGTTGGGGGGAAACCTTCAAAAGGCGCCCGGGCTTTGGGGAAAAGACCGGGGATTGTGGGATTTTTACCTCACTAAAACCACCCCGGTGGTCATCATCTGCACATGGAAGGGGCACCGTTACCTCTCAAAAGACCAATTCGGAACCCCCTCTGTGCAACGCCTGTTACGCCTGCCACTCAACGCTCCCTTGGTCCGAATATGCAGAAGTTACAACAGCTTTTGCAAATCGTCAGAAACCGACTTACACGGAGTACCATTTAACAAGTTGAGAAGATCAGTTTCAGAGATATGCGAGTGCATAAACTAACTAACCAATAAATTAATAATATATTTTATTTTATTGTAATTCATGTTGTTAATAAATCTTAGTTTATTCCACTCAAGCACCTTCCGTGTTTTAACATTTTATATTTTTCTTTTTTTTAATGTAAATATTCACAATTTTGAATTTCGAATTCAAAATGTATTTTATTATATATGTTCATAAGTTTTTATTTTTAAGTTAATTACGTTGTTGTTTTTAGTGAATGCTGTGTATACCTGTAATAGGCATACATGCCAGTACTTTTATTATACATTACTGTGTCTTATTATTTTTTTGTATGTACTGCTGTTGGTATACCTAATAAATAAATAAAAAAAAAAAAAACTGTTAGGGCACATCTCTGGGAAGACTGTAAAGGGATCTCTCCGAAACCTAACTATGCAAATGTGCAAGGCAGCACGTGACCACTGTGCGCCGTCTTCCCTGAGGTCACTCAGTGGACGGACAGAGTCCCCACTCTGAGCGCCCGTGACCCCAAATTCCCGCCTACCGGATGCAGGTGGGGTTTCGGCGTGTTAGGCATCGAGGCGGTTGCCTCCCCGACGCCTTCTCCTCCGAGCGGGATTAGCTCTCTCACGATCCCGCTCGGCAGCCTCCTTCTGAACCATCACGATCTCACAGAAGGAAGTCATTTCCCTCCAGTTCTCCGACTCCGCCAGCATTGACCCAACTACTGCTGGCAGAGATAAATCTCGCCCGATCCTGGAGAGTAGGACCCGTCTTTCAGAAGCCCACGCCCTCGAGCGTGTGCTGTGCGGAATCCAAGCCGCCTCCGCAATGGTGGCAATTTGCCGTAGCCTCTCGCCCAATCTTGTTCAGGTACTCACCGAAGCAACCGTGCCCGGTCAGCATCTGAGTGAGCCTATAGAGATAATAGACTTAGTAAAAAAGTCACTCGTCAGATATTATTTATTTGTTTGAAACGTGTAAATTTAAACAGAGATCGAAGTTTATAACACCTTATATGAGAACATTGAGTTAAATACAAAAAGATTTTCTTTCATAAATGATGAATGTTTCATAAAAATCTTGATACATGACACATTAAATTGTTTTTTCTATTTCGCTTCTAATAATAATTCACATATCAAATTGTTCAAAGAGCTTAAATGATTATTTATTCACCTTATATCTAAGGCTTAGTGTTACACACATAAATAAATAATATTGAATGTATTTCATACGAAATTGTGGCGACGCACGATGCATTGTGGTTTGACATTAATTTTTATCGTATTTCATCCAATATAAATAAATAATAAATAAATAAATAAATAATAAATAAATATCCTTGGACATTTCACACAACGCCATCTAGTCCCAAGCTAAGCAACCTAATGCTTGTGTTATGGTAACGAGATGGCTGATAAACTACTTATATACATTTTTTTTTTTTTTTTTTTTTTTTTGTAAATACATACATATTATAGATAGAAAAACACCCAGACTCGGAACAAATACTTGTAGGTCGTACAAATATTTGTTCCGTGCGGGAATCGAACCCGCGACATGCTGCGCAGCAGTCAATCGCTCAACCACTGCGCCAACCGTGAGGTTGTCTGTTATTAGGGTTCCGTACCAAAATGGCAAAAAAGGAACCCTTATGGTGTGACTCAGTCTGTCTGTCTGTCTGTCTGTCTGTCTGTGTGTATATCTGTCTGTTACAGCTGGATATCTCAAGAACTACTAATGCTATCAACTTGAAATTTTTAACAGTTTTAGATGACGTTTACCCCACTATTTTGCAAATAAGAAAAAAATTAAAATATTTATATTTTTTTTGCAACATGGACTGGTAAATTACGGTCTTAAAAAATTAAAGTGGGGCTACTAGAGTATATGGGGTATCATATGAAAGAGCGCTGTTTGCACATTATCAACCATTTTTTTCTTTTTTTTAGGCCCCATAGTTTTCGACTTTTGATGAAAAATGTAAAAAATACCGTTCCGCCCCCCTTATCTCCGAAGTTTGCAAAGCGAAAAATCTGAAATTATTCTATAACTATCTATATGGTAGAATGTTATGTAAAGATTACATGAAAAATAAAACGATGTCTCTAAATACCACACTTTTTCAGAAATCGGAACGGAACTCTCGGTGTGTCGCGCTTTTAACTCATAAATGCCAGGGTTATCACTAAATAGTAAATCTCCCTTGCGACAAAATAACCATGGGGTGAGATTATGGGTCGACTACTGACATTCTTGTAAACTGCTTCGCACATGAATTTACAACCCTAAGCTGGCTGAAGGCCAGGGGTCTGACTCGACTAACAGACCCCGTGATCGACCCTGGTCCCAGACTTGCTCCAATCACGCGTGGATCTTCCACGCGCTTACTTGATTGTGCCCGGATTTCTAGCCCCGAAGGCAACCGGATTGGGCTTGGTAACAAATACCAAGGGCTCACACCTTCCTTCCCCACGAGCCACCACCGCTTCCTCTCAAAAGGTCGACCACGCCCTATGTGGGCCATCAAGTGCCTCCGATCGGTCCTCATTGAGGCTCGGAGGCACTTCCATTCGGCTATGCCAGGAGCCCTGAAGTACCTGTGTACCTCAGACCCCCTCTTCTTCGAGCTTTGCTCGATGGGTTCTGACTACAATCAGAACCCCGTTTCCCCGGTGCAACAAGCACCCTCGGTCGACCGAACTAGTCCGTTGTAAATCTGTACACAAGTGGACTTTATACTTAATATCGCGGTGCAAGTTTCTATCACGAAAGACTGTCTTCCCAAAATCTCACTACCCTTATCATAAGGAGTAACTTTATTACTTGCTAGTACTCACCACGTGGTAGCTCACGGCCTCTCCATCCGAGCGGTCACACTATCCACACGAACACTAGTCTCTTTTCTCACCGCACTGACGCTACCACTTCCCGCGCATTTCGTTATTACTCTATTGGGGGTAGGCATTCAAAATGGTGTCAACTAATTGTCTATGACCTCGTGCATTGCGCGACACACCCAACAGAAAAGAAGGTGTCTACTTTAGCAGGGCAAGCAGGTGACGCGTCCACTCCAGGATTTTCTCCCTGGCTCGGATAGCGGCGTCCCTCCTGTTTCTTACTCCCACTTCATTTGCCTGTAGAGGCACTTCATCAACCACAAGATCAGGGCTGAAAGATGATGCTTCCAATGGTAATTCCTGCTCGGTGACTTCACCACTGCTTGTTTGCCCGTCTGTCTCACAGACCAGTTCTTCTTCCATTAGAGAAGTCTTCTCAGGACTACAGGTTGCCCTTTCTTCACAAGACTGCAGCTCACTTTCCAGAACCTGTCGATTTGACACCACTTCTGGATTGATGACTAAAGAGTCGGGTACACCTGAACTGCCCTCCTCTTGTTCCTGCTCTACTGGGTGTAAAGGCTGTGAATTTCCCTCAGAATCCTCCTCCAGTGGATAGAGGTGTCCTATAGAGCGTGTGAAGATAGAGTCATCAACTTTGACTCTCGCGACTCGACATGCGCCGTCTGCACCTTCTATTAAATCCACAATTTTACCAACCTTCCAATTTAGTCGGTTCTTAGAGTCTGCCTTGATTTGAACGACATCACCCTTTTGTGGAATACGGTTGGATCTGATTCTGGGCTGCTTGGGCTGATGTTGTGACCTTTCTCTCAGACATGAGAGATATTGTCCAATGAACATCTTTTTAAACTCCTCCAGAATCTTGATTCCTTTTTTCCAGCTCTCTATCAAGTCAGATTTAAGTCTTGAGCCAGTGCATGATACCTCTTCTGGTGCTGGTTTAACCGTCAGACATTTTCCTAAGGTTAGGAAATCAGCCGGTCGTAAGGTGTGTTCCACTTCAGTTCCAACTCGCGTTAGTGGTCTTGAATTGATAACTGCCTCTACTTCTTTCATGACCGTTAGCAATTTGCTGTCATTCAAAAGATGTTTCTCCAAGGTGCGCTTTAGGCAATGTTTGACGAGCCCCACAAGTCGTTCGTAGAATCCTCCATGCCACGGAGCCAGCTGCGGAATGAATCTCCACTCGATTTTGTTTTTTATGCAATAAGGACTTGTCATTACTTCAGAAGTCAGTTTGAAACAAGTGGCATTGTCTGAATACATCCTTTTTGGAATTCCTCTAGTCGCAGCAAATCTACGTAATGCTAGGAGACATTCTTCAGCAGAGAGGTCCTTCACGATTTCCAGGTGAATCGCCCGCACAGTCAGACATGTGAACAATGCTACCCACCTTTTTTCTTTTCCACTCGGTGAACTCACATATAATGGACCAAAGTAGTCTACACCGGTAAATGTGTAAGGCTCGCTGTAGTTCACCCTCTCTGGTGGTAGAGCTGGTGTGGCTGGTAGCTTGTAAGGTCCACCTCCGTGTTTCACGCACTGCTGGCATGTCTTTAGAATCTTCGTAACTCTCGCTCTCCCTTGGGGTATCCAGTATCGTTCTCTGATGACACTCAGTGTATGTGCAGCACCAACATGGTAATTACTCTCATGAGTATCGATAATAATTTTATTTGTAAACTCACAATCTCTGGGTAGTAAAATTGGATACTTCATGTCATAGCTCCATGTTGTGTTGGTCATACGACCACCACAGCGAAGTAAACCATCAGAGTCTACAAACAAATCTAAATTTCTTGTCAGGTGAGTTTTCTTGCCTGCTAGCTCATCTGGGAAGTATTGCACTTGTAGCTTCTTAATTTCTACTGTGATATCATCTTGTGGGCTGTTGTTACCATTATTATCTCCTTCTTGAGAGTCTTCAATTTCCATAGGAACAGTATGGATATTGGCTAATTCTGACCAGTCATGAGGCTCCAACTCGCCTGGACTCCCGTCCAGGGCCTCCCCAGCCGAAAAGAAGGTTTTATTTGCGTGGTAATAACGATTCACTGGCCATTCTGATTCTTCATCATGGAGGAACTTGGGTCCATTGTACCAAAGTTCTCTCTTTTGACACCAAAGTTCAGGTTCAAGTCTAGTAGCAATGTCAGCAGGATTTGACTTTGTATGGACATAGTACATTTCTGTCTGAGGGTGAAGACGCTTGATTTCATTGATTCTGTTTGCTACAAATGGAGGCAGAAGCTTGTTTGATTTTGTCCAAGCAAGAACTATTTGACTATCTGTCCACAGATACTCTTTTGCTATCGGTAAGTCCAGGTTAGTTTTCACGTACTTTAACAGCCTGCTACCTATCAGAAAGCCTAGTAGTTCTAGTTTGGGTATCTTCAGATCATCCCTGTCTTCAATTTGTGAAATGCGCGATTTTGCCATCACGAGTGACACTGAAGCTTGCTGATCTCCTTTTGTCTTCAGGTAGACAACAGCTGCATAAGCATGTTTGGATGCATCCGTGAAGCAATGTAGCTCATAAGTGACATTAGTATCTGCTGAGTCCATACCTATGTATCTCGGAAGTTCAATTTCGGTTACAGCCTTCAAATCCTTGAGGATGGTTCTCAATGATTGTAGCAGGTTTTCAGGCAATGTGCTGTCCCATTTTACTTTTTCTTTACAAATGCTTTGAAAAAGAAGCTTTATTGATAGGATCAGTGGGCATACAAAGCCACACGGGTCATAAACTCGGGCTAGAGTACGAAGAACTTGTCTTTTTGTTTGTACCGGTGTATCAGGATTGAAGTGTTCCTCTGATATCTTCAACTTCAACGTATCACTTTGTATAACCCATAGTAAACCAAGCACCTTGACCTCATCACACGGCGTAGTCTTGTTTTGTTGAGGGATCATATCCATGAACTGTTTGCTATTAGATACCCAGTCTCTGATGTTCATTGAGATTTGACTGAAAGTTGACCTTGTCTGTTCATACATGTGACTAGCTTCCTGGACAGTGTCTGCCCCTGTAACCAAGTTGTCGACGTAGCATTTGTCAGCAATTGTTTTCAGCAAGTCTCCATTTGATAGGGCCATGTGGTGTCTAATAGTCGCTGTAAGTAAAAATGGACTTGAAATTACTCCAAAGGGAACCCTACAGAACCGCAAGTACAATAGATTTTCTTCAGTAGGCTGCTTCTTAGTATCCTTGAGCCACAGGAATCTTGTCACATCTCTATCATTTTGCTGCAATCCAACTTGAAGAAAAGCCTTTTCTACATCGGCAACAATGCCAATCCTTCTTGTTCGGAAGTTGAGAAGAAGTGCTGTCAAATCTTCTAGCATTGAAGGTCCACTGTAAAGGCATTCGTTGAGACTCTTTTGTCCTGTTGTCTTTGCTGAAGCATCATAGACGAGCCTTCCTCTTTTTCCCCCTTGTTTCACCATGTGATGAGGAAGGTAATGAATTGGATGCTCCTCTTGATTAGAATGTAGCTCGACCACTTCTATGATTCCAAGTTCCAACTGTTCCTTCAAAATGCCGTCATATTCAGTTATGGAATCTTCATCCAATTTCTTTATCAAACTTCTCAACCTTCCAACTGCAAGTCCATAGTTTGATTGTATTTCAGGCGGATACTGTACCCAAGGCCACTTCACTTCATACCGTCCATTTTGGTATTTAACGGTTTCATTGAAGTGACGAACTGCTTGTTCTTGTCTTGTTGCTTTCGGTGAATCGGTTATGCCAATACTTTCTAATGACCATAAGAACTTGATGTCTATGTTTCTCAACGGTAGATCTGGTTCAGTTAGGTATGGACAACTTGGTATATGGCATTGGCAGTAAGTCGTAACAGACAAGACTTCACTCTCTTTTTGTGAAGTATTACCCGCCAGTACCCATCCGAAATCAGTGTCAATCAGATATAAGTTTGCATCAATCTTGATTCGATCATCACGCAGAAAGGAACAATAGAGATCATTACCCACAAGTATATCAATATTCTCACCTACTGAGTCATCATCAGCTGGTATATCCACATCATTGTGTTTCAGCTTTGCTACTGGAACACGATCCGTTATGTGAGGTACAATGTTTACTTGCATCTTTCTGTCGATACCACGCTTGGTCTCTATAATGATCTCTGCAGAAGGACTGGATATCTCTTGTGGGGTAGCAGCTCCAAATGTGTACACAAGTAGCAGGTCTTCTTTTGCCGTAGACAGTCCCAGACACTTTGCTGTTTTAGATGTTATATAGCTGCGTTGGCTGCCACTGTCCAAAAGAAGCCTGCCACTAATATACTTGGGTCTATTTGGGCTTCGGATCGTTACCACTGCGGTCTGCAAAAAAGTGTATCCTTTAGAAATATTACAAACAGTCGGAGGTATAGAACATTGCACCTCATGACTCTTACTTTGTATCGGCTTAGGACAAAACAACTTGAGGTGGTCTCCTTTGCAGTTGTAGCAGGATATCTTCCTCTTACATGCTTTGGATAGATGTTCCCGGCTAAAACATTTGAAGCATCTGCCTTTGAGTCTCTCTTTCCGAGCTTCCATGGTTTTATACTTCCTGCAGTCAGAACTGATGTGGTTCATCAAATCACAAAAGATGCATGCACGTTTTGACCTTTTCCTTGGTGGTTCTGCAATGACGTTGCTTTGCTTTCTTTTGTTGACTTGTTTATTCTTAGACTCGGTCCTGACTTGCAAGGCTTCAGTTGTTGCTGACGGAGCAGGATTTTTCAAAGTCTTCTCATCAATATCCATTCCAGATCTTTCCATAGCCGTGATTACTTTGTCCAGACTTGATCTCAAAGTGGGAATTGAGCGATCATCAGCGGAGAGCAGGTTCACCTGGTATATTATTTGTTCCGGGAATTTACTTACTATAGCCGACCTTAAATGATTGCTTTCCACACTTTCACCCAAAGTCTGTAACACTCGGAGATGCTTCTCGATCAAGTCTAAATTTAATCTACAGGATGTAGGTTTGTCGGAGGCCTTCTTTAAATTGTTGATTGCTGTGTGGTGCGCGTCTATAACACGATCCTTTGAACCAAACCGCTTCTTCAGGACATCTAGGGCAATGCTATAGTTTGCATTGGTAGTGGCTAGCCCGCTGACAGTGTCCAATGCTAGACCCTCCAAGGACCCTAGTAGGTAAGCTAGCTTCTCCACATTTTTCAAATCCTTAGAGTGGATATTGGCTTCAAATCTGTCCCAAAACTCGCTCCACTGTAGTGTGTCCCCGCTAAACTTGGCTAACTCGAGTTTTGGAAGTTTTACTGTAGAGCTTGGTTGCTGGATTTTAGTCTTGTTATAGACTTCAACAATGGAATTGAGCTTTACCTCCAATCTGTCAATCATATAGTCTGTGAATTCAGATGGCTCCAAATCAGAACAGAGCCGTAGCTCTCTATCGAAGGACTCTATGACATATCTGAGTTTTACTCGGCTAGAGAAAAGCTCTTCTTCTGCGATGTGATCCGAATTGAGCTGCTCTCGCGTCTCGTTTATAGCTTGTATCAGCTTTTGGTGACGAAGCCGCAAACGTATGGTATACATTTTCCTTTAACAAGATTCCTTTCTGTCTAGTCCAAGTCCAATAGTTTCCCAGTGACGCTTTCTTACAATGGCAAATTATTTCCGTATATTACCCAAGGCGATTTGAAGAAACGATTCCCAGTTGTGACGCGTACTGGAATTAGAACGAAATACTTAGGATATACAAGTAAAACTTCTAAAAAAATTGATCTAAACTTGATAAAAAATGCCGGCCGGCTTGCATACAATTTCAAGTTTTTTACCTTATTGTATTCGCTGATTTACAAAGGAATCGCCCTTCGTCGTCGGGTTATCGACCTTGCAGCCAAATTTTACTACTTATATACTACAGAAACACTTAAAAACACTTTTTAAAAACTTCAAGCACCACGAAATTTCACTTCACTGTGAAGTCTTCACGGTCAACAAGTAAAAGGCGGGAACGGAAGGACGCTACTTAGAAAGAGATCAAAAAATGCGGCAATTTTAAAAATGTACATCGCAAAAGGCGGCAATTTTAAAAATGTACATCGACTTGTCTTAAACTAATTTTACATGTTTTGCTTAAATTCTAATTCTTATAAATAAGTAAAACTATGGCCTTTCTAACTTAATTAAGCTTAATTTAAACCTTATTTCCATAGGAAATACCTAAATTATAAAAAACCGGTAACTTCCGAAATGTGAACAAAACTGCACACAGTCACACACTAGAACCATAGACACGAGTCTTTTCTATGGGTACCGGAAACGGAGTATTTATTTCTAGATCGTGTTGCCGAACGAATAACCGGCAGTTTTTTAGTCGATTATCACGCGAATAAATTTGTAGGTTGTCAATTGACAAATATTTTTCAGATTTTTAATCATAAATTGAAAATAACGTTTAAATTTATTCAAATTCCGCACACAAATTATAAAACCGTTAAAATAAGAAAAAATAAGGTAGGATAAATAAAACACCAGCTCAGATTTTTAAGAAATTTCTTTTTTTTTTTTTGTAGGTAATAAATAAAAAATGAAGCTATTGATCCGGAGAGAACCCAACGAATCAGGCTTCCCCGGATCATACCACCCCCCCGTAAGGAGGGGTCTCGCTACGGACCAACCAAAGCAAATATGGCTCCGTACAAATCTCAGTCGATCCCAGCATCTCCACCATTTTTGTCGCGCTTTTAACTCATAAATGCCAGGGTTATCACTAAATAGTAAATCTCCCTTGCGACAAAATAACCATGGGGTGAGATTATGGGTCGACTACTGACATTCTTGTAAACTGCTTCGCACATGAATTTACAACCCTAAGCTGGCTGAAGGCCGGGGGTCTGACTCGACTAACAGACCCCGTGATCGACCCTGGTCCCAGACTTGCTCCAATCACGCGTGGATCTTCCACGCGCTTACTTGATTGTGCCCGGATTTCTAGCCCCGAAGGCAACCGGATTGGGCTTGGTAACAAATACCAAGGGCTCACACCTTCCTTCCCCACGAGCCACCACCGCTTCCTCTCAAAAGGTCGACCACGCCCTATGTGGGCCATCAAGTGCCTCCGATCGGTCCTCATTGAGGCTCGGAGGCACTTCCATTCGGCTATGCCAGGAGCCCTGAAGTACCTGTGTACCTCAGACCCCCTCTTCTTCGAGCTTTGCTCGATGGGTTCTGACTACAATCAGAACCCCGTTTCCCCGGTGCAACAAGCACCCTCGGTCGACCGAACTAGTCCGTTGTAAATCTGTACACAAGTGGACTTTATACTTAATATCGCGGTGCAAGATTCTATCACGAAAGACTGTCTTCCCAAAATCTCACTACCCTTATCATAAGGAGTAACTTTATTACTTGCTAGTACTCACCACGTGGTAGCTCACGGCCTCTCCATCCGAGCGGTCACACTATCCACACGAACACTAGTCTCTTTTCTCACCGCACTGACGCTACCACTTCCCGCGCATTTCGTTATTACTCTATTGGGGGGTAGGCATTCAAAATGGTGTCAACTAATTGTCTATGACCTCGTGCATTGCGCGACACGGTGCGCGAGTCCGACTCGCTCTTGACCGGTTTTTTGTATTGTTCTCACTGTGCAATACAATAATATTCTTATGCAAATTGATGTAGGTATTAAAAGAACTTTCACAATATCACCAGAGACAAAACATAAGGGTATCCGGCACACCATAGGCTGTCAGTTTATTCGTTTGATAAGACATGAACTGTTTTATTATAGCTTGAGACGATATGAAAGAAGAAGAAGAAGAAGAAAAATACCAAAGCAAGCATTAAGAGCGTTGACTCGGTACGGCATTTCATACAAACTTTCAAGTCCTTTTTTATCGAAATGAATGAACCGATTTTAATGAAACTTCATACGCATAAGCAGGATACATAGGTCTAAAAAGTTAGTAAAGAACATTTTCGAAAAATAGTGCTGCAGCAAAATTAGACGGATTTTAAATATTCCATAGAAGCAGAGATTTCCATTTATCTTTTTTTAAATAAGACATTTAGAAAATGTTCTTTACTAACTTTTTAGACCTATGTATCCTACTTATGCGTATGAAGTTTCATTAAAATCGGTTCATTCATTTCGATATAAAAGGACTTGAAAGTTTGTATGAAATGCCGTACCGAGTCAACGCTCTTAACACCGCACTGCTGGTATCAGATAACTAGTGCGTCGAATATTTAAAACAAAAGCTTTGTTCGAAAGGCATTAGCCACAATTAAAAAAAAAAAAAATCCGATATCATGCTCCATACAAAATAACAAGAAGAAAAGATTATAAAAATGGAAGTTAATTAAATTTAAAATTAAAATCGAATTAAAATGGAAATTAAATTATAAGGGAAATTAGAATTAAAAACAGGAAATTAAAATTGAAATGAAAAATTAAATTAAAGTGGAAATTAAAATTAAAAAAAGGAAATTAAAATTTACATTAAAATTAACATGATAATTAATATTATATGACCGATTTAACAAAGGCACAACCTTACGACCATGATGACATACTTTAATTTACTGCCAATGACTAAAACTTCTAAGTCCGCGGACTAGAAGCCCAAGCGAAACCAATGTGAGTAAAGGCGCAATAAATAAATAATAATATCCTTGGACATTTCACACAACGCCATCTAGTCCCAAGCTAAGCAACCTAATGCTTGTGTTATGGTAACGAGATGGCTGATAAACTACTTATATACAATGAAAACTAGTTTAGCATAGAATGTGTGGCTTAGCGCGTCAGTTGCAGGTTAGATCGCCAGCATTTTCTTTGACGTCAGGGTTATCTGCCTTTCTGAAAGTCGCTTTAATATTTCGTAATAGAAATTCAGGCAAATTGTGATAGGGAGGAATGAGGAAAATAATAAATAATAAATAAATATTTTTGGACATTTCACACAACGCCATCTAGTCCCAAGCTAAGCAACCTAAAGCTTGTGTTATGGTAACGAGATGGCTGATAAACTACTTATATACAATTTTTTTTTTGTAAATACATACATATTATAGATAGAAAAACACCCAGACTCGAAACAAATACTTGTAGGTCGTACAAATATTTGTTCCGTGCGGGAATCGAACCCGCAACATGCTGAGCAGCAGTCAATCGCTCAACCACTGCGCCAACCGTGTCGTCGATGTCGACATGTCGAATGTCGAAATGTCGTCAGGAAAGTTTTAAGTATGAATGTGGAGGGCTTAGATACGATGGATGGACTGTGTGGAAGATTATATGGCTAGAAAGGGAGTGACTACCGAGATTATGACTAATAGGGAGGTATGGAAGAAAAAGGTATGTTGTACCGACTCCAAGTAAATTGGGATAAGGTCAGGAGAATGATGATGAGAAAAACAGTTGATAAATGATGACTTAAAATTGCCGCTTCAAAAATCCGTATACAGGTTAACTGGTTAGTCGAGGACCATTGTTTCAGGAAGGTATTCAATATGCGATACTCGATTTGTATAGAAAACGAATAATAAATAATAAATAAATAATAATAATATCCTTGAATAAATACATTTTTGCCTTATCAAAGGGCAAACTTACCATACATGATTCCATTTTTTTTTTGAGTTATTCGTTTCTTATGAGGAAATCTCTCGATCTCTCTGTATATACTTTAGCTCCTATGTCCTCGTTCCCCTCTCCCTCGTTTAACCTATGTTAGAAGGTACTGTCAGCGAAAATATTAAAATAAGTAAATAAATATTTTCGCTGACATTACACGATATAGCACGTGTATGGATCCAAGTGCTTCGAGAAATCTCCACGTTCGATATTTGAATATTAATTACACGGTTAATTAATAATCCATTGTCGAGGTGAGCAGGTGGTTAAGTGATATCAGTTACAGTAGGTTTAAAGTGTAACCAAATATAATAGATAGGTAGCTATTGTAATTTTACTAGCTTTTGCCCGCAGCTTCGCCCACGTGGATGTAGGAAATTATCCCACGGGAACGTACTGCATGGATAAAAATTATCCCATGGCATGGTCTATCAGTGTGCCATCATCCAAATCAGTTCAGCCGTTAAGGCGTGAAAAGGTAACAGACAGAAAGACAGAGTTATTTTCGCATTTATAAAATTATAATGAATTTTTAAGGTTCTATAAACCTATAGAATATATTGACGACACGGTTGGCGCAGTGCTTGAGCGATTGACTGCTACGCAGCATGTCGCGGGTTCGATTCCCGCACGGAACAAATATTTGTCTATAATATGTAATATTTCTATCTATAATATGTATGTATTTACAAAAAAAAAATGTATATAAGTAGTTTATCAGCCATCTCGTTACCATAACACAAGCATTAGGTTGCTTAGCTTGGGACTAGATGACGTTGTGTGAAATGTCCAAGGATATTATTATTATTATATAGAAGAATTAAATTTAAATAACTGTACAAAAGCCCTAATTTCTTACTCTGATACAGTGATAAGCTTTAAGTACTGACCTACGCCGTGAAAATATCAACTTACGTGGGTATAGAAATACCTATTTAAAATTCAGGTTGTCATGCTTTTGTCGAAGACACAAAAAAATAACATCAAAATTGTAATAAATAAATGAAATTATAAATGACCATATTTTCAGACCCGCATTAAATTCCCAAGAATTCTTCGCTCATTATTAATCTCAAAGCCTGCCACTCATAGACCCTCACACGCCCTAGATAAGAAAATTAAGATAAATTACGTATTTATGTGTCCATTACAAAAGTCTTTTTCATAAAGCTGAGCTTGACGCAACTCGTTTCGTGCTCACATAAACAAACCTACAGACTGCCATCGTCCTTGATGCAGCCAAAGTCGAGAGATCTTAGAAGGATCTTATGCGAGAGATCCTCGTGTTTGTGATGCAGATAGATTGTCAAATCCCCTGTTTTACATAACCGCTAGCTGTTTTACAAAACAGCTTCGTTATGTAAAACATGCCATTGCGATACGTTTAGCAAAACTGCTATTACATTTAGACGTATTGCAGATTGTCTTATCTGCAGTCACATTTTGCATTTGATATGGTCGCAGTAACTAATCTAGGACACCTTGACCAATTGGTCAAGGTTAGGTTAGAACTGTGGCCATCAGCGCGCGAGTCGAGCGAGCGAAGCGTGCGGTTCTGTGGCAGCAGCCGCATTTACTTGGCTATTTAGTATTTTTAGGACTGACTTTCATAAAACTCTGATATCTTTGTGTTGAAATTGTCATTTAAATCACTGTTTTCACTTGAATTAGGTAACTTTCACTCATATTACTCGTTTCTTTTATGTCTGTTTCGGACGCCATTACTGTTGTTATGACACACAGAGCCACGAGTGATAAGATTTACAACTAAATTCTACAATCTGACGTTTTATTTCACGGTGTTTTACATTTATCTCTAATCGTTGACCCGCTGCATTGATAAATGCAAAACCTTTATGCAATTCTGCGTGTTAAAGTTCAGTAATTATGGATAATCGTTAAACGTCGTTCAGCTGTTTTACATAACGAAGCTGTTTTGTAAAACAGCTAGTGGTTACTATGTATAGCAGCTGATTCAACAATCAATCTGCGACATAGGTATCGTCTTGAATACGCTGCCTTGCGAAGCATAGGTACTTGAATTTCAATGTCACAAGACACAAAGTAGTCGATATGAAGATACTTGCTAAGTTTATTTTGGACATCACTGACATCGGTGAAGGAAAACATCCTGGACTTATTATTAATAGGTATAAGTCTGAAATTGCCAATCCGTCTTGAGCAAGCGTGGTGATCAATGCTCATGTCTTCTCTGTATGAGAAGAAGCCTTTGCCCTGCAGTGAACAATAAAAGGCTGGTATTATTATTATGATAAGTCACATGCCAGATGCACTATGTGACATTGAATAAATAAAAATAAAAAACAATAAAAACAGATAAAAAATCGAGCTGGCTAGATGTGTGTCAATGAAAGACGTTCCTACAGTACAACTATTTTCTTAATGTCCCTCGGCAAACTTCGTGTTTCGTCAGACTTTAGCAGCTTTCCTCCCATTTTTAAAATAAATGACATTAAACAGCAATAACAACTTTAATATACTTCCTAGTCGATTGAGAGCGTCCGGTCTGCACCAAGTGCAAAGGGCAACTGATAGAAATCCGACTGACGAAACACGAAGTTTGCCGAGGGACATTAATAAAATAGTTGTACTGTACTTACATAATGCAAGTCGTGAAGACCCGTTTAAATGACCGCAGATAAGTATAACATACACTCTTACATAATTACTTTTCTTTATGACTTATCAAACTAATTAACACAGTTTTTCAAAGGCTATAATCTCATGAGATCCCACTTAATTTTGACTTTCGTATGTCAAAAGGTCACATAGTCCATTCATAATTCATAAGTCTTCAGAACAGATTAGACTTAAGTAATGGTCCCAAAGAGCCAAGTATTAAGAATATTCGTCTCGTAAAAGTAATTTAATCTATCTATCCATCTATCTATATAAATAAAAAGAGAAGTCCTGACTGACTGACTGCCTCATCAACGCCCAGCCCAAACCCTTGGACCTAGAAAGCTGAAATTTTGGACAGAGGTTCCCTTTATAATGCAGACAAGGAATAAGGAAGGAATTCGCGGTAGTATGTTCCCGAGGGATACTTTCCGACATCCACGCGGGTGAAGCCGCGGGCAAAAGCTAGTTCTTAATATTTTTATAAGCCTACACCTACGCCTACACTTACTTCTTTTGGGTGGTTTCTTAGGTAGACCTTGACCAAAGTTGCTTGAAAGACGGTCTTGAGAAAACAAGAGTTAGTCCGATCTGCAGTCTTCTCCAATGACAAGGATAACGACACAAAAAAAAATATTTAATAAGTATGAAAATTCAAAATCATTCATGCAAATGAGGCTGATAATCAGCACTTTCTGAGGGTGGAAACTTAAAATGACAGCCCTCGAAATGCTTTAATCTAAACCGAACAAGATAAAGAAGGAGGAGATGAGGAAGGAATAGATCGAAACTTTAAAATGTCTAAAGCTAACCAAACCCCTATTTTAATTTTGAACAGATGGCCACGCTCAAAGCTGTTCACAATCTTGTACAGTCATGAGCAATAACATAGAAACGCCCTTAAAATTCTAATTCATGTAGCAACATTAAATCGCAAAAAATAAGTATGCTAACTGTGTCCAAAAATTATGTAAACGTTAAATTGTGTCAAAATTAACTACACATTTTTTCAAATTTTCGCAAACAATAGATTTCCAAAAAATAATATTAACTTTTAGTTCCGTAATGATGAACCCAAGGAAATTTCAAAAACATGTTTACAGTACAGTTTCGAAATTATGTAAACAATTACAAAGCAGCAGTTTCGAGCAGCTTGAGCTCGGAAATAAGTTACCTAATTGACAAAATCAGTGTACATAAATAGTTATAGGATCTTATTGGATTATTTATTTTTCCATGTTTTATCCTTAGATTATGTTTTATCATTAATTTGCGTTATACCTACATATTGTGTCATCTGTTTTTATTTCCGTGTACCGTCCTAAAACTATTGTGCTATTAGATTCCTACGGCAACATTGCAAATCAAACAATGCAATTTCTTTTTCTTCTTCTTTTTTTTTTATTATTATTGATATCGCTGTAAAATGAATAGTAACAACGTGCCATATCGTATTTCTACATATGACAAACACAAAATCATTGTTCTTAAAGAACAGGGACTTTCAATAACAGACATTGCAAATGAATTGGGAATTACGGTGATTTTTTGTTGTTTTATTTTTATTTTATAGGCTTTTTAATTAACAAAAAGTTCAAATTAATAATAATATCACTTTAAATTTGAATTCATTATTATTTCAATATAAGCTATGTATAGTTTTTAAGATTCTTCATTATTTTAATAAGTAACAGTTTACTAAGATGCATTTTTTTTTTCAGAGAAAAACCGTGTATTTGTGGCTCAAGCGGTGGGAAGATAACGGTGACGTTGTTAGTTTTAAAAGTAGTGGTCGTCCACGAAAAACTTCCGCGGCGCAGGACAGGCAGATCGTGAATAGTGTGATTAGTAATGGATTCGTACGAATTCAGGACATATCGTCATCACATCGCGTATCATCTTCAACGATTCGACGTCGCCTACGCACAGCTGGCATACGTCACAGGGTTTCGGCGCGAAAACCGCTTTTAACTGCACGCCATAAACAACAGCGACTACAATTTGCTCGAGAATATCTGAACTACGATTTCAGCAGAGCCATCTTTTCTGATGAAAAAGTGTTTGTTTCTTCTGCTGATGGACGTTTGTCTTTATGGCGGCCTAATAACACTCGTTATTTGGATAAAAATATTCTGCCATCAAGAAGAAGTGGCCGGATAAAGATCAGTGGACGAATAAATAGCGAGCAATATACCAGTATTTTAGACGAAGTTTTACTGCCTAGTCTGGAGGTATACTTTCCCGAGCTGACGCCTATTGATTTTGTGCAGGACAATTCAGGGGTCCATAATTCTCGATACACTCAGGCCTGGTTTAGTCGTAACCGAAATTGCGTGAATTCGTTGCCGTGGCCGCCTAAAAGCCCAGACCTCAATCCTATTGAGAATTTGTGGGGGCTGATGGTCCAAGAGTGGGACAGCAACCAAGCTAGAACCAGAGAAGCCTTGGTCAGACACGTCCATGAGATATGGGATAGTTTTAGAGGCAATAACGTATGTAACAATATGGTTTCGCCAATGCAGGAAAGGTTGCAAGATGTTATAAACGCTGAAGGTGGCTACACAAGATTTTAATTAATTTCAGTACCGATACTTTTTCTTTTCTTTTGCGCGGGTGGAAAATCATCGAATAACCAGTGTGTGTGAGAGTGTCAGACTTCTACTGACTAAAACCACCCATGTTCCTTCTTAGCCCTTGTGCCGTGCTCGAACAACCCGCAGCCCCGACGGGACCCGCAGTCCCGATGAAGGAAGTAGCAATAGCTCGTATTTAAAATGATCAATAGTTATGTGTAGCCATAGTGACTTACTTGATTAAATTGTGATTTAAAATAAATGATTATTACTACGATATTATATTTAATAGGCTTTATTATTAATCATTACGTTTGGTAACGAATTACAACACTGATTTCGTAAGCCCTTGTTTTATTGCAGGTAACCAACCCCTGTTTATTTATAAAACTGTAATAATTACTGTAATAAACTTAAAAAAAACACCAAATACTAAAAAAAAAGACCTGAGAATTCCTTGTGGCATTAAGTCCGCCTAACTGTTGTGCATGAAGTTTAAATAAATAAATAAATAAAAATAGGAAAAAGTAGGTATATACTTTCAATCGTGTGAAATGTCCAAGGATATTTATTTATTTATTTATTTAATATCATTTTAATGTATACATGACAATTCCAATGAAGTTTAAATAAATAAATAAAAATAGGAAAAAGTAGGTATACACTTTCAATATCATTTTAATGTATACATGACAATTCCAATAACACGTATACAGTTTGTATTACGTGTATATATGTTATAGAAATTGTCATGGATAGTTAAAAATTACATTGGAAGTGTAAACTTTTATTGATTTTGTTTCGTTTACATTACTGTGAAACCAATGTATACCCAGTTTTGACGCAGTTTGATGGTTAGGTAATTTAGAAGAAAATATCGTACACATATTTTTAGAATGGTAGAAGTTAAGATATTTTAGAAAATTTGACAATGTATATATATTATTGCTCGTGACTGTACAGTTTCCAATTTCCTTGTAGACAAAATAAGCATTCACTTTATGTATTCCATGTAATCCCGACATTGTCGTCGTAGATAATGCGATGTGTGCCAATGTCGTGATACATAATAAACCGTTTGCTTAGCTTCCGATCAATATTGTCGATGGAATTACGGGAACATGTCATGTTATGGGTACAACACTATATACCTTTATGTACTCGTATGTTATTGTTATCTCGTTTGGGATACGTTTCCTTGATCTATTTAGATGAGCATTCGTGATGTTTCATATTTGATAAGATGTTGTCAAATAGATTTTATAAAAATCCAAAGAGGTTTGTCATTTTATTAACACCCGATGTAAAAAGAGGAGTATTATAAGTTTAACGTATGTATCTATGTATCTGTGCGTCGGTCTTCGCCACCGTAGCTCCCAAACGGCAAAACTGATTTTGATTATTTTTGATTTGTTTGAAATGTGAATTGATCGAGAGTTTTCTTAGCTATGATTCAAGAAAATCAGTTCAGCCCTTTGAAGATTATCAGCTCTTTTCTAGTTGATGAAAGATGTGACCATCTTCCACAGGTCTGAGCGATTCGAAATTTAGTATTGTGTTACAATGATAATATTAGAAGAACATAGTAACCTTGAACTGATGTTGCAGCATCACCTGAAATTTGCAGAGTACCTGGAACTTACAGCAGAGGTACAGTGCTTGGGCTCATTGAAATGATCTCAATGAGTAGGTTATAAGTAGATAGATGGTAAACAAAGTCTGATGATGGAGTAGGAAAGAGAAATGAGGATAAAATTAGTAACGCTTCACTGTTGGAAAAAAGCCTGCAGCTGTGCAGATGTCGGCGAGACACATGTCGATCGTAGCGTTTAAAAAACTGGAATTAAAGGTTAAATTTAAAAGTTAAAAAAACCCCCGACACAAACAAAATTCTTTAAAAGGTAATAAAATAAAATGTATTGGACCTTTAAGTTCAATAAAGTAGATAATATTTTGATCCAAGCGTTTTCGCGTCGGGGGATGGCTAGTTAAAACGCCAAACAAACGAGGCTTATGCCTATTGTAGAAAAGATAGCTGCTGTTAACTTCCTATTTTCATTAGCCGTCCCCTGACGCAGCGACACTTGGATCAAAATAATACCTACAACTTATAATGAAGTTAAAGAGCCAACACATTTTATTTTATTATTTCTGGATAAATATTGTATTGTTGTCTAAGACTCACTAAAATGTGTTCATTATATATTTAATTTGGTGAAAAAACATTTCCTCTCTCTATAAATATCGTCATTACGTATAGTTCCTTGCTCTTTTTCAAGTAGTATATATAAGTATATATTTATATAATTTCTGTATTTATGTATGTATATATGGTACACCACAGACTACCTACAGTATTCTCTCCTTTCTCCCCATAATCCATCCAAAGGTTGTCTGTAAAAGATCGCTTTTAGCGATAAGACCGCCCATTGTGTCACCCTATGTAAAATTTCAACATTTATATCTGTAATTTTTATGGTGTGCATAATAAAGAGTATTCTATCTATCTATCTATCTAATGAAACGAAGTCCAAGGTTAATTCAGTAAGCATTTTTAGTTCAGTAATTTAATAACAAAAGGCATTCGCTAATCAATCATCACTTTGCTTTAGGGATAATAAACATCAGAATCAGCAATACAACTCCATAAGTTAAAATTATTGACTTCAAATATAGCGTTTTCATGAAATCATGATGTTTGAGGTCAATTCTATATAACTTATGGAGTTGTATTGCTGATTTTAATGATTATAATTCTGTAAAGCCATGTTAGTTACGGCCGCGAATCACATTTTAATCAAAATACAACCTGACACTGACCTGCAAATCGCAAAAAACGTAAGAAAATTTGATCAAACTTTAAAACTAATATGACGATTTGACTTTGGTATATTTTACGGTGAATCATGCTCTCAGTAAAAACATAACTCAACCTAACATCAAAGCCTACTTAACATTCTATGCACATAACGTTCCAATCCTGAATAATCTCGTGAGCAAAGCAGAACGGAAGAAACACAATCAGGGCCACCTAATTTAACGTCCTCTAATATGATGAATATTCTAGCCATGTATAAGTAGGGGAGCAAACGAAAATATTCAAATACATGAGACTGAAATCACAGGAATCTTGATTAGGTGAAGTAGTGGTGAAAGGAAATTGGATGACAGGTACAGCCTGACTGATATACTAATAAAAATGACAGTTCTTATTGTTTTAATTAATGACATATTTTGAGCTGATAAGCATCCACAATAAAACATGCTCTAAAGATCATGTATTATTGTGGATGCTTATTAAAATGTAGTAGCCAGTGTAATAATTTCAGAGAACGGTATTTCTTTTCCGTTTTTCATCAAAAGCCGAAAACTATCTGTTCTAAATTTCAAGTTGATAGCATTTTAGTAGTTCTTGAGGTAGCCAGCTGTCACAGATGGATAGACAGACGGACTGAGTCGCACCATAAGGGTTCCTTTTTACCATTTTGGTACGGAACCCTAAAAACGTATCATCTGTCAGATTGATACGTTTACGGCCATGCCGCGCCCCCGCCAGATGACGCACTGTAGGACTTACTGCTGCTATACCTGCGTGTAGCCATACCGCGACGCACGTCGCGCCCGCCCCTCCACTTGGCGCCGCCAGGGGCGCAGTCATCGTCCCACCATGGCATCGAGGACTTCACTCAATTTTTCTCTAATAGGTAATTCATTTTAAACAATTATCAGAACTTGTAAACCGAAATACAACAGATTTATACCCGTAGACGTCCATTATTTCGAAGCCCATAAAGAAACACTATACAGCGGCTGCGGCCGATACAGTCATCTTCAAACGATTGACAGAAAAGTATGATATTTTATATTCGTTTAACGCTGCATTTAGTGATTTTGTGGTGCAAATTGGCCTTAATGTTTATTAGGCAGAGCGGACCTACCTATCTTCTTGGCATTCCTTTATTGCTTCTTTCATAAGAAAGTTCATGACTACCTAAAATTTCTTCAATGGGGTTGGCTACTGTCAAAGTGGCGCTAGCATAGCTTTAACCAAAATTATATTCATTTGTATGAATGTTTTGATTTGATTTGATTTTACAAAATGCCTAAGAAATGTGAAGTGCCTTATTGCAAAGAAATAGGTGCACACCAATTTTCGATAGCTGTAGAATTTAAAAAATGTGGTTAAAAAAAGTAATTAAAAAAAGTAATTAAAAAAAGTGGTCTAATTCGGCTTTTTGTAGTAATGTATAATTGGCGAAAAGTATTATGAAATGTATACTTTCTACAAACAAAACTATTTCCTATATAAAATAGCTTGATGTATAATTTTAAGAGTATACCTACATTTCAATAAGGTCTGCTTTTCTTCCTTGTAAAGAAGCACCTCATTTTTTCAGTTCAGCCTTTAGCTCGCTTATTCTCCATGTTGAGTACATGTTTATCTTATCATCCATCCTGGTATTTTGATGAAAAAATTTACAAAACCGAACACACAAATTGAGTAAACAAATGTGACAGGTGAAAGCTATGCTAGCGTCATCTGCCAAAAGTTTTAAGGAGCCAACCCCATTATCCAACAGCTGTCATCAGCTGCAAAATTGAAGGAATTACTGTCATGAAACGTACGTTCTAGCATTATTTACAGAATTAACCTCTTTTATGATTTATTTAATTTATTTGACGCAGGCAGGTACGGTCAGCGACAAAATTCGGTTAGTACTGCTATTTTCAAGTACTTACATAATATCATCCACATTGCTACAACATTATACGATACATTGTATTTCAGCATTTCATAGTCAATATTCTTAATTTTACTTCCGTTCCAATTTTTATTAAATATTTAGCTCAATGATGACAAATTTAAAAAAAAAAAACTGAATTTAAATCGACTTTTGTCGCTGACTGTACCTGCAGTTTGAAATGCATCGATGTATAAACACAGCAACGTTCAATTGTTTCCTTTGGGACACAATATATCGGCGTCAGGTTTTGCGTATGTGACTTCTATTTACTTATTAAGATTTATGTGGTCTCTGAACGCACAAAAGCCTATACGGACTCAAAGTCAACATTCATATTTCAGCATTTCATAGTTAATATTCTTAATTTTACTTCCGTTCCAATTTTAATTAAATTAATCAATAATGACAAAAATTAAAAAAAACTGAAGCTGACTGAGCTGCTGACTGTACCTGCAGTTTGAAATGCATCCATGAATCTAGCGTATCAATACAGCAACATTCAATTGTTTCCTTTGGGACACAATATATCAGCGTCAGACTTTGCGTATGTAACTTCTATTTACTTATTTAGATTTCTGTGGTCTCTAAACGCACAAAAGCCTATACGGACTCAAAGTCAACATTCGTTAGGGAACCGCGCGTGTCATCTTTGACAAACGTGACCAGCCTGGATGATGTGACTGTCGGTATAAGAGAAATAAGGATAGTTTCTTTTAGTATCCATTGCTTGAAAGATTGTATATATAGAAATTGATTGGTTATATTAGTGAGCTAGGCATATCAATATTTCGTGTCAATAGGCTCGTCCCCTATTACATAGGACTTAAACGGGAGTGATATGTAGGTGCGAATGACGTTTTTGCGAAGGTCGCCAGTTCGAAAACTCATTGAATCGAAAACCGCTACATCGAATGACGTTATCGCAAAGGTCGCCATTTCGAAAAATTTTGTGAGCATTACGCCAGTTCAGAAGTCATGGTATCGAAATCCGATGTTGAGTTAATTTGTATGGGAATCAAACTCACGACTCCAATGAGACGAGAAACAGAGAGCATGGTCTTTTGACTTGGTTTGGGGAAAAAAAAAAGAAAAAAAAAAGATAGACAAATTAACTCAACATCGGACTTCGATACCATGACTTCTGAACTGGCGTACTGCTCGCAATTTTTTTCCAAATGGCGACCTATGAACGGCTCATACTGAGCATGTCGCGCGGACACAGATTCGCTCGCTTGCCACTTCTCCTGTTTTTTTATATTTCTATGGGATGTACTATAGGTACACTTCTGCCTAGCCCTTCGAGAATTACAGGCGTGATGTAATGATATCTCATGTATCAACAGTTCCTAGAAAATAACCTCCATGTATCATCAGGCAGAGAGCAGTGGTGGCCCAGTGGTAATGGCCACGACTTACCAGTTATATCGAGTGACTGGTAATTAGTGACCGATACTTAAACACATGATTGTACTCATGACAGCAAACAACTTTTACTAAGGAACCAACCCTGAAATCGCGAAAAAAAATCATATCATCACATGTTTCCTTACTTTTTGACGAGTTAGGCGAACATGAATGTAGGGAACAGCTGTTTTTTTTTCCGATTTCAGGTTTGGTCCCATAGTAAAAGTTGTTTGTTATCAAGGTACAATCATGTGTTTAAGTATCGGTCACTAATTACCAGTAACACTATGATTATAAGGTCCCATTAAAATAGGTGGACAAATTTTCACAGGGTGTTCTACCCATGAATATGAACAACTTTTACTATGGGACCAAACCTAAAATCGCGAAAAAAAAATCAGCTGTTTCCTACATTTTGACGAGTTTGGTGTAGATAAATGTACTGAGAAGCTGATTTTTTTTTCGCAATTTCAGAGTTAGTCCCATAGCTTAGTGAAAGTTGTTCATATTCATGGGTAGAACACCCTGTGTCCATCTATTTTAATGGGTGCTTATAGGTCGTGGGTACGAACCCAAGCAGGCACTTTACTTTGTGTAAATTATTTCATCGTCACTGCTCTCAAAAACGGTGAAGGAAAACATCGTGAGGAAACCGGCATATCCTAGAACCAAAAAAAAAAATCGAAGACAGTGTGATACGAAGACAGTGTGATATCCACCAACCCGCACTGGGCCCGCGTGGTGAATTATGGCCCACTCCCTCTCACAGAAAGAGTAGGCCTGTGCTGTGTTCTATGAGTATGAGATGAACATCAGGGATGCATTCTTTAAAGAGGTTGTCGGAGGTACAACCACATTTAGCAGGGTACAAATTCAGACTCCAGGAACATTTTAGGAAACTCAGAAATTCCTAGAAAACCTGGAAAAACTCAATACGCACTTACAAGATATGTGAGTGAACTTAACCAAAGAGGCAATAAAAGCTTCTCATCATAGTTTAACCGGGAAAATAAGTACCTACCGCTGTACCTATTTCGTGCTTTGCTCTGAAGTATATAAAACTTTCAACTATGTCTCTGGGTGTGACGTCACGTCCAAAGATTACGTGACCTTAGAAGGTGTTGCAGCTTTAAAAGGCAAAGGTTACTCAACATTTCTGGTGGGTTATATGTCAGTTCGTCTGTCACAAACACGTTAAAAATATTTTTTGAATGAAAATTGTATACAAATTATATAATAAGTTATGGAATGTGACTACTTTGCGGTATGCAATTTCAATATTTAATTTTTATTCCGCTAAGAACATGATCAGGGCTTGCTTGTAGAATGCAGCACCGCCCGCAAAAATATGTATATGCAGAAGGTGCCATAAATATCATGTAACATGCAACCCACAACCTGTACTCGATACATGTTTCAGGTTTTTTTACACATTACTTATATTTCCAAAATTTCAGTTAGGTATCTTGGTTTGAATTATTTTGTCTGTATTTGATTACGTTGTTTGAGAAATCAAGATGTCGTGAACAATCGAGCGTCAAAGGACTAAAATCTGTAACAGGCTATTGTTTTACAAGAATTAGATGGCCTATTCATAATTGCCTGGTGGAAAAAGTGAGGGTGGTCAATGTGGTTATTTATAAAAGTTAAGGAATACCCAAAGTGAAGCACCGTACGCTATGCCGTACGCGTGTGCTATGTGTGCGTGATTTGAGTATCTGCAAGTACGTCGTCACTCGTGTCACGTAATGGCGGCCGGTCGGCATACTATGATGTAAATGTGTGCGTGAGGCGTGTTTCTACAAACGGTACCGGCATACTTACTGTGCTTCACTTTCAATATGCGTGGCGCGGAGTCCTCCTTTTTTATAAGTCTATGGGAATACCAATATATTCTGATGCATTCATAAAACTACAAATAAACGGAGATATCTAGGTTCTAAGTTCTTCGTAACTTGCTTCCCTGTATCACAGAATAAATAATAGTACTTGCCTGTATTATTCAACACCCAAACGTAAGTTTGCTGAGAACATAAGTGTTACTCATACTTACAGATCCAGGTCGCATATAAAGTAGGGCACCCCAGCATAACAACAAACAGTGAACCCAAAACATTTTTGAATTTAGAACCAGAAACAAAAGACAGTTATGCCCATTGTAGCATACAAAGTCGCAAGCTGTGTGAGGACTTGTTGCATGAAATAGAAACCAAGTCACAATCCAAAATGTAAGTCTACACTGCACAGGTAACTGGTTTCTACGTACGGAATAATTCAAAAGATGCATCTCACTTCTTCGAAGTACCTAAGTTTATTCCACCATTCGATATTGAAATATTGTATCTTGTATTGGAAGTACGGCCAATTTAAAGTTTTGAATAAGTAGCTAGTTCGGTGAATAATTTGTATAGCCAAAGCGAGCTCTTACATATTGCATAGATTTCATGTTTTGATGTCGGAACTTTGTAGGAAACAGTCTTGTTGTGAGTGAATTATGTTTTATTTTATGGTGTATGTTTTGAGTAAGCTTATGATGATACAAAACTTTTCTTTAAGGCCCTGCATGCAAGCGCGGTTTAGCTCGATGTGTAAGTGAAATGGCGTTATGGCTATCTAGTTTGACGCACGAGATAGAAGACTCTCACGCGCACCGAAATTATGTCGTAAAAGTGCAAATAAAATCGTGTAAAATTAGAAATTAACTATTTAATAAAAAATAATCCATCAATGGATTCAGTTTGGCATTTGACATTTTGTAGTATATTTTTAACTATAATTATAATTGATAATGAAGGGATAAACAGGTTTTAAAGATTATTAAGAGGTGTTTGAAGATTTTTTTAGTGCATTAAAATATGTTATGTTTTGAGTTCCATCACTGTATGCGAAAATGACTTGAAAATATCGTATTTTTTTTATTTGTCAAAACTATTTACGGTTTATGAGATACACAGCTTTAAAAAACCTCCTTTTTGACCGTTTTCAAGAAATCTCCGCCTTGAAACATTATTAGGTATCCCCCAATTAATATCTACTAGTCATATTGCCATACCTACATACAGACTGACAGAAACAAACATGCATATACAAAGTTAAACCACTGAAAACGGGGGTATTGAAGTTTGTATGTTGGGGAAGACGAATAAATTGTTTATTTTCAGCATTCATTGTTATACGCACAGTTCCAAAATTTGATTCTCTACATTAAATTGCGAAAAACGTGGATAATATAACTGTTTTTAATTATTCGAAATCAATTCAGTAGTTCCCTCGACTAAGGAACAATGCCACAAACTTTGCCTCTTCATAGTATCAGGTTTTCTTCATTCGGTGCCTCCTCAACTAACTGCTGACAGTTTCCAAACTTCAAACGAGAAACTTCCTTAATTTCTCGTCTTAAGTTTGTCTTACTTATTGCACTGTACAATTTATTCAGAATTTCGGTGATACATTTAGGTGTGATTTTAATTTTGTGATAGATGTAAGAAACTCTAGAATTTTGGTGAGGCTGAGATGGGTCGCACTTAGCAAAGCAATTGATGACAAATGATGTAGTAGAATTTATAGGGCTTGATAAGACACTGCCAAAGAAAAGATTTTCAAGGCAAAGGTATTAATGTAAAATTAATGTAAATGTTTTTCAATGCAGTATAAATTTTGATGTGTTTAAATGAGCTTATTAGTTGAGATAACTAGATTGATTTATTTGGTGGATCAGGCTGTCTAATAACTTCGAAAAAGCTGCGACTGAAATGTAATAATATGTAAATTGTTAATTTTTATATATTCTTAATTCAATCATGTATTTAGATATGCTGTGGTTACCTGTAATTGAATGTGTATTACAAGATAATATATATTATACAAATTTTAATATTGTAGAAGATAATTGGCAACTCTGGGCAGAGAGAGGTGGAAATGGACAGTAATGGATAGTAAAAAATTGTAATGTTTATCTTGTTGGTAATCCTTAAACAAATAAATATATGGCTAAGTGATGCCTTTCTAAAGTACGATCAAGTTATCAATTGTAAACACAGTTTTTAATCTCGTGGTTCAATTTAACTTTAATCAATTTAATTTAAATTTAGATGAACTTTAATTTAATCAATTCAATTTAAATTTAGACTATGATGAACAGAAATGGAACTCCAATACAACTTCAAGATCCCCCCTACTCCCCCTCCCCCCTACCCCCTACCCCTCCCTACCCCCCCTACTACCCCCCGATCCCTTCTACTTTGCACTGCACTGACCATTTACAACAAACTACAAACTAGCGTATGATTCTCCATTTCCTTTATCAATCATCTGGCGTTGACGTGACAAATATACCTCCTCTCGAGGGCTGATGCCTGATGTATGTGAGCGTGTGTCAGAGATATGCCAATGTCACGTGCAGGCTTGTAACATGGGTTTAGACATAGAATAATGATCTATAGAAGCGAAACTCTTGATCTGAACACGTGGACAGATCAATCTAAAGTGATTTACCTACGCCATATCGATGAAACCGGGTGGGTGCCGTCCAAGATACGGGTGAATAGAATAGACATTTATTTTACAAATATGGGTAATACATACCTAATAGGTGTTAAGACACATTAAAGCTCAGCCATATTTCACCATTCGGCATGCAAACATTTAAGTATAAAATAACAGTGAAGTCGGAAGTGTGTGTGTCTGTTACGTTATGACGCTACTCGTCTACACGCACACATTTACAGCGTGTTTGTACACTTGGTTACCACAAGTAAAGCGCGCTTCAATTCGTAAGATAAAAATACTGTATGCTGAAATATCTTGGCAAGTAGGCACATAGGCACTATGACACACATGTTATCTCACTCACACTCGCCTAATGCCACCATTTGGTTCCTCAAAATTGTTACTGCGCAGCCTTCTGCACGAAATTTGGACTTACCAAGATAAATCGTACTGTACTGTATCGGCAGCATCGTCGTTCGCTCAAAGGACAGTATGTAAGTTTCGCTTCTAATCAGTTTTGTTATTCTATGGTTTATAACTCTATGACTAATGATTATTGTTGTTCTATGTATACGGTTGAATTAGAGCAATTGTAGTTGCGGTTGAGCGCTGGATTGATGTTCGATTTGGGCGGTGTGTGGTTTGTACTGGCTGCAATATTATTGTGTCGGTATCGATAGAGAATGAGACTTTGATTGATAAAATATTGTATAAATGATGAACATTTCAGCGGTGTTTTCCCCCTACATACTCCTTAACAAGCACGGCTGTACAATCTAGAAAGTAACAATTTGTTCTCGGTATAAAAAAGAAGTAACGTCGTCATCATTATATCCTACTTAATTCTCATCAACGGTGACTAAGATACAGTCGCAACAATATCTTATCCAATACAATTTCTTCTTAAAATCTACAAAACCATTTCAATATTTACTATCAAAGTAAAATACGAGCATTCTGGTCGTAACTGAAACAATGTTAGTATTTATCTGCAACCGTTGTTTTAACCAACAGAATTGTGTTCCAGCATTTGTTGAAATTCATTTAACATTCGCTCGAAATATTACCATGTGAAATAACATGAAGATTGCTGCTGCAGATAACGTGACCATAACCACATATAGTAAGTTTACGTTACGTTTACGTTACGTTTACGTTAGAGTTACAAAAAGCTGTTGAAATATTTGACACCGGTTAATTTAGTCTAGGGCCTTGTGTATGAGGTTTATGACTCGTAAAAGTGAAAGTTATATTTTTCAGGTTCAACAACCACCGGTTTAGGGAAATTTCTACACGAAGGGCTTTTTCAGTTTTTACACGTGTATTTTTAGGGGTTATAAAAGTTTTTTTATGAGAAAAACAATAATTAGAAAATTGGTCTAGCTTTCTCAAAAATGACTTTTTGAGACGTGGCAAGGGCAACCAAGTGTTTTAGAAAATCTGTAATAATACATAATAATGTGTGATAACACGATTACGCGGTATATTCGGGATAGCCATTACAATCAAAATCTTTTGAGAACCCGCCAACTTGACAGTGACAGTTGACATAAACAATATAAAGTTGTCATAAAGAGACGCTAGTGTTGAGTGAGCCAATTACCACCATCTTTAAAATATTATTCACTGAAACCATTTTTAAAAGAGGAATCCCGTAGAAAACCGTTTTACGCGATGAAAAGTATGTACCGAAATAAGCTGACTGGTAGATCATTTTCCCCAACCAAAATTATTGACATTGAATATTAGCAGAGAAGATGGTATCATTACAAGATCAAGTAAATGCGATTCAGTTTCAGTGTTAATCAATAAATCCACTTAGTTGATAAAATATGCAGACCATTTCAATTGGAAATAGCTATCGTTTGATTAAATACTGTAGCTAATACTATAAGTGGACTAAAAGCGAATTTAAGCCCAATTATATGGAGCGAGTTTCTAGACCGTTTTAGGCGAGAATTTGCATAGACTATATTAACTACGAAGACATAATATGACCTATTGGTGATGTTCTTCAGAAAAGTCAGGTGCGTATTACTCGCAACTGGGCGGCGTGCGTGTATGACCAGGGGAGCTAAAACTGCCACTTTGGCAGAATCATATTAGGATAATAGGTATTTATGAACCAAATTTGAAATCGTAAAACGGTCAGAAACTGACAATTCATAATTTATCTGCGTACAATTCAAAGCACGCAATTAATCTGTTTGACAGTTTTGTATGGAGATTCGTAAAATGGTCCACAAATTATGAATTGCTTTATTGAAGTTTAATGTCAAATAGCACAATCATAATAAATTGCTGCGAATTCAGGAAATTAACCGCTTTTAGAGGAATTGCTTAATGTGGCCGGTTTAAGGCCCCCAGATGTATGAACGTAGACGAGGCAAAAGCAGTATGTAAGGATCGTAGCAGATGGCGTTCTGTAGTTTCTGCCTACCAAGCTCCATGGGAAGAAGACGTGAGTTTATTTATGTATTATGTACATTAATTCGTCAGGCAATTATCGCCCACGTCATCATAATCTGCCTGCCCTTAAATCTGTTTATTTGGGGTCACCACAGTCAATCAACTCAGCCTATCGCAGTCCACAACACCTTGTCCTCTGCCTTCCGGATCTGGTCAGTCTCAGCCATCTTTATAAGGTCGTCCTGGCTGGGGAGCGTCCCACACTACGCTTGCCGATACGCGGTCTCCTCACCAGGGCTCGTCTGCTCTACCGACCATCGATCCTTCGACAAACATAGCCAGCCTACTGCCACTTCAGCATGCGTATTCTCTAAGCTATGTTGGTAACTCCAGTACTTTTCTGGGTCACTATTTAGCAATGACAGAATTTCTCTTGACTTGTGAGGCGAGAAACTAACTCCGTGAAAATGAGCTGTTAGCTTTCTAGCAACCTTTAGTGTTTAGTCATTGGAACAATCTAATTCTATCTGTGAGGCATTTTCACTTGATTATTAATTCATTTGAAACACAGTTCGTTGTTCTGTTTTATTGCCCTTGGAATTTAACAATAAGTAGGTACCTACAGTTCGATGATACAGTTGGCCCAGAGGCTGATCAATGACTTCTGTGCTATAATAGCAGGTGGGTTCGATTATAAAATTAAACAAAAATATATATACGGCCTACCTACATAACTAATCAATGAAAATAAACCAAACCATTTACCTACCTACTTGAATGATTTGAAATTATTTGGAAAAACTAGGTACAAATTATTATTCTTGGAACAATACTAATTCTACCTATCAACTTCGAGCAAATACACTGCATAACGGAGTCCATTCTGCAAATGATCGGCCATGCGAATTTCTAATTGTATGCCACAAATGTAGTTTAATTTGCAGTAACTGTCACAAGATGGGGACCGGTGTAATGCAAACCTGGTATCTGTGATTTAACTGCAGAATGTGGGTATATTGTTGTGCTCCTATATTGTGTAAAATGTAAGTGTACCTACTGAAATTGCCAAATTTGTTTATTTGACAACTGCGACCCGCACCCTAATTACGTAACGCACTACCAATAGGAATTTGAATCATTTTGAAACAAATTGCTAATCCATTGCTTCAAATGTTCGAAAAATTTGTCTGCTCATCAAAAATATAACGCAATGAATGTAATTGAACTGTCAAAATGAAACAGATTCCAATCGATAGTGTGTTACGCAATTAGGGTGCCGATCCTGCTTCGTACGGTTTTTTCGACTTTAGAAAAACTCAAGATTACTGTATTATAAAATATGTAAAATATTAATGTATTGTACACATAATTAAATGATGGCAAAACCGCATCAGAATCCCAACAACGCGGTCACATATACATATACGAAAAACGATTTTAATTGTATGTAGGTAGGTATATTTATATGAGGGCAATATTAGAAAATGCCAAAGGAAAAAAAAACAGAAGCTTACGATTGGTTATTGTTACAAAATAAACAAACAACATTGGCTGTCCTAATTGCCTAAAGCTTGGGATTTATTCAAAATTGGGATTCCTTCAAAGTGGGGATTTATTAATTTACTAGCTTTTGCCCGCGGCTTCGCCCGCGTGGAGTTCGCAAATTATTAATACAATGTACCCATGATGTTGTAATACTTATCTTGATTCAAAAGAGTGTCCGTGGAGTTTCTTGCCCGTTCTTCTCCATAGATCTACGTTTTGGAATGGGCAACTAACTTCAACTTTCTGACCGACTCTTTGACAATTCAAAAGTGCCAGTAATTGGTTTAATTGAAATAAATGCTTTGAGTTTGAGTTTGAGTTTATCCCACGGGAACGTACTACTGGGATAAAAAGTATTCTTTGTCCTAATCCAGGTCATGGTTTGTCACCCATGTGTCAAATTTCATACAAATCCGTTAAGCCGTTTTAGCGTGAAGCCGTACCAAACAAACTCACTTTCGCTAATATTAGTTAAGATTAGTATTCTGTTAGGTTTTTTTTTTTCACATCCGGCTCCTACAGGATCTCCATTTCGACATTAGGCTAATTAATGTACGGGCTACCTCTTTTTAATCGACGAAAAAAAAGGAGGAGGTACCACGCATAACTTTTTGGAATATCATTTCATTATCATCAGTATAACATACTTCAGTCTGCGAAGGATTGAAGGCCTCTTCAGTTGCACACCATTGACTTCGATCCCCAGCCACTGTCATCAATCTCAGACCATAATGTCAGTACATACGACCATATTGTCAGTAGATAATAGTAGGTTATTCTGTGTATACAGATTGACCATTGATTAAGTGGCTGCGTATATCAAGTACACATACTTAATCAAATTCAATTATCGATGTGAACGCTTGGCATTCAGTTTAGTTAGAGACACGGATCACGGCTAATTCTTGTTATAATGAGTCATAATTATGTATCTACACACATCGTCGCTAATCTAACTAAGTGACGTAACTGATTTGAAGAAAATTTTACGGGGCAAGCTATTTTTCTTTTTAGGGTTCCGTACCTCAAAAGAAAAAAACGGAACCCTTATAAGATCACTTGTTTGTCCGTCTGTCTGTCTGTCTGTCTGTCAGTCTGTCAAGACAGTTTTCTCAGAAACGCGTGAAGGTATCAAGTTGAAATTGATATCAAATACGTAAGTCTATGGTTTCTTGAAGTCCTAAAAAATTCAAGCTTCTAAGTCAACGCAATAAAAAAATACGTCCATTTTGCGACACATTTTGATACTCGCAACTGTCGCAAGTAAATAAAAACCCATAGGGTACTTCCCATTGACCTAGAATAATGAAATTTGCCAAGAAGCAAGGTCTCCCAGCACAAGTAAAGGAAAAAGTCCGAAAATTGTGAATTTGTAATTTTACGACATAAAAAATATTTTTTTTTGATATCCAATGTTAAGTTGGTTTTTGGGATAATTTCTTTTCAACTACGGAACCCTTCATTGTGCGTTGTCCGACACGCACTTGGCCGGTTTTTTTTTTTTGTAAACTGTAGATATATCGGTCTCTATTTTTGCATTATTCATGGAGACCGTAAGGCATATACAGATTCGCCGATTAGACAGATCGATTCGACTTGGAAAATGTATCAAATTACTATAGTTAGGTCGGCTATCAGCTTTGTTCAAAATGTCAGATACGTCAGTTAGTTAAATTAGCGACGATATTGTTGATGCTAACATAAGCTTTCAGCCCGAATGATGATGACTCGCTGTTATTAACACAACACAAGCACAACATAACACAAGCATTAGGTTGCTTAGCTTGGGACTAGATGGCGTTGTGTGAAATGTCCAAGGATATTTATTTATTTATTTTATTTATTACGAAAAGAAACAACAACTCTTACTATGGGACTAAACCTGAAAACGGGAAAAAAAAATCAGTTCCCTACATTATGACGAGTTATGCGAACATAAATGTTGGGAATAGATGATTTTTTTTCGCAATACAAGTTTGTTCCCATAATAAAAGTTGTTCACAATGATGAGTACAATGACCTCTTATCGGATCGAACAGGGTTTTTTTACATAGAGGTGTTCAAACCTTGCGCAAATAGTCGCGTGACTTCATAATCATTAAAACAATCGATGCGCGCAGTCACGTCCTGCATCCCTCTCGCTCGTTCGCTTTACTTTGGCCAGAGGTTACAATTATCTGCAGTTCTCATTCTCACGATTCAGAATCCTGGTCCACCTCTAGATTACAGCAACTGTACACTTTGGGAAAGAATGTCCCAGGAATAGACGGGATCCGGATCCGGTCTCCTACATCGCGGCACTACATCGAATAAGCTCTGCGTTCCGCATCTCATGATCAGAATCGACTTATTAATTTCCATTTCCATTTATGTTCTAAATCTCGTCTCGCCACTCAAGCACGAGGTTGTGAGTTCAAATCCGGGCAAGTACCAATGGGACTTTAACAATTCATATGTACTTTCTATGTTTAGTAATAACAGCCGCAAGGGTCGATCCATCAGGTTAAGCTACGCTTGCCGGGGTTGGTTCGTCGATGGGTGACCATCTTTACCTTGCCTCGAAAAGTACGATCCCGGCTGTCATTAGTGGATCTTTGACAGTTGTTATACGGGTTGTCAGAAGCCCGAAAGTCTGACAACCAGGCTTACCATATATCCCCGTGGTATCATATTTCCCAGTTACTAGGTTGTGTAGGTCAGATAGGCAGTCGCTCCATGTAAAATACTGGATAGTAAATAAATTCAGCTGCATCCGGTTAGACTGGATGCCGACCTCAACATTGTCTAGGCAGATGATGATGTACTTTCTATGTTTATCTTAGACATTACTGGCAGCAGTGAAGGAAAACATCGTGAGGAAACCTGGACTTTATAGTTAGTAGGTGTAAGTCTGAAATCGCCAATCCATCTTGAGCAAGCATGGTGAACGTGTCTTCTCTGTATGAGAAGAGATTTTGAACAGCAGTGGTATAATAAATGCGGGTATTATTACGGCCTAAATACCTTCCTAATTCACAATAATGAGAGACATCAACTCGCTTTAGAACTACTGATGGAAGTACGTCCGTTAATCACGGTAATTGATATACAAATTAGTTAATGCCCTCTCGGTATTAAGTATGAATTAGTGAACAAGATTGTTTACATAATGTAGCACTAATTATTGTTAAGAGCTGATTGATAAGGGGCCGCTATGAATTCGCGATATGCTGAATAATATTAGACTATGAGTACATGGCAAACGTCTCTTCCCCTATATAGAAACAACGGCGGAAACAAGTGCGAGTCGGACTCGCGCACGAAGGGTTCCTTATCATTATCTATGAAAACGGCAAAAAAATCACGTTTGTTGTATGGTAGCCCCCCCTAATATTTATTATATTCTGTTTTGTAGTATTTCTTTTTATAGCGGCAACAGAAATACATCACCTGTGAAAATTTCAACTGTCTAACTATCACGGTTCATGAGATACAGCCTGGTGACAGACGGACAGACGGACGGACAGCGGAGTCTTAGTAAGTCGGCGTTGGCACGAGCGTAATAAAATCGCGGCGGGATTTTATCGCGCACTGGATTTTCAACTCTCGTTGTTGAGCCGAGCGTTGAGAATCCAACCTAACAAAAACAGAGTGCATCCGAGCGTGACGAAAAACACACTGTTGGATTTTCAACTCCCGGCGCTAAGCAGAGAGTTGAAAATCCAGTGCGCGATAAAATCCCGCCGCGATTTTATTACGCTATTGCGAACGCCGACTAATAGGGTCCCATTTTATCCTTTGGGTACGAAACCCTAAAAAGCGGGTATTGGCCAACACGCTTGTTCTTGCAGAGTGTTTTGATTATTTGAAATCAATAACTGAAATCTAATCGGGTGCTGCACAGGTCGATCGAAGGTTAAACTACGCTTGCTTGTATGGGTGACCATACTTAGGTACTTATCGAGAGTGGTTTAACGTGATTTCCGAGGCAAGCAGGGGGCCTCGGAAGCACGTTAAACCATTAGTCCCAGCTGTCACTCGTAGATCTTTGACAGTCTTTACGCGTAGTCAGAAATCCAAAACTCTGACAACTAGTCTTACCAAGGGGTATCGTGTTACCCAGTAACTTGGCCGTGGAGGTGAGGTAAGCGAAGTAAAATACTCAGCCGCATCTGGGTTGACTGGAAACCGCAAATTGAAATTAAATCGAATCTAATCTCTATTCTTCACGATGTTTTTGTTACCGTTATGATTTACCTTGACATTGTAGAAAAGTAGTTATTTTCATATTTACTTCAATAATTATATAAGTAAGTATTAACTATCTAAGCAGCCCTATCCCATTTTCATTTATGAGTTTCATAGTTTCATTTACGTCATGACATTCACGTTGACACGATTTCCTTGTTATAATAATAAATTATTTATTTCGGACTACAAATACCTACAAGTACACAGAACCCAATCTATCCGTTTAAAGTATTAGTAACAATAACTTAAAAACTGTTGTTATGTTTGTAAACTTATCACACTAAATATTATAAAGGCGAAAGTTTGTGAGTGTATGTGTGTTTGTTACTTTTTCACGCTCAAACGGCTCGGCCAGGAGGTGGCTGACACCCTGGATTTACACATAGGCTATTTTTTATCATATAAATACTCGTAGGTATGCTTCTACGTAAGCAGTGACATTACTGATAAGCCTACACACATTCACCGTTAATAAAAGTTTACCATAATATGAATGAACCGCCCACGATTAATTTTGTGCTAAAGGTTAGCTACAAATGACATTAACAGTGACGTATTGATGTCATAAAGGAGTCATACGCACTGAGTTGGTTCGCTTTGTTCCCGGTAGTTTAATGTCACAACAGGATGCTATCATCATCATTATTTCAGCTGAAAGACGTCCACTACTGTATATAGGCCTCCCTCAAGCACCGCCACTTTGACCAGTTCTGTGCTTCCCGCATCCAGCGGATTCCTGCGGCCTTCAAAAGGTCATCCGTCGACCTTGTGGGAGGCCTTCCAACGTTACGTCTTCCGGTACACGATAGGTGAAATACTTATGTAGACAGTTGTGGACTCGCTGAGAACCGTACGCACTGGGGGCGAGCTACTCGTGAACTCTAGCCCAGCGCCGCGCGGCGGGCCGCCGCAAACGGACGTGACGTCACGTAACCCACGTCGATAACATAAGCATTTTTTTATCCCAAAAATAATTAAAACAAACCACTTCCTGTACAGTCAAAACAAACCAAAATGGACGTACTACTATTAATCTGTGATACTACCTGTACGCCAGACCCTCATACGTATGAGGGTCTGGCGTACAGGTTACCTACACAAACTCTTTACAAAATGTATGGGAAAAGTTTTTTGCAATTTGTGAATTTTTGAGTACCTACTCCAACGATGGTTGGTCCCGTAAAAGTTTTTGATCAGTATTAGAAACAGGATCGATTGGCATCAAAAAATGTTTTTGTGTAAAATGGCTATTTTCTTGCTAACTGTATTTTTTTTTTAAATCTGTGAATGGGGATCAAAATTCCATAAAAAATTATGGATAGTCTCCTAAGACCATTTTCGCGGAGCTGCAACGAGTAAGGTACTTCCCCTTACTGCCCCGCTGAAAGATTCCACCCTGTATACCTATGTATAGATAGTAAACATTCAGAATAACTATGTTTTTATGATTAAAACATAGGTATACGATGATAAAATCATAAAAAACATAGTTACACTCTAATTGGGGTATGGTGTGTGATAATTCCCTAATAATAACCTAAAAAATCCCTTATAATAACCTAAAAAAACAGCTTGAATTAATCGAAAAAGAAAAACGAGATAACTTACAGTACATTTACACTCTCGAGACTAGAATTGAAAACCTTGAAAATGCGCAAAGAATTTCCAGCATAGAGATAAGAAATATTCCTCCTAGAAGAGGAGAAACGAAAGATGATCTGGCTAAGTTAATGAATACAGTCGGACAAGCCATAAATGTTACGATACAAAATAGTGACATAAAAGATGTCTTCCGAATTAATACTAAAACCGAAGGAAACAAACCTATTATCTTGGACTTCAACTCAGTTTTACTTAAAGAGAAATTTTTAGAACATACAAAAAACTTCAACAAGCAACATAAAGAAAATAAATTGAATACATCACATCTACATATTCATGGCTCCAGTAAACCAATTTTCATAGCTGAAAATCTAACGAGCAAAGGAAAAAGGCTGTTTTTCTTAGCGCGTGACTTTGCTAAGACCTATAAATCTGCATATTGTTGGGCCGCCTACGGCAAGATATTTATTCGGAAAAATTAAGGAGATAATCGTATTCGTATAAATTCGGAGGCTGATTTAGATAAGCTTAAATCAGAGTGTGAACTCTGACTAGCTACTTTTTCTTTTCTGCAGTATTTTATTATATTTTATTTAACTTTGTTTATGTTAACACTTAATATTTTATTAACAACTATTGAACACTTTTTAATAACTATTGGATACTGTAATATGTTAATTTTAATAATTTTAAAAAATGTTTTACATTATGTTCATTTCACAATTTTCGAAAAATTTTATGTAACTCTTACCACATTATACTCATCCACGTTCACACACATAAACACACACATAATAAATACAAACACAGACGGTTATCTTATTGGGTTAGATGTTTTAATAATTTCTGTAAAGGTTATAGACATGAGACATAGTGTCATTCGATGGTTGGCAAAATGTAAAGATAATTTCAATTGCACCCTAAAATATTATGTTTTGAAAAATGGATGACTTTAACGTGATACTAAATAATGATTTGGATTCTGTTACTGTAGCTCAATCCGCCACTTGTGACATTGAAGACTGCCACTCTTTGTTAAAAAATTGTTCGAATACCCTAAAAATATTAACTCAAAATATACGTAGTATTAATTGCAACACTCCTAACTTTCAAACATTACTCGCAAGGTCAAAAGTTGATTGGGATATTATTGTTCTAACCGAATGCTGGTTGCAGCGAAATCCTACTGTTCCTGAATTCGATGGCTATGTTTCATTCAATACTCGAAATAATAAAACTCAGAATGAAGGTGTGGTCATTTACAGCAAAAACATAGAACAGTACAGTATTGATGAACCGGAAATTGTCGACTCAAATTGCCTTATTTTAAAAATAAACACAACCACTGCAATCGTTGCTGTCTATCGACCACCTAGTCATAAAAATATCGATAACTTTTTAATGTCCCTCAACGAATGTTTAAGCAATCTCTCATCCTTTCAAAATATCATATTAGTTGGCGATATTAATATTGACATTATTGAAAATTCCCAAGATAATAGATCCCACGCATATCTCAACCTTATCGCTTCTCATGGTATGCTTCCAGCTCACACGATTCCTACTCATAGTTGCACGTGCTTAGATCATATAATGTCAAAGACAAGATTATCAGCATCCTGTTATGTTGCTCATACTTCGGTTACCGACCACAATAGCGTTATACTACTTTTAGACCGGGCAACTAACAAAAACCCAAGCCCCAAAATTATTAAACGAATAGATGACGCAGGACTTGAAACGGACGTTAACAACTTAGATTTTGAAAAGATTTACAGTATGACAGATGTTAACGATGCAACCAACTTTTTTATACACTACCTAGGCCAAACTATAAATGATAACACAAAACTAATCACAACATCTAGACGTAAAATAATATTGAAGCCTTGGATAACACCGGGCCTACTAAGATGCATGCGAAATCGTGATCAATTACATATTAAAACCTTAAAGAATCCAGATAATGAGGTAGTACTGTGCACTTACAAAAGATACAGGAATTTTTGTAACGATATATTAAAGAAAGTCAGACAAAGTTACGAGCAAGATATGATTAAAAAAGCAGGGAAAAACAACAAAAAACTTTGGGAAGCAATCAAAAATATTACCTATACTAATAAAGTCAAACAGCAATCCACACAGCTAATTTCAATAGACAATCCCATTGAATCAATTAATAAAGTAAATTCTTTTTTTGCAAATGTAGGTAAAAACTTATCAGAAAAATTACTCTCACAAAATATCAATCTTTCTAATGCAGAACCCAATCGTCAGCCTACTAATTCTTCACAAAATTCCTTTTTTCTTCTTCCTACTGATGAAGATGAAATACGGTCGTTAATTATTAATTTTAAAAACGACTGTGCAGTTGGCGTTGATAATATATCTGGATCTTTTTTAAAACGATTTATTGATATTATTGTTCCTCCACTTACATACATATGCAATCTTGCTTTCTCCTCTGGAATATTTCCGCGTGCCTTTAAAAAATCCAAAATTGTACCCATATTCAAGTCCGGAGACAGATACTGTGTCAATAACTATAGACCAATCTCCATACTACCAACGTTATCAAAAATTTTAGAACGATTAATGAACACCAGGCTCACTAAATATCTTGAACAGAATTCACTTTTATCTCCATCACAATTTGGCTTTCGATCTGGCAGGTCAACAGCTGAAGCCGTCCACGAACTAACAGATCACATAGTCAACAAACTAGACAATAAAAAAAAGACCTTAGCCATTTACCTAGATTTGGCTAAAGCATTTGACACAGTATCTGTTCCCATTTTGATAAATAAATTAGAGAATATGGGAGTAAGAAGTTTACCACTTCAACTATTCATAGACTATTTGTCTGACAGAATACAAACTACTAAAATAGATAGTTGGATTAGCGACGAGCTTCCTAATCAGTACGGCGTTCCACAGGGCAGTATCCTTGGCCCAACATTATTCTTAGTTTACATAAACGACTTATGTGAAATCAAGCTGCAAAATGGTAAAATCATCACTTTCGCCGATGACACTGCCTTGATATTCGATGCTTTCACATGGGAAGATGTTAAAAATTATGCTCAACAAGGTTTTGATACTGTTTATAAATGGTTACATTCCAATTTGCTTACCCTCAATGTCGATAAGACAAAATACATGACATATTCCCTTAGACCCCCGGACCAACCAAATTTCAACTTGAAAGCCCACTCATGCAATTTTACTAACCATTGTTCTTGTCCCGTGTTAATTAAAACTAATTCTATTAAATATCTTGGCATAATCATAGATTATCGTCTCAACTTCCAACAACACATTGAAACATTAGTTAAAAGAATCAGAAAATTAATCTACATTTTTAAAAATCTAAGACATTTAACTGATACATCAGTTATTAAGACAGTTTACTTTGCACTATGCCAATCTTTGCTAGTATATTGCATTACCACATGGGGCGGTAGTTCTAAAACTTATATGATAAATTTAGAGAGAGCCCAAAGAGCTGTATTAAAAGTTTGTTGCTTTTTTCCAAGGCTATATCCAACTATGCAACTTTACCAACACTGCCAAGTGTTAACGGTTCGGCAGTTGTTCATATTCATTACAGTATTAAAAAAACACTCTGAACTTCCCATGATTCACGATTTCCTTTCACTAAATAGACGATCATCAAATGTTTGTTCTATCATCCGATTTAACACTGCTTTCTCCCATAAGTTTTTCTGTTTTCTTGGCACTTTTCTGTACAACTCTATCAATAGCAAAATATATATTTACACAGATACAAAAGCTATTTGTAAAAGAAATTTACGCATTTGGCTTTTAAATCTCGACTACACTGCCACTGAAAACTTATTAAAACCAGTGTCTTAACACCCACACATTTACACTCACACTCCTACACTTACAATCATCCATACACTCACCCTTACTCTCATTCATACACTCATTCATTTCATTCTTCATTTTTCGTTAAGCTCATTTGTATTTTATTTTGTTTTGTCTAAAAACGTATCATTAATAATAATAATATATCTACTTATAATTTGTACATTTCATTGAAAGTATATCTTGACTAACCATTTGGTAATGTAACATGTGCAACAAAAGAGCCGGGTGATCTGTAACTCAGGGCCCTCCTACTTCAGACACCTTTCTCTATATAAGATTGTGCATATAATATCTAGTGCCTGTAATACTGAATGAGAAAAATAAAGATTTTATGATTATGATTATGATTCCGGGACATATTGTATAATATAAAGATTGTTTGTTACTGTACCAACAACTTAATTAAGTTAGCCACTTTTAATTTTCCGACCATCATTTTAAATAGTAGCCAGCTTACTCAATCAAAATTCGAAGCTCATAATTCATCTATAGAAGAAAGGTGAAATATTTTTAAATTGTTACACTTTATATTCGCGTCACGCCAACCGACTTGCCTTAGAATTTAGATGAGGTTGTCACCAAAACGTTTTTTCATATCATCAGAAATAAATTCCCGAAATGTATTGATTATCTTTGGAGTAGATTCAAAAGGCAATTGTATGCCAAAGCTAGATAAAACACAGCAACAAAAACAAATCCGTTTTGTTTTCACGTAAAAAAATAAAATAAATACGAACAATCATTGAGCAAATTACATTAAAAAAAACTTTTGAAACGGTAGTTATCAAGTCGTTAAGGAAAAATATGTTTTGTTGAACTGCAATTAAGCGCAATTGCAGTGCCCCTGAGCTCCAATTGCTTTACACTTTATGTTCATGTATTAACATGAAGGCGTGACAAATTGTAACGATGTAAAAAGACGCTTAACGAAGCAGATACTCACTTGTTCTTCCTGTCATTATGATATTTTTAGGGTTCCGTAAAAGGAAACGGTTAAAAACCGGACAAGTGCGAGTCAGACTCGCGCACGAAGGGTTCCGTACCATATTATATGTTTAACAATCGCAAAGATAACTTTTTACTTATTTTATAATGATACTGTGTTGTGTCATTGTGTCACCCTATGTAAAATTTCAACATTTATATCTGTAATTTTTATGGTGTGCATAATAAAGAGTATTCTATCTATATCTTCTATCTATACTGTGAATTACAAGGTTATTTTTTGCAGTTGCAGAAAATCACCCATGTTTAAACAAAATACCTTATCAATCGCCGTTTTCAGTATTGTTGATTAAATACAGTATTCATGGTACCTACATGGTATAAAGAAGTTTCAAATTCCTAATTTGTTGAATTGTTGCGCTAGAGCTCGTACAAAAATGGTCTAAAATTTACAACTTTTGCGGCCCCCTATTTCTTAATTTTAAAAGATTAAAAAAAGATATGTTTGTACTCTACCCAATGAGTTCTAGACGATGACACACATGCTAGATTAATTTTTTTTTTTTTTTTTCAAAATGAAAAGTTTATTGTATGGGGATCGACCCCTTACATTTTTAACTTTGCTTTATTTTTATTATTTGTTGTTATAGCCGTAATAGACAGCGGAGGCTTAGTAAGTTTGTACTGGACTGTACGTGGTTGTCTGATTTCATGGATTTTAATTTTCTTGCGCGGAACCCTAATTATTTTTCTAAAATAAAAATAGCCTATACTTCGCCATATGTCGTCAAAATCGGTGAAAATTCGTTTGGCAAGTTTCCTAACTTGCCTCAAAGTACCATTTTTTTAATCGGACTGCGCTTTAAAATACTTCTATACAAACTTTAACATCCCTAACCTCATTTGAGGCGTAGTTTTGAAAAACTAATAATGACAAACATTATTAATTACTTATGCAAGTATTTGTGCTAAGTTTCAAGTTCATTAACCAAATTAGTAAGATTTTTCATATAAACTGTAGGTATCTCTGTTTTCACGAACACAAATAAAGAATTTCAAAAGTCGTCTGGTATGTTTCCATAACTTGACTCAAACATTATTTACACCAATTTTAGAGTTAATCAAGCCCCCATTAAAATTCTCTGCTATAAAATCAACTTTTCACCCCTTAGGGGTAGATTTCTGGAAAACCCTGATACACGTTAGTCATAATTTTTGGTCTCAAGTATAAAAACTGAGTTTTGAGTTAATCGGACCGCGTGTTAAAGTTCTTCCATACAAACTTTGACACCCCCAATCCCTCCTTAAGTCTTTAAAGTTTATCATTTTTAGTTTTCCTAAACTACCCCCAGTTTAGGAAAACTAAAAATGAATAACTTTATAATTTACTTAGATGAATATTCGTGCTAAGTTTCAAGTCTATTAACTCAAGGGATAGGATTTTTCATACAAACTTTCATCCCCTATTTTACCCCCTTAGAGATGTAATTTTCAAAAATCCGTCCTTAGTGGATGTTTACACTATATAAGGTATCTATGTGCAAAATTTCAAGTCTCTAGGTCCATTGGTTTGGGCTGTGCGTTGATATATTAGTCAGTGACGCAGTCAGGACTTTGATTTTTTTATATATATAGATTTACCATGTTTTTTTAAGACCACAGACTTCTTATAGGTTTTCCTGTAATCTACAGGCATAGAACTATTTTGTATATTTTTTTCAAAATTTTAGGCTCAGTAGTTTCGGAGATAGGGGGGGGGGGAATGGTAAATTTTCGTCAATTTTCTTAAATAACTTTAAAACAATATATTTTAAAATTATAAAAAAAAATATATTTGAGACCCTCATAGTAAGCCCTTTCATTTGATATGTCACACGGTACAGTTTACAAAACTTTTTTTTTAAATTTTCTTATTTTCCCCCTAAAAGTGACTCTAATATTCAAAATTCATATATTTACTTTAGCTGTACGTGTTTGGGTCACAGACATCATCATGTTTGGGTCATATGTGTACCAAATTTTAACTTAATCGGTCCATTAGATTCGGAGCAAATTGGCTGTGACAGACGGACAGACGGACAGACAGACAGACAGACAGACACACGAGTGATCCTATAAGGGTTCCGTTTTTTCCTTTTGAGGTACGGAACCCTAAAAAGGAACCGTTATGGTGTGACTCGGCCTGTCTGTCTGTCTGTCTGTCACAGCTGGATATCTCAAGAATTACTAATGCTATCAACTTGAAATTTGGAACAGTTTTAGATGACGTTTGCCCGAATATTTTACAAATAAGAAAGAAACAAAAATACATATGTTTTTTTGCGACATTGACTGAAAGGGAGACCCCCTTTCAGTCAATGTCGCAAATATTCAAAGTGGGGTTACTAGGGCATGTGGGGTATCATATGAAAGAGCGCCATTTGCACATTCTCATACAATTTTTTTCTTTTTTTTTTAGGCCGCTTAGTTTTCGACTTTTGCTGAAAAATGTAAAAAAAAATACTGTCCCCCCCCCCCCGCGTTATCTCCGAAGTTTGCATAGAGTAAAATCTGAAATTACTGTATATTGTGGAAATTTATGTAAAGATTTCAGGAAAAATAAAACGATGTCTCTAAATAGCACACTTGTTGAGAAATTATCAACAAAAATTACATGGTACGGAACCCTCGGTGCGCGAGTCCAACTCGCTCTTGCGTTACATTGCGCCAAACAGCAAATTTTAGCACCAAAAAGTAAGTTTAAAAACTAAAACCCTACTATTGCGTATACTGAAAAGTTACGCTCTAACTAAATAGTATAAAACAAGAACATGTTCTCATCTGAAATAATTAGAATAAAACATTCTTTATACGTCTAAAAATTCTTACCTTGCCATCGTTATACATATACGAAACAAATATGTTCGTCAAATCTAACATTTCATTATATTTATTTATTTATTTATTTACTTGAAGGAGAACCAACAGCTATAACAGATAGATAACAATTGATTAAAAAACATGGAGCCAATTACAGGTTCTCACGGGTAAAAACAGAAAAAATAGTAGAAATCTTAGGATCACTAACAAGCACGATAGAAAAAAAAAAAACAATATTGTATACATACATAATACATAAAAGGTACAACAGCACTATGCAATATATAAAATAGCTAATAAAAGTTACTACAGAAAATTACGCTATAAAAATAAGTCAGAACTCGAAATAACTTATGGCAAAACTTTTATTATTATTTTTTTAATTGATATGCATGTACCTATTGATTTTATTAATAATGTGAAATTCGACAATGTTAATTAATTATATTTGTACGCCTCAGGGCAAAACATAGAGGATCTACTTATCCGTAACATCTCGCACAATATTGTACATTGACCTATGTTTACAAATAAAGCATTCATTCATTCATTCAAAAACATACAATTTAAAAATCCGGAGTCACATGAGGTAATCTGTTCGATTTATGTTTTTTTTTTCCCTAACATGAGTTGTGACTCTGGATACTTTTACAGCTTGTTTTTTTCAGTACTCGGGTTTTAGTTTTTAAACATACTTTTTATTTAAATTATTTTGGGGTTATAATTTCGTGATAAAGTATTTGCAGAGCCACTTTACATTTTTAAAGAAGAATAATTATTATACCTATATTATTATGTATACAAACCTACCCAAAGGTAGGTTTGGAGATAAAAAATGTTTGGCTAACATCTGAGGAGTGATTTTAGAAATTATTCGCAATTATGGGCGCATGCAAGCAAAGCCACGAGCAATAGCTAACAATAAAAAATATATATTTGAAATATGCTAAATAAGCCCTTTCATTTGATACTCAACACGGCACAATAAAAAAAAATCGTTCATAAGTTTATGTCCTTTAGAGGGCGCCATATTCAATTTATTGTGATGTCACATATCCTATTAACCAGCGGACGATGAAGACGCTTCCAACGATAAGAAGTTATGAGGGTACAGATGAACATGCATAGGATACAGACATAAATAAATACATACTACCAGTCAAAATCATGACCCTCTTTTTTGCTTCGCCGCATACTGGTAAAAATAAAAGTCGTTTGCCAGCAATTAGTTTTGCTCAAAGTTACTTATATATGTACAGAATGGGACCCCTTTTTTTCGCATAATGTTTTTTTTCCTATTATGCTAAAGCTAAATGCGAAATACTTATGCCAAAGCATAAGTATTTTGGTATAATTGGTTGTGGCATACAGTTTTTCTTGGCATAATTATCTTGTAGCCTAATTTGTTTTGGTATAATTTGTATTTCGCATAATATTTTTTGGCGTAATGTCTGTTAGCATAATAGTGTTATAGCATAACGAATGTTAGGAATAATGGATATATATATATACACTTGCGTGCAAAAAAATTGGCCCACCCCGTGCTCTCTATTTGAGAGACGATAGCTCAAAGATATTAATGTATTTATTTTAATTATTTTATACTGTGTGAAGGTAGGTAAGATAAAGTTTATTTACACATACACATATACTTTGATAAAAGTAATATTCTTGACAAGATCGACTCGATTCTTCTGATGTTCTCATCAATCACTTTTGTTTGAAAAAACTGCGTGACTTTTTTTTGTCAGTGAAGTTGACATAAGCTTAATTTTGTTTATTACTGTTCGTTTATTGATCATTTGACTTGATTTTTTAACCAACTTGAAAAAAAGGAGGTTTTTCATTCGATCTGTATGTTTTTAAATTCGCGTTTTTCTCAAAAAGTAATGAATCAGTTTTGATATTTTTTTCACTTACGTAATCTTCATACAGTCAGGAAGGTTTTAGTACACAATATATTAGGTTATTGTTAATTAAACTTGCTAAATTTTCACGTTTCATATCGAAGAGAATGGGGTGGATCGATTTTATTGCACGCAAGTGTATATAAGTTTTATGCACCTACCCTGCAAGGTATGTACACAAGCAGTGATGATGTGAAAATTTGCTGAAAACAGTTATCTCTGCCCCAAAATTCCAACGTCATTTTCTCCCTGGACACTACAATGCATTGTCTGTTCCGTTATACATCAAGTAATTTAGCTCAACGTCAGTTACACAAAATTATGCCGTCCATTTAACGGCACCACCTGCAGATGGCATAGCGGCTTGACGTTGCCTACTCATTCGCCTAGAATTAATTCCACCAGAATTAATTCCGAGTACCTCCACCACTTTATAGGTAACAGTTTGTTCTTATTACGTACCCACAACGGTTATAACAGCGTCTGAGACGGAATTAAACCGGCCCCTAATTGTTGTGGGTACTATTTCGTCTGGATATCTAAGGCGAAAAGTTGAGCTTATTTTTTTGTGGAAATGAGCCTGGTGTTTTTAGGTATTAGAGCTAGAATCATCAATTTATGCTTTAACCTTTCGTATACCTACCGGTAAATACAGAAACAATTAAAAAGCCATTGTATCTCGCCGATATAATACGTGGTAAGGCTGTTGGTTCACCACACTGAGGTCCGAGAACGGGACGTCAACGAGAAACAAGATTATTCAGTAAATGTACCTACTGTCGCTACTTCGGTGCCGTCATCTCTTTTCTCGTTGACGTCCCGTTCCCGCGGTGCGGCAGACAAACAAGGTTCACAGAGGACGATGAAAATATCTAAAATTGCTGCGTTCGGTTTATGGTATCATATAACATGATGATGGAGATAATGTGTAAAAGCGAGCAAAGCGATCAATAAAATATTATTAGCATACAGTTTTCTGTAACGGGAATTGAAACATAAAATGTTGTTGGCACTTAAGGGCCCGGAGGAAGCATTACGACCAAGATGTTTTTTTGTAAAATTCTTTACTTATTCTCTTTCTGTGTATATTCTATAAGTATTTTTTTTTTAATTATAAATCTGTAAATTATGGTTTACGATCGATAAAAAATACTGTTTGTCTAAACATCATCCAAAGTAACTATAGCTTATAGAGAAAATATTTGCTCGACAATATTCGTTCTAGATATTCAGTCTTTAAAAAAAGAAAAAGAGAAGGGTGGCAATGACCCCAAAGTAGTTTTAAAAACTTTCACGGTCTCTCAGCTTTCGAAAGCAATACAAATAATATCTACTTTTCGGGACAGTAGTTGGAAAAATCGGAGTAAACATTAAAAAAAAAAAAACAGATTTAGTTTGGTATTACTTGACAAAACCATTTTAAGACTTTCAACATGAAATATTTAATCCTTAATGATTCTGATTGTGCTATTATTTACATTTTAATAAACAGAAAGTTGACATCAAGGCAGCGTCGAAGATTCAATAATTAAATTAAGACTGAGTCAAGGGGACGATCAATCGTGTCTCCCGAGATTATGAAACCGGGAAAAAGCCAATTAATTATGTGAAGACGCCTTTCCTGCGAAAACTATTTAACGCTTTACAGGAAAAGATTTTGTAGAGAAAATTAAAAGTAAGCTGTTATTGGTTTTAATTAACTTTTTAAAACCAATTAACAGCATACTTTTATTTTTTTCTACAAACGTTAATCGATATAACACTTATAGTTATTACTCACAGACATGGATTATGACTAGTATGGTATCGAAATGTTTTTGTACTAAAAAATAATTTTAGTGACACTTATAATTGGTATTATTTGGTATGTTGGTAACACAGATTACGCGCTGTTACGTTCCCGTTACGACTCAGTTGCCATTCGGCTTAAGTTTAGTTTCCAGTTTGCAATACGAATATGACTATAAAGTCATCGCAATCGCCGTTCGATAGTTACCTATAGAGGTAACTATCGTTAGTTACCTATAGAGGTATCTATGTTAAAAATAGGTATTCTGGTCAGGGGCTTTTTAATTATTTTTTTTCTTAGAAAAATAATCTCACAACATTTTTATATTTCTAGAGCCTATAGGAGCATTAATTTATGCAATAAAACTAAACATAAAATTAATTAAAAGTTTTATTACACTTTCATCAGTACATAATGGGGGCTCATAACGACGCCTTTTCATACGCCTTATCAGCGTGCCATAGATTACAAGTACGGGAAGTGCAATCGAATAACGGGCCGATTAATTAGGGGTACCAATTGATCGTCCCACAAAACCAATGGTGTATGAATTCAGATTGCCTGTACTTTGTGATTAGAAACACAATCTTCGTATGTTAATCATTTTCATTATCACTAAAACTAATATTCTAGCTGAAACACGTAAGAACCCTTACCTATTTCTGAAGGTAAATAAGGGGTTAAATCAAGATTCCTAAGCAAACAATTGAAGCTTACATACGCTGCTTTCGTACATAAATTAAATGCAATAACAGTCCCTGTGGATTTTAAAGGCAACTATTATTTATACAGGAATATTTCTGGGTTCGTGAGATTAGGTAAAATAATTAAAATAATAAGAACAAAAACAAGCTAAAATGGATAAGAAAAGCTACAATAATGAGAACAAAAACAGGCTAAAATGGATAAGAAAAGCTACAAAGCCAATAACCTATACCTATGTTTACAGCGTGTATCAGAAAAGTGCAGTCAAAATTAAGGGTGAACAACTTTCTCCATGGGAACAACATGGTAATCGCAAAAAAAATATAAAGTCATCCCATACCAAACTTCAATAGACTACTCGACCCAAATGTATGGGACGACTGATTTATTATTAGACTAGCTGCGCCCCGCGGTTCTACCCACGTAGACCGGGATAAAAGTAGGTAGCCTATGTAAATGTATTTATTTATTTATTTATTTATTCGACGACATGGTTGGCGCAGTGGTTGAGCGATTGACTGCTGCGTAGCATGTCGCGGGTTCGATTCCCGCACGGAACAAATATTTGTATGACCTACAAGTATTTGTTCCGAGTCTGGGTGTTTTTCTATCTATAATATGTATGTATTTACAAAAAAAAAATGTATATATGTAGTTTATCAGCCATCTCGTTACCATAACACAAGCATTAGGTTGCTTAGCTTGGGACTAGATGGCGTTGTGTGAAATGTCCAAGGATATTTATTTATATTTATTTATTTTATGTGTGGAGGTGTGTATGTATGTGTATGTTAATACAGGGTATTAAGCTATCTATACACCAAATTTCATCCAAATCAGTTCAGCCGTTTGAGCGTAAAGAAATAACAAACATACAAACACACACACATACACACAATCACAAATTTCGCCTTTAGAATATTAGTGTGATTACGACGTTGCTCCCATGGAGAAAGTTGTTCAGTTTGAAGATCTGTACCACATCTTTAATTCTGACCACACCTTTCTGATACATGCTGTATATACCCCAGTATAGTATTAGTAGTAGTATAATAAATCGTATTACTGGTTTCCAAGAAATCCTTGTTATTCTTTAACCTAAGAAAAGTACATTACCCTGCCATCAATATTGACCCGATATCTTGCCCAAACAAGCAGCTTATAACCCTATAATATAATGTTTTCTTTTCATTTTCACGCCTTAAAAAGTCTAAAAAATAACCATTTCCCCTTTTTCTTGCAGCAAACATTGTTTCAATTTCGTTACCACACCTCACTGGAGATAGGCGGTTGAAACTTTAGCATTACATACGTGATACGTACCCATACATTGTGAGAGTTATCATAACGTTGTACAAACTCGAACACTGAAAGCAATTTGTCTGTTACATGTATGTTTCCCGTGTTGACAAGGACTCCCATTTCATATTCAAACTGGATTGGCCTTCTTGTTTGTTGGGCGCCAATTTGTGAGTGGAGATTTTGTAATGAAGGTTTAGTTTCTTGTTAGACAATGATCGTGATGACCAATATTCATGTACCCTTTTTTCCTTTAACGCGGCTTGCTCTAGGAGTAAACTGGTAGAAATCGTCAGGTAACGAAGAAGCGTTATATGGTCCATGTGACTTTTTTTTTAAAGTGACTTGGTGAGAAAGTGAGAATTTGGTCAAAATGTAAATGGTGGCTACGAAAATGCTTAAATTTTTCAATAATGGGGCGTCGTTTTCATGGTTTTCGAGGGTGTTAAAGCCGATAGTGAAGTCAAAATGAAACACCAAGAAAGCGGCTGCGAAAATTTTCAAATTTTTTATGATGGGGCGTCGGTTTCATCTTTTTTGAAGATGCCAAAGCCGATAGTGAAATCAAAATGAAAATCCAAGATGGTGGCTACGAAAATTTTAAAATTTATAAAATAATGCATCCTGTCATTTTTCTTGATGCTTTTGTCAAACGCAGTGCCTATAAACACGCTTTGGCTGCCGAATATCGGGAACCTGGAATCGAATGTATGAATGAAGCCCAAGAAATTGGCTTGGGGTAATTAACAATGCGTGTATTTATGTACATTTGTAGACGTATTTTTAAACATGAGGATCCGTAGCAACAGCAACCAATAGAGTATGAAAAAAATGTATTACCATACCTACGAGGGTCTATGAACCAAACTAAATATTTTGCTGGAGGAAAGGATACCAAAATTAGATTTCTTTTTTCTAGATATTAAATTATTTTGCCCGCCTATGTACGAGTATGTAGGCCATACTAAGATAAACGTTGATACATGTGTTTTATCTGGATATTGACAGCTTGTAATAATATTAGCTAGGAGAACAAAGGTTTGCGGTATCGGTTAAGTAATGAAATTTGTCTATAACTATACCTATAATAATATAATCGCATATATACTTTTGGATATAATCTGTATATTTGCCAAATATTACTCTTTCGTAACATTCACAAGCTACTTCAAAATATTACGAGTAACAACCTAACATCAAAAGAGTAGTCAAATTTTAAATAATTCAGCAGCTGTGAAAAGCGAGTCTTCGTTTGCGAGCCAAGAAATAATGAAGCGCATTCCAGCGCTGTCTCCCATAATGAGTTGTCAAACGTCTGTGCCCTCGAGCTCGCAGTGAAAACGTAATTTGTATCTTATGTTTAATTGAAGTTATGAACTGCTAGACCAATTGAAATTGTCGACAAGAACCTTTTATTTTCTTGCTACAGTTAAGAGTGAAGTGAAGATGTTAGTTTAAGAGCCAGTTCTTTTATGCTGTTTTTATGGAAGCTAACATTTGGCGTCGTTTTGATGGAGGTTTGTTGTCTTTCAGAAGGCAACAGGAATATACGTGGGCATTGATGTGGGGCACAACTTCGAAGACTAGATTTGTACTAACTACAGTCCGGTGTCAGAAATACAGAGAATGTATTTCTGACACCGGTCAGGTACACAATTTCTAGTAGTAACAAGGATCAAATCTGCAAAACATATGGTGTTTTGCAAATTTGATCCTTGTTCGTTAGTATGAAACTGACAGGTTTTTCTCGACGGCCGAACTGTAATGGTTTTATTTAGGGAGTAATATGTAGGTTCGAATGACGTTTTTGCTAAGGTCGCCATTTCGAAAAATTTTGCGAGCAGTACGACAGTTCGGAAGTCATGTTGAGTTAACTTATCTTCTTTTTTTTTTGTTTTTCCCAAACCAAATCGAAAGACCATGCTCTCTGTGTCTCGTCTCATTGGGGTCGTGAGTTCGATTCCCAGACAAAATCGGACGTTGATACCATGACTTCCGAACTGGCGCATGGCGTAGGTACTGCTCGCAAAATTTTTCGAAATGGCGACCATCGCGATAACGTCATTCGATATAGCGGTTTTCGATGTAATGAGTTTTCGAACTGGCGTATCACTCGCAAATTTTTTCGAAATGGCGACCTTCGCAAAAACGTCATTCGAACCCACATGTGACTCCCTTTTATTTAGGATATGTTACAGTGCCAAGGCAAAGTTCAAAATGAAACAGAAACGGCATTTTTCTATTCAATTCGTACAAAAAAGATTTACCAAGGGAAAACGCTGCCAAATTGTGTGCCAGCAATTTTATTCGCACCCTTCCGCCGAATCCACGATATTTTAAACAAAAAAGCAAAACATCATAAAAGATTTCAATAAATTCGTATTTGTGTGTGTATAGAATTATTGTATGATGAAAATTTGCAAGCGGGCGCTAACGTAATAAATTTCATGCTCTCATAATTTTGTGGCATGATTTACTGGGTGATTTTCAGCGACACAGCCCCAACGTTTTTGTACAATATGCCAATTAAACCTCAGCCTGTACATTATTTAACTGAAAGTCATTATATTGAGACAATTATTATGATGTTTATATTGATTAAAATGGTTATGGAAGTTTTACAATTTTAAACTGATTGCTTAATTAACTTCGAAATTTTTGATGGAGTCTAATTTAATTCAGTGGTGTTCCGTCGTAATTCGCAGAAAGTTTTTGTGGAGTGGTTAAAAATAACACAAAGACTCTTGTTGTCATACCTTCAAAATAACATTTTGTTCTAAGTAGCTAGGTAAGTTGACGTAAATAAAAAATAAATGTTCTTGGCTGTCTCCAAGAACCCCCACGCATGCCCGGGGCACAAGAGTAAATAAATATGTATGCAAACACTGCAAACTCATCAAACGGAAAGAGCCGAAAGTTCAAAAAGCTTTGCAAATGAAGTCTCAACGAAGAATAGTTTTCAAAGGAATATTTTGCTTTGTCCCGCTTCCTATTTTCGATATTTTTCTATCGTAAGCTTAAAGTTTAATGGTTTGTGTGAAAGATCGATTGCAGCGTCAATATATTTTTATTTCTGCACACAATTTTCAGTTCGTTTGCTTCGTAGTGCGGTCTAGGGAAAGTAAACAAGTTGGTAAAGTTTGAATCGCTGATATGTACCATTGTTCCTTTACACATGGTGGGCGCTCGATCGAGTGTGAAAGTCAATCTTACGTTTCATGTGTTACGGTAACCTTTTTAAGTAAATTGTGTAAAAGTGAATATTGGTGCTGATAAAATCGGGGTTTTCCGATAGGGTTGAAAAGGATTTTTGTAGAAAATATTTTCACTGAATACAAGTAAATGTTGCGCGTTTGTTGGGCTTTTTTACCGCTTGATATTTTTATAAAATATAGGTGCCTACAGAGTTGTTTGATTGTGACGATTTATAATGTCAAACGATTGAACTGGTTGATTGATAATACAATCTTGATTGTGATTGATTTTTAGGACGCGACGCGACGCGACTGTGGTAGAACCATTTCTATGAAAACTTCATGGAAATTGTTTTACCAGAATCGCGTCGCACCTGTCTGCGGGAGCCTTTATGCACCAATTTTTTCTAACACATTTATTATTTTATTTGATGTAACGTAACAAGATCAACACTTTTGTCAAAGCAAGTAATCCATTAAAATAAATATTTTCAAATCAAACTTTATACAGTTATGAAATAAAACTCACAAACAGAAAATATTTGTATAATTATTAATATCGTACAAAGTTTGTTTTAGATACAACAACGATCGTGACAAAACAATAATAAATTATGGAAGATTTGGAGTGAATTCTAGAACTATTTTCTAAGAACTAAACTAGATGATGTTATCTAATAGCCAGGACACAAAACTATTGAACGGATTTGATAAATTGTTTCATAACATCGAAACAATTTATCAAAATAATAAATCCTAATAAATTATGCGGTATAATTATATAAGTAGTTGGATACTCTGACGGTCCTTAATATGTTTACGTCCAAACTTTATTCAGGATCCCTTGGCAAAATTAATTATCATGCACATATTTATTTTTCCAACGAATAATGTAATTCCTAGAAAGAGTACAGTACGAAATAACTTAGATGTGCATCGGCAAAATTCGTAAAACCGATCACGATCCGAACTGAGTGCGCCTTCAACATCAGCAATCTTTACTGGTTTAGGCGATAATTATCTTTACGCATACGCAATAACTTGTAAAGTCATAATATAACCGTAAAATGTATATATGTGTATATTCGTAAAATTGAAATGAATGAATGCAAATTTTCAAATCCATGCAACATCTAATTTGTGTCGTAATGTACAACACATTCTCTCACATAAAACACATTGTGCTCACTGCAATCATTTTCTCCGTTACCTAAGTAAAAAAGTAATGATACAAATAAGTCTCAACCGAACACAGATATTTATTGCAGGTTCAGATAAAAAATATGAATTCTTCTAAGTACTCATATTATTTGTGTTTCAACTTCCCAAGAAAAAGTATCCCGTGGGAAATTACAATAACTCAACCGCGTTAGGCGATTTAATAATAAAAAGTTTAGGGTGGGTATACAACCAGGTGATTTGCAGAAAAGGTGAAACACAGCTATCATTGATTTCGGATCACTTCACGGTCGGACAACGACAGCGTAGTTGCATTCGACGCCAAACATTTTGTGTTGATTTCATGTTTTGTCTTGCATAACAAATTCACTATTCTTTTTTATCGACTGTAAAAGAATCGATAAAATCGGTAGCGTACAGGGTGTATCAGAATTGTATGGTCAAATTTTAGGGTGTGGTACCGACCATCAGAACAACTTGTTCCATGCGAGCAACATCGTTCGTAATCGAGAAAAAAATATCAGTTGTCCCGTACAAGACTTCAATAACTATTCTACACAAATGTATGGAACAGCTGATTATTTTTTATCGATTACGATGTTGGTCCCTTGGAGAAAGTTGTTCAGTTTTATGGTCTGTACCACAACCTTTGACCATACCTTTCTGATACATCTGTATATGCGACCCTAGTTTGAATGCAGTAAAGCCGGTCCTACTGGAAAAATCTCACCGTGAAAACTTAGGTGAAGTGAGCTTGAAGTTGCTGTCAATAGCGTCAATCCCTAGTATCATGTAGAATGACAGCCCCCTTCAAGTTCACTTCACCTAAGTTTTCACGGTGAGATTTTTACAGTAGGACCGTCTGAAAAAAAATTCACTCCGCAAAATCATTTAAATAAATAGCGACTCTTGCTACGACACAATAAAGTGCAATTCAGGTCGCACTGCATCTAGAAGTTGCCTCTCCTTCTATCGCGTAACTCTTATACCCTCTGACTCGTTAGTTGTCTTCTTTTATGACGCGGCGCGTGAGTGAGTATCGACGTGTGCCCACTCCGGCGCGCGGCAGCCCACACTGAATTAGCTCACAAGCCGAACTTGACCTGTACTTGTACCTGCATAATATACCCACACATATCCCCAAGAGGTGAAAGTGAGTAGGTATTACCTATAATAGACCTTTTGAAAAGGCTAGTCTGACCAGCAGTCCAGCCCATACCATTACATTGGCACAGAATAGAATAGAATAGAATTTTATTTGTATGAATGTAGTTTTACATGGTACTGCCGCGCGCTCGAACTAACGTAACTGAGACTGACTGAGATTTCGGAACGCGTCGTTTCGGCCGTTTTCTTTGAAGATATAGTACTGTATCATTATTATACTGTGACATTGGTGCTAGACTGCTGTGTGCTGGGATTTGCTCTTCTTGTTAGGCTGATTCGGTGATCGTCTACTATAGTAATCGTATTCTGAACTGAGTCGTCAGTAATAGGAATGGGCAACGCCTTGCGTCTTATCGCACATCATTATGGTACTCCATAAGCTCCATAAGTGCGAGCGAGACATACTATTAACAATGATTTATAGCCCGATGACTCAGTTCTTAACGCGGCGACTATACGGGTAGTTGCACACACCCTTAAGTCTGAGTTACACGATCCGATTTTATTGCCTGTGTCAAGCAACAATAAAAGTAGTATCCTATAAACAGTATTTAGACGATGCAAGTCAAGTGTTGCTGCAATTTTATTGAATGGCTTAAGCAACAAAATTGCATTGTTTAAACGAGGCTAAAATACGTGCTTACATTTGGTTTAATGCATTTATATTAGTGTTGTAAACTATGTTATGTAGGTGGTGGGTAGTTATGTAGTGGTATATCATGTTCTTAGTCGTCCTTGCGGTCATCGGCTTCGTTGTGAAGGAGGATAATGCTCTCACTTGGCGTAGGGGTGTCGAAGATTGGCAGGTTTTCCACCTCACCTGGAATTAGATAGAATATAATTAGATTATAATAAAAAAGTTTTTTTAAGTTTGCGTGTGCATGTTTTGTGGATCGGTGTTCATTGCAATTATTGAAGTTATATTATTATTTTTTTAGATAACACTGGTCTACATCAAAATTGCCTTTTACATGAAAATATACTATTTTGATTGTATTCCACTCGCTGAACATAAATATACAAGTTAAAATTCATAGTTAGCTCTTATTGTGCATTTATGCCATATAAATATAATAGCGGGTAGCGCCACAGATATATTACATTAATGATGATAACTCAAAATATTTAGTGATTACCCGCGGAAAAATTTTATTATTTCACATTTGTTTGTTGCGTTTAACGCTGACTGTGTTTTGTTCAACAGTTAAAACGTGAAATTGTTACCGTTTTTTTACATTTTTAGTGAAAAATCTACAGTTTTCGTTATGTCGCGTAAATGTGTTAATAGTGCAGACAATTTTTGCTACATTTGTGGTAAGGTGACCCTTACTAACCAAAGATGCTCAATAACACAACGTTTAGAAACTGCTTACTTCCATTATTTTGGAATTAAAATTAAAAACCAAGACAAATCGTGGGTACCACTGGTAAAATAAGAGCTAAATAAAAAAACATATTCTTGTTTTTCTATTCAGTAACCTTAAAGCAATATAAAAATAAAGTATTCAATTGAAAGGCACACAAAAAGTTACATTTTGTAGACCAGTGTAATTTATGTATAGCTGCTTTCAAATCGATTCGTTTGTTATGGCATCAGTGAGTTGAAAGATGTCCATAGGAATTCGATACATAACATCACACCTGTTCCTCGAAGGGTTAGGCAGAGGTGTACCTAAAGTACACACTTTTTTCCGGTTATTTTTAAGTCCCATCAACACGTAAGCAAGACCCGAGGGCCACCAGACCTTACTTATTATCTGATTAACAAAAGGTATGGGATAGAGTAATGTTAGTATTTTTGTACTTTGAATACGCAAACCTGCTAGCTTGGGCCCACGGCCAATTTTCAGGTATTTTCAGGTATCAGGTACTAAAGTTACGTCAAAATATTACTTACTTTTTGTAATTGGAATTGTAGCGGTAAAAAATCCCCCAGACGTACAGTAGTACTCAACTAATATGGCTTATCGATGTACCTGCGCAGAAGATGAATTTTCAAAGCGCGGGGAATGCTATTGACCAATCGGCACGCTCCACGCTTTTTCCTGTACCGCTATTGGTCGCAGCTGCCGCCATTTTGGCGCGCCGCTTGACAGCCGCAATACTTGCGAGTGAGATGGAACTAACAGCTGCAGTGTATTATGAACCTTATAGTAGTGACCTAAGGTTGATTGTAAGTTTTAAGCAATCTCGTTAATCTTCGGGGCCATACTTTCTTTTCTGCGCGAACGAAGATTCACGACGCGCCTTATTAGTTGAGTACTACTGTAACTAATTGTGTCTGTCAAATATTCCCCAGACACAATTAACTGTGTCTGGGGGACGTTTGACTGCTACGATTGGTCTGGATGATTACGTATTGAAATAGTTCCCCTGAGTAATGTAACAATTAAGAATGTAACTATAAATAAGATGACGTCATTTTTTGCGAGTTTTAAAGCGTCTGGCGGAAAAACCGCCGGCGCGAAGTGTCTGATAGTATGGATTATTAATGATATTCTGTAAAACATACAAAAAAAGTGAGTAATATTTTTACGTAACTTTAGTACTTATCTGATACCTGAAAATTGGCCGTCGCGGCCCAAGCTAGCAGGTATGCGTAAATTTAAAGTACATACTAACACTACTCTATCCCATACATTTTGTTAATCAGAAAATAAGTAAGGTCTGGCGGCTTTAGGATCTTGAACTTGTGGTTTTAAAATACTTATAATAAGTGGCATTTCCTATGGAAATCTTTATGTCTTTTAAATTATGGAATTAAAAAGATGAACATATTACTCAACCGACTCAACGTTACTAATTAACTTTTAATCTAATAAAATATAGGCTCATACTCACATTACTCACTGAGTAAAGCGGTGTAAATAATTTTGAATTTTGACTTATGTTTCGTTGTGTGTAAACCACCATTTTTCTACAAAACGCATACCTAAATCTGGATTAGTTGTTCTTGGCTATGTTTGGTTAGTTACGTCGTAATGTCACCCATTCAATGCCGCTTGATTTCTTCAATATCCTTTGAATTTTGTTATACCTACAGAATCAAAGAATCTCTAACCTCAAAACCTTCATTAATTCTCCAGGAAAATCATAGACCCATTTTGAGCCACGCAAATTACGCCAGATTACGTTAGCTTAGCTCTAGGAACTCAACTGCATTATGTATAAGCCAGCCATTATAGATAAACTTTTTTCTTATTATGGTACTGAACAGCTGATCTTGAAGCGTTGATTGGGTGACACAATTTCTTATGTATTTCTTACCAATTCTGACGATAAAGTTGACGGACTCATCCTCGTCTAACATAGAGAACACGTTTTCTACAGGAATGTACACGTTTTGGGTGTGCTCCAAGAAGTCTGCGTCCTTTTCGCACTTGCAGGGACGTCTGAAAATTAAATAATTAAGAATTTAATAGTAATATATGTATTTTTTTTTACAAATGAGGTATCGTTGGAATGTCATGTTGTTCCGCGGGTTATTGGCACTATGATATTACGTTAAATTCAACATGGTGGCACATTTAATTTAGTCACTACTTACAAGATTTTTTAACTCAATAACACTTTCCCGGACCCGGGAATCGAACCCAGCACCTCATGCTCAGTAGTAACGCTTGCGACCACTAGACCGACGAGGTACTTTTTATTATTAAAATGTATTTTGTCAATTTTGATTTTTAATAATTATAGGATTTATTTATTTAGTAATATTGCTGAAATGGGTCAAAGGAACAATCGCAGACCCCATCCATTGCTTTCTACCAGACGAGAGACCAGGGTCAACTGTAGGCCCATCATAGAAACAAAAAGGAATTGAAAAATTTCTGAGGCAAAAAAAGCTCAAATTATGCACAGAGGTTCCCATTATAATTTAGACAAGGAATAAGGAAGGATTTTCGTCCCCGTGGTATATTTTCCGATCCAAATAATAATAAAAAAAAATAATAAAAAGATTATTTTTTTTTTTTTTTTTTCAATAAGCTTTAGCGACTGAACCTCACTTTTGAGCCACTTGTGGCCTCAGTTTTGAAAACAATTCTTAGTGCACTGTTTAAAACAGAAGCCTCCCAAATTGCATGTTTCTATTTTCAGTGCGTTGCACTGTGAACTAGGTACCTTAAAGTCTATCGATCAGTCATGGAACATTTTTATAGGTTTGGAAGACGAATTGATAGTAATTTTATAGTGTTTTGATGTCAATGATGATCTAGTTCAATATTAGTAAATTAAATAGCGGATGTTCGAGCGGTTAATGTGAGTATAATACTTGAAATCGTGCCCAAAATAAATGTTTATGATTGTAATAGCATTTGTACAGAACACAAAACAAAACACATGGATACGGAATAATTATTTGTATGCCAAATGCCTATTTGTTACGTGTGGGAATCGAAACAATAATCTGTGTAGGTATCGAAATGTAGATTTAAGGTGAGCATCCACTGGTCTGCGCCGGCCGCAACGCACACACGGCACGCGACGGATTTTGGTTAGCTTTGTATGTATTTATATGGCACTGCGTCCACTACCGGTACTGCCTGCATTTTGATTTCTTCATACAAACAAACCAAAACGAAACGGACTAGTGGACGCACAGCTTTAAAGTTCCCCACAATCTGCCACAGCTGAAGGGATAATACGTTGTGGAGCCCCAATCAATCTGCCTAGCCTTTTCCCAACTATGTTGGGGTCGGCTTCCAGTCTAACCGGATGCAGCTGAATACCAGTATTTTACATGGAGCGACTGCCTGTCTGACCTCCACAACCCAGTAACTGGGTAATACGATACCCCTTGGTAAGACTGGTTGTCAGACTTTCGGGCTTCTGACGACCCGTAACGACTGTCAAAGATCCACGAATAACAGCCGGGACCAACGGCTTAACGTGCTTTCCGAGGCACGGAGGAATCTCGATATGTAAAGATGGTCACCCATCCACTGACCAACCCCGGCAAGCGTAGCTTAACCTGACGGATCGACCCGTGCGGCTGTTATTACTTAGCCACGAGCTCCTCAGAGTGGAGCCCCAATTATCCTAATAAAAAACGGGCAAGTGCGTGAAAGAATTTATTCCAAAAACAAACATAACATTGTAGTTGAAAACATGTTCTACCATACATTGATATACGTCACGGTCAATTCTCCAACTGCAAATTTAAGTTTGTAATCCCAAAAAAAATGTATTGTGATAAAATTAGAAATTAACCATTTTCGGACTTTTTCCTTTACTTGTGCTGTGACACCTTGCTTCTTGCCAAATTTCACGATTCTAGGTCAACGGGAAGTACCTTACAGGTTTTTATTTACTTGCGAGTATCAAAGTATGTCACACAAATGGCCGTATTTTTTTAAAGCTTCATGGGATCATAGACCAAATTAATTTCAGCTTGGTACCTGTACGGGTTCCTGAGAAAAAGGGTATTGATAGACTGTCAGACACACAGACAGACATACAGACAGACGGACAACCATTAAGGTCTCTAGAGAGACGAGATTTAAATAATCAAAGTGTATTACTTAATATGTTTAAGCACTCGCGCAAGAACCGTTTTCATTACCTATGTAAATAATCATACGCTCAAATATGGCGTAAAAATATTAGGTACAATTTTCAGAAAATCTCATAAGACGTAGATAATATAATACAAGCAAATTGTTTATAGCAAACCTACGCCGTCAGAAGAAAAATCTCTGAATGTTTTATAACCAGACAAAACAAATTTATAACGCTTGTAAGAAACATTTTTTGTACAATAGAATTTTATTTATGCTGCATGTATGGTAATCTACAAATTGTGGCGGAAGGTAAAAAAATTTGGGAATTTTTCAGAACAAAATAATATGAAACTTCAGATCCTAAATCATGGACATTCTCATATTATGAACAGCCAGTCTAAGGAAATTCGTAGACACTGCAATTCGCACACAGAGTACCTACCTATCAGATGAGCTATTGTAAAAGTTATTTTGAGATATCACATGCGAGACGTAACATGTAACATTCTATTAGCGATGACAATGGTGGAAAAGTAATAAATGTATGCAACTGACCTATGCGATCGAAAAACTTTACTTTTGTCAATGGTCAAACCAAAAGCTTATTTGTTGAAAAGAGATGTAGAAATACGAAACCGAAACGCTTTGAAAGCGATTGCCACTCGTCTATGCTCTCTGGTCACTCTGTACGTCATGACGAGTCATACCGGTGAACAATCTTTGGTTGGGTTATAGTTACGATAAATACTTGCCTGTAAACAATTCTTTGGTTGGGTTATAGTTACGATAAATACTTGCCTGTAAACAATTCTTTGGTTGGGTTATAGTTACGATAAATACTTGCCTGTAAACAATTCTTTTGCTCGGCAAGTTTGGCAGAAATATATCGACTTCAAAGTAATACTTCTCAGCATGGTCATCGTTTACGAGCACTGTCCACATCATTCTTCCTGAAAGTAAATTAAAATAATATGACAATTGAAATTTTTGTAGGTTTAGCTAATAAATAGCGAACGACTTTAAATAGGGCGGATGCGATTTTACGTCAGTTGTTAAAAAAAATCTGCTGTTTCCAACTAAAGTGCAATACGGATTTTTTTTTCCAACGATAATTATCAATGAAGGGGTGTCTATAATTATGTACTGAATCCATGGTAACAGGTTGCGCTTCGATGTCGGGATGCCATCTTGTATAACCTCCAATGGCATTTTGGTTATATTTTTTGCAACAGATACAATTAGTATCACCCATAAACATAATTTTATGAATAAAGTTTTAAAAAAATATTTGAAATATTTTGCACGAAACGAATATTTTCAAAACCGTTCGAATTCGTTCGCGTTCGTGCTAAGCCTACTGGTCTTGGTCTACCTACCTGAAAGCTACTAATTATATACAGGGTGACAGGGAAACTCAACGTATTCCTTGAAAGGGGTTGTACTAGACGTCATTAGCAACAAATTAAGTCCAGTTAACTAAGGATAAAAAAAAATTGCTTGGAAAGTTAATAACATTTGTACCTTTTTGGAAAGCTTATGAAACCAGTTAGTTATTTTACTAATTTGTAATAATAAAACAAATTATTGCTATTATAGACCTTTTATATCTGAGATTATGTAAGTTTTGGGCAAGCAATATTAATTAAATGTTTAGAATGGAGTAGTTTTTTTATAATTAATTATTTTTGGTAAGTCAAGTCAGAAAATTTGAAAAAAATCGGAGAACCGTCACAGCTCGGTAACCTTCCAGTTTTGACACCTAGTTAACTGGACTTAATTTGTTGCTAATGACCTCTAGTTTATCTCTTTTCAAGGAATACGTCGAGTTCCCTGTCTCCCAGTATAGGTACCTTAAACGTACTAAAAAGGTATCGCCTAATCACGGCAATATAAAGAAGTCAAAACCATGAACGTCTGGCTTCTTGCACAAGGGACGCAGTCGCTGAAAAAACAGCTTAGTATAATTGTGTCTGGAATAACAGACAGTGCTCTGTCTGAGCTTCTGGGGTACTTTATCAGCAGTCATAAAAACAAAGAACGTTGTTCGTCAAGCTATTGACTACTTTTATTATGTTTCTTGTTGTTTATCCTCCCGTTGGTGTAGTGGTTGTAAGCGCTACTGCTGAGCCTAAGGTCCTGATTTCGATTCCAGGGTCGGGAAAATTGTTATTCGGTTTTCCCATCAGGAATTTTGTTGTAGCAGCCCGGAGTTTGAATTTGTGACCGGTTGCTGGCAATAGGCTCGTTCGATTACATGGGACTTAAAGTGAAAAGTGGGTGTACTTACACCTCTGGCTAACCCCTCGTGGAAAACAGACGTGTTATGTCTCTAAACTATTGTTGTGTGAAGTATTTTTCACGAAAGATGAGCCAATTTATGATAGTATTGGTAGTAGTTGTGCGAATAATTGAAGCAACAAGAAACCAATATCGATAAAAATTAAAAGCTTCAAAAGTTTTATACAAATACTAGCTTTTTCCCGTGGCTTCGGCTGCGTGGATGTCGGAAAGTATCCCACTGGAACAAAAATCCGTCCTTGTTCCTTGTCTACATTATCCGGCGCCGCCGCCCGAGGCTGTTGGAGTTGACAGCACCGAGCTCGGGCGACACGCGCCCACCAACCGCGTACTCTGCGCTATCAGGGACATACTTGCTCAGCACCACGAACTGGACTTATTTGCCGATGGATTAGGACATTTGTTTATACAAATTTCGTATCATTTTAAATGACATATTATAGTCACCTAATGAGACTTGAGTTGAATTGATTACTATTAATTGACACTAAACTGAAATTCTTATCTGCGTATCAATTCGTCGTTGTAATCTATTTTTATTTTATTATTATTTACAGATTTTGGCATTACTTATTGATATTTTTATAAAATGTATTGTAGGTATAAGGAGACGAGTGGGTGTAGTATATTAAGCCATAATTGAATTGTAAGAAAATTAATCGTATGAGCGTTTTGGATGTCAAGTCTGTTAGCTCGTAAGACCACTTGAATTGAATAAATAAATTATAAAGGGAACCTCTGTGCCAAATTTCAGCTTTATAGGTCAAAGGATTTGGGCTGGGCGTTGATGAGTCAGTCAGTCAGTTAGGACTTTTCTTTTTATGTATTGAGATAGTTTATTGTAGGTAGGTATATTATAGAGTCGTGTAACTTTCTAAGCAATCACTCAATAATTATTTCTTAAAGAAAAATCTAGCACCTAATTATTTCTCAAAATAGATTAGAAAAATTGCTAGATATTAGTCAGTTTTAATTAAGATTACAGTTGATCGTCGTCAATCTTAAACTTTTAAGAAGAAAAAAGAAACATATCAGACGTGACTAACGCTATTAAAATACTAAATTGGAAGTGGGCAGGTCATGTCGTCAGAAGTAAAGACGAAAGATGGCCCAGAGACGTAACAGAATGGGAAAGAAAGAGGAAGACCATGGAGGAGAAAAACTCACGACCGTGAGCTATGCCTGGGGGAGGCCTATGCTTAAAAGCAAAGCAATCTGGAGATTTCCGGTGTCTAAAGGTACACATATCGGAAAGGGGTCGTTACCGTATCAACTCGAGCCGTGCAGTATTCTTTGTATGAAACTCTACTGCAACGCATACTAATCCGAATCGTAACGTAATCGGCTCGCCTCGGGACAAGGTCACGAACCGCGGCGTTACGGTGACGATCCCTTTCAGAGTTGATATGTGTGCTATGACCATAAATAAACCTTTAATTTAAAAAGTAAAACTAGCTTTTAACATCTATCTATCTATACAACGTGTAACGTTAAATGCGCAAAACCTCTTAAGGGGTCATTGTACTCATCATTATGAACAACTTTTACTATGGGACCAAACCTGAAATCGCGAAAAAAAACAGCGGTTCAGTGCATTTATGTCCGCTTAATTGGTCAAAATGTACTGACCATTTCATTTTTTTTCGCGATTTCATATTTGGTCCCTTAGTAAAAGTTTTTCATAATGATGAGTACAATGACCCCTTAAGAGGTTTTGCGCATTTAACGTTACACGTTGTATAAATAAAAAGAGAAGTCCTGACTGACTGACTGACTGACTCATCAACGCCTAGCCCAAACACTTGAACCTAGAAAGCTGAAATATTGCACAGAGGTTCCCTTTATAATGTAGACAAGGAATAATGAAGGATTTCCCGGTAGTACGTTCCCGTGGGATATTTTTCGACATACACGCGGGTGAAGCCGAGGGCAAAAGCTAGTTGCTTATAAAGGCTATTTGACTTTAATTGAATGTTTGAGCATTGTTTGAAATGAGCCAGTTTACAAGGACTATGTCTCTTACTCAGTTACATGTGCATATATCCTTGTCTAGATCAGTAATGCTAACGGATGGATGTGATTTGCACTGACCCACTTCGATTGTTCCAGATAACACGATTTCAACAAAGTTATCTAGACGACACAATTATTTGTTGGTCAAGTGCTTATCAAATCAATTTATTATGCACTTGAAAAGGTGACTAATATAATTTGCGCATTATAAATTATAACATCAAGCCTGTAAATCTCAAAAAGATGTGCACAGGTGTAGGTTTAGTAAAACTACACTTACTAATAAACTTATTTTCGCCAGTTATTTTTTAACTCCGCACGCTCAATCTCATAGCGAGTGAGACGGACTTTTTCTGTTGTTCTTTGAGTGAATTCACAAGGAATGCAATTTGTTATACATTTATAATATGTTAGCATCGATTAAGTTATGACAGGCGCATTCATCGCATTGGGTTGCCCTGTAATGGTGGATGTAAGAAGATAAATAAATAATAAACAAATAATAAAAGTTCCGTTTGGCAAAAGGTTCCCCGCGTTTTGCCCTGATCCTTTTGCCCTGTACAGGTACTGTAACATACATAAAATGGCAACAGTACGTCGATTCTGTAAAATTCAAACAAAAACTCGCATCTCACATCGCTATTCACTCTCACTTCGCATCACTTCTTCTTACTTGTTTTTTATTTGACACTTTGAATTTAGAACGCCGAACAAGAATCGCGGTCGATTCCGTAACAGTCTCACCCTGAAAACTTAGGTGAAGTGAGTTTGTTTTTGCTAGGAATTGACACTATTGACAGCTCACTCCACGCTCACTTCACCTAAGTTTTCACGGTGAGATGGTTACAGAATCGCACTGGTTTAGAATGAGGCCTTATAGAATCACACGGCAGATTGCAATGGGTTTCATTTTGACAGTTCAGCCACGTTCATTGCGTCATATACGTTGTTGTGCAGACGTATTTTTCAAGCCTATGAAGCAATGGATTAGCAATATCCATCAAAACTCCCGGATTGCGATTGAAAGTGTTACGCAATTAGGGTGCAGGTTAATACTGAACATTTTGTGATAGGTAGTAAAATTCAATAGGTAACAGATTGTTCTACCCTGGGAGCAAACGCTTAACCTGATGGCACAGCGGACACGCTTTGCGATCATTGGACTAACTATATACAGGGTGTCCCGTAAATAATGGATAATCTCTTAAGGGGTCATCGTACTCATCATTATGAACAACTTTTACTATGGGACCAAACCTGGAATCGCGAAAAAAAAATCAGCTGCTCCCTACATTTTGACGAGTTTGATGTAGATAAATGTACTGGTCAGCTGATTTTTTTTCGCGATTTCAGGTTTGGTCCCATAGTAAAAGTTGTTCATTATGATGAGTACGATGACCCCTTAAGAGATTATCCATTATTTACGGGACACCCTGTAGGTCAATCAAAGCCTCATTATAAATTAAACGTATCGATCCTACTAGAGAGAACCTACATAGTGTAAAATAAAGTCGCTTTTTGTTAAGTATAGCCTACCTATACCTATACGAAAAGTGACTTTTTTTTTATTATATTTGTGCCGGTTTTCATCATCTTGTAGAGTATTTATAACTTAGAAATATTACAGAAATCTCGATGTTCTGACATCTTACAATAATTGCACCCGTACGTTGCAAGGGCGGGTCGCAGTATTATATAAATCTCTTCAACTTAATTGAGTTAATAAGTAGGTAACACTTCATTTAAAAAGGTCAGCGATTAACGCCGTCCAGGAAGCCCCACTAGACTGTTTAAAAAGGTCACTTTATAAATATTTATTAGACAATTTCCGCTTTTCACTTTACAGTCCAAGAACATAAAGTCAATATTATGTTCGTAAACTCTACTCTGAATGAAATCTACGGGTGGGTTGCATCATCTTACTTTAACAATAACAAACACCGCACCTTCAGCTTCAGTTCGATGTTTGTAAAGGCCGGGGTAAACCAGACGCGTGGCGTGGCGTGACGTGCGCACGCACAGTTGAAAGGCGCGTGCATACGTCACGTACCTGGTCTAGCATCTTTCTTATAGTTTCATACATTACAACTGGTGCGTGCACGCGTCACGTCACGCCACGCATCTGGTGGGCTCCGCCCTTCATTGTTAAAGTAAGATGGTGCACCCATGTTCGTTAAAATTCCTGTTAGACAAAAAATGGGTTGTTCCATTTGAAAATTTGTTAGCGGACGTCATAACTTTAACTGTAACCTTAACTGCCATGCTTCGCTGGTTAAAGTTATTGTTAAATATCTGTCATTTCTGTCAGACGCGTCGAATGTCATGTCCCTGCTTCGATCTTGATCTATTACATTTGACATAACGGTGCAACGGCAGGTAGTCATTCTATTGGTCATTATAACTTTGACGGATACTATAACCTAGCCCTTGGTGCAACCCGTCCTTGGTCATAGCAAAAACATATATTCAGGGAAATAAATTGTTTAGCAAATTGACTATTAACAAACAAAATTACAATTACTGTGATTCTTTGACAGTTGTATGGCTATAATACGCCATTTTTTCTAGAAGTTCCTAGTGGGTTTTTGTTTTGTAATTAATAAACAACGAAAAAAAAATTACATCTTTGCTTATGTGTTACTTACGTATATAAGGTATAGTGGCCATACATAAAGATCATGCCAACATGACCAGTAATAATACCTTACATTTTTTATTTCACAACAAGCACGTTCCATCCCTAAAATCTCAAAGAAAATTGTGGTTCATCCTTTATTTTATTACAATAATATCCTTACCTCCTCTTTTATCATAAATCTGGTACACATTGAATATTCGGTCGTAGCACCGCAGTAGAAAGTAGTTGAGTACCGGCTCCGTTCTCTTCGCATCCCATCGGTTTTTTACCGTGATGAATGGTAGCTCTGTGACCTTCTCACTGTGCTCCATGAAACAATGGTCCATCCAGTCACCAGCCCGCCCTTTCCATTTACAGTCCCCTGGAATTACGAGTTTTTTTAAGAAAGGAAAAAGAACAATTTTCATTGTATTTTTGTGGATAGATCGGTCTGTCGGTTTTGGTGGATGCAGCTGTGTTTATAAACACGCAATTGTGGTTTAGATCTAGGATTCAGTTACATAATAGGTACCATCCTGGACATTTGCGGTGAACCACACTTCGACTTTATTATTATGGTAATAAGGTTCAAGAGTGGTTCACTATAAATGTCCGCGATGTTACCTGAAAAATAGATTTGCTAACTATGCAGATAACTTACACATATTACACATTCTGTAGATCCATACCATAGCGATTGTACATAAGTATGGTCAGCGACAAAAGTTGATTAACACTGCTACTTTTAATCATCAACTAAATTAACACACAATTATTTGATACACTGTGTATTGCAGTTTTTTTGTTGTAATTGAACTTCTGTTACGATTTAAATTAAATATTTTGCTCAATAATTTCGTCAGACGCCCGAAAATCTGACAACCAGTCTTACCAAGGGGTATCGTATTACCCAGTAACTGAGTTATGGAGGTTGCTCCATGTAAAATACTGGTATACAGCTACATGCGGTTAGACTAGAAGCCGACCCCAATATAGTTGACTACCGTCTTCTGAAAGAAACTACTACTGAGTTAAAATAAGCAAAGGCTAGTATGTATTTGCGTACAATAGTTCTTGGTTTATTAAGTTACTTTTATCAAATTGTAGCAATAGTCGCATGAAAAAATAACCCCGCGGTAAACAACTTAACCTTTATTTACGTCACATCATGCCCAATGACTAATGTGGTGACGTATTTCGTTTCGCATCCAAGACACGACCCATTTGAAACTCGTCACTAACGTGTAGGGACGTTTTCCCATGACGTTTTCCTTAAAGAAAAACTATATTATACTTACAGAGGAAGAGAGGTAAATAAAATGGTTGTGTTTATGTCACGGGGTTAGCAACCTAAGGATAGTGAGCGTTCCAACGAGAGAATTTTTTTGCGTCGTAGGAGAAATTCTTTATCGATCTCTTTGTGCCTTTACACAGTTATTTTTACCTACTAGGAGTTAATTGTATGTTGTAACAACCGTCTATTCAACGACTGCTTGCGTAGTTAATAACAGAAGCTGCTAAATTTTGTTTCGATCGGAAGGATACCAAACAGAACCTTAAACTAAGCCTCCGCTGTCCATTCGTCCGTCCCTTCGTCCGTCCGTGCGTCCATCCGTCTGTTTGTCACAGGGCTGTATCTCATGAACCGTAATAGTTAAACGGTTGAAATTTTCACAGATTGTGTATTTGTTTAAAAATAAAAGGCATACAATAAACTTATAATTTATTTAAAAAAAAAAATAATCTTACCCTAGCATGTGGGGTGTCATTGTCAACTCATCGCGCAGAGTACAAATATGTTTTAATTTTTCTTCAAAAATGAAGAAATAAGGTTCCGTACAAGTTGTAAATTTTAGACCATTTTTGTACGAGCTCTATCGCAACAATTAAACAAGTTAGGAATTTGAAACTTCTGTAAGTATAATATCATGTATCTTATACTGTATTTAATCAATAAACACGCCGATTCATAAGATATTTTGATTAGATATGGGTGTTTTTTTGCAACTACAAAAACAACCTATAATTCACAGTACGAGTATCATCATGAAATAAAAGTTATCTTTGCGATATTTTGTTATATCGTCTCTCTTGTTTCTTTTACGAAAGTATTTAAATACATAGTGTTAAATCTTGTACGATATGTTACGATACCCTTCGTGTGTGAGTCCGACTCGTACTTAGCCGGTTTTTAACTTATTTATTTTTATAAAACCTTCATCAAGCTATTGAACCTTAGCACAACGGTAATTACTGTAGTAAGTTATTGAAGGGTCATGTTTAAGTTTGTACAGATAACAATAGAAGTAAATAAACAGTCTACTAACAGCTTCTTCATTATACTTGAGAAATTTGTGTGCTCTGGGAGTATAAAGTCTCTGTCAATGCGAGAGAGAAAGTGTCTAGTCATGTCTATGAAAAGTAAAATCTATATATATAAAATTCAAAGTCCTGACTGACTGACTGATTGACTGACTGATATATCAACGCACAGCCTAAACCGCTGGACCTAGAGACTTGAAATTTTGCACATAGATACCTTATACAGTGTAGGCATCCACTAAGGAAGGATTTTTGGAAATTCCATCCCTAAGGGGGACAAATAGGGGATGAAAGTTTGTATGAAAAATCTTATTCTTTGAGTTAATAGACTTGAAACTTGGTATGAATATTTATCTAAGTAAATTATAAAGTTTGACATTTTTAGTTTTTTTAAACTACCCCCTCAGAAGGGATTGGGGGGTGTCAAAGTTTGTATCAACGCACAGCCCAAACCGCTGTGTCTAGAGATTCCAAATTTGGCACGTAGGTTCCTTGTGAGGTCTAAGGGTGTACTAAGAAAGGATTTTTCAAAATTCAACCCCTAAGTAGGTGAAACGGTGGTCCAAAGTTTGTATGAAAAATCTTATTCCTTGAGTTAATAGACTTGAAACATGGCACAAATATTTATCTAAGTAAGTTATAAAGTTTGCCATTTCTAGTGTTTCTAAACTACCCCCTCAGGACGGATTTGAGGGTGTCAAAGTTTGTATCAACGCACAGCGCAAACCGCTGGGCCTAGGCCCGAGATATTCCAAATTTGGCACGTAGGTTCTTTATGAGATCTAGGGGTGCACTAAGAAAGGATTTTTCAAAATTCAACCCCTAAAGGTGTGAAACAGGGGTCCAAAGTTTGTATGAAAAATCTTAGTCCTTGATTTAATAGACTTGAAACTTCATTTTTAGTTTTTCTAAACTACCCCCTCAGGAGGGATTGGGGGTCTCAAAGTTTGTATGTAGGAATTTTAACGCACGTTCCGATTTACTCGAAACTCAGTATTTATACTTGAAACCAAAAATGACGAATAACGTGTATCAGGGTTTTTCGAATATCCACCCCTAAAGGGTTGAAAAGGGGTAGTAAATTTTACAGGACAGGTTTTACTGCGGGGCTTAGCTCGAAAATTGGTGTAAATAATCTTTCTTTTAAGTTACGGAAATCTCACAAACGATTTTTTTAAATTGTATCCCTGTGGGGGTGAAAACAGGGAATATAGTTTATATGAAAAATCTTATTCATTTGCTTAATTAAGTTGAAACTTGGCACAAATACTTGCCTAAGCAAGTAATAAAGTTTGGCATTAATAGTTTTTTCCCCAAAGGGAAGGGTAGAGGGGAAGGTGGGAATGGGAGGGAGTGGTGAGCAGGGAAAGGGGAAGGGGAGAGGGTGGTGAGGAGGGAAAGGGGGAAGGGGAGATTGTAGTGAGAGAGAGGGAGGGGAGGGGTGGTGAGGAGGAGGCTGAGGGGGAGGATGATGGGGGGGCGAGGGATAGGAGAGCATAGTGAGGGGGAGGGTGTGGAGAAGGCTTCCCTTCTCCACACCCTCCCCCTGGTGTGACGCCAGGTGTGGCCAGGTGTGACGGGGCGGGGAGGTTAGCGGGAAAGTTATGTGATGAGGGGGTGATAGGGAGACGGGGATGGAGAGAGTAAGGGGGGTGAAAGAGTGCAGTGATGGGGAGGGTAAGAGAGTGGGAAGGGGAGGGGTTAGAGAGAGAGGAGGGGTGAAAGGGAGATTAGGGCGAAGAGGCAGCAGTGCCTTTACACCTTAAAGTTGCTTTTTGTATAGCACTGATTCATTAAAGAAACCCAGCCCGACAGAAATTACTGAAAAATAGAAAGTCGGAAACTCGGAGCGACACAAAAAACAGCAGTAAACTCCAGTCGTGCGACGGAGCTGACATGCTGTTTTTTATTTGTTTGAACGCGCTAATCTCTGGAACTACCAGTCGGACTTTAATAATTATTTTTGCATTTCATAGCCCAATTCTTAAGGAAGGCTATAGGCGTATTTAACATAACACTAGAACTCTTAAGTGCCGAGCAAAAAAAAGAGAGAAGGAACGCTAAGCGAAAACGAAGTAATAGCGCGGGAAGGCAATGCGATGCGACAGGGTGGGTTGGGGGAACATGAAATTTTACGCGGAAGAAGTCCCGGGCAGAAGTTATCTCAATATTTTTGTTCCTGTGGCATATTTTTTTCCGACATTCACGCGGGCGAAGCCGCGGGCAAAAGCTAGTACATCATAAAATTGTATGCACAATGCATAAATAATAATTCCTTTTTTTCACCGTACAATATTACAAAATGACTGAAAGAAAAATCATACCCGTATTTGTTTCAAAGCCAAGAAGTAACGGATTACTACTGTAAATTGCCCCAAAAAATTCCAGACTGTACAGTAACAAATTATGTCAGATACGATTACCAGCTCTTTAACTTACCATAAACTCTAGCCATGAAGCAGTTGATGATGCGGAACTGGCAGTGAGCATAGTGCTTGTCAAGCTGCGTGAGCACTGCATGTTTCGGGCAGCCGGCGTTTGTGCACGGGAATAAAACCTTGTTAGCCAACGACTCGAGGGCCGCCGATTTGGTGAGAGAGAACTCTTTCTGAAAATTGAAGAAATTGTTTTAAGAATTCTGTTGGTATATACAAGGATCTATTGGCGCACGGCCAAAATCGGAACGAAAGCATTAAAACAATCACACAAAATTTACCAACAGCGCCACACTGGCAATGTCATTCGAGTTCAAAAATTTCCTTTTATCATTTTCACATCCTTCATTGTGAATAGTGGTGAGAATAGAAAAAATATTTTTCCGAAAGAGCATTTGCTTTTACAATCGCATTTTCTATGTTTTTTTTAACTGGCAAAAAAAGGCATTTAAAGGCACTTTTACTAATCAAAATTTTTTCAAGTAGTAGTATTGAAAGCTAGAAGGGCCGTAGAAGGGTGTATGGCACTTCCAAACTTCTACACAAAACTAAAAGAAAAAACGAACACATTTCAATAAAAACCGGTATGAAAACCGGTAAACTATGGCTTTTTTTCTTGTTGCACTCATGCTTCTCATATTCGGCGGTATTCGGTCGAATTCCTTGTTTGCCAAAAACGTAGGCATAACCGGCTTCAGAAGCCGTCCGGTTCGATGTCGGTTTGTGCAGCATGTAGGTCGGAATGCAAAGGGATTAGCTAGACATATGTTCTAGCGATAGTTGCACACGTAAAGGTTGATGAAAGACTTTGCCGTTGCTAAACTCTTCTGCTTTTTTTAGAATTTCTATTGGTACTGAAAATTCTATCTGCGTGATGGGATGTTCAGCTAGATTGTACAGAAGAGGATTATTAATGCGAAAGGGAGTTTGTTTGTAACGCTTTCACGCTAAAACGTCTGAACAGATTTGGATTAAATTTGGCACATGGGTAGAACATGACCTGGAAAAGAACATGGGCTACTTTTTATCGACATAACACGCGGCCAAAGCCGCGGGCGGAAGCTAGTACTATATAAAACAGAAAACAAGGGTATTTTACTACAAAAATAAGACCGTAAATACGTACAATACAACAATCTTCAGCCTAAATTAGGTAAAGTAAGAAAGTCTACCAATTCAATACATTATTCTGTTCTAATTTTACCTTCAAAACTTTTAAGACGCTTTAAATAATATAAATTTGTTTCAAGAACCAATAAAAATATTCTAGTTTAAATAAGTTACTGAACTATAAATAAATACAAGTCATGCATATCAAATGCTGAACATTTAATGCCATGAAGGTATTTTATACAAAGTTGAGTTAAAGTAACGTGAAAGAATGTCTTAGACATTTAATTACTCAGCCTTTCAAAGAGTTTAGAGTATTTTAATTTTCTTCAATATGTATGAAGCTGTATACCTACACAGGATAACAATATATATGGGAATCGATATCGATATTCATAGAAAACTAGCTTTTGCCAGCGGCTTCGCCCTCGTGGATGTCGGAAATTATCCCACGAGAACTGTACATTTTTCCGGGATAAAAAGTATTCCAGACTATAATAATCTCTCTTTGTGCCAAATTTCATCCAGATCCGTTCAGCCGTTCTGACGTGATTAAGTAACAAACATCCATCCATCCATCCCCAGCCATCCAAACTTCTGCATTTACTTAATACTAGCCGTTGCCCGCGGCTTCGCCCGCGTGGATGTCGGAAATTATCCCACGGGAACTTCTACCGGGATGAAAAGTATCCTATGTCTTAATCCAGGTTATAAACTATCTGTATACTTACAAAATTTCATCGAAATCCGTTCAGAAATTTTTGCATGATTGAGTAACAAACATCCAAACATACAAACTTTCACATTTATAATATTAGTAGGATAAGTAGTAAGACTAGATATTTTGTCCAACATTTTATTTTACAGATAGAAATGGATTTTCAAGCACTCTACTACTCTCATGGGCGACGTGCATGAGGGAACTATAATTATACTCACTGACATAATATAATATTTACGCCTGCGCAAATTCGGTGATAACATTGAAGTTACAAAAAGTAAGTTTAGTGTAGTTGTCAGTAATACTTCCTGTTGTCACAATTTAAATCTACAAAACTGAAAAAACGCATAAATCCTTGGGTGGGTTTTTATAGCTTATGATTCTTTTGATGCAGGAGACATTCAGCAGGTAGTTGGAAAATAAGGTTTTGCTTAGCAACCACTTTTTCCTCAATAACAAGAGCTTTTGACATGATAATATTGTTGTGTTATCCTCATTTCTCGAAGATTTTCTATGTTATGGAGACACAGAAAAAATTATTGGATTCAGTAACAACGCCATTTTTTTACTTTTTTCTATACCTATTTGAATAATTTCTCTTACTTATTTGAAGAAACGATAAACTTTAAAAGATTTCTTTTGAACAACCGTTTTACGGTTCAAAATATGATATGAATTTAATTATGTATAACATTGTTAGTGAAAAATATCGTCGTATCTGCAGTAACATTATATTTTTTCTTCTTTATCCGTAATACGAAAAAAAGTCAATCAATCTGCCTAGCCTTTTCCCAACTATATTGGGGTCCGCTTCCAGTCTAACCGGATGCAGATGGATACCAGTATTGTACATGGAGCGACTGCCTATCTGACCTCCACAACCCACTACATAGGTAATACGACACCCCTTGGGAAGACTGGTTGTCAGACTTTCGGGCTTCTGACGACTCGTAACGACTGTCAAAGATCCACGAATGACAGTCGGGACCAACGGCTTAATGTGCTTTCTGAGGCACGGAGGAGACCCGATATGTGAAGATGGTCACCCGTCTACGGACCAACCCCGGCAAGCGTAGCTTAACCTGATGGATCGACCCGTGTGGCTGTTATTACTTAGCCACAAGCTCCTCATATTAATATATCCTTTAATAATACAAAAAAAAGTATAGATAGGTATAAGTACTGCTACGGCTACAGCCTAGAGGTATTTGATTTTTCAGAGACGAATATGCAATGTGTTAGTACAAAAAAGATAGATTTGCTTCGAGTGAAGGTAAAAATCAACTATAGGTTGATATACAAACAGCTGTTTCAGTTTTGATTAGTGTTATATAAATGATGTATATGTGTTTCGGAAATGTATGGATATTTTAATGTTCTATGTTGGCACTGTCTCTGTGTTGAGAACATAGTAAACTCATCATTATCCTACCTTAATCCCAATCTATTTGGGGTCGGCGCAACATGTCCCTTTTTTTCATACTTCTCTATTAGTCGTCATCTCTTTCTAGCCATCTGAATCTCTGTCATCTTTCACACAGTCCATAATTCGACACTATTATAATTGTTTCAGAAAAAAATATTCAAAGTTTTAGTGTCAAGTTGATGGTTATTGGCGATGCAAAATATTAATGTTTCCCATCCACTTACATGAAACTGTTATGGCCACCTAGTAAATGTCCAAGGATATATTTATCCTGAAGAATATCATATATATCATATTTATCCTGAAGAATATCATATATATCATATTTATCCTGAAGAATATCATAAATAACGTAACCCAAAAGTTTGAAATCAATATCCAATATCAGGTTTCTTTGCGACGATAATAATATTAATCATTGTTAACTATCTATGAATATTATCGATAACAATGTCGCAGCGTGTTATCTAGGACCGAGATTTTCCTTTATATTGACACCTTCGATAACATTGATAAAGGATTAGGTGGAAATAAATATGTGATGAGCCATCGCACTATCGGAGCGTCCGTCTATTTTGTTCAAGGGCAAAAGTTTCATAGCATAATTAAGGCCTAATTTACGTATTCAGGGTTATTTTTCAATGACCAGCCAAATTTTCACAGGGTGTTCTACCCATGAATATGAACAACTTTCACTATGGGACCAACTTTGAAATCACGAAAAAAAAACCAGCGGCTTCCTACAAAAGTTCAATTCCTACTCGATCAAAATGTATGAAAAAGCTGATATTTTTTTTGCGATTTCAAAGTTGGTCCTATAGTGAAAGTTGTTTATATTCATGGGTAGAACACCCTGTGAAAATTTGGCTGGTCATTGAAAGATAACCCTGTATAGGTAAGTATTACAAATTGAAGTCACTTTTCATGTCTGTCTGTGTAACCACGCTGTTCTTCTAAACTTATCAACGGATTCTGATGCGGTTTTTAACATCATTTAGAGAATTTATTCCGGAAGGTTCATATGTACTTTAGACGATAGTATTTAACTTAGCTATAATAAAGAAATCCTCATGTTTTGTCAAGACGTAAAAACCCTGCAAAGTAGGGCTGGGTCACAAGATAGAATAGACTATGTTTAATGAATAACTTTTACTATGGTATACCAACTTTGAAATCGCGAAAAAAGTTTAGTATGCAACAGCTGATTTGTTTTAGCGATTTCAAAGTTTGTCCCATAGTAAAAGTTATTCAGTTCGATGATCTAAAACTCCTCTTAAAGTTATAAAGTTATTTTTTTAACACCTTATAGATACGAGTATTTTCCTTTTGTTTCGGGCAAAGTTAGATTAATGAAAATCAGTATACCTACTGTAAAATTCTCTATAATACAGTCTTTATTTCATAAAGCTAGCTCCAATATTTTGGAAGTAATTGAGGTTTTTGTTACCGACCTGAAATCGTGGTCAGGCCAAACAACGTGGTAACATAATATACTTATTATAAAGACAACAGACTCATTGCTGTTAAACATGCAAACCTAGTAGAATGTCCTTGATTTTCGACACACCTAGGCATGTGCCTAGGTATGTCGAAAATCTACGTAGGTAGAGCAGTCGTTGGAGTTAATTTAATTAATACGTAAGTAGGCATTTAGAATACATAATTGTTGCTGATGTAATACTTACGTAAATAGTAATTAGGGCAAACTATACATACTTTCATTATATGCTACGTTTTATGTATTTTTATTCAATAGGTAACTATAATTAAGTATCTCAAAGAGGCTTACCTGACAAATATGACACTGGAAGCTCTTCTCGAAGCAGCGGCCGCAAAGACTGTGACCATCCACACAGAGGTGGATGGGCGGCCGCATGTAAGTGTTACATTTGGTACACGTCAGCTCCTTGATCAGGCCCTCGTAGTGATCCGTCTCGAGCAACGTGTTTAGGACTACTGGAAATTAAAAAAAAAAACAATCGTACAGTCCTAGGTAGTAAACTCAGACACATAAGTTATTTTGAGGCTACACAATACACTTAAAATACTTCAGCACTCCTGTGCACAATTTGCAAATGACCACGAAGTTATTGAAGTTTTATTCTAATCTTTAGATGTGGATATGAAATACATGATTGATATATAAGAGGTACATACTCCTGAATATTTAGGTAATAAGTACATACTCATAAATTAACTCTCTAAAAAGTACTTTTAAATTCAAGTAATTTTGCGCTCATACATTGCATAGACCACTAATTTTGGTCGACAATAACAGTTGAGTATCGAACGAAGCCATGCATTTTATAATAGGTACTCGTACATGACCAGCCACTCAGGTACGAGTTAATTAGCTTTAAGAAATTATTGGCTTTCGGGAAATTAACAAAGGAGCACATTGTATTACATTTGTTGCTGCAGTTCTATAAACCCTGTGTGTTAATATTGCATCAGGTCTGATGTTATGTCGTCACTGTGCATACACGTGTGTATAAGTTTGTTGGAGACTATTAAAATCTGAATGTTATAATTATTATTCTATGTATCGCTTTGCTTCTGACGTCCACGAGTTCTAATAAACTTGAATTTGTTCATAGAATTGGCCTTTAATCTTGCTGGTTGACAGCACATTCATTCTTTACTATTCATTCAAACGTGTTGCTGATGTTGACGTTGAAATAAGTCTAAAAATGTAAATCTATCTATCTATATAAATAAAAAGAGAAGTCCTGACTGACTGACTGACTGAACGACTGCCTGACTGATTGACTGACTCATCAACGCCCAGCCCAAACCCTTTGACCTAGAAAGCTGAAATTTTGCACAGAAACCTCTGTGCAAAATTTCAGCTTTCTAGGTCAAAGGCCCTTCATAATTTAGACAAGGAATAAGGAAGGAATTACCCGTAGTATGTTCGTGTGGGATATTTCCCGACATCCACGCGGGCGAAGCCGCTGGCAAAAGCTAATACCTACTGAATGAAATGTTCTATCGTAAAATAAACACTGATCTTAGAAATGTACAGTTTGAAAACACAAGATAACACGGTTAGCCGTAAAATAATAATATATTAGCCATATATCCCCATAGACCAATCCGTACCTAAACATAGGTAAAGTAGGTCATATTAACTATATCCAAACAACTAATACACGGCAATTTAAACAGATTTACTAGAATCCAAAATAATACATTAATGGTTTCCACTGGAAATCCCAAAATGAACATACTCGTAAGTGGATATCTGTCGATTCCAATAAACGTAACGGAGCAGAAAATTACGATCATTTGTTAGAAAGACATGCCTCGCACAATGATTTATTTAGGCTCGCGATCGCATTAGGTGTATGTATCATCAAAAATATAATATTGAGAAAAATTGGAGTAGTAATCGAGATAATGATCATTATAATAACACGGGTCATAGAAGTAAAAGTATATGGAAAAATGCTGGTCTATGAAATTTAAATGCTAGTCACTATTAGTTATATTCCTCACAAACAAAGAATCCATCGTTATTGATCGAAATATAAACGAAACACAGACGAAGTACGTACATTCAGTAGTATTTGAGCTATTTAATATAATTCACCAGGAGAACGGAACCGAATAAAAATATGGATGGAAAAATGTGCATTTACATTTTCATATTTACTTTCGTTCGCAGAAATCCAATTGATATTTTAATGCATATATCGACTTATAAGCTTATTGGCCTTTGTTGGATGTTATAAAAATATGATAAAATAAAATTCCAAATATAATTAAATTGTATACCATATACATCCTTCATTGAAATGGTAATAGATAACATGGAAACTATTAATAAATAGCTGATAAGAAGTTAATAAAACTTAAATTAAGGAATTAAACTACAACTGGCAGGTGGCAATCACAGGAATATTTAAACTAGTTGGTATTAATAGTATCCAAGCGATAATTAGAAAGACAGACGCGAGAGTTCGAGAGTTTATGGTTAGAAGTTCAAGGTTTTGAGAGCAGACGAAGAGAATTAGCTCGGCCAATATAGAAAAACTGAAGTACGCTTTACCTTAGTTTTTGTATAAATTAATGGGGAAGAAGATCTAAATAGGAATGTATTGGTAATGATGATAGTTACAATGAAAAGAGTTAAAGAAATACCCGTCAAAACTTTAAAAAAATCAACACTTCAATTAAAACGCCTCAGATTTACAAAATCACTTCACAAATCGAACACTATATAAATCACAGTACCTAACGTAATCATAATAGCACTTATAACGACACATAACTACGCTACTAATAATAAACACTAACTTTTTCTCCCAGCCGGCGACGAAGTGGATGACATTCTGAAAATAACGCTGAACGCCACAACAAACGTAACTAGTTGGCGTCCAATACAGTTTTATACTTCGTAAACACTTTTTGATTCACGCGGACTGGTGTAAACCGATTAGAACGCAATCGTTCAGCCATTTTCTTTGATAAGACAAGTAGTATCTGAAGCGTGATTGTGGTAACTCGGTTTGTTGTTGGCGACACTGAACAAGTCTATATTTATGCGGCAAGGTCGCTACTATGGGCCGCAGTGGCGAGTACGGCTGACCAACTGCGCTTCGGATAGTCGCCCAGCCATAGGGACATTATGTTTAGGTGAAAATTTTACTAAAAGAGCTGCTTTTGTAATATGGTGCAATGTCATGCAGTTGATTTTTAATCATGATTGTCTGTTGATTTATAGATTGTTGTTCAGAGAGATCTTTTAGGTATTCATTTTCTGCTATCGAATTTTAGAAACAAAATGTGCTGACTTGCTAGTTTAACTGACACTTTGATGGTAGAACATCCAACATCCATAAAAACAAAGGGCAGGCTGGAAGAAAATGTGAGTTAAAGCTATTCTATTCTATTTTTAATAAATGGCAAGCAGAGCCGATGTCGACTATTCTGCCAATATCTAAAGTGAGCTAGAGAAACAAGTGTGCATGATAAAAAAAAAACCATCCATTCCATGAAAACTTCCAGCGCATTTCATGACACATTAGACACAAATCGGTACCTATTTGGCTTAGTTACTAAAAGCAAGCCCAATCAATATCCTTCAGTAAAACGAACATGGATGGGCGACTACGCTTAAATTAACAAAATGGACACATCAGTTCTGTTCCAAAATACTTCATTTCCACCGTGAGTCCGTGAGGCTTATAATGCTACAAATTATGTAGTGTTGGTATTACGCAGATATCGATAAAACACGGATACCTGTATCCTGATACCCCATTATCGTAAAAATACTGCATTGAATGTACGTAAATGTATTATCTGATTACCTGATTATGTACCTATTAAAATTTTAATTTGTTTGTTAGTATGACTTTTATATTTTAGACACTATAAACACACTTCACACACTTTGTTTTATTATTATTCACTCAGATCGATATCTTTTAAAACCGATCATAGGCAACTGTGTTGTTGGACTGAACGCGTATCAAAACTGACTGCCAAAAACAATTTTATAATAGTATTTACTGTTTCAACTACCTATATTTATATACATATTATTGTTTTCAATTGAAATTATATACTAGTGGAAGAGCGGAGTCTCCTAACACAAGCAACTCTTGATTAAAAGGAGATCTCCAATACATTTATGACAAAGCACTTTGTAATTGAAATGAAGATTTTTAATTTTTTTTATTTATTATTTTTACCTTTTTTATACAGTTGTCAATTAAGGGAACTACAAGACTTAAACGCAAGTTTAATAATAATAGTAAAACATTTATTTTCAAGCTACAATGGCCCAAAGACACATACCTTACAAACTAACATATATATCTAAAAAAATGAATCCCTACTTCTCTTGGTCATCGCATTACGCATGAACGGTATCAATTTTGCTTCTTCTTTTTTATTCTGTTTATTATTGTCAGGAAAAGGTTCTTATGAAAGAAAACCAGCCCAGTGCGTGTCGGACCACGCACAATGAAGGGTTCCGTAGTTGAAAATAATCTATCCCTAAAACCAAACTTAACATCCCAAAGAAAAATATCGTATGTGCTAAAATTACAAATTAACAATTTTCGGACTTTTTCTTTTACTTGTGCTGTAAGACCATGCTTCTTGCCAAATTTCATGATGCTAGGTCAACGAGAAGTACCCTATAGGTTTTCATTTACTTGCGAGTATCAGAGTTCTCTATTATTGTATTATTCTATTTTCATAATTTTTTTTATTGTTTTATTTTCTTATTTATTTTTGATTAGAATTATAGAAGCTTGATTTTTTTAGGAACTCTAAAGGACCATAGACCTACATACTTGATATTAATTTCAACTTGATAGCTCCATGCGTTCTGCAGAAAAAGGGTCTAGACAGACTGACAGACTTTAAATTTTTTTATGTGATAAAATTACAAATTAACAATTATCGGACTTTTTTCTTTACTTGTGCTGTGAGACCTTGCTTCTTGGAAAATTTCATGATTCTAGGTCAATGGGAAATACCCCGTAGGTTTTGATTTACTTGCAAGTATCAAAGTATGTCGCATAAATGGCCTTAGAAGCTTGATTTATGTAGAACTCTAAGGGACTTTAGATTTACGTATTTGTTATTAATTTCAACTAGACACCTTCACGCGTTCCTGAGAAAAAGGAAGGGTCTGGATAGACAGACAACGAAGGGATCCTATAACGGTTCCGTTTTTTCTTTTTGAGGTACGGAACCCTAAAAACCGCATAGGTCATGTCAACGTGCGCTCGAATGTCAACTGAACCCCGTAGGTTCACAACCTACTATAAGGCCGCGTCCCCATTGGATGATGGTACTTTACGTTTATATACATACCTACTGTATAAAGTTTTTTCTTATGCCCACAATGGTGTGCAATCGACGTTTGAAATAAAGCGTTCATAAATGCTGCATTAGACCACATCGCACGGACGCGAAGTTTTTGACCGTGCTCTGGAGTTTCAACTCTCAACGTTAAAACGAGAGTTGAGAATCCAACAGAGTGCATCCCCAGCGCGTTGAACAAGTGCACAGTTGGATTTTCAACTCACGCCGCTAAGCCGAACGTTGCAAATCCAGTAGGTACCTATGCGGCAAGAAACGTCTCGTTAAGGCTGTCCGTCGCAAAAAGCGAGGTCACTGTCGGACTGCATAGAAAAGAAAGAGAAGCGCGATGACACAACGCTTGCAAAATATGAAGTAATTATCGATTTACTAAAAATCTGTTGATTAAACTAAAAAGGTAATGACAAGAAATCATTCCTTATTAGTTTGTAAAGAACTGTATAAATTTATCAACACTTTTAGTGAAAAATGTAGGAGTAATATGGTAACAACTCGAAAAAATAGACCGAAATAGACCTGGATTTAGGTTTTTTTTCCTTAGTTCTACAAACTAAAATAGATTTCAGGACACATGAAATCACTTCTTATGTATTGTAGATTACTGTGTATTTGTTCCTATCAGAAAGATGCTATAGTTACTGTAAAAGATGGTTACAAAGTTACTTAGTTTCGCCGTATTTTAGGAAGGAGCAGCCTTAAATGTACGCTTATGAATGAATGCCTAAGCATACCTCCTTCGGGGAATATAACAGGCGTGATTTTTGTTATGTGCATAAAACATTGATTATTTATTTACCTGTTATGGTTTGCAGGGCCAACATGACCAGAGATCGCACAAGACAGGGTGGTTTGGAGGGTAGACTAATAAAAAAAATTTAAAAAATATATTTAGGTACCTGTATGATCCAAGGTCTCTCCCATAGTTTTTCACACTTTCTGTAGGTATAAGTTGCCTTCTTTGCGTTAATTAGAAAAAATGTCTTTTAAATAATCGGTTGACAGGTAGCCGCCTAGTCAGTGTTGCCAGCCTACTCACTAGTAATAAGAGAGATAAACGTTATACTTTTATTATATGTCCTCGATTAGATGATGTGATTGCCGCATATTATATAGAGCAATTCTTAGATAACGTAAACATATATTAATCTACATAAGGAATCTTATCTGAAAAATATTAAAACAGACATAGGTATTCAAGATTTGGTGTTCATTATTAATTAGTATTATTTACCTCCACCATTAGATTTAGATTCATCACCATGATTGAGCTCGAGGCTAAGTACCGTACGGGTCGATCCATCAGATTTAACTATGCTTGCCGGGGTTGGTCCATGGATGGGTTTGGGATTGGACCTTTGGGACCATCTTTACATACCGAGACTCCTCCGTGGCTCGGAAAGCACGTTAAGCCGTTGGTCCCGGCTGTTATTCGTGGATCTTTGACAGTTGTTACGGGTCGTCAGAAGCCCAAAAGTCTGACAACCAGTCATACTAAGGGGTATCTATTACTTACCCAGTAACTGGGTTGTGGATGTCATAGGTAGTCGTTCCATGTAAAATACTGGTATTCAGCTAAAATCGGTTAGACTAGGCAGATTGATTGAGATTCATCACCATGATTATTCATTTAAATAGAGGAAGTACAATCGGTGGTTTCACATGTTAAATTATTTGGTCTTTTACTAGATAATGCCTTGATAAAAAAAAATGGGTATTTAGTCATAAATATACATGTCTCTGAGATTCATAGTGCCTAATGTCAATTATACAGTACCTGCCTGACTAACTACAGTGTTCAGTACCAGTAAAAAGGTCACGTTTCACGTTAAATAATGACACATTATTCCTTTAACCACTCATTTATTGATATTTGATCCATTTATTGCTGAGTGTGTCTCCTACCTTTTGTGCCATACTTCCCAGGTCAGAAACAAAAGTTCCTTAAATAAATTCATAGGATGTAAAAGACAAATACTTGAATCTAACTAAAATATCGCATCGTCCTATCTACGGATCTTTGGGAAAACAAACGTCTTCCTTAGATAGTACAATCTTTAAAGTATGACATCGTTCTACATGAAGTCAAGAGAAAAATAGATAGGCACGTAGAAAAGCGATCTTGTTTCCTAACTCATGAGACAGCGGATCAGCCTAGGCTTTCTGTAATACTCCAACCCCAGATATCTTGGGTTGGGTTGAATGGATGTTGTGAATGTGAATGAATGGGTGAGTGAATACAGACCGTGATGGACAAAGTTTAAGGGATCTGCTTCTTGAGACCATGGTTGTGTGTTTATCTTAGCGAATACCAAAGTTACTTGAAAAAAATTAATTACCTAAGTAGGTACTTAGGTAATATTTTTTTTTGAGAAAAATAGATAGGCACGTAGAAAAGCGATCTTGTTTCCTAACTCATGAGACAGCGGATCAGCCTAGGCTTTCTGTAATACTCCAACCCCAGATATCTTGGGTTGGGTTGAATGGATGTTGTGAATGTGAATGAATGGGTGAGTGAATACAGATCGTGATGGACAAAGTTTAAGGGATCTGCTTCTTGAGACCATGGTTGTGTGTTTATCTTGGCGAATACCAAAGTTACTTGAAAAAAATTAATTACCTTAGGTACTTAGGTAATATTTTTTTTTGTGTAATGTACTTACTTTCTCCGTTTATCTTAAAACTAGCGTTGCCCGCGGCTTCCCCCGCGTGGTTGTCGGAAAATATAGCACAGGAACGTACTACCGGAAAATCCTTCCTTATTCCTTTTTTAAATTATAAAGGGAACCTCTGTGCAAAATTTTAGCTTTCTAAGTTCAATGGTTTGGTCTGGGCGTTGATGAGTCAGTCAGTCAGTCAGGACTTTTTATGAGGCCATTTGTATACACACGTTTTTCTTGCCATGAAAAACTACGGTTTATTCGACGTATGTAGGCTCGATCGTCAGTGTTATATGGATCACACTAAGGTGCAGCGCAGGCGAGACTTTTTGTGCGTTCGAGTCTGTGGCGCACGAAATATATCAATAATAATTAATATTTCAGGCGTCGTATGCGTTATCTATGAACATGAATATATTTGTATGCTGGCATTTGTATAATATTCATATATAACGCATACGACGCACAGTGTCTACTTAAAGTCATGACTTTCAGACCATTTAGATTTCCCACCAGAGTCTTATACGAGAAGTGTGAAGTACTTAGGGTAAGACAGAATTATATTCTGCAAGTTGTTAACAAGCAGCACAGTATTACTACTTACAATACACAAATTAATAAGAAGCGCACCATATGTAATGTTTGCTTACCTTTGCGTTTTCACACGACGTCCGCCAGACGACAGCGGTCATATCTTGCCACTTTTCTGTATAATAAGTTGAACAAAACCCTGAATATAAATCCCCTTACAACTCGTGAGACCAAAAAGAGGGTAAAGATCTGGCTACTGACTCAAGACTACAACGCAACTGAAAATTTACTGCAATCAACCTAAATATTATTTAAGAACACAAATCATTGGTATTTACACACACATACACTTACACACATACCCTAACACACCCTCTCACATACACCCACACGCGTAACAGTACTTTTACTCTTAATTTTACTTTTAACTTTTATTTTAATGTTTATTTGGCTATATTGTGATTTGGTTTATTCAAATGTTATTTTATTTTAATTATTGTTCTCAATTTGTTTTCTAATTTTGCTTTAATCGACATTCTATTTTAATTTTGTTTTTTTTTGTTGCTTATTGAGATTATTTTATTTGCTATGATTATTTTATTTGATTTTTTTATTTTGCTTTAATCCACATTCTATTTAATTTTTTTTTTCTAATTTTAGTTTTCATTATACATTTTAAGTAATTTAATATTTGCTATTAAACTTATTTTTAAGTAAGGTAATTTCATCACCTTTCGCTACTTACCTAAATGGAAGAAGTCACTGGCTCCTGAAATACAGGTACTCTAACCTAGCTCTGGTGCCAGGGTCTCAAATTTATCTGTAACCTATTTATGGCAATAAAGAATTATTTATTTATTTAGTGTAAGATTTTTAAAATCTAGCGGTACAAAATACCTATAAAACAAGAATGGAAGTTGGACGTAAAACCCCTTTGCAATGAAAGCTAATTAGCTTATCGATGCGACTATCCAAGAATATGAACAATAGGCGTGTACGTTTTTAAATATATTTACCTCAAACAGAGGTAACGATGTGTTTCTCTCAGAGCAGATCTGCAGTTGTCGCCCTACCGCTTCTTTGTGAAGGTTGTGTTGTGAAAATACGTGAATAAATGACTTTTTTTTGCAATGGAGCAATGTCTTCAGGTTTGTAGAACACATTTATATGTATTTTATATTACTACAATCAAAATTAAATGTCAGTAGGTACCTGTGGAGTTAGGATAGTTATTTTACAAAATCTTTTTAACCCCTCAAGTGTCGAATGCACCCCATGTGTGCATAAGAAAAACCCCTTTTTTGTTCGGTACATAAGCTTATATCACATATATATAAATGTAAAAAAACATCATCCGATGGAAAACCAATCAAATCATTAGTTGTGAACTTATGGAGTTCGCAGCTATTCTCCCCTACCCCCCCGCGTGTCAAATGCACCCCAAGTGTGCAAAAGGACAAAACTTTACATAATAGGTATATAAGCTTAGATCACGTATATATAAACGTAAAAAAACATCATCCGATGGAAAACATATCATTATCAGTAGTTGTGAACCTATGGGGTTCGCAACTAACCCCCAACCCTCCCCACTCGCTGGTGTTTTGTAGTTGTATTCCTTAGAGTGCGAAAACTTTTGTACGCGTTTGTACGTCATGAAAACATTTTTATTATGTCAATAAGCTCTTATAGTATTAAACTAAAGTAGCATTAGCTGCGTTCATTTGCGTTTTTGAAAATTATGTTCGTTTTACAGGAACACAACTGACTTTGTCAAGAAAAGAGCTTTTTGAAAAGTTCCAACTTGTTGAAACTTTTTAAATAATCACAATCAGTGGCTGAACAGCACTTTAGTCTCTAGCAACCAAGATTTACCCGGTACTAGTGGAGAACAGAGCAAAAAGAAAGCTCGAAGCCAAGAAAAAAGATTTTAATAAATAAAAAAAAATATTAAATTAAATTCATTGATTGAGGAAAATCACTTAGCGAGTTAACTCACGCCACCAGCGCTGAGTTGAGAAAATCGGGTAAAAGAGATGCTGCTTTTATGGTGAGTGAGTTGGTTACAACTCCTACGAGGGCTACAAATGTAAAAAAAAGTTTAAATGAACAAAAAAAATAATTTATCTATTATTTCAAGACAAAACAATTGTTTTATTATCAACATATAATTTTGTCCGGCCAGATTTGCAAAATCTTACACTGTGCGACGCCTAAAATATTAATTATCCTTAATACATTTTGTGCGCCACAGTCTCGAACGCACAAAAAGTCTGTCGTCTGCGCTGCACCTAAGGAAGCTTGTTGACAGACCGTTTTTTTCTACGACGCGGTTTATACGCCGTGTGTAGGCACGGTCGTCAGTGTCACAGTAAATATATGGACAGTAAGGAAACTACTTATATACGGTCGAAACGGCACACTTACACTGACATGCGCACCGATGATGAGGCTCCAAGCAATAGTCGCCGTGCTCTCAGTTCATGTATTATGGCTTAGGGGTCTCTTTGATGCGCGCGTCTGTGGTTGCCGTTTCGTACGTTTGTCCGTAGTTTCCCTACTGTCCATATTTATATTGTGTCAGTGTTGTATGGATCACAATAAAATAAAATAATCTTTAATTCGGATAAGCAACATCCATAATTATGGGTTAGGAAGCAAAAAGAAAACAAAAAGATAACTTATACCTATGTTAGTAAACTTATAAACTATTTAGCGACAAGGCTGTTGTCTGAAATGCATCTTCGAACAACATAACCCCCGCTATGGTCTTCAGGATGGATTGGAGCTCTCCCGCACTCTGCAGAGCAAAGAGGCAGATTTCTGTGTGACGATGGCGTGGAAGTCATCGACGCGTGCTTGTGCAAACATGCCTGATGCACTGCAGAAACGGGGCAGCCCCATCAACATCCTGAACCCGTTATTATACTGGACCCGCAAGGCGCCGATAGTCCGCTGAGTATAGTTGGTCCAAAGGCTGCACGTGTAAAACACTTGGCAATAAGCTTTAAAAAGCGTTACTTTGACAATATATGGAAGACACGTTTTTTTCCCTTTTTTCCATACTTCTCTATTAGTCGTCATCTCGCTAGTCACCCCCTTTCTAGCCATGTCATCTTTCACACAGTACATTCATCGTTTCTTTAGTCTTCCCCTACTCTTATAGCCATCGACATTCATACCCAAAATTTTCCTCACGACATTTTTCTCGTTCTTTCGCCTCACATGACAACCGATTTCCGAACAAGCTGATACCTAGTTATATGCTTTAAAAAGTATCACTTGAATGAACTCGTTATTTTGAAAGCTTTCGGTTAATTAAGATCACTATCATAAGATCGTTACTCTAACTGTAAATGTTCAATTCTAATAGAGTAATCAGATAACTGTAATTGGCTTGGTTAATAAATATTGGTATATTTTGATTAGGTTTACACTCGCAGCTAAGCTAATAGCAATTAGGTACATTAAAAATATCTAATATACAGTGAGTACCTATCAGAAATGTATTGTAATATTTAAGGATGTGGTACAGACCATCAAACTGAACAACTTTCTCCATGGGACCAACATATCGTAATTGCAGCAAAAATATCAGCTGTCCCATACATTTGAGTCGAATAGAGTAGGTATTAAAGTTTTGTATGAGACAGCTGATAAGTCACCAGGGGCTATTGTAGCCAGGGGGCAAATGTAACTGGTTGATTAATCCTAGACAGCATAGAAACGCAATAATAACGAGTTATCTCACTCCGTTGCATTTGCCCCCTGGTTACAATAGCCCCTGGTACTGGTGCAGTACCAAAAACAATTAACAATGAACTTAGTTGAAAAACATATTCTCCCATACATTGATATACGTCACGGACAATTCTCCAACTGCATATTTAAGTTTGTATTCGCAAAAAACTATTCATAAACATAACATGACGCCTTGTTTCCCCGAAGGGTTGGGCAGAGGTGTACCTGTAGTACACACATTTTGCCAGACAAAGAAAACTAAAACATATTTTTTTATGTGACAAAACTACAAAGAATCAATTTTCAGACTTTTTCCTTTACTTGTGCTGTGAGACCTTGCTTCTTGCCAAATTTCATGATTCTAGGTCAACGGGAAGTACCGTATGGGTTTTGATTTACTTGGGAGTATCAAAATATGTTACATAAATCGCCGTATTTTTTTTTTGATTGCATTAACTTAGTTCATTTTTTTTAGAAATGTAAGGGACCATAGACTTACGTATTTAATATTAATTTAAACTTGATACCTCCACGCGTTCCTGAGAAAAAGGGCCTTGAGAGATGACATACTTAAAAATATTTTTTTATGTGATAAAATTATAAATTACCAATTTTCGGACTTTTTCCATTACTTGTGCTGTAAGACCTTGCTTCTTGCCAAATTTCATGATTCTAGGTCAACGGGAAGTACTCTATAGGTTTTGATTTACTTGGGAGTACCAAAATATGTAACATAAATCGCCGTATTTTTTTTTTGATTGCATTGACTTAGAAGTTCATTTTTTTTAGAAATCTAAGGGACCATAGACTTATGTATTTGATATTAATTTAAACTTGATACCTCCACGCGTTCCTGAGAAAAAGGGCCTTGAGAGATGACATACTTAAAAATATTTTTTATGTGATAAAATTATAAATTACTAATTTTCGGACTTTTTCCATTACTTGTGCAGTAAGAATTTGCTTCTTGCCAAATTTCATGATTCTAGGTCAACGGGAAGTACCCTTTAGGTTTGGGATTTACTTGCGAGTATCAAAATATGTCGCATAAATGGCCGTATTTTTTTATTGTGTTGTCTTAGAAGCTTGATATTTTTACAGCTCTAAGGGACCACAGACTTATGTATTTGGTATTAATTTCAACTTGATACCGCCACGCGTTCCTGAGAAAAAGGGTCTTGACAGACTGACAGACAGACAGACAGACGGACAAACAAATGATCCTATAAGGGTTCCGTTTTTTCCTTTTGAGGTACGGAACCCTAAAAATTATCATAATGACCGGAAGAACAAGTGACTTTCGGCTTCGTTAAAAGCGTCTTTTTCACCCGTCACTTACTCTTCTAACAGATATTTGTTAAAATTCCCAACCAATTATGTAATGACCCCATTTACTACTGATAAACCAATACATAGGTTTAAACACACTAAAAAACAAATTATTTAAAAAAAACAATAAACTCGACTGCAAAAACGTAACTGAAAAGATCAAAACAAGCGTTTAATTCATTGAACTTTGTTTTTTGGAAGGTTTCATAGGCGGGGGACAAACAAAAGTTACACCATATTTCAGGTAATTGATTTGTCTCCGCCTGCAATGCCTTACATAAAACAAAGTTCAATACAATAATAATGCTTGTTTTTCTCTTTTCAGTTAGCCTAGTCACTCCTACAATTAAGACGAATCTAACGACATCTCCTATGTTAAAATCCATCAAGCAGTTTAGGCGAAAGAGCGTGCCAAAGAAATAGACATAAATACATACTCTCGAAAAACATTACTCCTTTTGGGCAGTCGGGTAAAAATAAATAAACGTTCATTCTGCCACTCAATATGCAACAACAGTGTTACATTTCACATTTAGTGCCGGTCTATTCAGAGACGGTCCCTAATTGGACGGTTTCAACTCCGTCAGACCCAAACAGCGTAAATGTACCTACATTGTAAATTGCTAATTTTGCTGCAGTACCTACGTACATTTAAGTTCTGTACGTGTATTGAAAATGGGTCGTGTGCAGGTCGCTTTAATATGGATAACGTCAGACTGGTAAATTGTAATATAATTCATGGTGATGTTGTGGTGCGGTGCCCGCATGCGGTTTTGTTCTTAATAATTAACTCACGACCAATGATGCTTTAAAAAATCTTAAATTTTTTATTGTAACTCGTTCCAGCACACGGTAACAGTTCTCACGATCCCAGAATTCCAGCAAACATTAAACCAAGAGATATTTTAATCTTTAGCAAATCTTTGGACTGATTGACCAACCTGAAAGGTCAAAAGTCAGAAAAAGGTCTGGCTTGAATTAGAAACGTACAGACAATTATTATGGTGCTCAAAAGTAGAATATAAGTAGGTAGGTTCACTTAAAGCGAGCAGCACGTACACATTGCGGGACGCACTGCATTAAAAGTAGATTTTTCGATGTTTGAAAATGACAGTACGGCTGGCAGCACCGTAAAAGATTAAACTCTTCTGAACGGAGGTACGGGTAATACAGTAAAATTTCGTATAGAGGAACAAGGAAATTTTTTTTGTCGTTTTTCTTGTCGTATCAAATCAGTGTCTCAATTATGTATACAAGCATTTGAACGCAGAAAGTCAAACATTGTAAATATAAGTAGGACTGAGCGTTTTTTGGAGTCCTCGCACGCACACTATGGTAATGGTCTGTCTATGAAGATTCTACCGCTATGAAAGTACTGTCTTTGTTTATTATTATTTGGTATTCCTTCATGGCACTACGGATATAGCAGTGGTCGTAACTTATATGGGCAATTTTACTGTCATAATTATAATTATCGCATAATTTGAAAAAGTCGTTACTGTCCTGTCTGTCATTGCTATCCTTCTAATACTTACGGAATACCATGGAATTCAGTAAAAACTGCGCTGCAATTTGACCTTCTACCTCTCATCCCTAATTTAAATACCAAATTGAGCTATACCCAACTGAATTACAGTTTAACCCTACAATGAATTATTACTTGTAATTCGTGCCTGTCCGTATCAATCAGACAAAGGCCGGTCAGCTCTAATTGGGGTACAAATGTCCAGTCATTCCTCTTATTGGATGCCCTTACTAATTTCACGGGTATAGACGAAGACGCTCTAAATAGTTTTATCAAATACTCTCTGGTATTTAGGTCAATTAAGTGTAAATCAATCAATGTATTGTTAGGTGGTGGCAATAGAGATATGGATGGTATTTTCCAATTGTTGTTTATTATGATTGGAGTCAGTATTTAATATGTTTCTGTTAATTTTATTTATTCTACTTGAAGATCCATTAATGTATTTTTTGTTAAACTAAGTATTAAACCTTTTTGTACCTGGTGTAAATAGTTAGTTGTGTGTATAAATTGATCCAAAATAAAGCAACTGTGTAGTAAGATCACTGCATATATATAAAAAAAAGTATAAACTATAAATTTGTTCCTGGGTGGGTCTAGACTACTAGGTACTATAATTTATATTATTATAAATGCTAAATCCCGATTTAGACTAAACGAACATGGAACCAGAATCAGAACTAAAGCATTCTTTTGTCGATATTCTTGACATTTTGGTAGGGAGAGACCAACGAAGGAGTGCTCTATCCCTGTTTACACAAAAATAATTCGGTAGAGTGGGGATAAAATGAGCATTCGCTCGTTTGGTCTAAATCAACCTTTATGCGTATTTAGTTCTTTGTCCTTCTTTCACGCAGCAACAGAACAATGGATCACCGTGATGTTTTACATACAGAGTGTTTATTATGGTCTAAAGAGTGAAAAAGCGTCGTCTAGGTAACAGTACCGCGCAAGTGTAATAAGAAAAGTTTTTAGGGGAGGCAAAAAACTGACAGCGGTTGTCTAAGCCAAATAGTTTACGATACCACTTAAGTGAAAGAATTAACATTACACGGAAAAAGAAAATACAGGCTGTTTCTTTTAAGGTGTCAAGCCAGTGCGAGCTGATAGCAGAGTACCATACAATGCGATTCAACTAAGAATAGGAACGTCAATGACCTCCAACTATCAACTGAAGCTAGAAATCTAAGGCTTGCAAAGTTTTCTATTGTTAAGCGCCGTTTACACGGGGCAAGTTTCTGGAACGTTCAAGAGCAATAATTGCATGCCATAAAGCACGTTCAAGTATTTTGACATTCAAGAACTGCATGAAGTGTTTAGACGCGTGCGATTCCATAAAATGGCATGTGCAATAATTGAATAAATAAATAAATAAAATATATTTTATTGACATAAAAATGGAGTTACATTTACAATTGAAGCCCTGACTCCTGAGCTAGGTGGTACCTGTGTTACAGGAGTCAGTGTCTTCACCCGATTTTGGAACATTAACAGTTTATGCAACAAAATTAAAATAATAAATCAAAAAAACAAATGAAAATTAGTGCATGCATGCTCTTGAGTGGTGTGTATGTGAGTGTGTTGTATTTTGTGTGTGTGAGGGTGTGTGTGTGTGTGTGTGTATTTGTATGAGTGGTTGTACTTGGTGACTGGACTTTGGGTTAAATATCTGATTTCGTTTACCTTAAATACTATTTAATTATCACGTGTATTGTTCTTTAAGTAAGTTTTCCGTCTGTTGGTAGTCCAATGTTTGAAGCCATGTATTTAGTATTATCTTAGTTTTATTTATTGTTAGTGGGTTGAAGTTAAGGATTCTGTTAACTTTATTATAAATATAAGTAGCTAAATATAGACGTTGTCGTCGTGCGGATGCAGTCTTACATTTGACTGCGCGACATACACTAATGACAGTTCTCTTATGTTTGGTTGCGTGGTTTACCGGAGTGATTTCATGCTGTTTCATGATGAGATTAAGAAGGTATAGTTGTCTCACTGTAAGTACTTGACAACTTTCATACAGGGTTTTTGTAGGGAACCGGTACGGTTTGAAGGTCATGACTTTTAACAAAGATCTTTGGGCTCTCTCGAGGTGTATCATATAGGTTTTACAAGCCCCTCCCCATGCCGTAACACAGTAACCTACAATTGACTGTGCTAGTGCTATATACACCAAACGAAGAAGCTTAAAGTCGGCCACTTGCCGAAGTCTCTTAAACGCCCATATAAGTTTCCTAACCCGTGAGGCAGTTTGCTCAATGTGGGGACGCCAACTAAGTCCCTCATCCAGAATCACACCCAGGTACTTAATTGTCTTTTTTTGTGTAATTGGAAGACACGAGCATGGAAGACTGTTGTTGGAGTGACCACAGGAGTGTGCTTTAAGGCTTATTGTTGTAGGTTTAGTTTTGGCGAAAGTAAATTGCAGAAATGATGTTTTCGAAATATTAAGTGTTAATAAGTTACCTTCCAGCCAGTGCATTATTTTACGTACGCCCGTCTCTGCAGCTTGCCGAGCCGCGACCCAACTCTCTCCATGAAATATAAGTACAGTGTCGTCTGCATAGCTAAATATTTTACCCCTAGTAAGAGACTGCTGGCATAGGTCATTCACATAGAGCAAGAAAAGACTCGGGGATAGGCAGCTACCCTGGGGTACACCATAATCAACTCTGGCTTCATTGCTAATAACTTCACCAATCTTTACTTTTTGCGTTCGGTCCTTGAGAAAGTCTGTAAATATGCTTAGAGCCCTTCCCCGGATTCCAGCGTGTTATAACTTGGTCACAAGAGTTGGAATACAGACCGTGTCAAACGCCTTGGCTAGGTCCAGAAAAACACCCAGACATTTTTGCTTTGTGTCAACTTTTTCAGTCACGTAATCAACGAGTTGATTAACTGCATCTGCGGTACTTTTCCCGGACCTAAAACCAAATTGGGTGTCCGATATTATTTTGTAGTGCTCTAGATATTTCATGAGTCTACGGTTCAACAATTTTTCTAATATTTTTGACAGTGCTGACAGAACGGAGATAGGTCTATAATTTTTAACATCGTCTTGGTTTCCACCCTTGTGAACAGGTGTGATTAAGGATTTTTTGAAAATTCGGGGAAAAACTCCTTGCTCAAAACAGGCGTCAAAAAGCTTTGTAAGAGGTGGAACTAGTACTTCTTTACCCAATTTAAGGAGTTTAGCCGGAATGGAGTCCCATCCTGTGGCACAATCATGTTTTAAGTTGTTAATTACTGTCTCAACTTCAGCTTCGTTCGGAGAAAGTAGGACCATAGAATCACACGCATGGAGTGTTTCAATTTTGTATGGGGCAAGTGAGGAATTTTGGTTTTTAATAATATTATCTGCCAATTGCTTTCCGACATTAGAAAAATAATGGTTTATTTGCTCGATGGCATTAGGCGCATCCGCATCGTCAGTGGCAGATAGAAGTTTGTCAGCTGATATTTGTTTCCTAGCTTGGTTGGTTATGGATTTTATAGTATTCCACATTTCTTTGCAAGAATGCAAGTTTTGCCATTCAATAAAATCGCATGCGACTTACACCAGGCAATAAAATTGACAGGCGATTATTGCATACAAGTTTTGCCTAGACATGATATTTCATTAAATTTTAATGAACGCTTCTCAAGATATTTTTCAAGTTGTTCTTGATTTGATTTCTTGCCTCAAAATAGCAACAACGATTGGGTACCACACCCTCACTCACCGCACTCATATTTCAATGACAGCACGAAAATCATGCCAGAAATTGAATGCGATTTTATTGTACGAGCAATTATTGTATGTACTGTGCGATTTTCTTGTACAAGCTTATACCAGTTTTCAAAGTTGCCCGTATCGTGCAACAATATTGTACGTGTTGTTTAGACGGTGCCAGATATTTGCCTTTCAATTTTATGGTATGCCAGAGGCGCCGAGTAAATGGAGCTTTATTCTTATCCGTTTTAGTTCTGATTTTGGAAAATCTAAATTTGCTAAATCTTCACAATATGACGCAAGGTCATTTCTATTCTTAGTTGAAACGCAAACGCAAAAATCGTAGAACATGGGGCTTAAATCGATAGGTACCGATTTAACCCCCATGTTCTACGATTTTTTGTAGTTCTAGTCGGATCAGCGCTCACGTAGAAATCCTAAGTGGAACAGAGTATTCTGTAAACTTGCATTTGGCAATAAGGATTTCTCTCGTATTGGACCATACCTGTATGAAAAAGTTAACAAAAAGCTTAAAATCTTCCCCTTGTCAAAGTTTGGGTGCAAGAAACAGATTCAGGATTGGCTGCTTGGGCTTAATTATGTTGAAACGGAAAAGCTTTTATCTTTCAACTATTAAAGTATTCATCATCACATACACACTAACACTCATCACATTCATACTTACATTCATCACATACACACTAACACTCATCACATTCATACTTACATTCATCACATACACACTAACACTCATCACATTCATACTTACACTCATCACATACACACTCACACTCATCACTTACACACATTCATTTGGTTACCTTTTGGTCCTAAGTTTAATTAAGTTTATACTGAAACCGTTGTTTTTTGTTAAAATATACTAAATCTTCTTAAATTCATTTTATCGGTTGAAAGAGACTGGATCCTGCGACACAGGGTATCCTAGTGCGGGATCCAGTGTCATACCAATTTTTTAATTTTATATTTTTAATATTATAAAGGCGGTGTGTGTCTGTTTGTATGTTTGTTACATCTTCACGCTTAAATGGCTAAACCGATTTGGATGAAATTTGGTATGTAGCTTATACCCTGGATTAACACACAGGCTACTTTTTATCCCGGTCTACGACAGTAAAACCGCGGGGTGCAGCTAGCAATTGTAACCAATAATAGCGAATGATATGCGTGAAAGGTAGTTAATTTTTGAGTAAATTTTCGTCCCAGAAACCGGGTGTATCTGTCCGTTTTCTTTGTTCATGAATCTTCTTGTTCTTCTTTTTCTTTGGCCTCGCCGTTTCCCGTTACGCGGAATCGGCTTTCCCAATCATGCGACGCCATTTATTTCGGTCTTGTGCGTCATCTTTCGTAAATCTCCCTGATGTCCTTTTGGACCTTCGTCATCCATTCGTTCGTTCGTTCGTTCATTCGTTCGTTCCGTCATTTCTTTCTTGCTTTAATTTAATATTCCTGAATATACTTACTTTGTAAAAACGTGCACGTCAGTTTATGTAGCGGTTTTTTCATGTAGCTTTATAATGCTCAAAGGTTTTATGACACTCACACCAGGGTTACTAAAAAATATAATTTTAAAGTTAATTGTTCACAAAGAACCTTTTGCGAGAGTTTCCGCCGTCAAGTTTGATCTTTAATAATGCCTTTTATTTGTGGCATCGTAAAGCTATTTAGTAACAAAAATATTTTATTAAAACATATTAATTATTAGATATTTTGATCATAGTAAAAATGCATTGTAAAAACTTGACTCCTTAACACATTAGCTACCAGAGAATAGATACAACAGAAAAGTGGCAGTTAACCAGTTAAAACGAACGTATTTTTTTATCGGATTGAAAAATTGATTATTATCTGTTTGTCAACATCAAAAAAATTATAAACAATATAAATAAACATAAACATACAATAATTTATGATTTTCCTACTATTCTATTTGTTTTTAGGGTTCCGTACCTCAAAAGGAAAAAACGGAACCCTTATAGGTTCACTTCGTTGTCCGTCTGTCTGTCTGTCTGTCTGTCTGTCTGTCTGTCTGTCTGTCTGTCTATCTGTCTGTCTGTGTGTCCGTCTGTCTGTCTGTCAAGACCCTTTTTCTCAGGTACGCGTAGAGGTATCAAGTTGAAAATAATATCAAATACGTAAGTCTGTGGCCCCTTGTAGTTCTAAAAAAAATAAAGCTTCTAAATCAACGCAATAAAAAAGTACGGCCATTTATGCGACATATTTTGATGCTCGCAAGTAAATCAAAACCTATAGGGTACTTCCCGTTGAACTAGAATCATGAAATTTGGCGAGAAGCAAGGTCTTACAGCACAAGTAATGGAAAAAGTCCGAAAATTGTTGATTTATAATTTTATCACATAAAAAAATATTTTTAAGTATGTCATCTGTCAAGGCCCTTTTTCTCAGGAACGTGTAAAGGTATCAAGTTGAAATTAATATCAAATACGTAAGTTTATAGTACCTAAAAGTTCTAAAAAAATCAAGCTTCTAAGTCAACGCAATAAAAATACGGCCATTTATGCGACATATTTTGATACTCGCAAGTATACCAAAACCTATAGGGTACTTGCCGTTGACCTAGAATCATGAAATTTGGTAAGGTCTCACAGCACAAGTAATGGAAAAAGTTCGAAAATTGGTCATTTATGATTTTATCACATAAAAAATATTTTTAAATATGTCAAATTTAAAATTCAAATTCAAATTCAAATTAATTTATTTGCTAGAATGTAGGTATAAATCAAGAACTTAAGACTATCGTGGCCCAATTACATTCTACCATTACATATGGTGCGCAAATGTGTCCTAATAACTAGGCTAACACCCGTCATCTGTCAAGGCCTTCTTTTTTCTCAGAAACGCGTGGAGGTATCAAGTTGAAATTAATATCAAATACGTAAGTCTAGGGTCCCTTAGATTTCTAAAAAAATCAAGCTTTTAAGTCAACGCAATAAAAAAATACAGCCATTTATGCAACATATTTTGACGCTCGCAAGTAAATCAAACCTATAGGGTACTTCTCGTTGACCTAGAATCATGAAATTTGTCAAGGAGCAAGGTCTCACAGCACAAGTAAAGGAAAAGTCAGAAAATTTATTATTTGTAGTTATAACACATAAACAAAATAGTTTTTAGTTTTCTTTTTCTGGCAAAATGTGGGTCCAACACCTCTGCCCAACCCTTCGAGGAAACAAGGCGTGATTTTATGTTTAAGAATAGCTTTTTGCGAATACAAACTTAAATATGCAGTTGGAGAATTGTCCGTGACGTATATCAATGTATGGGAGAATATTTTTTTTGCAACTCAGTGTTAAGTTTGTCAGTGGGATAAATTCTTTTCAACTATGGAACCCTTCATTGTGCGTGGTCCGACACGCACTTGGCCGGTTTTTTTTTTTGGTGACTTAATAAAATAAATCTAATCCGGCTCGTAGGTCCATCAGATGAGTGTTATGACGTTTTAAATGTTAGTAATTTATTTTGACTATAATTTCTGAAATTACAATTTAATTCAGCTTAAAACTGAATATTCTAACATTATCGCAGAACATAAAGCCAAACTGAATGTAGGCTAAGGAATGCTATCGGCCCGACTGCTAACATCTACATGGGAAGGCAATATGTTGTATATTGGAAATTCTTCCCCTCCGTTAATACCAGTCGATGGTGTAAGCCTCATAAGCCTTGAGCAGAATGTTGTGACGAAATTTAATCGATTTTACATGCTGAAAATCGATTGTGGAAGATGTTTGGAGGAAAATCAAAGTATAATAAGGTAGAAATTACAATTTTCGTATCGAAAATATAATAACTAAATAATTTGTGTCCTGGAACAGCCGGCACAGTTTAAATAATACTTTTTTCTTAAAGATCAGTAAAATTAATTTATGCTGAAACAAAACCAGGGAAAATAACGTTCACAGAATATTTATTTATTTTCTCTCTTGCACGTCACACATTTTACAATTAGATAATTATCGTTTTTGTACATGAACCCTGATAGGGGACTGCAAAATACAATGTTGGTTTGCTGTTGAGTTTGTTAGTGAACATATCCAACTTTCTAATACGCTGCTAGGTGAAAATAAAACCGGTCAAGAGCGAGTCGGACTCGCGCACCGAGGGTTCCGTTCCGATTTCTGAAAAAGTGTGCTACTTAGAGACATCGTTTTATTTTTCCTGAAATCTTTACATAAACTTCTATCACATAGAATAATTTCAGATTTTTCGCTTTGCAAACTTCGGAGATAAGGGGGGGGAACGGTATTTTTTTACATTTTACATCAAAAGTCGAAAACTATGCGGCTTAAAAAAAAATAAAAAATAGTTTGAGAATGTGTAAACAGCGCTCTTTCATATGATACCCCACATGCCATAGTAGCCCCACTTTAAATTTTTTTTCAGTCCCGGTTGCAAAAAAAAATAGAATTATTTTTATTTCATTCTTATTTGCAAAATAGTTGAATCAACGTAATCTAAAACTATTCTAAATTTCAAGTTGATAGCATTAGTAGTTCTTGAGATATCCAGCTGTGACAGACAGACAGACAGACAGACAGATTGAGTCACACCGTAAGGGTTCCTTTTTTACCATTTTGGTACGGAACCCTAAAAAAGACAAAAACCCTAAAAAGAAGACATTTATAAATGATGAACGATAAAACCGTAACAGCTATTTTAGCTACGCACTATGTATGCAGTTAGACGAATCAATAACGTTCCATTAGATCAGCCCATACCGGATGCAATACCGCGTTCGAAACGAACGGACGTGTTAAAAATTTCTTTTTGAAAAAATATACGCATCCCACTACGGTTTTGACCGTTAAAATCGAACGTTGAATTCAGATTGGATGCCAATCACGATTTTGCGTAAAAAAAAATGTAAATAGTCATGGTAGAATGAATATATAAAATAAAATAATTGTGAAAATGTAGGTAAAGAAAATAACATTTAATTAAACTAAAATCATACGCAAATGAAAGTAGAGTTAGATAATTTTAGTAGGAATATTTGTATACCTGTAGTAACGGAACGTTACCAGACGTTTTGACAAACTTATCACAATAATAATGTCAGAGAACCACTGATCACACATTCAGTACCAAGTTTACCGTTTTCCAAGTTAGGTATTGATATAATGGAGTTCAAGAGGAAAAAATATTTAGTAATATATGATTACTACTCAAAATGGTTAGAGATTAAGTTAATAAATAGCAAAAGTGCAAAAGCAATCAATAACACATTATTAGATTTATTTAGTAATTTTGGAGTTCCCACTGAGATTGTTTCAGATCATGTACCATTTGATTCACGTGAATGTAAACAATTTGCACAGGAATGGGGTTTTAAATATACATTTACTAGTCCTAGATATCCCCAGTCGAACGGGATGGCTGAGAGAGGAGTCCAGATAGCAAAGAAAATAATGTATAAATGTAATGAAGACAACTGATGCACAGATTATAGAGTCGCATTATTAAAGTATAGGGCTTCACCAGTGGCAGCAACAAGTTTTACACAAAGTGAATTACTCAATACTCAATACTCAATACTCAATATATTTATTTGCATTCCACAATGTTAGCATAGGTGGTAGGTACATTATAAAATATACATCAGTTTACATAGATCATTGTGGACCCTGTCGGGGGCGGGGGCGGGGGGGGGGGATTATTAATGAGTAGAAACATAAAAACAAAATTAATAACTTCACATAATTATTTCAAACCAAAGTTAAATAGTAATGTGCAGTATCAATTAAGTAAACAGGTAGAGAGAAATATAAAAAAAATATAATAGGACAAGTAGAATAAAAACAGAATTTGAAATAGGACAAAAAATATGGTTTAAGAAAGATGTACAAAAGAATGTGTGGTTAGAAGGTAAAATTGTTTCAATTAATGGAAACAGATCACATAATGTACAAGACATAAATAATGTAAATTATACTAGAACCTCTTTCTACATTCGCCCAGCATAGACTTTGCTGTTCACCAGACGTGGGTGCTCACTGGTTGAATAACTGCAGTGAACTGATATTTCATAATATTTCATTAAGTAGAACTAGATAGGCTAAGAATAAAAATTGAAATAGGGGTTGAGATCATTTCGTTTAACTAATGTAAGTTAATACTCATGTAACAGGAGTTTAGATTAACTAGTGTTAAATAGATTTAAAAAGGAAAGAAAATTTTGTAAGTTTAAAATTTTGTAACAGAGGAACAGATTATTATGTTTAACTAGTGTTAAATAGATTTAAAAAGGAAAGAAGATTTTGTAAGATCAAAAACTTGAAATAGTGGTTAAGATTACAATGTTTAATTAGTGTTAAGTAAGTTTAAAAGGGAAAGAGGATTTTGTAAGTTTAAAAAAAAATATAAAAGGGGATGATGTAGTAACGGAACGTTACCAGACGTTTTGACAAGCTGTCACTTCAATGTCACCGTAGCTTGTATAGAACACTGTATAGACAAGATTGTTGGGATAGTTAAAAATAACACAAAGTCATTGACTTATATCAATGCACAAAGTACATACCTAATATTAATAGTTTTATTTCAAAATACACAACAATAAAATACCTAGTGCCTATACAGAATGTCTGATGAGTAACTTAATTGCTGTTTCTAAACAAAGCTAAGACTCTTACTTATGTTTCTGAAATGATTGTTTAGGTCCACCAATGAAATAGTTTGAAAAATAAATTCGAAATAATTCTGAGCTCTTAGATCAAAGTTCGAAAGATGTTTTGGAAAGAAAAAAAAATAGAATATAATAAGGTTGGCACAGAAGTCGTTCGGGGGATTTGGAAGATCACCATAAATCATCCGAAAAGACCTTTTTAAAACCCTCATTAAAATGCCAAGTATAAGGGCTGAATCATAAAAACGACTTGAATTTTTTTTTATCTTGTAAAAGGCTGTAGACAGAATATAATGGGCGAATGTCTGACACATCTTGTTGTACCTACCAAAGTAAGAAAATTAGCTTTATGATTTTATAGTCTTGGGAGATAATTATGTCTGGGATCTTAGCTGAGCCATAATAGGTTGAATTGGACATTCTAGGCCATTTTTTATTAAACTATTTTAAAAAGCGGTTTTTGGATTTAAAGGACAAACAAAACAAATTATGTTAGTGTTAGGGTTAATACAGTCCGGGGCCGTGCGTTTTTGATACCTGTAATTTTCATAGTAACGAATGTTTTTGCAAATTTGATCCTGATTACTACTAGAAATTGTCCGACTGACAGTTTTTAGGAACGAATTCTCGCGACGGCCGGTGTAGTTATGGGGTAGGTTATTAACACTACGCGACGGTATACATTGACGATATAATTATGATGAATAAGTAGTTTCTTTTGTTTTAATTTAAATACTTTAAATCTGAAGAATGCCTACTTGACTGTCGGAACAAAAAGTCGTACCTAGTACCTACTAGCATCAAAATATAACTGTAAAACTTTTCTGGTTTTGACAAATTATAATTCTTGAATAAAACTTTTGGGCACTTTTTGTTTGAATTTCAACTTTGTTTTAGTTTGCAAAATGTAGGTGGAACATTGTGACAATTTGTATTGTCAAATTCTGTAACGATGTTTGAGTAAAAAGTTTTACAATGTCAAACAGGTTATATTATATTAAATATTTCAAAATAGATATTGTTAACCGTAAATAACGTTTTGAAATTAGATTCTCTGTACAGAATCTTTTAGTATAAATATTATTACTAAGTCACTACTAATATTTTATGACGAGGGTTGAGTTTTCTTCGATGTAACTTGTGTCCAAAGATGACGATAAAAACGTTATTGGATATTGTTTGTCTTGTCAAGATAATTGCTAAAATTCTTAAGCTTTATAATATTGCACGTCAAAAACTGTGTTATTTCAATCTTTATTATTTTAATATCTTAATAATGTTTGTAAAAATAAAATTATTGCTTTCATTTTTCATACCTATTCTCTTTGCGAACAAAAATGAAGTTGTTTTTTGTTGATTTCGGGTCTGACACTAATATTAAACTAACACAGTAAAAGAAGATCAGCCGAAAGACGTCCATTGCTGGACATAGGCCTACGCCAAGCACCGCCACTTCAACCAGCTCTGTGCTTCTCGCATCCAGCGGATTCCTGCGGCCTTCATAAGGCCATCGGTGTACCGTGTGGGAGGCCTTCCAACGCTACATCTTCCGGTACGCGGTCGTTACTCGAGAACCTGTAGGCTCCTTTGGCCATCTGTTCTGCGAGCAATGTGCCCTGCCCACTGCCACAGTAAAAGAAGGTAATAAAAAAAAATCAAAATCAAAAATCATATAGTTCAATCCATTGATCATAAAATAAGTTCAAATTAATTAATAATATAAATAAAATTAAAATTGTAAAATTAAATCAAAATAAAATAAAATGAAATCAAAATCATTAAATTAAATTAAAAACCACAAAATCAAAATAAAAATAAATTAAAAATTAAAATAAAAAAAAATAATACGCCTGCCTCTGAGTCATTTCTTTGTTTGTCATTACATTAACCATATAGCAAACCATATAGTAATAATAAAGTAACAAAAAGGTAAAGGTAAGGCATCTTCTAAAATTCATTCTCAAATTCACATTTAAATGAAATGTTAATAAACGATTCTGTACTCAATCATTAACCTCATCCAACCAGTTTACTCCTAGATAATTATTATAAAATGCATTACCAGATGTAATTTTTCGAACAGCTTGTAAATTAAATTTGCTCCAGCTTGTTGCCCCCCATAATGTCCCATGAGTTCTTTGTGCATATTATAATATTGCACATAGTCGATCTAAGCTTATTGCAAACTTGGAAAGGACATTGATCACATTTAATTCGTGATTTACCTAGTTGTATTATTGTTATTTAAAGACAGTCATAATAAAATTACGTTATATTAAATCATCCATCTGAATAAAATGAACGATGTTTTCTAAATAAAATTAAACTGTTTAAAACAAATAAACAGCGTATTGCATTTAATTAAACTTTCGTTAATAATGGTTTGAAAACGGTGTCTTAAAGTTCAATTACTCAGCTTATATCTAAAGATAAAATTTTACGAGCCCTATCGTAAACAAACAATTACGAAGTTTAATCTACTTTTACCAGTTTTCACAGTCTCATTATTTTCTTATTAAAACGCTATAGTCTGATTATTTTTACTTCCATTGATAATAATATTATACATTTTTGATTCCACTGTGTTGTGCTTCAGAATTGCTATTGGGTGACAAACAGGGCCACATTGCTGATACTGATGCCTAAGGATGCCTTAGCGACTAGCAATACTAAAATGATTGCAGGTGAGTCGTCATCCTAGAGAAAACGTTGAAATATATTATAATTATCTATATGACGGCGCAGCAACTGGCGATGCCGGCGTCTAGTTTTGTTACGAAGTTACTGCAATCACCGAAAAGGTCGGATAAAAAAATTTGCTGTTCAGTACATTTATCTACATCAAACTAGTCATAATGTAGGGAGCAGCTGATTTTTTTTTGGTCCCATAGGAAAAGTTGTTCATAATGATGAGTGCATAAGAAAACAACCACTAAATTACATCCTGCATAATTAAGCTAGTTGGCTGCGACATCTATGCCGTTTGTAGCACTCCATTTCTTCATACATGGTCAAAACGAGAAACAGACGGTAAACAATGCTGTTTTGCTCGTAGTGTTGTGAATGAGGATTTTATTCGCTTCAATCCTAATTTCGTAGACTGTTTAAAAACCGTTTCAAAAAGCTTAATGTAGGTAAGCGTTATATTAAAATTTTGTACTTGCGTTTATTAATTTTGGTCTGCTGCATAATTTTATTGGGCACTTTGTTTCTCTTGGAATGACTAAAATTACACTTTTTGTAAGTATGATATGAAATTTTAAAATAAATTCTCTTTTTGGAATGCTTATTCAACTTGTCCATTTATCTTTTTCAGATTATCTCAAAACACATCAATAGTATAGAATGTAATTTGGGAAAAAATTCTCTGCACATAGTAATTTTACAAACGAATGCTCTTATACCCTAGTCTAAAAAAGCATTAGTCTGAAAAGGGTTTTAAGGGTCAGTCTGGAGTAAACCCTACTTATCTGTGTGGATAAGAAGTTCATCGATAAGTATTAAGGTTTAGGTCTCGCTGTAAAAGCATTTATTGAGAATAAAATATTTATGAAATCTCAATACATACCTACTTTTTCTGTGATGAAACCTGGGAGTTAACATATTGAGAAGGTTAATATTTACAAAGTGCAAAGCCTTTTTCTTTTTTTATAATGATGGCACGCAGAGTTGATCATAATGAAAGAACCAGTCAGTAAGTCTGTAGAAGGCCCATGAATGCATCACGTAGTACATATATGTATTATACAACGTGGCGTTTTGCATCCTATTCAAATTTAATGGTGTGGTATAGACCATCAAACCGAACAACTTTTTCCATGGCACCAACATCGTAATCGCGAAAAAATTATCAGCCGTCCCATACATTTGCGTCGAGTAGGTATTGAAGTTTTCTATGGGACAGTTGACATGGAGAAAGTTTTTCGGTTTGATGTTCTGTACCACACCCTGAAAGACGACGAATTCACGTTGTTTAAAAGCCTGTGATGTCCCACTTCAGGGCAAAGGCCTCTCTACTCTCTTTCCACTTCTCTCTGTTTAAACCTGCTAAGGACCAGCCGGTCGATTCTGTAAAAATGTCACCGTGAAGACTTAGGTGAAGTGAGTTTGTTTTTGCTAGGAATTGACACTATTGACAGTTCATTCCACGCTCACTTCACCTAAGTTTTCACGGTGAGATGGTTACAGAATCGCACTGCAGTTCTTGTTGAAGGAGTTCGGCTCATCCCGTCATCTCCCCATCGGTCGTCTGACATGCGGCTGATGTGTCCAGTCCAAACGCATTTTAGCGTGGCAGCTTTCCAAGTGACATCAGTTATGGAACGGATGGTCTTAGGTACGAGTACACAAAAAAAAATCTTCGTTCATGGACAGCACTCATGAATCATGATTTATAAATACCGTAAACAATAACAAAATAAATCACAGATTAAAAAATAAATAAATACACAAATTAATGAAAAAAAAATTATAATGTAAATAATTAAATGTCACAAATTGTCTCCACAACTTTGCACAGATTGTAGAAAACGAGGCACACCCCTTAACAAGATCGCTGCATACCCCCCATAATCTTACTTGTAAATAGGTACAAACAAATATTTAGTGTCCTTTCGTGATAATATTATAACCCTGTCTGGTATTTAATGGACAAACAGTCGCTACTTAGCAACACAGATAATTAAAGTAAATATTATTCCCAAGTTCTGCCACTGACATTTAGGTAAATTTGGGTGACACGTGACAAAATCGTGTATAATCCGCTTATCACTTGTTTTTGTATTCAGATGACGGGTTAAGGCGTGTTTCCAACACGCGAGACAAAAGTCCGAATGAGTTTCATTCCGCTTTGACGTTCATTAAATGTGTGTGAACTTCGACTTTTCCTTAGAATGCTAATCTGTTTGAAGTGAAATGTAACTATTGATTTGTTATCTCATAGATTGTATAAGATTTACACGTGTTGACAATAAAGTTTTATGTTGTGACTCATGTCACTCTTAGTAACGGCTGGGAAGTGCAATCTTCTTTAAAGCATAGCTATGAGAAGAATAATAGGTATCTTTAAATGTAGTAAAGAGAAACCTGTAGTTAATATTTCAGATTTTGTTGGTTCAGCTAGCACTGACTAGATTTTCATGACAAAAAGTATCAATTTATCCCGTTTGATGCATAATAAAACCTTAGAAGAAGAAGAAGAAGAAGAAATACGTTTATTGTTAACAACAACAAACAAACAACCAACACACAAACACAACAAACAACAAACAAACAAACAATAACAAACAAACAAACCAATAAACTTGTTTTACAAATTGTTATTTTATTTTGTTGTGCTTTGCGTCATGTTTACCGCAAATAAACGTATTTCTTCTTCTTCTTCTTAGAACTCATTCAGCTAGGGATTGTATCCACGCCAACAGAACTAAGCCCATATTGTTACTTTTCATGTCTACATATGGCTGGCGTTAATCCCGGCTTTTAGAAGGGTCTACCTTTCACCATATTTGTACATTTTCAGTATAAAAGGTGCCTAACAGCCTAATGACGTCACAAGGCAAAATTTTATTTTGGTTTATAGTATTACTAATTAAAAGCAGTACCTATACGTACATACAGGGTGTAAGTTTAAGTTAAGTTTTAGTGTACCTTTTAAGGGGTCATTTTACTCATCGTTATGAACAACTTTTACTATGGGACTAAACCTGAAATCGCGGAAAAAAAATCTGCCATTCCCTACATTTTGACAAGTTATGCGAACATAAATGTACGAAGCAGCGGTTTTTTCTTCGCAATTTCAAGTTTAGTCCCACAATAAAAGTTGTTCATAATGATGAGTACAATGACCCCTTAAAAGGATAACCGTATTTACACTTATACTTGTATTAATGCTTTATTTACGCACAAATCTAATTCTACAATCATTCAATTGGAATGCACAGATCGTTTGTTTTCTGGGAGAGTCACTTGCACAGTAAGTGAAGAAATATTTAGCTTCGTAAAAATAATTGAAACTGTTATTATTATACCTAATGATTGTGTAGTGAAACATCCCTCTAATATAACTGAGGCCGATTTGCCAGTGACAATGAACTATGACACAGGTTGAGATAATTATCCTCTACATAATACACTCTCGGACTCCTAAATCGAGCCACAATGTATTTTTAAGTATAAAGGCCTAAAATATAAAAAAATTCTATTACCATGCATAAACCTCTATGCGCTGAGGTTGACAGAGGAGAATGGAAGAAGAAAACATGTTGCGCCGACCCCAAGTAACATGGGATAAGGGCAGGAAGATGATGATGATGAAACCTCTATGCGTTGTACCATGACCCTAGTTTCGAGACAAGCCACACTTCCAGGCGTGGCTTGTCTCAAAACGTGTGACGTGAGTCAATATTATAATAATAGGAATACTAACAGTTGCTCTGGTAATCATACATTATGATAATGTTATCCAACGCGTGTACTACAGGCAAGGTACACCGCTAACGGCTGAACCCAATAACCTATCTGTCACCAGTTTTGGCATACTAGAGATAGAAAACCTATCTAGCTTTGGTTTTAACGTCCCAATAATCCAAGACAGATAAAACAAAACAACACGAACGAACGAAAGGAACATAAGGACAGATCGGATCAAAAGATGACATGTGACACCTCCTCGCCAAAATCCTTTCCAACTTTCTTACAGTTCCCTCCTGATGCGGTCGATAGAGTCACTATGCGATTGCATCCTTTTCAGCATAATCATAATTTATATTTTCATACTTTTAAAACGAAAACATACAATTATATATTTTGCGCAATAGACGGTAAACTGACAGCGAGAATAAGGATTCTCACTGTCAGTTTGCCGTCAATACCTAATCCATTAAAATTTTAGTACCTACTCCGCTTTTGACTCACAAAAATCTAAGTGCGACATTAACTATGTGGTTATGTGGTAGGTACCTACTGGAAGTGATAACATACTGTCCTATTTCTATCTCTATTTCTATGTTTTCTTTTAGTGCATTCGTCATTACTTTAGTCTTCGCTGGATTAATTGATAAACCTGCTTTTCTGCTGCCATTATCTAATTATTGTAACATGGTTTGTAGTATGTCTGGTATCGCTGCGAATATCAGAATATCGTCAGCGAATCTTAGGTGATTTAGGTTTATTCCATTTAAATTTATTCCAAAATCTTCCCAGTCTATATTTCTGAATATATTTTCTAACACTGCAGTGAAAAATTTTGGGGAAATTGGATCGCCTTGTCTGACGCCCCTATGGATACTAAATTATTCTCCTTGATATTTAAGTTGGACCTTTGCTGTGGAGTTTTTGTATATTTCTTTTACGATTTTTATATATTTGTTTTCTACACCCTGGTTTTCTGGCGTCTTCCAGATTTAGTTGTGACTCAGATAATCGAAAGCCTTATTATAATCGACGAATGCCATATAGTAGTGCTAGCCATATTTATTAAGGTTCTCAAATATGTATGTTTGGATGAGTGGAAGAAACTAGGGGAGGCCTATGTCGAAGGACAACCTGACCAACAAACTAGTTTCTGAAGAATGTGTTTTCCTTTATTAAACTAGATTTAAAGTAAAAAATAATTAAAATGAAGTTTAAGTATATTTAGTCAGCGAATTAAGGCTTTTATTAGCACGAAGACGAGGCTAGAGTATAATTGCGTAATATACCTTTCAAAATTTCAGACGATAATACCATGACACGCTGGGCAAAAGTCAGCCATAAAACTTAGATTTGAAATTGTAAACAAGTGGAGTCCCGCTCGTGTATAATAAATATCTACGTATAGTTACAAAGTATCATAATAATATCGTATTATTATGAAGTCTGTTGGTCCGTTTACTTTAACAGGTGTTTATTGAAATAAGTGAAAACATTTCAGTCGTCAGAACAACTTTTACTACGCAACCAAACCTGAAATTGCAAAAAAAACAGCTGCTTTAGAATATAATAGAATAGAAAGCGTTTATTTCGATCAACAAAGGTTCACAGACTCAAAAAATGCAAAATTTAAAAATAAAATAAAAGAAATAAAACAAAGCACATGCAACAATTAACATGACAACGAAATGACAGATCTCGATTGCTCAGCATGTGAACCATACAGCAATGGTTCAGGTACTGACAATCGAACCTCTGCACGAACGCCCTCAGGATGCCGCTGGAGCTAGCCTGAACCCTGCCCACCAGGGATATGCATCGTTTTCGCATAGAAATAGAATAAAAGAGTCTACTTGCGAGCCGGCGAACATTCTTGATGCGCTGCAGAATCGGGGCAGCCCCACGAGCACCCTGAATGCATTATTATATTGCACTCGCAAAGCATTGTACTTTCCGCGCATGTATGAGACCCACAGGCTACTCGTGTAAAAAGATGTACAATATGCTCTAAATAATGTTATTTTCACTTCAGTGGTACAATGAGCAAACCTGCGGGTCGTTATACCCTTACAGACAACGCCCTGCGTTCTCGCTTTATGTCAGTATCGTCCTTCAGATCAGAGGACATCATATGTCCAAGATATTTAAAATGTTCCACCCTCTTCAGTGGTGTTCCACATAGTTTTATGGCAGGTATCGTTGCCGGACATTTTCCTCTGGCCTGAAAGCCATGCATTCACTTTTTTGGACATTGTACATCAAGCCATGGCTATGAGCGTAGTTTTCACAGATCCCCAACATTCAGCAACACCGTATCGTCCGCGTAACTGATACTATTGAGACATCCATCATGAAAATGGCAGCCAATATGAGTGCTGCTGAGCTCTTCTATCAGCGCGTTGACGTACAGGTTGAAAAGTTTGGGTGAAGTTAGTCCACCCTGCCTCACCCCTCATTTGAACCTGTACGGCTCGGAATATGCTCTCGACCATCGCACCACATTGACCTGGTTGTGATACCAAAATTTATTTGCTGAGTTCTGTTGGCAAGGATATATCTTTCAGTTTCTGCCACAGGATATCGTAATTGACCAGGTCAAATGCCCTCGATAAGTCGAGAAAACATGCATAAATAGGCGTTCATCTTTCTGTGTAGTACTTGATAGTTTATTTCACACATAAGATCGCTGTCTCTGTGGAGAGTCTCGGCCTGAAACCAAACTGGTTGTCACTAATGTTCAGGTATTCGTCCAGTTGATTGTTAAGCAAACTATCAAGCACTTTCACTACCGTTAGTGGCAAGTGAAATCCGCCTGTAGTTGGATTTATCAGAAATATCAACCGTCTTATTGAACTTCTTGGTGGACATTCAAAACTGTTTACGAATGATGCGATGCCAAAATGTCCATTTTTATTTGATTCTGACACCATTTTAAGCGAGACTTAAAAATATTTCAACTAACTTGCATTTCCTCAAAAACACTGCCCGAGTTTGGCTTTCCACACCGTACCCACAGCTGAAATTTACACCTAGCCTCCTTAAGAGAATCACTAACATGTCTGTTCCATACAATTAAAGGCTTCTTTATGTTACGCCGTATTATGACAGCAAAGCTGTCAGTGGCAGTGTCTTACTTAAGGGGGATGCGCTAAGGTAGCCCGCGAAATTCAAATTTTCTTACGTTTTTTGCAATCTGCAAGTCAGTGTCAGGTTGTATGTTGATTAAAATATGATTCGCGGCCGTAACTATTATGGCTTTACAGAATTGTAATCATTAGAATCCGCAATACAACTCCATAAGTTAGAATTGACCTCAAACCTCATGATTTCATGAAATCGCTAGATTTGCAGAATACTAGTATTTGTCATGGAGCGACTGGCTTCTGCCCTCAACAATCCAGTTATTGGGTAATACGATACCGCTTGGTAAGACTGGTTGTCAGCTTTCGGGCTTTTGACGACCCCTAACAACTGTCAAAGATCCAAGAATGACAGCCGGGACCAACGGCTTAGCGTGCTTTTGAAGGCACGGGAGTCTCGGTATCCCATTCACGGACCGAAAGTGGCAAGAGTTGTTTAACCTGATTGATCGACCCGAGCGGCTGCCACGAGCTCCTCCTTAGACACGAGGTAAGGAATCGCTGCGATGGGTTGTGATAGCCAAAATGTGAAGCCGCGAGAATAAGTTGTCAACAAAAGTACAAACGTGACTGTTTTACTGTTTTGCTTCATTAGTATTTTCCCTACAACTAATTAACTAATCTAAACATATTCAGCAATTAGGTATAATGATATTGTGCGGCTTGGTTCGAGAAAAGGTTTCCACGAGATAATTCTTGAGCTTTCCTTGTAGATTGATAATAATAAATAGGATTGTTTGAAAATTTTACTTTTCCTGTCGATGATTTTAGGCTTATCCTAAAATCTATATAAATTATATAAATTAATTACAAAATAGCACACACACGTACTTCAAGTTGATATGAAAAGCAAACCTTACAAAAACACCTTACAATATTTTGCAACATTTCCAGTAAAATTTTGTCAACCAAGAGCACTTTCATTTACTACAATTTAAATATTTGAATAGCTTTGTAAATTCTCGTAGAGCTCGTGGCTAAGTAATAACAGCCGCACGGGCCGATCTGTCAGGTTAAGCAACGTTTGCGGGGGTTGGTCAGTGGATGGGTGACCATCTTTACATACCAAGATTCCTCCGTGCTTCGGAAAGCACGTTAAGCCGTTAGTCCCGGTTGTTATTCGTTGGTCTTTGACAATCGTTACGGGTCGTCAGAAGCTCGAAAGTCTGACAACCAGTCTTACCAAGGGGTATCGTATTGCCCAGTAACTGGGTTGTGGAGGTCAGGTAGGCAGTCACTCCATGTAAAATACTGGAAGCCGACCCCAACATAGTTGGGAAAAGGCTAGGCAGATTGATAATGGAGCTTTGTAAATTAAATTAACCTCAATTAATTAGTTGTCTGTATGTATCTTCACTGTACCTCAGTTTTGTTATCCGTGGAAACGTAGTGGATTGTACAGTAATCGTTCTTTAGCTCCTAGTACTGTACAACTGTTTGTTTTCCCGAATAAAGAAAAAAAACTTCTAAATTGCACTGTCACCAAAAAATCTATCTGCCCAGACTTTTCCCAACTATGTTAGTGCCATATCGAGCGAAGCTTAGCTTAACCTTCGATCAACTCGTCATTCACGAGACCCTCTCACCACAAAACACAAACAAAGTCAAATCATTTATTTCAAATACGCACATAAAAGGCTTTTGAACGACAAAATTTACAAAAAAAAACCGGTCAAGAGCGAGTCGGACTCGCGCACCGAGGGTTCCGTTCCGATTTCTGAAAAAGTGTGCTATTTAGAGAGATCATTTTATTTTTCCTTTAATCTTTACATAAACTTCTATCACATAGAATAATTTCAGATTTTTCTCTTTGAAAAGTTCAGAGATAAGGGGGGAACGGTATTTTTTTTTAAATTTTTCATCAGAAGTCGAAAACTATGCGGCCTAAAAAAAATAAAAAAATGTTTGAGAATGTGCAAACAGCGCTCTTTCATATGATATCCCACATGCCCTAGTAGCCCCACTTTGATTTTTTAAGAACTCCTTTCAGTCCCTGTTGCAAAAAAAAATATAAATGTTTTAATTTATTTCTTATTTGAAAAATAGTTGGGTAAACGTCATCTAAAACTATTCTCAATTTCAAGTTGATAGCATTAGTATTTCTTGAGATATCCAGCTGTGACAGACAGACAGACTGAGTGACACCATAAGGGTTCCTTTTTTACCATTTTGGTACGGAACCCTAACTAGTTGCCCCTTCCAAAACACAACCACACTATATATTATTATAATCAAAACAACACTAGCACTACATCTCCTTGGTTTCTACCACACAATTCATACAACCCCACCCACTACCTGTACCCTACAACAGCTAGCAATTCCTCATCCCGTCATACATATCGTATAGCGTTTATCTAAGAGGTGCATGTGTGTCGGGGTGAATATATTGCCGCTCTACATCAACGGATGCCGACATTCGTGACACTTGCGACACTCGCGACATTCGCGACACTATACAGGTGATATTATGTGTTTTGTGTCGTTATTGTTTTGGTAATGCAATGTTATGGTGTATAAATACAACTGTGCGTTGCCATGCTTTGATTTTCTCTTCTCACTTTTAAAACTGTTTTAGTTTGAAGAATGTTCGGGGGAGATCTATGTCTCACTAAGTACCTAATAAAAAAAAAAACGTTTATTTGTCACTAAAAGGAAATATCCATTAAAAATATGACAGACAATCAAAGGCACAATCTTACAAAAAATGTATTTATTACAAGGAATATTTATTCTAACTCCCAAACTAGGCCTAGGCCTGTATTTTGGGAGTCAGTGTTCAGTCATGGTATCTGTTACAAGACACCATTTTTTAGATGCTCTCTATCACCCGCTATTTATAAAGGCATGGCTGCAATAATGATGACATACGTAGATTTTTGCGTGGCGTGGGGGAAGGGCTAAATTAAAGTTAATTAATTTGGCACGGGAGATGTAAGGTAGATTAAAAGACTCTAATATCTGTTTAAATTATGCGTGATTATACGTAATCCACGATTTTGTTTTACGCTAAATGGAAGCCTTGCGAATTTCAGCTAACACACACTTCAAGAATTTTCATAAATTTATGTGACGCAAAATTTTCTTGTCGAGTGATCAAAAATTTAAGGGGTGCAAGAGATTTATCGGTACATCATATTACATTAGGGGTGAAGAAAGACATGACAGGTGGTAACTCCCTGTTCATATACATGTCGTTGTATTTGTAATGCATCAGCATACTGTGAGTGGTGGGAATGCTGCCTGGTCGATAGGTACCTTCAGTGCAAAGAATAAGTACTGTACCATCTATCAGAAATCTTCAGTACCTATACCTACACACTACATGAAACAATGTTATATTTATGAGATAACTAGCTTTTGCCCGCGGCTTCGCCCGCGTGGATGTCGGAAAATATCCCATGGGAACGTTCATGTGGAAAACATAGGGCATATCCCTAACTTAAGAAATGCTGTGTTTCCCATACAAACTTTCATCCCTTTTATCACCCCTTGTAGGATTATGTTTTAAGACAAAAAGTAGCCCATGTCCTTTTCCAGGATGCTAGCCTTGCCAAATTTTATCGAAATCCGTGCAGTTTTGTAAATTTTAAATATCAACCACTATTTTACCCACTTAGGGGATGATTTTCAAAAAACGCTGACCCGCATATTTCTTAACTTCTTACCAATAGCATAAATTTGTTATCCCTAACTTAAGAAATACTGGGTTTCCCTTACAAACTTTCGGCCCCTATATCACCCCCTGTAGTATTATTTTTGAAAAAAATAGTATCCTATGTTCCCAGGATGCTATATAAAGCCTTGCCAAATTTTGTCGAAATCCGTGCAGTTTTGTAAATTTTAAAATCAACCCCGATTTTACTCCCTTAGGGGATGATTTTTCAAAAAAGCTGAACCGCATATTTCTTTATTTCCTATCAAAAGCATACATTTTAATTTTCACATCCCTAACTTAAGAAATACTGAGTTTCCCATACAAACTTTCATCCCCTATATCACCCCCTGTAGGATTATTTTTTAAGACCAAAAATAGCCTGTGTCCTTCTCCAGGATGCTATATAAAACCTTGCCAAATTTTATCGAAATCCGTGCAGTTTTGTAAATTTTAAAATCAACCCCTATTTTACCCCTTAGGGGATGATTTTTCAAAAATGCTGAACCGCATATTTCTAAATTTCCTACCAATAGCATAAATTTGTTATCCCTAACTTAAGAAATACTGGGTTTCCCTTACAAACTTTCATCCCCTATATCACCCCCCGTAGTATTGTTTTTGAAAGTATCCTATGTCCTTTCCCAGGATGCTATATAAAGCCTTGGCAAATTTTGTCGAAATCCGTGCAGTTTTGTAAATTTTTAAATCAACCCCGATTTTACCCCCTTAAGGGATGATTTTTCAAAAACGCTGAACAGTATATTTATTTATTTCCTATCAAAAGCATACATTTTAATTTCCACATCCCTAACTTAAGAAATACTGAGTTTCCCATACAAACTTTCATCCCCTATACCACCCCCTGTAGGATTATTTTTTAAGACCAAAAGTAGCCTGTGTCCTTCCCCAGGATGCTATCTATAGCCTTGCCAAATTTTATCGAAATCCGTGCAGTTTTGTAAATTTTAAAATCAACCCCTATTTGACCCCCCTAGGGGATGATTTTTCAAAAACGCTGAACCGCATATTTCTTAATTTCCTACAAATAGCATAAATTTGTTATCCCTAACTTAAGAAATACTGGGCTTCCCTTACAAACTTTCATCCCCTATATCACCCTCTGTAGTATTATTTATGAAAAAAATAGTATCCTATGGCCTTCCCCAGGATGCTATATAAAGCCTTGCCTAATTTTGTCGAAAACCATGTAGTTTTGTAAATTTTAAAATCAACCCCTATTTTACCCCCTTAGGGGATGATTTTTCAAAAAAACTGAACCGCATATTTCTTTATTTCCTATCAAAAGCATACATTTTAATTTTCACATTATAACTTAAGAAATACTGAGTTTCCCATACAAACTTTCATCCCCTATATCACCCCCTGAAGGATTATTTTTGAAAAAAAAATAGCCTATGTCCGTCCCCAGGATACCATCTATCCTATATCTATCTATCATTTGCCTTGCCAAATTTTATCGAAATCCGTTCAGTGGTTTAGGCGTGAAAAGGTAACAGACAGACAGACAGACAGACAGACAGACAGACAGACAGACAGAGTTACTTTCGAATTTATAATATTAGTATGGATAAGCGACTCTATAACCACACATTTTGACGTTTAAAAGTCTCCTAACTTTCAGCAACGACCCTACTTTTCTACTAATCCTAATCCCGCGAAAGTTTGTGAGGATGAATTGGAAGGATGTTTGTTACTCTTTCACGCAAAAACTACTGAACGGATTTGTATGAAATTTGGCAAACACGTAGTTTATAACATGGATTTACACATCAATCAATCTGCCTAGCCTTTTCTCAACTATGTTGTGGTCGGCTTCCAGTCTAACCGGATGCAGCTGAATACTAGTATTTTACATGGAGCGACTGCCTAACTGACCTCCATATCCCAGAAAATGGTTAATACGATACCCCTTGGTAAGACTGGTTGTCATCAGACTTTCGGGCTTCTGATGACCCATAACGACTGTCAAGGATCCACGAGTGACAGCCGGGACCAACGACTTAACGTGCCTTCCGAGGCACGGAGGAGTCTCGGTATGTAAAGATGGTCACCCATCCACGGACCAACCCCGGCAAGCGTAGCTTAACCTGATCGATCGACCCGTGCGACTGTTATTACTTAGGCACGAGCTCCTTACCTGGATACAGCTTACACATAGGTTACGTTTTTCTCGGTAGTACGTTTCCGTGGATAATTTCCGACTTCCACCCAGACAAAGCCGCTGGGCAAAAGCTAATTAAAAATAAAGGGGATAATCTTCATATTTTCAATTAGATTTACAATTTCGCGTATAGACATCATTATAATGACACTTAAATTGATCCATAAAAACTATATTCCATTAAAGCCATAGAACGTAAATGAATTCAACGCATCAGCTACAGCCATCACTTCAAAATAGGTATCCTTATTAGTGGTGTGCATGACCCCATCGGCTAGTAACACCATAATAACCCCCCAAGCCTAAGGCACCTGTCCCGCCGTCGACGAGGAAGTAACTAGCTATTATCGATTTTCTCGCTCAACAAACGTACAAAAGATTGTAAGTCCCGCGTTAGTAAAAAAATAATCTGCCTAGCTCCAGCGTCAATATGTAAATGGTGATATTTTTTAGAAAACGAATTGATAGAATTTTATAATTCTTTTATGTTTTATTAAAATACCTATAATAAATAAAATATAAAATAATTATAAAATTTTATCGATTCGTTTTCTAAAAAATCTCAACCATTTATGCAAGGTGGGTCAGCTAAAATGCTGTGGCTGACTGTACTGTGATACTAGTTGATCGCTGACTGTTCACATCACCGTGCCGGCGAGTACTTGTTTGTCGAAACGACACTCGCTTGGCGGGCACAACACTCGCTGAGAGACTCACGCTTGATACTACACAACCATACCAGCGAGTAATCGCTTGCCACCGTCACACACTCCCTACTCGTTTCTCGCCAAGTCATTTTTAGTTGCTAGCCCTACTCGCTTCTAATTAATCGCCAGCGGTGGAACAGGTGCCGAGTGATTACTACTTCCGTGAGAAAGCAAGCAAATGTATGTCTGCCATTTTTCCAAGAGTGGAAAAAATATTATTAATACCACTTGTACACAGTATACACTTGTTTGTAAGCAGTAAGTAAAGATAAAAATATTTTTTATTCTGCTATAAAGTACAGTTACTACTACAGTTTATTTTTAGTATACAAGGAAAAAAAGTTTCCAATGTAAACAGGGGTAAAAAGTTGGTTTTTCCAAAGTAATATAACTCTCCATCATCTTTTCTCACTATGCGTAAAATTTTTCACCATGCAGACATTTGACAGCTGCTAAACTCACTGCTGGATATTACACCAACATAACATCACGCTTGTACTCGTAATCCTCAAAGGGTTAGGCAGAGGTGCACCCATTTTACACCCACATTTCTCTAGTTATGTTTAAGGCCTGGTTTCTTGATCCGTAGTTATCTCAACCAATGGTTATTCATGTTAACTCATTCACGTTAAAAAAATTGGCGGTCATGGGACCTGCCAACAGAAGTGAAAACTTAAAACTTTTGAATTACTGTGTTAGTTTTTTTGAATTTTGAATTTAATTAAAATATGAATAAGTAAAATTTCATCGTCATTTTTGTTCATCGTCTGTCTATTTGTTCTACTCAAAAACGCATGACCGTTTATAAAAATATATTTCTATTGATTTTGACATATATGAAATAATAACAACGTTCATGAGTTGTATTACGATTTAATTTTGAACATTCAGCAAAGATGCATTTATAATTAGGGTTCCGTAACAAAATGGTAAAAAAGGAACCCTTATGGTGTGACTCAGTCTGTCTGTCTGTCTGTCACAGCTGGATATCTCGAGAACTACTAATGCTATCAACTTGAAATTTAGAATAGTTTTAGATGACGTTTACCGAACTATTTTTCAAATAAGAAAGAAATAAAAATATTTGTATTTTTTTTGCAACAGGGACTGAAAGGGTGTCTTAAAAATTCAAAGTGGGGCTACTAGGGCATGTGGGGTATCATATGAAAGAGCGCTGTTTGCACATTCTCAAACATTTATTTTTTTTGAACCCGCATAGTTTTCGACTTTTGATGAAAAATGTAAAAAAAAATACCGTTCCCCCCCCCCCCCCCTTATCTTCGAAGTTTGCAAAGCGAAAAATCTGAAATTATTCTATGTGATAGAAGTTTATGTAAAGATTACAGGAAAAATAAAATGATGTCTTTAAATAGCACAGTTTTTCAGAAATCATCAACAAAAATTATGCGCGAGTCCGACTCGCTCTTGACCGGTTTTTTTTAAAACTATGCATAGCATGCGCGGTGCCGCGGTGACGCGACCCCGTAAGATTTACCCTTAACAAAAATCGTTTTAAAAGTTTAACGGGCTTAAAGAAGTTTTCTCTTCAAAAATAGTAACTAATAGCATTATGGCACATATTTTGCCAAAAGTTAACAATTAGTTACTATTTTTAACCATTGTTTGAGTTAACTACGGATCAAAAACCGGCTCTAAGTCCCATGTAGCAGGGGGGCGAGCCTATATCGACCGGGCATAAATCCAGGCTCCGAGCATATACCTCTCAATATCGTTTAAGTTGCACAATACGGCCAAAATAATATGATGTTGAGCAAATGGGTTAGTAAAGATTTCATCGGTAGGTAGGTATTAGGTAATAACATTTGTAATGTGAATCATTTTTCCTTTTACCAAAAGTCAGAGGAAAGACTTTTCTTTAATTTTTAATTGTGACAAGAAGCTTACGAACTGAGTATCGAATAAGCATAATAATATGTTCTCCATTATAAATTAATTAAAATGCAAGTGTTTTTTTTAAATTGTTTTTCTTAAATCTGGATATCATTTGTCAAGATGACTCAAACGAGCCCAAACTCGATAGGGTTGCGTCGTTTTATTACCCAGTTCCCATGGCCACCTTCCGGCTCCATCATCAGATCAGCTGCATGTCATAATAATATTGCATTGTCATCCGATTCATAAATGCACGAAAAATGTCAGCTGAATCAGAAACCGTGAGTTGGGTCAAATTTAACATAAATTAAACAAGATTAGATTCAGAAAGATAGAAAAAATATTATTATTAGAACAATGGAAAGTTACAATCTGTTATGCCACATTCCACAAGTGCGTAAGTATCAACTTGCGAACTATTCCTGTATGTCCTTCATTTCTAATAATTACGTCTGCTAATTATAACGACTCCCGATTGTGTCCAGTATTGGATAATAATACATTGTTATCTCAACAAGTCTAGACAGGGGATGAATGTATATTTATGACGCGGCTCTGTTTGACTATTTAAAATAAGACAAAAACCTACGCTAAAAAATAAATACAATTTTAGACCTATAATAGAATAACCCTATTACGAGAAAGCTTCCGAATGTTTTTCTACCAGTATTTGTTCCATTTTGTGTATTTACAGTTTCAGTTCGTCGAAAGAAAAACCGGTCTATTTAATTGGACATCATTATTCAGGTAGGAAAACAAAAAAAAAACTAACTACACATGAAGACGTTTCTAAATAGCCGTACAGAACTCACAGACAAGAAGAATGGAATGTCAAAATGTTAAAAAATTTATCTGCTTCTTTCTTCTTCTTCCTCTCAAAAGGGAGAAGTGGGAACTATACATAGATACGTCTTGCGGAATGGGTAGTTAGGTAATTAGTGGGGGTACTTACGTGAGTCGTTACGAATTAAGTAACTCATTACTATTTTATATACCAAGTTTTATCGTAATTAGGTCATTAGTCTTTGAACTATCGTCGACCAAACAAGTCAATCGGGAATAAAATGTGTACTAAGCAGCAAATCAAGTACCACGCTGTTATAAAGTTTCTTACCAAGCAAGGAAATTCAGTTCAAACCATACTGGGAGATATGTCAACCGTTTACGGGGATTCTTAACCGGGTAAAACTATGGTTTACAAGTGGCATACCCTCCTTAAGCACGGCAGGGACTCATTTGAAGACGACCCAAGGCCAGGCAGGCTGATCGAAGGACTCAGAAGTGATCCTGTGAATTGATTACAAAGATAAGGTGTCTCCATAACCGGAGAATACTACGCTTCAATACTAGAGCGGTTAAAGGAAGCCGTCAGACAATAAAGAAGGGGAAAATTGACCAAAGGTGTCCTCCTTCTGCACTACAACGCGCCTGTCCACAAGTGGCTGCCCTGCAAAAGGTGGTCTTCGGAATATATGTAATATATTCCCAAACTTGAAAAATGAATATCGTGGGAAGACATTTTCAAGTGATGATTAAGTTAAGGATGCAGTTTCAGCGTATGTTTCAGACAAAAATAAAACATTTTTTTTTCGAACGTATACTTAATATTGAAAGATCAGAAAAATGTATTAGGGTAGCATGTGAATATATGAAAAGGAAAAATAATTTTGAATTTCTATTTCTACTTCTTACCCCCAATTCCGCGAACTGAAAAACGCCCCCGGGGTCATAGCAACAACAAAAACATAGCTCTTGAATTGAAGAGGTAGAAAAAATCTGTAGTCTAGCTAACAATATCTTGAGAATCCTTCTCCAGATCTGTTATAATTTAGTCAAATTACATAACGAATCCTTTGCCTAATATCGTAGCTCAGTTCAATGTCGTAGTTTTAAAATTTGATTAAAATGTCAAAGGCGCTAACGAGTCTTCACCTCTCGCCTCCAACTAAAATAGTCAAGAAGCTAAAAATCAAAAAGCTCGGGCATCAAACGCTCATTTTACTAATAAACTAACAATTTGTCAAATCTAGCCGAATAAATATTATTACCTTGCTTTGTTTACTCCCTCGTATGATACTCGGACGTAACTTCAAATTAAGTAGGTACACAGACAAATCTACTCGCAAACAGTCAGGGTCCGTTGTACCAACCACGAATTTCTAAAAACAACTCGTTATCTAAATTCTATAAATAACAAATCGTTACAGACTCGTCTTGACACAGAGGGCCCTCCGACTTGTTGTTTTGAACTTTTGTATGTTCTGTTGTCACCGTTGACACAGGTTATCGAATCTATTTATTCAGAGACATCGACTTTGCCGTACTCTAGACGGAAGCGCCAGTTTCTCTCCCGCTAGTCAGCAGATACGACCTAAGCTCCGCTCAAAATGATCCCTCCGAACGTGAAACTCTGTATGGTGATTTACGCTGTATTTTTGTTCACGGAAATCGTTGTCGGAAATGAAAGGAATTCTGGAAACTCCCTTTCCATGGATACGATGTTAATAGAAAAGTGCAGCAGACGATTGTCACTACTGATAATACATATTTGTGCTGGAAATGTGCAGATAAATGATTTACCGTCGGAGAGACTTACGAAAGTGAGGGGGAAGAGAGCAGCTCTGTTAATCAAAGAGAGAATGAAGAGGCAGGTTGCGGACGAGTGTTGTCTAAATTCGTGTTCTGTATCGCAACTAATGCAATATTGCCCGGATACTTGGTGAACACGCGAAGAGACTTTAGACTTATCAGTGAAATGAAAGTGTAAGTGATTGTAAAGTATCCACGTGGAGCTATGTAAACAGCAAAATCGATAACTTGTGATGTGAATATTACCGATGACCCTATGTTGTGCAAATTTTCCTCTGTGCACAATCAGTGGGGTCATCAGAACCATGTGCCTGTAAAGTGCTGTGCTCGTGTACGAGGGGTCCTAACCCTTTGAATGTGGAGTTGGAAAGCTTATGTAAAGAAGCGATAATTCTTCGAAAATGCACGTGAAGAGCTTTTAGAGAGCGCTACATCGGAATCACGCTATTCGAAACACGCAAATCGTGCGGATTTAGTCCGGAGAGGATTTTTGGTACATACGCTTTGAGTATAAGTGGAAAAGTATACCTATGACTTGTGTTTTTAATCCTGTAGGAGGCTTAGCTGATTTTTTTTTCTACTCTGTTACCTAACTCCGTCCAAAACAAACCTCAAAAAGGTTTGTTACATTATTTTAGGCTTTCATTAATAATCTCTTTTTACTCTGTAAATGCATACCTTAGTATGTACTTGTTTTATACTGCTGTATACACATATTCTATAGAGCTATTTATTTCCTATAATTATAGTCCTATAAACTTGTTTTCAAATGATTGCAATTTATTAGGTTTTAAAATACTTTGTGAGAGGAAGTCAAATGTTGAATACTTCTTTTGAGACATAAAGTACACCATGAAGTGAAATGAGAATATTTTAGAATTTTCATTATTTGCAATTCCTGTTCTATATGCTAATGAATGAAAAATATGTATTGAAAAATTATGTTATTTCTGATTACGTTTGTTTTAAATTTTCTGTTAAAGAACTGACGTATTGGAATGAAGTTCCATAACGCGGCTTGCTGTAGAAGTTGACTCCTGGGACTGCAGTCTTGACATAGCGATCGCTTTACGAATTTAGTCATAATGTCCTAAGGGGGACCCGCTAGACGGTCAAAATTTCTTGACAAGCACGTCATTTTTTCGTGCTTGTCAAGCCATTTTGACCGACTTAGAACTTTGCGACCGAATTCCGTCGTAAAGCGATCTCTATCTATGTCGATACTGTAGCCCTTGGTATAAATCGTCACGTAAGGAAAAAGCGTTATGGTCCTCCATGCGACTTTTTCTATTTCTCTGTCTCTTTCTATTATACAATGAGTGTGTGTGTGCGTTCGAGTATCGCGTAAGGAACTTCGTTTCTGATGGGGGTCCCCCGACCGCACACGTTTTTTTATTGTTTATCAAATTAGTAAGTAAAATATATACAAAGATTTTCATAATTGTATCTAAGTGATACTATCTATTTACTTAAAGTCAATTACCGATTTTATTAAAACGTTCGTTAATGAGGGTAAGATCTCAAAAAGATTCCACGACAGTATCTTGGAGCTATTAATTTACTAGATAAACTTGTATAATTACAAGAACAATATTATGACTGAACAAATGAGTAATTTGTTATGATATAAATCCTTGTACAGACAGGATAATGAGTCAGTTACACTTGGTAGTATATTAATGTACATTCGCCCTACATTTTACATTTGTCTTGTTTACTACGTCTATTTATAGCTGACCGAATTTTATCACAGTGTTCTATAAAGCATGAAGATCCACATGTAAGTAAGTAATGTCGAAGATAACGATGTGTAAAAAACAAAATTTTGGAGTAGCGATGGTTAATTAAAAATTTAAGATACCTAACTACGTTTTTACAGTCATAGCCCAGTGTAAAAAAAATATAGAAACTATGCAAGGAATAAATGTGGTTTTCTTTATTGAAAAGTGGAGATTCTCTAATATTGATCTTCTCTCATTGAACAGAGAGGACAACAATACCTCATTCCTCCACAAAAAAAGAATAATTGTGTGTATGTTATTAATATCTCTATAAAGGAGCCAACGTATACCATGTTATTTATTTATTAAACAATACATTGTAACTAACTGTATTTTTCTTTGTTTTTCTTTGTTATCCTATTAAACTATAACAAAACAAAAGGCTATGAAATATTAAGATTAATTGTAAAGTTGACAAGAATGTACGGACCTGTCAAATCCACGCTCGCTACTTTGACCTTTATATACCTACAACCCGATATTTAAAACGAAAATGGGATACCTAAATTGTCAACGATAACACACCGTGTGTCTTCGTGTACAGATTTTTATCACGTCCTATATATTGAAGTCTTGTCCCTATTATCCGTATCTAGGTCATGCATCGTAGTAGAGAGTCGTCTAATCGGCCTTTAATTTGATTTGCGTGCAGAATGGCCGTCCGATAAAACGCTTAGCTGAGGCAAAATGGGATTTATGGTATGGATAACTCCAACAAAAAGGGCCCGAATAAATCTTCGCCCTAACTTAATAAAGTCTCCGTTGACGGCTTTATCTGAAGCTGTGACCACGAACAGAGTTTTTTGAATAAAGTAGTATCGTATTTTTACCGAGAGAAGCGGGATTTTCTGATATCAGCTATTTGGACAGTTTTACTTTCACTTCTCTTATTTTCTGACACAATGAATATTTGGAATGGTATTGTGGATCTCGCAATTTTTATTTTACACTTTATTTGAATTTACTTATGCCAAAACGTTTTGTAAAAGAAACGGTAACGTAGATAGTATCTACGTCACAATTTCAGATGTAACTTTTACATCTTTCACTATCACTTTATACAGTACTCATACATGCATTGTATACGTATATTATACTAAGCTACTCAAAAAACAAATATACCAATTGAAAAATTCCCACAAAATAATAAAAACTGAGCCCTTTCTTCTTTGAGACCTAACATTTGCTCTATCCATAGATATCCGGCTCTACCGCTTCAGTATCTGCGACGTTTCGTATGCAATTTTTTGCTCACGGAATCAAATTCAAATGCAATCATAGTATCCACGTATTCGTTTCCGATGCGTCTGTGACTGCGATTGGATATTTCCAATATATGCCTTGAGGCGAGACACAGGAATCTCATATCCTACACGTCAGGTGAGAAAATCTTTCGAAAACGACATCGTTTTACAATTTCTTCTTGGTCGTAAAACGTATTGCACTTACCTAAACATTATTTGAAAATAGGAATACGTTGCATAAAAATAAAAAAGTAGGAAAAAACATAATAATAACTAGTTAATTAGGTCTTTGACTTAACTCGGGATCCTGGGGGTCCCGGACTTTTGGAAGTCGTACGAGGGGCCGAAGCCAACTCGCAGAGGCCCCTTAGACAATTTTAAATGGCGAGGCGGCACCAACCGACGATTATCCCTGTATGCACTATGCAAGAGCACCCAAGGACAACCCCCGGTTGGTGCAGGACTATTGCAGAACATGGAAACAAAACATATAAGGCTATGGGTTTGGGTAGCTGTGGACTGGTTCCTAGAACTATGAAAACGCTATAGCCCCTGCCTAAATAATGTTTTGTATAAAATACACAGATCAAATGGCAGGGGGTGACTAGAACACTCAATAATGGGCCCCCAAAAACGGTCGCTAGCACATAGTGTCGTAGTGGCAAGGGGGCAACATGTCCTGAGGCGCTTGTGACAACAGTACCGGCTGGGCAAAGCCCTTTGCCCAGCAGTGGAACAATAATTGCTAAAACAAGAGTACCTATCAGCTTAAGAATTTATTATAAAAAACTATGTTCTCATTTTTATTTTTGACGAGACTGTCACTTTAGTTTTAACAATGTTTCATTTATTGATATATTTTCTGATCTGAATGGGATATTAATTGGCATCACATAAAGGTAGGGGTAATTTAATCACGCTATTGTTAAGTAATCTAATATTATGTTAGCCGTCAATCTATCTGTCTGCGGTGATTGTCAGATGAAACATCCACATAAAACTATGATACTAATTGACGTGGATTTCGGATAATTATGTGAAATCAATCCATATCGTTTTTAATCCAAAATATTTTTCATACATAATATGTAAAGTCGTGACTGAAAAAAAATTACGGCCTAATTGCAGTTTAAAAAAAACCGGTCAAGAGCGAGTCGGACTCGCGCACCGAGGGTTCCGTTCCGATTTCTGAAAAAGTGTGCTACATCGTTTTATTTTTCCTGTAATCTTTACATAAACTTCTATCACATAGAATAATTTCAGATTTGTCGCGGTATTTTTTTTTACATTTTTCATCAAAAGTCGAAACTATGCGGCCTAAAAAAAATAAAAAAATGTTTGAGAGTTTGCAAACAGCGCTCTTTCATATGATACCCCACATGCCCTAGTAGCCCCGCTTTGAATTTTTAAGACCCCCTTTCAATCCCTTTGCATAAAAAATATAAATATTTTTATTTATTTCTTATTTGCAAAATAGTTGGGTAAACTTCATCTAAAACTATTCCAAGTTTCAAGTTGATAGCATTAGTAGTTCTTGAGATATCCAGCTGTGACAGACAGACAGACAGACTGAGTCACACCATAAGGGTTCCTTTTTTACCATTTTGGTACGGAACCCTAAAAAGAAGATAAGTATTCTTATTTTCTCCAAAATCTAGCTTATGATTCCTTTTACACATAGTGTCATCTCAAAACCTCATTCTCTCATATATGAATTTTCTAGACCAAAACTACAGTCAGCATATTCACAGAAAACATAAAGCTGCACATTCACGAAGAGACAAAATTACGCCGACACAAAAATAGAAGCTGGAATTAAAATCTGCCTCGTTAAAGGGGACTTGGTAAATTAGTCCCATTCATCCGCATAGTGATAATCTGCGGCCGACGCATACTTGATGAAGTGATGTACCGCGGACTCATCTCGGTGGATATGGAACTAATATCGGTTAGTCGGGATGGAATTTTCATGTATGAATTTTCATGATTAGTCCTTTGAGGAGAAGAGTCGGATTTACCTAATTTAGGTCTGAAAAAGAGAACGTAAAATGCAATGTTGGATTGTTAAAAGTAGGATGAGAAAAGGCAAAATGGTTTTCAGTTCGACTGAATTTTGTAAAAGTTTACCTATTTCTTATACTTTCATTAATTTTTGAAGCGTGGCTTCGTTTTTAGGCCCCTATGTTACAATGGGCTAGTTAGGGAAAAAGAGACATAATTCGTTTTGAAACTTATTTCTTCCTTTCTTTTTAAATTGTATTGCAAGGAGCACTTCCAGGCGTATTCATCATCATGGGAGGCCGGCCGCCACCTCCTTCTGCGAAGCAGTGATGCTCGCGAAGGAGGAGGCGGAACGCGTGAGGGAGAGGCAGCCTCACGCCCTCAGTTGCCGTCCGGTAAGGACCAGGCCCGAGTCGACGACGCGTTGTGTTCCACGCGCGCCTCAAAGAGATGTCAGCAAGTGATGGGGTCCAATAGGGCCGACGCCGCTAGGGTCGCGGGTTGTTTTAAGAAGATACCGTGGCCCTGGCATAGGCAACTGAAGGAACACGGGTGGGTTTTAGTCAGTAAAAGTCTGACACGCCCTTCCGCTCCACCCAGAGCGGGAGAAGTTACTTGATGATTTCCCACCCTAAAAAAAAAAAAAAAGGCGTATTCATCAAACATTAGGTATAATATTGCCTGCCAATTAACATCTTACGCGTTAATTAGTAGATACTGCCAATGCAAATGATGAGCAAAGCAAAGTAATCTATATCGTGCCAAGATTGGAATTTCTCGTATGAAGGAGGCAGTCGAGCTAACGTGAGTGTTGATAATTAGTTAAATCCTTTGTTCCTGATGTTAGTATGAATCAAATATTAGTCATGTTTGAGTATGGGATATCTTCGGGTACCTACATAAGAAGGTAAAGACAAGCGATGGTCGGTGTACAGCACTCAAACAGAAATAGTTTTGAAATATAAATCATCATCACTTCAGCCGAAAGACGTCCACTGCTGGATATAGGCCGGCCAAGCACCGCCACTTCAACCGGTTCTATGCTTCTCGCATCCACTGGATTCCTGCGGCTTTCACATTGGTCCACTTTGTGGGAGGAAACATACATAATATTTTACCTATTTACGCCCAAGGCTTAGGCTTTGGCAAACAGTTACTTTAACCTGGATTAACACATAGGATACTTTTAATCCCGGTAGTAGGTTCCCGTGGGATAATTTCCGACATCCACGCGGGCGAAGCCGCGGGCAACGGCTAGCATGTTATAAATAAATATGACCGCTGGTCTTGACAGAACGGAAAACTCTAGAATAGTCACTGTGGTTTACGTAAAACTGGGTGGTACCACAAGATTTTTGGGGTGACTCCTTTTTAGGGTTCCGTACCCGAAGAGTGCCAATCGCAACCCTATTACTAAGCCTCTGCTGTCCACCCGCCAGTCTGTCCGTCTGTCTGTCAGCGGGCTGTATTGTATCCATAAACCGTATAGGTAGACAGTTGAAAATTTCACAAATTATGTATTTCTAGTGCCGGTTTACCAACAAATAATAAAAATAAAATAAAGTAAACAATTAAACCCTTTAATTTTTAACTTTAATTTATTTGAAATACGAAATACGGTTAAACTGAAGTATTTTTTTGAAATAATATGTATAGTTTATATAGTACGATGGCACGGAACTCTTCGTGTGCGAGTCTGATTCACACTTGGACGGTTTTTGATTTTTTTTCACAAGTTTTGAAAAGATCAAAACGAGAATAATATTTACTCATGCTTTAATAAAAAGTCCGTGCACGACATTTTTATTAGTCCAACGATATCAGATCTAATCCGCCATCTTCTTTTAAAGGTATTTTACGGTATTTTATAAATAAAGGTGGAATACCACACACTCACTTGGCTGACTGACTATAACCTCGAAATCTCTCTGATTTTTTTAAGATTGCATGCGAACGAATTGTGGGAACAACTACTGAAGTATAATGGGTAGAGACACAGCCAATTTATCCCCCTAGGAGTCGCATCGTCACTGGTGTTGTTTTCCGATAGGTACACCATTTTCAAATCCTTGAAAATCAATATTGAAATGATTTTCAATATTGTTTTTCAAGGATTTTTCACAGATACACAGCTGACGGTTACCAGCGATAATGGCGTCATCTATAATTAGCTTTGCCTTTTCCTTCCCATTATGTATAATTATCGGCTTCATTGCATCCGGGGTATTTTAAATAATATTAGAAATAAAATTGGCCATTGTACTTTATCGAATGTTCGGTAATAGAATGGACAATGGGTATAGAGCTCGGTTAATGGAAACCCATTCATTTAAGCGTACGTGGTCTGGGCGGCTAGCTATCTGGAATTCGAAGTTTTACCAATGAATTTTATTTAGCCAAAAATAATGTATAATTATTAATTTACTGTAAAAGTTTTGTGTTTTGCAAAAAGGAAATGGAAATGTTTCCGAGGGCGTAAATGGTTATGGTTGAAATTGTAGCGTAATTGGAAAAAATATATGGAGAACAAAATTGCTAGGTCTGTTTTGTATACCCTTACTTATATGTTACCTACTTATTAAGTGAAGCGAAAAACCTTTATGCCTAGGCCTAGATACTGTATTCCAAAAAAGATAATAACGAAAGAATTGAGCGATTGCGTGTCAAACACACATTGCAGGCTAAACATATTTCTTATAAACCCAGGAACATCCTAGGCCGTAATCATGTTGGTCCCTAAATATAGACCCGACAGCTGAAGACAGATCGATAAAATGACAGGCTAAAAGAAAAACGGTGAAATAAAACGGATTTAAAATCGGCACAGAGACCGAATGAATGAAGGCTGAACGGAAGGAACCAAAGCCGGGCGAAAACGGTGAAATGCAACAGCCGCACAGAGCTATCCAAGGCTAGGCCGGATATGACGAAATATGGGTAGCGGGTTGCTGTATATTGTTTTTGAGGACAATTTAATAGAACGCGATGCTTTAAAAACAGTTAAAACAAATGAAGCTAGATTGTGATTCAAAAAGTTCGATTTGTTTAAAATATAGGTACATACGTTAGATGACTGATGGCTACAAAGTTTTATTATAGAACTAGTGATCCGCCCACGCTCCTCGCGGGTGCAATGTACTGATGTGGCAACATGTTATAATATCGAGATTTCTGTGTTATATCTAAATGCAATGAATTATACACAAAATAACCAGATTAATGCTTTATATTAAGGTGAAACTGCATCAAAATCAATTGTGCAGTTTCTAAGATCTAAGTGATCATATAGACAGACACGAAAAGCGACTTTTTTACACTCTGTATGTATACTGTACAGGTAGATATACTTATAGATAGATGCTATGGCTACTGATAATGTTTATGGAATAAGGTTTATAAGCGATAGTGGGGCGAGAATAACGTCACAGAAAAACGTCGATCTAAGGTGAACGTCCACTGGTCCGCGCCGGCCGCACCGCACGCACGGCACGCAACGGATTTCGGTTTGCTATGTATGAATTTATATAGCACTGCGTCCACTATCGGTACCGGCCGCACCGACCGCCGGCATATATGAGCAAAAAAGGCGATGCGTGCCGGTGACGTCATAAGGAATGCCGGTGACGTCACCGGCACGGAACGCATTTTTGAACTCATCTCATCTGTCAGTGTCATCCTACCGATTCCAGGGATTGACGAAGCATAACATTTACAATGTTTTTTTTTATCTAGACTAGTCCTTAATGCATAAAGACTAGTCTATACAACATTAGTTTTTGTTTATACTAAACCGGAAATGGGTAGAGCATTATGGTAGAGCATTTAACCTAGTCATTGTACTCATCATTTTGAACAATTTTTTCTACTCCTTCGCTAGCTCACTAGATGGCGCTTTTAGGAGTTTTTGTTTCTAGTATTAAATCCCTAAACATTGTATTGAAGAATGATTATGTTATTTTATTTGTGGAATAAATTAATTCTTATGTATATAAAATAAGACTATGATGACAAATTCATATTCTAGAGGAAATTTAGAATTCGAAACATACACATAAGAATTTACTTATTTCACAAAATAAATAACATAAACATTCTTCAAAATCCTAAACTATAAATGCCATCATCAAGAGACATACCAATAAATGAAACGGAATAAAATGGTAGATAGAAATGAAATAATATTTATTTAGAAAACAAGCACAGTCCTAAGTTGTAAAAGAACACAAAACAGAAGGCCAATTCTCGTACTTAAAAAACGTTCACATGTCAGAAAAATTGCCGCAAAAGTTCCAAAATATCATAAATGGAATTCTACTAAACCAAAAAGCTAAGTCAATCGTGACGTTTCATGCAAAGACATTGCAACTAGATTTGAAAATAAGAAATGTACTAAAACGGTATTCTACTATAGTTTCGACTTCACAAAGGAAATATAACTGGCATTCCCGTAAATATAACAACGTCAAAACTGACGTAAGCATGAAATTATTCGTACACTGATTTGTGACGTAAAATTTTAGCTTTTGCAGTTTCATAATTCTAATTTTATTTTGATTTTAACCTTGAAATCATCTTAAAATCCAAGATTCACGAAGTAAAAACTTATCCACTAACACTGTTTTATATTATGTTGTGGCTGTGTAGTGATATAATACAAAACGGGTGGGTTCGGCCTGTGGGAGTAATTTTCATTCCTCTCTCAACATGCAGTCGACGAATCTGCGGCAGAATATCGTAAAGAACACAGCAGCAGCTGTTGTCAGCATCACCGGCTGCGGGGTCTCACATCAGACGAATTTTCCATAAGCGATGCGGTCGTTTTTTATAGAAACTTACCGACTCACCAAGGCTTACGAACTGAAGCCGCAATCCCACAGATAAGCGAAAAAATGTACCTGCTAGGTGTTCCAGCCAAGGTTGGTCTACTAAGTACACATTGATTATACCAACATAGTATTGATTGACATGCAACAAGGCAGCTATATTCTAAGCATCTTCATCATCACTGTATCTACTTTTTCTCTGTTTTGATAACCCTGCGCTTTGCGCGAGTACCTAGTAGCTCCTTCCAGACTTTCCTTCAGATTCCCAGCCGTGTAGCAAGCCACAATGGCTCTGAACCACCCACGTGTGTTCAAAACACAACACAACAATGTGCTTTTCACTGTGACAAGAAAGCCCCGAGAATAGGCTAAAAGTGTGACCGATATTTTAAAGAGATAATAAGAATTTGTTTGTCGGTTCCCTATTATGATACTTAATATTATGTTTCCTTTTTAGATTCCATACATACAGCACACAAGATACGTGTAACACATTTCTGCTTCATATGACTATCTGATAATCAAGAGCAATAACAATATGAGACAATAATCCTCCCGAAGTCACGACAGAATTGCGGTCCCGGCAACCAATTTCAACGGAGACAGCCAAATATGCAAGAGATTGATAGAACAAGACTAGTGTTTGCGCATACATAGGTGTACTCACTCTCATAGTCCAATGAAACAGCAATAAGACACAATCGGGAACAGATTAGGTGCAGTACCAACGGCTGTACGTGTGCTTTACTAGGCACGGGGGTGTCATACAGTATTACATTACTATTTGGAGGGATCACGCGGACGGCACACGGTGGCAAGAATGAGCAGGGCAGTCGTTCTGATTATCGGATGTTAAGAGCGAAAAGCACGGTCCATGTCCGGTAAAAAAAACGTTTACAGGCGCCCTAATGCATAGTGTTACTTATGTTGATTATGTGTGATATTTGATTATTCATTAAAAAGTATTCACTTTAGTAGTAAACTTTATTTTTCTGCAGTCACTCCACTTCTGCTCTTCTGTGAAGCACAGGACCGATCGATATGGCGACACTCGCGATGCTTGGGGTAGGCTTATGTTCAACAGTAGACGTCTGTCGGCTGAAATGATGATGATGACTCCACTTCTATACGGCTGATTTTATAGTCGGTTAGCACTTCGCCTGCAACATCACGGCACGCTTGATCTCTCACTATGCTCGTTAGAGATGGTCACAACTCTAAACTTACTACATAATACCTACATTTTTAGGATTTTACAAAAATCCATAAGTGACACCACAGAACAGACGTGAATCATGTATGAATTTTAGCTCACATATCTCGTATTAAAATCGTAGCGAAGTCAAGAACTCAAGACTGTGTATTAAATATTTTTGAAAAAGTAATTGCTGCGAAGTGTGGGCATGAGTTTATTAGTATTTGTCTACATTTGCCTCTTTTTCTGTACGTAGGTATGCCTAAGCTTCTAAATAAATACTAGGTACTACTACCATTTTATATCGTGATAAATCACTGTCCATCCTAAGGTTGCCTGGAAGAGATCGCGGAAAGCGATAAAGCCGCCCATTGTATGTTTTGTAGTGTATATGTTTTCTTTTGTTATGTATTTTTGTGGTGTACAATAAAGTATATATAAATAAATAAATAAATAAATACTAACTAGATTATCTATTCAGAAGCTTGGGCTACGTAGTTAGGAATTCTGAAAAAAATATTCTTTAAAAGTCGGGTCAACACATAGGTTAAATCTTCATCATCATTACTGGCAGCCTTGTTCCACCCACTGTTGAGTATAAGCTAGATTATGCTATACCAGTATTATTACTTATCACGCTATTTGCTATGGGGGAAAGAGCAATATTGCATTTTGTTCCTGTTATTCGATAGTTTACTGCGGAAATGTAATAAGACGAGACAAAATTGCAAATTATTTACAGTAAATCCGTGAATAGTTGCTCTGAAATGAAAATCAGTACCTACGCTAGCTATACATAAATGGAGACAAACAGTCAATTATGACATGTACGGAAAAGAACGGCTATTTTAGTTATTTGTCAATGAAATACACAGCCTGGGGCGGTACGACGTCTGCCTTGCATGACTTTGATTATAAGTTCAATCCCCACCTACTGATTTTCTTTTTGTATGTTTTTAGTCATTTATTTTGTTTTTTTTTTATACAATAACATTTTCAGATTACTTATAATAAAATAACTGTATGCTTTTTAGGGTGCGATGTCCGCTGTCCGTCCGTCCGTCCTTTGCTACAAACGTAGTAGGTCTATCTATAAAGTTCATATCAGAGAAATAAAAAGCCGAATGAAAAATATATTTTTATTTATGTAGGTACACACGGCTACACATCAAGCTATACATTTCCAGTTTACACTGACCTATCACTGTCTGGAAATCCTATACAATGCGAGATCAGCTTATACTGGAAATGTATAGCTTGATCTGTCGCCGTGCGTACATTCATCAACTCGAGTAAATTTAATTTAATGAAATGAAAATAAATTGAAAAAGCTTTTATTTCATGCAAACACATAATGTAGCATTGGTTATTATGCAAGGTAAATCCATGTTTGACTTCATGATTTCTCTATGACCAATATTATATGGCCGTTGTCGCGATTCGCCTATTTCTTCAATGTTGTAGTTGCCTTGCTAAACGATAGGTAAGTACCTACAAGTTTTCCCAGGTAAAAATATAATCGTCTTCGTAATCCACCGGAGAGTGTATTTAGGTATTTTTAGATTGTTCGACATTATTTTTCTTTTCGAGAGGTTCAATTCTATGCCAATCTTTTCACTCCTACTTAGTGAAGCTCTGCCAACATAACTCGCAGCTCGGCAGCATCTTCAGAAAATATTATGGGTGTAGGTAGGTTCGTGACGGAAGTTTTACATCATAGCGATACTATACATTTGTACCTACGATTTTCCCTGCAACTCTTCACTCAACGCACTACAACGACCACAACAGTAGCTTGGTATTTATACTGGATGCTATGCGTGGGTTCAGTTCCGAAGTACGATGATAGCCGTCATCCTAATATACTTAGATCAACTGAAGAATGTTCTGATGACTAGGAGGCACCATATTCGAGAAAATTTATTTCTTCCTGTGGTAGTGCAATACATTGTTACAGTAAATTTGGCCATAGATCAATAATTTAGTAAACAAAAATGATTTAGAAGTATATTTTGACTACATTTCTACATTTAATAATATACCGATTTATACTCTGAGTTTGACATTCAATACAATGACGTCTCTTCTTGACATAATATGGTCCGCATCGCGCTTGCGCGTAGCTATTAGTTACCAATAACAATACGTTCCAAGTTATCTTTCTATCCGATTATTTATTTTAATGATTTTGTTTTCTCAAAGATATAAAATACAAACGAGATATTAAAATACTTTGAGTGAGTAATAGACCAAGCAAACTAATTAAGGCATTAAATAAATCATAAAATAAGGTTGCTAAAAAGTAAAGCATCACTAAGTATCACAATATCGTCTGCATATATTGAACCAACATGATAATATATTTATTTTCGTAAACGAAAACAAAGTTGACTGCCGTGAGGCTAGCATGTCATGAGATTGCCACGAGAACATCAAGAACCCGTATTATAAGATTAGCAGAATAAAATTTTTTGGCCTTTCCACAATGTCAACGCAACCCGGTGTCAAGTTTTTCACTTTGCACATTAATTAGTAGAATTGGCCTTCTGATCACCAGAACACACGAACACACAACACACAACACACGACACAGAAACAATGAACGAAACTGTAGGAACACACATTAACTTCATTAATTTATGAAGTGTATTCACAAAAATAATAGTGACGATTTGGAATCAAAATGAAATGGAATAAATAATAATTCCTAAAATATTGTTATAGGGAATATCAAATTTGAACGAAACCATAGCAACGAAACAGAAGAAATATTTTCAAAAGTCAACAGTACTGACTGTTTCTATCACAGAACAATAACAAAGCATAGAAGGAAGGCTAAAAACAGAATTCTGTAACTACCTTTAGTCCCGTTCTATTATTAGGTACGATAAAGGTACGATAAAGGATGTGGGAAAGAGATAAATGTTTTACTCTTTGTTTTACTTTCTTGGCATGGTCACAAGATCAATTGTCATTTGGTTAAAAAAGTTATAGTATGACGCGGCCAAATTTGATAGTACTTTGTTTCAATGTCTGACAGTTCGTTCATTGAACTACCTGACTTATTCGCGTGTTCATTGTTTACGTGTTTTTCGTAATCTTCCATGGTTTTGCGATGTTTTAATAATATTTCTACTGTTAGATTGCATGAATTCTTTGTTTAACTACAAACAGTGAGTGTGTGGACGCTGTGGAGCAATTTCTTGTGGGGTTGGGGGCTGCCAGTCCCATTCATAGCGAAAATAAAATGAACAATAAATATTGACCTTCCATCGGTAAGTTTTTGCTCAATTTCTTGTTGCATATGATCTGTTAAACGAATATAATACATAACAAATATTGCTGTGTCACTATATAGCTGAAACCAGTCGTAATATTTATTCCAATAGAAGTTATTAGCGAATATTCGGAAATTGTTTTGGGGTTATCTTGATCAGCCATAGTGACGTAAATAATGTTGTCGATACTTTTCTTTTACAGATATCCTAGACGATGTGAAAAAAAAATGGATAAATTGTATTGGTAGACGAAATTGGACTCAGCCACATAATATGCTCCAAGCATTTTACTTTGTATTCATTTGGTAATGAACCTATGAAATGGATGTAGCATGTTCTTTAAGTCGTCACTTAGAGAACATGCTGTTCCTACATTATTTGTTATGGATAGAACAGATGAAATGGTCTGATATACAGGATGAATTTTTTATCATGCACCAAATTGAAATGGGAGATTTTACTCATCATTATGAACAACTTTTACTATGGGACCAAACCTGAAATCACGAAAAAAAAATCAGCAGTTCAGTACATTTTGACGAGTTTGATGTAGATAAATGTACTGAAAAGCTGATTTTTTTTCGCGATTTCAGGTTTGTTCGTATAGTAAAAGTTGTTCATAATGATGAGTATAATCTCCCATTTCGATTTGGTGCATGATAAATAATTCATCCAGTATTATGATATAATTAAGGTATTTTATTGGCAATAAGTAGTATCCCGTTCAAATTAAAACTTGATTTATTACATTACAGGAAATACTTAAGGAAGTCTGCGAAAAAGGACATAGCGCAGTACTGCAAATTAAAAGAACCGCTCACCATCAACAGCAATCTAACATGAAGACAGGTATAACATTTCAGAAATATGTTCACTTGATATATGCGATACAATGATATTATATTAAAAATATCATTGATGCGATACTATTCTTCTAATTATCCGAGTCGGAAATATAATCGTGTGCAAATTTATTTACTTATTTTTAATAAAAAATACGTAATTGTAGGATCCCGTAGCAATGGAAGTTGAAACAGGACCTAGTACATCGGTACAGATTAATGAATCGCCACTGATATTGACATCTCGTGAAATCATCTCACATCAGTCAGGTAAGACATACAAATAAAACTATTTACCTAAATAAAAATGATGATAAAAAATCTTACATAAATTTTATTGAGAACTGTTCGTTTTAGGAATCCTTGACACAGATGACAATAACAAATTCAGAAATAATTGGATTCCATCCCGATTCAAGAAGACTGCGCTTTTGGCGAGTTCCTGGTCGCCAGAGTCGACTCCAGAATCCTCGGGAAGTTCATCCGTACCAGGGCGGAATGGGCTGGAATTCGCCTAACAGATTATTAAAGTTGCTAGGCATTTTATTTTTTTATTTAAAATATGATCTGGTCGTTATTTATTTTTTTATGTACAAAAAGTTTTTGTCGCTTCGGTACCATTTTGAATTTTCATAATAAATTTTATTTTTTCACTAACAACCATTTTATTTAATCAAATAATTCAAATCTTTATTAAATTACGCTTCACTGATTTAAAATAATATGTTACATAAAAAGTATTAAAATAAAAATTATTAGGTACTTTGAATACCCTTGTTCCCTCGACTTTGTTGAGTAGACTATGATGTAATCTAAAATTCAAATAAATATGAGAAAGTAAGTTGCTAAAAACATTTGCAAAACCGAATGTCTCCCACTTCTTTTCAATAAACTCATCAGTTATTATGGCAATTAAATACATTCGGGTTTAGCCGGGTCAGATTTAATACATGAAGAGCTGTCGGGAACCAAGGAAGACTTTGGTGATGATGATGACGAACTATTTAGTTCATACTTAAAGTATTCTTTCATTTTGAACGAATATATTAAGTATTGGGATCACAAGTATGCTTAGTTACTTCAAAATTTTTGGTACACACGGCTACAGATCAAGCTATACATTTCCAGTATAAGCTGATCTCGCATTGTATAGGATTTCCTTACAATGAGCGGTCAGTGTAAACTGGAAATGTATAGCTTGATGTGTAGCCGTGTGTACCTACGGTTATTATTCTTGGCAGTATAAGAAAGAATGTTATTGTAAATTCTATCGACGTTGAAATTTAGTGGGTACATCACTAGTCGGAATAAAATGAATGACAACCTACAAAATTTCGAAACGTCTTCTGTATACGTGTCCTTCTTTAACATCATAGCGGCTCCATAAGTCAAAATGAAACAAATATATTGAGTTCAGTTGCTATTTTACCACTACTTCTGTGCTTTAGTCGTTGTTCTGAGGTTTCTATGGTTTCTATATCATCATTTACGTTTAGTTTCACTCGTGAAAAAGGTGTTATATATTTTGCTACTATATTTAATAAATTTATTTCTAATGCAATAGTAAAATAATCAATAATGCTTATTTATTATTATTTAATTTGTATAGTAGCTATACTTTTGCTGTAGGAATTAAGGTAGGTAAAAGTAGCTCTATCTATCTGCTAAAATGTAAAACTATGGCCAAAGCTTCCGTTCCTTTTCCTTTTTTTTCCAGCATTGTCTATGAATATTTTGTTTGAAGCCAATGTATGGAAGTTTCACCCCCTTCAACAAACAACTGATAATACTATGATAAATAATATCTTCGTCAATCTCCATGACAACGCGCGACGTCTACTGACAACAACAAAAACACTCAGACTAAATAAAAATGGTAGACGCATGACACCAGCAAATCCGTTCAATACGTTGCGTGCCGTGCGTGCGTTCCGGCCGGCCGGCGCGGACCAGTGGACAGTGGACGCATGCCATCGGCAAATCCGTTTAATCCGTTGCGTGCCGTGCGTGCGGTGCTGCCGGCGCGGACCAGTGGACGCTCAGCTTAATCCTTGCACTGGACTGACATCAGGTAAGCGGATTGATCGCGGTCTCTGATTAGAGAAGAAAAAAAATTGCCAGCATTAAAATGTGCTAAAAGAGGTCAATTTCAGATGCTAGCCTCCTTTGAGATCATTAAAAAGGTACTTCAGATTTTTAACCTTCAACAAAATGAATGTGCCTAGCCTTTTGCCAGCTATGTTGGGGTCGGCTTCCATTCTAACCAAATGCAGGTGAATACCAATATTTTGCAGTGCCTGCCTATCTGACCTCCACAACCCAATTACTGGGTAATACGAAACCCCTGGGTAAGACTGGCTGTCAGACTTTCGGGCTTCTGACGACTCGTAACGACTGTAAAAGATCCACGAATTACAGCAGCAGTCAGCAAAGATGGTCCCATCCACGGATCAACCCCGGCAAGCGTAGCTTAACCTGATGGATCGGCCCGTACGGCTGTTATTACTTAGCCACGAGCTCCTCAACTGCTCCATAAACTTCCATAAACCTGTTCCTAATCTTCCAGCTCCTAACCTTCTATAAAATAAAATTACTTAAATGCTCTTTCTCTTGAAAGTGTTTTTGTGATCGTTAATCTTGCTAAGCTAGATCGACCAGTTCCCTTGAAGGTATATAGCTAATTTATATGAGATAGGTTAAAGGCACTTGCACACTTTAACGGCTCTACGCGAACAAGATTGAACGTAAAGCATTGAAATGTGTTTCACGCACGTATAGGTAGTAGAATTTAAAAATGAAGTGGTGAACTATACGTTTACCATTTGTAGGCCGATTGTCGACGCATCAGAATAACAGCAACGGCCCGCATGCTATTTCTTTGTCCTGCGATGAAGACTTGTGGGCACCGAATCGTCGCGTCCTTGTGATAATAAGACGTGGTGTAGCCGATGCAGTCCTTTGACAGTTATTTTACCCCTGACAGCAATCCAGGCCGCATCCCACCAGCAACCTTAATGCAATGTCATAAACATCTCTTTGATGATAACTGTGAAAGGACTTTGTTGACCTGTGGTTAGCTGGTAAATGCCAAGTCAACCGCCTATAGTTTGCGCGTAAGTGATAGTCACCGCTGTAGTTATGTGAGCGGTGAGACGAGTGGAGGTAGACAAACGTGAAGCAATGTGCGTCTTTTCCATCTCACTCTCCCCGGTCTCACCGCTTACATACCTCAAGCGGTGACTATCATTTGCGCGCACACTATAGTGGGTACCCAGGTGACTCACTGATGCTGAACCGAAGATTGTAGTTGAGATGGTTACTTGTGATGTCAAGTTGATGTGGTGTGCACAGACATTAACCGGTGTAGAATAATCAGTTAAAAGCAAGGCATGCCTGGTTCAAGGCTCTGAATAATGTGAGCAGGTGGGAAGTGCTTTGAGCTATGAAGGCTTTAAGCTCGGCCTATGAGGACTGGGGTACGAGATGTAAAGTCACGAGCATAAATCCTTACACTTACACAAGGTTCAACGATTTTTTCGTAGTCAGTAGGTCAATATTATTATCTTTGAGAAAGGATAGTATGGTAAATTTTTTGAAAAGAGAGTTTTTGTTTCTGTCAATTAGGTTTGTAGTCAGAAAAGTTACTTACTATTTGTGAATTGAAACTTAGCGATTACTTACGAAAAAAAATATTTAAATTTATCCAAATAATATAATAAGCTGATAACATAATAACAGTAAACATTTTAAACGGGTTTTGCCCGCAATAACTCGATAAAATTCATATGTTTAACACAAACATATTTTAATTCAGATGTATTTTTGACAGATAATATATTATTTTGTGGCCATTTTGATACCTAATTGGTCATCATGAAGGTTTTAATAAACGATGATACGTCAGCCAATTTTGCTTACTATTATTTCTATGTTAACCCATTTAGATATACATATAATTAGATATAATAAAGCCAATTTCATGTATAATAAAAATATTTTTCAGTGTTATATTTCAATTTGCAGTTCTCGGCCTCTAAAATAAACACTCTTTATTATACTTTTAAAATAGTTTAGAACTGGTACAGAATTGTTTTATAAAATTTCTCAGAAAAACGAACAACGAGTACCTAAACGAGTTGACTATTCTGAAAAATAAATTGCTGAAACAAAAAAAAATTAAAGTTGCGTTGAAATTTATATAATTTTTTCCGTGTAGAAAATTAAGTCTCCATTTTGATGATTTCGAGTAGGCATCAGCTGCTTATCGCCCTCTGTCAATTGTGATGTAATTGAGGAAAATTGACAACAAAATGGTTGATTGTAGGGTTATCTATCTCCAGACCACGTGATCTATTATTATGATGAGTAGATTTTAGGAGGAAAATCAACAACTTTTATTAAAAAGTAATGAGTAGGTAAGAGTATCACCATTCTTCCGGAATAAAATTGTCAGGGAAAAGACGGCGCATTAATAATCATATATCTCTAGCCTTTTCCCAACTATGTTGGGGTTGGCTTCCAGTCTAACCGGATGCAGCTGAATACCAGTATTTTACATGGAGCGACTGCCTATCAGACCTCCACAACCCAGTTACTGGATAACACGATACCTCTTGGCAAGACTGGTTGTCAGACTTTCGGGCTTCTGACGACTCATAACGACTGTCAAAGATCCAAGAATGATAGCCGGGTCCAACGGCTTAGCGTGCCTGCCGAGGCACGGAGGGGTTTTTGTATTTATAGACGGTCACCCATCCACGGGCCAACCGCGGCAACCGTAGCTTAACCTGATCGATCGACCGGCCGTTATTACTTAGCCACAAGCCTAACTGCGATTTAATCACTATACCTCTAAAATACGTAATGGCCGTCGTAAGTTCACGTGGTTAATCTCTATAAGAACCTACCTGACGCCCTAAGCTGAGGGTCCGTACCCGAGGATGCACTTAATCGTAGACATCGTGTAGTCGCTTAGTTTTTAAATGGTATGCCTTAATTTATTAACATTACCCTACTTTTGGTACAGTTGCGTAAAAATTAACACCTTAAAAACATCACTGAATGGAAATGTTAATATCTAAGGGTTCAATCAACAAAAACCATTCTTAGAATGTTGGCTGATAGGTGGGTCTCTCCGATCTTGGGGCGGTGGATACGACTGCACGCAGTCAAGTAGACATTCCCCAAGATCGGCGTGCCTCTCGCAGTTTAGAATAAATGTTACTAAAACTAGTTTAAGTATAAGTTTACATAGTTACTAAGAAACATGGAAGTCATTCTGAAATAAATGTTTAAAATTTCATACATTACACAGCTACGTTTCTTCGTAATAATAATGTAGAATATGAAGTTCAGTTAATACAATGAATATTTTCAGACTTAATAAAAAAAAAATCTAGAAAAGGACTCGCAATACTGTAAAAGTCTAAAGAAACCTGGCCTCATTATTTTCTTTATGATACATGAAAGGCAACGAAGCATCACCTCATGTTACCCGATACAATATTTTTATTTACGTAGACGATCAACATTATCATAACCGTTCCTTTCCTAGTAATAGTGAGAAAATGAAATTCTATTTACACAATAAAGTCCCCATATAAATGTTATGTTATTTATCGCAGGAACAGTCGACGGTGTCGCTTAATGTAAAGTTATGGCACCCATAGGAACTCCCGTTGTAAACATATGCTGCATAACACCGTTATTTATGTATGTACGGTTTTTTGATACGGTACGGTTTTTGGCGCTGTTGCAGTTTTGTTTTGTAAACAAAATACTTTAGTTGTAAATGAAGAGAGTCTGAAAGTGGAAAGTATTGTATTGTATAGGAAGTCATGCTCACTTAAATGTCTCGCTGATGGTGCTGATCCACGCGACATTTTCGTGAATGGACGCCGTCATTTGAGACTGGTTCTCTTATCTGCCAGGGCTTATTTTTAATGTTATGTAATATTTTGTTTTTTTTTAATTTTTTTTTTATTGGCAATAATAATGTGCCCATGATTTTGTACCTAATACTTATCTTGATTTAATAGAGTGTCCATGGAGTTTCTTGCCCGTTCTTCTCCATACAGTTCTACGTTTTGGAATTGGGCAACTAGCTTCAACTTTCTGACTAACAACTTCAAGTGCCTGTAATTAGTTTAATTGAAATAAACGCTTTGAGTTTGTTAAAAAACTTGTGTTACTAGGCTTATGGCTCCAAAAATAATAACAACCGCACGGGTCCACGATCTGCATCCGGTTAGACTAGACGCAGCCCAACATAGTTGGGAAAAGGCTAGGCAGATGTTTATTTGTATTTTTTATGGTGTATAAAAAGAGTTTAATAAATTATTATACTATCTATTTATTAACCGACTTCGAAAAGGAGGAGGTTCTCAATTCATCGGAACCTTTTTTTTTTTTTTTTTTTTTTTTTTATGTATGTTCCCCGATTACTCGAAAATGGCTGGACCGATTTGGATTTTTCTTTTTTTGTTCAAAAGGGTATACTTCACAAGTGGTCCCATGATCATCAAGTCAGGATCTGATGATGGGATCCCATGAAAATCGAGGGAAACCCTCAAATTTTATGGGCACACTTATATCGATTTCAGTATTTTTTATAGTAACTCGTGCATTTGCTCTCGGAAAGTACCATTTGGTGAACTGGAACTGATGATGAAGACCACAGATGGCCATCGGAAATACTCAATTATATCCAAGTATATCACAGGTTGCGATTCGATTACTTTAATATGGTTTATGCTCGTCAAAAAGCATAATGGTGATGGTGACTTCACCATGAGCTCCAGTTCTCCTGGTTCTTACTAAGAAAACTCCTCAACAATTAACGTCCCTGCATCGGGAAAAGCAATACTTTGTAAAACGTGATGAGCAGTTGACATTGGGTTATTGTAACTTAGATAAATTACAAACTGACCCACTGAAAAGTGAAAAATTAAAACTTTTTTACAAAAAACAAAACCGACTTCCAAAAAAACACTACAAAGTGAAAAATAACTTTAATTTCGGAAGTTGGGGGCAAAAACCTAAAATACAGATCCAAAGACACCGACTTCCGAAATTAAAGTTATTTTTCACTTTGTAGTGTTTTTTTGGAAGTCGGTTTTGTTTTTTGTAAAAAAGTTTTTATCTGTAGGTATCCACTGAGCTGCTATCTAGTATCGTGACACTTCGGTTCGGTTTAAAGAATTATTATTCATTTCATTATAATGAATTGCCATTGAATGTCCTTCAAAAACCTTTGAAATTAGTGATGGTAAAAGAGTGTCCGTGGAGTTTCTTGTCCGTTCTTCTTCATAGTTACCTACTTCGCGTTGGAATGGGCAACTAGCTTCATCGTTCTGACTAACCAACCCCTTGACAATTCAAAAGTGCCTGTAATAGGTTCATTTGAAACAAATTCTTTGAGTTTGAGTGTGTTACGCAATTTGTGGTGCAGAAACAAAAATATCTAAGTGTCAATAAATTAAATGGCTATACACAAGTAACTCAGCCAACACAAGCATCAGTACAATGAATTAATGTTTGCGCAAGCAAGATGCTGGCACTAAATTATCATACGGACGCTCTCATACAGACTTGTCAAGCTAAATGTGTGTACAGTAGTCACCAATTTTGTTTTGACCGTGCTGAAGTGAGAGCAACCGCCCGCCATATTGCAGTCGTAGTAAAATAATGCGTTCACGATACGTGAGCTCGGACATCTGAGGGCCAATTCTCGTACCTAAAAACGTTCACAATCTCATGCCAGCGTCAATCAAATGTCAAAAATGTAGGTAAACGCTATACAATTTTTGACAGATTGAGACTGAGATGAGATTGCGAACGTTGTTAAAAATATGAGAATTGCCCCTCAGGAGGCGGGAAAAAATGGCACAGGTCCTTCCTCGATGGGCCCTCGCGCTGTAATAATCGGTGACCGCTTATGCAACGTAATTTATCCTAATTTAGAGTGATGTTAATAACGTTATTATGTTTATATAAATGAAGGGATTTTAATAAAACTTTAGAATTAGTTTTGATAAAGAACATAGTTTATTATGGCATGTTTTTTTAAAATTTAATTACGCTTTATTCAAAACTAAAAAATCGCGATTAAATAGCGATATAAAACGTAAATATTGCGCCTACAATTTATTTTTTTATAATTAATGTTATTAATAATCGATTTTCTAGTACATTAAAAGTCAACAAAATTATGTCTTGATGTATTTTTTAAAAATTGGTCTTTCTTTTAAATGTATTCAGCAATGTCAGAGTTTTACCTAAGATGCTAAATTAGGTGACTAAAATCTTAGATATTCACGCGAAAACGTGAAATGGCTCTTAAGTGTACTGTGTAGTCTTTAGTTATTATGACCGTCAGCAAGTCTGCTGACTGACAAAATAACTAAAGACTACACAGTACAGTTAAGTAGTCCCCAATCTTTTCCACAACCCCCATTCCTCATTCCCTCATTCTTGTCCCCAATTGTATTAATAAGAATTTAATTGTCCTTCCGCAATCTATTTAAATCCACAGCTGCATGGAACTATCAAGCGTTGTTTTGTTCAGATAACATAGTTTTAAATACAATTAATTATAACACTGCAACCTTTGACCTAATGTACAACTAAGTGATTAATCAGAATTGTTGCTTTGTAAAGCTATTTTCACAAATTAACAATATCAGGTCAGGTCATAGGATTAAATTCCTCTAAAGGAAAAGTGGAAATGGGTTTTTCCATTTTAGAATAATTATTTGTATCAGCCTAGGATATACAGGGTGTAAGGGACAGCCCTCCGCAAACTGATAGGGTGAATTCAGTATGTCATACTAAGATGACCGGTACATGAAATTTTTTCAGAAACGTTAAGGGAATCCAATAAACCTGATTTGTTTGTGTTTTTGTGCACAAATCGGAGCGTCTATTACTGGTTGGGAGGGGTAGGTAATAGGTATGCGGTGTGTTCGATGAACTATGTAGCTAGACAGAAAGTGAACAGCTGATTTCACGCGTCGTTGGTTAGAGTATTTCAACATCCATTGCTGGTTTTTTTTTTTGCTGTTTTGTTTTGCAGTTTTTTTTTTACATAGATGGAGTGCTGCGAACACACAATGCAATTTTACATTGAAATAATGAAAATGTAACTGAAAAAAAATTTGAAAAAATGAAATTTTTCCTGAGAAAATTTCCGGTGGAATATGATTCAAAATGAGGAGCTGAATGCACCCTGTTAGTTTGCGGAGGGCTGTCCCTTACACCCTGTAGATTCGTGCCCGGTATATGACAATAGGACCCCCCTATTGATATGAGACTTAAAGAACAATGGCAGCTTCCCATCCCTTTTTTTACATGATATTAAATCTATATTATTTAACTCAGCGCCTTTTTCTGATCTAGTTTGTGCAAGATTTTTTGTTAGAGAAAACGGAGTTTATTAGATATTCAGTTTTGAACTTTTTTTGGGTTATATTTTTATATCACTTCTAACAATTTGTAAATATGTATTTATAGGAAGTAAAATGGCAATACCGCATTAGTAAAAAAGTGGGTGTATGTAGACGTACGAGTACCTCTGCCAATCAGTCTTGGAAAAGATAGAGGCGATTTAGGCTATGATTTTATGAAAGATTATTCCAGCCAAAATTATTCACAAAATTGCCTAGAAGTTTTTCTAGATATTACCAGTAATGCGTATAGTTTTTCTATCGGTTCTATTTCAGGGGCTTTCAATATTGATTCAGAACTAAGCGTTCAAATAAAACAAAGATCATAGTCTCATCACGTCGCAAGGGATTGAAAGTTAGAGCGATAACCTCCTAGAGCACGTTTACAATATTTCTTAGTATTTGCAATGCTTGTGTGGGAGGAAAAGTTTACGGCGCGAATATCGTAGGCGTGAATGATGGAAGCGAGATGATGTTGTGTGATGGGTGATGTGGTATGTGGCGACATCTCAAAACATGGTGATTTCAGTGCTAAGTTAAATATTAATGTACTAGCTTTTGCCCGCGGCTGCACCCGCGTGGATGTCGGAAAATATCCCACGGGAACGTACTACCGGGTAATCCTTCTTTAATCCTTGTCTATATTATAATGGGTTTGGGCCGGGCGTTGATTTATGAAGTTAGTCAGTATGACAAAAACTTAATATTAAAAACTGCTATCCAGCTTATTGAATTTAAAGATTAAATTAAAACATAAGTAATCACTTGATTGATGCTAAAGGGCAGTTCAGACTATACTTTTTCGCACTATAGTAAAGCATATCGCGTCATAAGCTATAAATATATATATCATGTCGTTCACAATATACCTACGCTATATCGCAAGCCGGTAATGTATAGCAAGTTCATTGACGGTGATCCGTCATAAATTGCACACACTGGATCTGATACTCACTAGCGTGGAGACCTCATCAAGCGATGACGATGATATGTGCCAGATTTCGTTGCGAAGGAGCTGAGTAAACTGCCCCCCGTCACGTTCGATCACGTCGACGTTACACGGCTGCTAAAGGACATCACTACTTTGAAAGCGGAGATGACCATGATGCAGTCCAGAATGGAGGTTTCAGAAAAAAACAACACTGAACTACGTGCAACAATAGCATTATTGCGCAACGTTGGTTCAGTAATTGGGTCACCTGAGGCCTCAAAGGTGAGCACACGTCGAGGGGCGCAAAATGCATCAATCGGCAGTTTTGAATCGGTGAACACAAGTGCGTCACCGGCTGCTGATAATGCTGACCACGCGCCGCCCGCCGCCGCCGTCGCCCGCACCTCAACAGCGGCTGCGAAAACGTCACACGTAGGTACGTCGACCCCTAAACGTACCTACGCTGCTATTGTCACCACCGGCAAATCGGATGCGTCGCAACCTAAGCGACAAACCAAGATAGGGGAGAAAAAGGGTGCTCAACCTGCCCCGACTGCGGTCCGTAGCTCCTTACCAAGAACGGGCCAAGTTGATGAGGAGGGTTTCACTAAGGTAGAAAAGAAGAAGAAGAAGCCCTGTTCTCGTAACCAGTGTGGTACCGCACCGACTGGACCCAACATGCTGCTGCGCCCTGCTGTGCCTACGACGCAGCTGTACATCTCGCGCCTGTTTCACTCCACAAGGGTTGAGGAAGTCGTGCAGTATTTGAAGGTGAAGACCGACTGGACTCTGAGGGTCGTAATGTTGGAGTCGCGCCACAACATTAACTTTAAGTCGTTCGTGGTACGAGTTCCAATCCAACATCTACAGACCGAAAGGTGTCATATTTCGACGTTTCCGAGGACGGTTACGCGACACCACGCAGCGGAACACGACGCCGACAACGTTACGTGTATAGTTATAGTTTTTTAATAAGATTTATTCATATGTATTAGTTTATTATTGTTTAAGATATTTTGTGTATTTTATCTATGGGCCTAGTTGCCTGATAATAAAATGATTATTATTATCGAGTGTGTTTTTTTTTCTCAGCTCGTAGGCTGGTTTTAGCTACATTTACGGGACAAAGCCAAGTAAATGTAGCGTGTGGTGTGTATTTATGATGAGGATGTGTTTTCTTCCTCTAACTGCATGAATTTCCTAACTATTCTGCATGTGTTTAAGATGGCAGCTTTCTGTAGGTTGATATATATGGATTCTTCTAAATCTATTAGTTTGAGGCTACGGAGAAGATTATTATTATTATTATATGAATTTTGACTCCAACATAATTATAACTTTTTTGAAAAAGAAAAAAAAATAACAGACTGTGGATATCTAATCACATAAAGTTTAGAAGATAATGTGGTGACTTCAGATTTTTTGAAGATTTAAATAACAAGAAGTTTCAAAATTATTACCGGATATCAAAAGACCATTTTTATCAGCGATAATATAGCTCTGAGAATTGCATAAGTTTATCGCGTACAGGAACCCAATACTTAGCATAATCGTTGTGTGAACGTGTCCATATACAATTTATACTGAGCGATATTGTTGTGCTATACAATATTTGCTATGTCTTATACAGGGTGTAAGGGACAGCCCTCCGCAAACTAACAGGGTGCATTCAGCTCCTTATTTTGAAGTATATTCCACCGGAAATTTTCTCAGGAAAATTTTCACTTTTTTTATCGTTTTTCAGTTACTTTTCCTTTATTTCAATGTAAAAGTACATTGTGTGTACGCAGCACTCCATTTATGTAAAAAAAGCAAAAAAAAAAAAAAACAGCAATGGATGTTGAAATACTCTAACGAACGACGCGTGAGATCAGCTGTCCACCTTCTACCTAGGCTACAGAGTTCATCGAACTCACCGCATACCTATTACCTACCCCTCCCAACCAGTAACAGACGCTCCGATTTGTGCACAAAAACACAAACAAATCAAGTTTATTGGATTCCCATAACGTTCCTGAAATAATTTCATGTACCGGTCATCTTAGTATGATATACTGAATTCACCTCATCAGTCTGCGAAGGGCTGCCCCTTACACCCTGTATAGCGTAGTCTGAACTGCCCTTAATACATCAATCTTAGATGTTTAAAAAGCACCGCTGTTATACTATTTTTCTTTTATGATCTACCATGATAATAATAATGGCAAAAAATGGCATTCATTACATTAGCCATTATCGTCTTGCACACAATCCATCCATTAATTTCTTTGAGCTGATTCTTACCTATAACGGACAAAAAAATATTTTATAATGTTAATACTTACATCACTATTTATTTATTACCAACACCCAGAAAACCATCACCAACTTTTCCCCGCAATCACTTAGACGCATAAAGAGGTATGTAAGCTGTTTTGCTTCAAGTTTACCCCACAAATTCGTAGGCAAAAGTTGGCTACAAATAAATAAATAAAAAAAGAGATGTCCAGTGCAAATAAGCCGAGGTTTTAACACACAAGCCATGTCCTTTAATTCTAAAGTTTGTGTTTGTTTTGGTAGCCCGCAGAGGATTGAGTCTCTAAAACTTTTTACGGGACTTTAAAAACTTCTTTTTTTTGCGACGTGATCACTCGCCCAGCGGTGAAAACTTATGTGGGTAGCCCAAAAAAAGAATTATTTTAGTTTGAAAAGAACGTGAATTTATAGTGGTGGCAAATTTTCAACCTACTCGTGAGTTCCTGCAAACAAAACGAAAAGATTTTTATGTATTAATGTTGCACTATTTTTATCCGCTGCCTAATTTTTTGGGTCTCAACAACAGAGGCGCTAATCCGGAATGTATTGTATTCTTGAGGGTGCTGTCGTGGAAATTTTTTTCTTGTACTTACTTTTATAGCACAGAAGATTAAAGACTTAAATAAAATATCAATTCGTATCTCTTAATAACACAGTAAGCACGAAGTAACATATACATATCTCTTACTTGACATGCTGACTCATAACTTTTCCTGAAACCCACCTTGTGTTATTACTTCATTCGCCTCTTTATATTCATTCGACGATCCCGCTTAGAGGGCTACATTATTGGCATCGATATAACACGAAGCATCCCACATGTCATTTCGTTGCCTCCAGGCGCAAGAAATTGCATGAAATACATCTATGATACTCGACCAGGAACGGAAGATCTGCCGCGTCTCCCTCAAGCGAAGTTAACCATCTATTCTGCGGAGCGATGAGGTGTGAAATAAGAGGTCTTTTGATTTTGGTCGTGTTGTGCTATTCGTGTGTGCTTCGTGCACCCCTACAGGGCATATTGGACGCAATCTGCGATACCTGACGTGGCTGGGAATTTCATTATAGTCTATTGACTGCTCATGACGAGAACCTAGATTGAAGTGTGACGTCACTGTGTACTGCAAATAGGAGATGCGTGTCGCAGTGTACGCTTTCGGAGATTATGTGCTAGTGCTAAGCTGTAAATATCCAAGCTTTGTTGATGTCTAAAAGGCGAGAGAGCACGTTCTCTTACTAAATAAACTGTTTTATTAAAGAATCGTTGCTCATGCTATTTCTTCTAGTCGTAATTCGGTCGCTTTCGTTAAAAATTGCTTGTTACTAATGCCATCTATTGGTGGTGCAATGAAAACCAACAGGGATATACAGGATTGTTTTATTGGAAAAGCATAGTTCAATGAAATTAATGCTGTTGTATGTGAATATAAATCATAATAGAAGGTAAAATACGTAGTAGTAGCATTTCTTAAGAAGGTTTTTACACACGAAACATCCATACGATGGCACTTACTATTTTTGACAAACATACATTCATACGCGGGACACTGAAAAACGAACAAACTGGAATCGAACAAAGCAAGTTACCAAATAACATACTCAGATTACAACGAAATCCCCCAACAATATCCGGGGAGTCAAGACAACAAATCTACAGTACCTACTATAGTACCCTGTATACAGGGTGAGTTTTCCAAGAGGGCATGGTTGGCCAAATCTGAAACTAGAAATAGCAAAAAAATGAAAGGGGGTGAAGGAAAAGAGGTGGAGGAGGAGTTATGGGGCCGATTTTTATAGAAACTAAAAGTGCATCGAATCCATAAATTTCGAAAAAGAACACCCTGTCTTATACCATACAATAGTTTCGCTTATAATAATCAAATTATATACAGAGTGTATCAGAAAGGTGTAGTAAAATTCAAGGGTGAGTATAGACCATCAAACTGAACAACTTTTTCCACGGGACCAACATTGAAATCGCGAAAGAATGATCAGCCATCCCATACATTTGGGTCAAGAATTGAAGTTTTATATGAGACAGTTAATATGTTTTTCTCGATTTTTACTAGGTTGGTCCCATGGAGAAAGTGATTCAGTTAGATGGTCTGTACCACACCGCTATCGACCACACCTTTCTGATGTTACTTTACAGAATTTGATCCTTACAGGGTGTCCTGCAAGGATGAAATTCTGTAAAGTAACATCGAACGGCAAATTAAAACTTCACCCTGTATACCTACGGACATCCGTAGGTAGGAAAATGCACCCTTAGGGGACATGAAACAGCATTTTCCTACACCTTTCTGATAGGTGTAGTAAAATTTAAGGGAACAATTTTCTCCACGGGACCAACATTGAAATCGCGAAAGAATGATCAGCCGTCTCATACATTTGGGTCAAGTATTGAAGTTTTATATGAGACAGTTAATATGTTAGTCTCGATTTTTACTAGGTTGGTCCCATGGAGAAAGTGGTTCAGTTTGGTGGTCTGTATCACATCCTTAAACTTCCACTTTTCTGGTACAGCCTGTAAAGATCTAATTCTATGAAATAACGTCGAACGGCAAACTAAAAATTCACCCTGTATACCTATGGTACCTACGGATATCCGTAGGTAGGAAAATGCACCCTTAGGGGACATGAAACAGCATTTTCATTGATTCCCACCGCGGTCATTGTCCCGCAATAGACGACAGCCACTAACATTTACCGCTGCATAATTTTACTGCTATTTTATAACTTGCATTTTTATTCTTTGAGGGAATGATAATCTATGTTTATATGGTTTTGTGGGGACTGTGTGTTTGTTTTTAAACGTACTCGGATTCGTAAATCCTCTCACTGTATTGAGTGATTTCATTTTCAGATTTTCCTAAAATAAACATCAGTTGACAGTGTTGGAGCTGCACGAGTAACTCATAACTTAGAGACGGTATGTGTCACATGCGAACTACGCATGAATGACCTGACGTCACACGTATCCTGCATCGCACAAGCAGAGTTTACCGCGCGACTGGTATATACTTATACAGCATCCCGACATAAACCGTAAGGCAGTAGCCCACCAGACACAACACCCCTCTGGTCGGAGGATACTCCCTTGTCTATGGTAGATGAGTGAACTTTACACCCTGTTCCTCATACCTCTATAACCTCTTCTATAATGTTATGGTGTCATTTCCCATATAACTTATATAATTGTTTCATCACGAAACAATAAATTACTCCAGTATTTTGTAATGGGCAATATTTTTCCGGAAAAACCCGAGCAATACCGGGTGGCTCGCTAGTGGTAGATAAATATTTTATGGACAATTTATAGCTATAAAACTTTATAACAGAAGTTGGAGTTTGTCGTTGAAAGATGGTTGATTTTGCAAACGTTTTTTTACTGGTCTTAAGCTACATTGTTTTAAAATTGTTGCGAGCTTTAAGGATTACTTAGACTCATTCTATTTCATGAAATATGAATAGAGATGATTGCAGCTCGTAAAAGTGCTCATAATATATCATAGAGTGTGTCTATGTAGCGAGAATTTGTTTAACTTTTTGTGTCACACTTTTAGGTAAACAAAGATCTTGAGTTTTTTTATTTATTCTCGTATTAATTGCCATTTTAGTAGTAAAGTAAAGTAGGGGTAAAAAAATTTCATTTAAGGCTTAAATTCAAGTAAAATGAAATGTCATTCATTAAAAATATGGCCAATCGGTTGCAATATGTCAAGCAAATTACGTTAGTTTATGATACTTCAACCATCCATCGTTAGATGGCGCGATCAACATTTGAAAGAGGTGATTAATAACCACGTTAATAACACTAACCACTAAAACTGAAAGAGATAAGTAGAGAGAACAACGTACACACACTCACTTGCCTCTTGCCTAAGCTCTATATAGGGTCAAATTAAATTAGCTAGCGAAACTCCGCAGACGTGATGGGTATCGGTATCTAAACATGATAAAACAAAAAAGAAATTAATTTGATGATGTTTTTATTGGGGGTAACCACCGTAGTGGTAACACTTAAAATATCAGTTTAAAAATCTGTTTTTTTTTTTGTAAACTTCACAGATGTGATGGGTATTGATATTTCAAGATGTAAAACAGACTATCAACTCACACTTCAAATAACTAGACTACCAGCGGTCACATGAGCCAAAATAAAATCATCAAATCATTTTTATTTTGTCATGCTTAGATATCGATAGCCATCATATCTGCGAAGTACCTTTCGCTAGGTAACCCTGTACCAGTCCGTTCGTCATGCATACTATTATTACTAGTTAATTTTACACACATTATATACTTTTTGATTTGTTCGATATTGAGAAGTTGGTAGTATAGGAATTCTAGCAAAAATAAATAGGTACCAACGCAGTAAAACAATGTTTATTTTCGATTCAAATAATTACTTTGATAAACAGAATTCGTATTACTTAGTAGAAAGCTTTTCATTGTGTTTTGTTACCAACCCAATATCTGAATGATTTCTCTTCCAAGAATAGAAAATTGTTTATTATCCAGGTAATACTTAAGCACGTACACGTGTTAAATACAAATTAAAATGTCATTAGTGGCTAGGCTTGCATTAGTGTTAGTTGCCAGTGAGCCCCAAACCACAGATTAATACAGATGGGACACTCCGCAAAATCATTCAAATAAAAAGCGACTGTTGCTACGACACAATAAAGTGCAATTCAGGTCGCACAACGGTTATTACAGTTATATTCAACTACAATTTGCCTCTCTTTCTATCGCGTAACTCTTATACCTTCTGACCTACTGAATTAGCCCCGCGGACGGGGCCTGCCGCGTACTTGTAGCTTCATACCTAAACTGTGGAGTGTCCCATATGTATTATACTGTGCCCAAACTACACAGTCTGTATGTTGGGGCTCGGAATGTATCTCCTCTCGTCGATACTGTGATATGTGATAGTCCATTAAATCAATAGATCAGACGCAGCAACAACCCTTGCACTGAGCGTATTATCCTGTGATCATCAATCTGCTTGCCAGTCGTAATTACCCCTGGGAAGGTTCGATATAGCGGTCTATGGGATCGAAACCGTCTCCAACAATAGCCGTCTATGCTTTGATAATGTGCTTCCATATGACCTTTTTGTATAGTATTAATCAGATTGGTTAGTTGAGGTCAGGAACTCGTATTTTAGAGTGTGTTATTATAAAGGTTAAAGGAACTATGACGAAGCCGGTACACGTAGTGAAAACAAACGTTTAGACAAATCGGGGAACAATAACAGTCATTTTATAGAAAGTAATCACTTAATACCAATGAAAGTCCGTGTAATTAAATGAAGTTATTTTAGAACCTTGTAAAAAAAAAAACGTGAAAGAACTAGAATTTCAGTCAGTCGAACGAACTAAAAATAACGATCAGAAGTGATTTTTTTGTCTATCTATATAAAAATTAATGGCTAAATGCGTTGCTAAGCGCAAAACTCGAGAAAATCTGGACCAATGCGGCAATATTTTTTTTTCAAATATTCGTTGAAATTCGAGGAAGCTTGTCATGAAGTGAAAAACTGGTAAAGTTGCCGGGAAAATTTAAACATTCAGGGAAACTAAAAGCGAATTTTCTATGGGAATTTTGTATGAATAGTTATCAAAGAAAATCTTCATTAAATGTTGCATTAAATTAAATCGAAGTGAGTATTCTTCTAAAACACCCGATAGTGTTGAACAACTGCTTTCAACTTTATACAATTTACCCTCTCGGCTCAAACTCCCCGAGCTGTTATTACAACTATCAAGTACAAAGAAACTATTGAAACCGTACCTCACTGAAGGAAACTTCCATTCAACATGATTGCTTCCGGCTAAACCGTTGATTGTAAAAATTAATAGTTTGAAACTTCGCCGGTTAAGCGGCCGGTAACTTTTAGATTTAATTTCAGGTAATTTTGTTATACCTGTCTGCTGATTTCAAATGAGGTTGTACTTTAGTGTGCATTTACTGGCATTTAGCTTCATCGGGTGTTTGCCTTAGAATAGACGTACTATTAAAAAGAAACCGGTCAAGAGCGACTCGGACTCGCGCACCGAGGTTTCCGTACCATCATTTATGTATTTTTGATAATGATTTCTGAAAAAGTGTGCTATTTAGAGACTTAGTTTTATTTTTCCCGTGATCTTTATATGTATAAACTTCTATTACATGGAATAATTTCTGATTTTTCTCTATGCAAACTTCGGAGATAAACCAGCCAGTATTTTTTTAACATTTTTCATCAAAAGTCGAAGAAAAAAAAATGTTTTGTGGTGGCATCTACATCGCTACATATGAACTACGCATTAATGACATGACGTCACGCAAACCTGCATCGCGCAATTAGAGTTTACTACGCGAATAGCATATATATAACGTCCCGACATCAACCGTCGGGCAGTAGCCCACCAGACACAACACCCGTCTGGTCGGAGGATCCTCCCTTTTCAATAGAGGATGAGTGAACTTTACACCCTGTTCCTCATGTCTCTAAACTGGTGACCCCGAGCATGAACGTCAGCGCAGCCTTCGTGCAACTACATCGGCGTGACGTCACCAGCATCACTTCCTCAAGCTTTCGAGCGGCGAGTCACACAGCCAGCCAGCATCCACGGCTTCAACAGGTATCTTGACCACCAGCATGCAGCGGACGCGCATTCCTGGTCATCACCTTCAGCCTCAACCCAGCGTTGTACACTCCGACTCACTGGAGCATAATCCAGCGCCACCCCGACTCACTGGGGTATCACCGCAGACAGTTCCGACTCACCGTGAACTATGCGGCACCCGGTTCCGACTCACTGGAACCACAACTGGCACTGGATACACGACTCAGCCCACTATCGACCTCCGGTCTCCGAAGAGGAGTGATGTGGTGGCATCTACATCGCCGCATATGAACTACGCATCAATGACATGACGTCACGCAAACCTGCATCGCGCAATTAGAGTTTACTACGTGAATAGCATATATACAACGTCCCGACATCAACCGTCAGGCAGTAGCCCACCAGACACAACACCCGTCTGGTCGGAGGATCCTCCCTTTTCAATAGAGGATGAGTGAACTTTACACCCTGTTCCTCATGCCTCTAAAGTTTGAAAATGTGCCAACAGCGCTCTTTCATAAGATACCCCACGTATCTTAGTAGCGCCACTTCGAATTTTTAAGACACACTTTCAGTCCCTGTTGCAAAAAAAAATTTTTTCTTATTTGCAAAATAGTTGGGCAAATATGTCATCTAAAACTGTTCCAAATTTCAGAGATCAAGTCTCAGAGATCCGAGATAGGACTAAGGTTGAAGCTGTAGCACTACGGGTATTGGCTCAGAAATAGAGGTGGACAGGACACTTGGCTAGACGTGGTGATGGCAGGTGGAGCAGAGCCGTAATGGAATGGTTACCGAGAAACGGTAGAAGGAGCATTGGCAGACCAATGGCCTATAGAAGATCACGGGGCAGACCTGGATGAGACTCGCACTGACCAGGGAAGCATGGCATAAAAGGGAGGAGGCCTATACTCAGCAGTGGGTGGAACAAGGCTACCACTGATGATGATGATGATAGGACAAGTAGTTACAGATTTCTTTTAGGCATCAAGAAAAACCTGATGCCAACCAAAATTGGGTACATCTATGAGCTGATAGAATCTCTGTGTCTCTGTCCTTAGGCTACTCTCTACACTAGCCCAAGATTATTGAGGACCGCCCAGTTCATCCAGTGAGTTGAAAGATACATTTTCCTCTTCTTTTTTACGATCTCCTTAACATCCAGCGCCTTCTTTAGGCAGAACCATGACCAAAGGCGAGGTCATTCCATACTTCATCTTCATTTCATATCTTGTTGGCCCAAAACTTTGCCAATTCCACAGCATCGTCGGTGCACGCAGCGCAGAGGTCACTTTAACTGCATCTTGGTGTGGTGCTATGTCGCAACTACGCTCCACCTCCTATCCTGCCCTCTGGGTCCTAAAACATGCAGTCATTCCACTACCAGGACTAAAAGTAAATCACATTTATTTCTCATCGAATAAATCAACCAGATTGGTGAATGTCCTCTCCCAGTTCAAGAACCCGGCAAACTTATTTACGAGCGTTGTAAACAAACCATTACTGTATCAGTAAATTACCTCCACGTTAGTAGTAAGACTCAATTGGAAGTAGTTTTATTGCACTCGTCTGAGGGGTGCTTTGCAATCTTGGAATTCCAAAACATTTAATCAAGAGGGGATTCGAATGGTTTAAACATTACCTACATAGTATGTAGTTAAATAAGACTACCTATAGCACGTTGGGTAGATACCTCTATAACATAATAAAAAAACCGGCCAAGTGCGTGTCGGACCGCACGATGAAGGGTTCCGTAATTCAAAAGAATTTGTCCCAAAAACAAACTTAATATTAGAATATGATAAAATTATAAATTAACATTTTTTGGACTTTTTTCTTTACTCGTGCTGTGAGACCTTGCTTCTTGTCAAATTTCATTATTCTAGGTCAACGGAAGTACCCCTTAGGTTTTGATTTACTTGCGAGTATCGCATAGATGGCCGTATTTTTTTATTGCGTTGACTTAGAAGCTTATTTTTTTTAGGACTCTAAAGGACTATAGACCTACGTATTTGATATTAATTTTAACTTGATACCTTTACGCGTTCCTGAGAAAAAGGGTCTTGACAGACTGACAACCTTGAAAATATTTTTTTATGTGATAGAATTACAAATTAACAATTTTCGGACTTTTTCCTTTATTTGTGTTGTAAGATCTTGCTTCTTGCCAAATTTCATGATTCTAGGACAACGAAAAGTACCCTATAGGTTTTGATTTCCTTGCGAGTATCACAATATGTCGCATAAATGGCCGTATTTTTTTATTGCGTTAGAAGTTGCGTTACTTAGAAGCTTAAGTTTTTCAAGACTCCAAGGGACCATAGACTTACGTATTTGATATTAATTTCAAATTGATACCTCCACGCGTTCCTGAGAAAAAGGGTCTTGACAGACTGACAGACAAACAGACAGACAGACGGACAAACAGGTGATCCTATAAGGGTTCCGTTTTTTCCTTTTGAGGTACGGAACCCTAAAAAGAATTAAGTAATTAAAATGCAAAAAGCCAACGTCACGCGGCGTTCCCAGGCGGTCACCCATTCAAGTACTGACCGCGACCGATGTTGTTTTTAACTTCGCTTCGGTGATCGGATAAGAACCGGTGTATTCAACGTAATATTTATAAACAAATATGTGTATGTTCATAATAAAAATAGGTACAATTGTAAAACAAGCATAATAAATTGGATTAAAACACTTTCCTATGATAAAACGGAGGCTCTGTTACAACAGATTGAGTAATCAGACATATCACACATAATTCATACACCTCATTCTATATATTATCATATCACATCAAATCACAAACACCACATTCACATCACAACATACATCACATTCATATCACTATATCACTTCACGTATATCACTTCACTTCATTTATATCACTTCACGTCACAACACACACCTCACCTCACGCTACACGTCACGCTTAAATTAAATACCTATACCATTGTTATGGAAGAGCGGAGCCTTCTAACACAGGCATTATCTGCCTAAAAGGAGACTTCGAATACAAATTTGTAACTATTTGCTGATTTGTGACAACAAACAATTTTTTTTTAAATTTTTTATTTTTTTAATATGGACTTGGCGATAACAACAATGAAATTATCAACCACTATATTATACATAAATAACCACTATATTACTCGGACAATAATAAAGAAAGAAGGATTTTTTTGTTAAATTCGCAGAAAATGCTCACAAACATTTACTTATATTTTCCCAAGAGCTTAGCAAAACATCGAAAACACTTTAACACACTAATCACAAGAAAACAAGCTCACCCACACTTCTTAGAACCAGATATTTTCAAAACAAAACATTGAAAGACAATCTTCGACCCTCGTATGTGCTTCAAGCCAAGCCTTGATTAAAAGCCTTTGTTTTCAAGAATGCCGAGCTAAACAAGAAAATGTTTACTTTCCACTCACTGTAGTCTCAAAGAAGTCGCTAATAACTCTATTACTAAGTTTCTAACACCACTCTGCAGTGTTCGTGCGTCGTATTGCTGGACAAAGGAGATTTACAGCTGTAGTGGCTTTGCTAGGCAATGTGTTAACGTGATAAATTCTCGAAAATGTGCGAAGTGGCCAGTAAAGTACACTCAAGGAGAGAATAACAGAAGTGAGCTGGGGGTGAGATTGTACCCTTATTTTTACTGCAAGTTCTGTTGTTTGTTATGTAACAATCTGCCTAGCCTATTCCCAACTATGTTAGGATCGGATTCCACTAACCGAATGCTGCTGAATATCATGGAGCGACTGCCTATCTGATCTCCACAACTCACTTACTGAGTAACACGATCTTGGTAAGACAGGTTGTCAGACTTTCGGGCTTCTGACGACCCGTAGCGACCGTCAAAGATCCAAAAATGACAGCCGGGACCAACGGCTTAACCAGCCGGCTTAACGTGCTTTCCGAGGCACGGAGGGGTCTCGATATGTAAAGATGTTCACCCAATCACAGACTGACTACGGCAAGCGTAGCCTAACCTGATCGATCAAGCCGTGCGGCTGTTATTACTTAGCCACGAGCTCCTCTTGATAACGTTAAATATTATGAACCTACTAAAACCTAGTCAGACAATTTTATTGACTAGATATGACTGAAAAGAAAACACACGTATATCGGATAAATAGTACTCCAGTATATACTCACAAGTCCGAACATAGAAGGCGTTGCTTTTACAATAATTGTGTAGATACTGTAGAGGCTGCACGAGGCTGCAACATAACATGGTTAAGCATAAAACCTCCGTGAATTAATTTTAAGCAAATGGCAAGGATTGTATACAAACATTGATTTACACTTTAGAACTAGCTGAACCGTCAGACGTTGTCCTGTCAAAATGAATAATGAGGCGAACAAAAAAAAAAATTGAAATCGGTCGAGCCACTTTCGAGTTTTTGCGAGACTAATGCATGGCTATTGATTTTTACTCTCTAGTAAATGAGTAATATTTGTATATATACAAACGGCTGTAACGATTTCGATTAAAGTTGCAATATTAAGGTTTAAGGGGACGAAAAATTGAGGTCTCATTTCTGGGAAAATTCGTTTTCTCTATTTTTACTCGAGCTGAGCTCTCGCTCGGCAGGTCGCCCAGGAGATATGATCGAAGAAAAGTTTAGAGAGTTGCCCCCCCCCGAGCTGACAAGCTCGTGTCGTGTTAATATAAAACCTTATTTACTTTAGATTTTACAAAAGAAGAAAATTTTACAGTTCAAGCTATTTTTCTTTTTTTATTTGTAAACTGTAGATATATCGGTCTCGATTTTTGCATTATCATGGGGACCGTAAGGCATAGGTACAGATACGCCGATTAGACAGATCGATTCGACTTGGAAAATGTATCAAATTACTATATAATAGTTAGGTCGGCTTAGTCCAAAATGTTAGATACGTCAGTTAGTTAAATTAGCGACGATATTTTCACTTATTTTGAACTACAAAGTCCTGATTAAAACAAATCAGGAAAATCTAGAAACGCATAATATTTTGAAAAGTCAGCTGTAATCATTCAAAATGCCTAATGCTGTAATAATGATCGGTTGTAATGTTACGTATACATCATTCTCGTCCTTAAAAAAAAAAAAAGTTCGTCGTAAAAGTATTCAGATTGACTTTTACGACATAACACATAAAAATGGCCATTATCATTATCATTATTTCTCGCCCCAAATGTAACGGTAGCTCCGTTTTCTCTGCCAGTTCACTATGTCAAGGTCGCCATTTTGAATTCTTTTGAGCAGATTTTTAGGACGAGAATGAATAAAGTATCTGCAAGTGAGTTGAGTCTGTGTGTGACTAGGAAATTATTAATGAGCTGAATTTTAAAGAAGACGTGAAATGCTGTTTTACTATATAAAGCCCGGGAAATAAATTGTTTATCAAATTAACAACTTACTTAAACTGTTCGTATTAATATGATAACAACTGTCATTCTTTGACAGTTGTATGAATTGTCGTATTGTGTCAATTTGAAAGCAATTTCCCTAACTAGGTATAAAAAGATAAAAATGGATTTGCCACATAAGTAGGTACATTTTTTTTACCACCCTACGCTGTCCCACTCCTGGGAAAAGGTCTCCGTCCACTCTTTCAATCTTTCGCGAGCCCGCGCGTCCTCTTTGACAGAACTTATCCAGGTCATCCCGCCATCTCCTACGTGGTCTGCTCAGGGTACCAATTCTATGCTATTTGGGCACACAGTTTCTCCGGCATGCGGAAGACATGTCCTGCTCAGTCCCATTTAAGCTAGGCAGCTTTTTGAGCCACGTCATCTTTGTTTTGGAGTACAGTACCTATTGTGAGAACTCGAATCTCAAAGGGGACGTAGGGAGGTAATCGAGCAACAAATCAAAGAGGAGGTGACTATTGAAAGATGTATTCTATGATCCTGAATTTTATTTTATAGTAAACGCGCACTCCCTATCTGCTATCCTATCTCGAATCTGACTCCTCCTTTGAACAAAAGCTAGAACAGCTTTTATTCAAAATTAGTTCAATGCGATGGAATGTCATCCTGTATCATAATAATAAGTTTGAACATTGTATGACACCTCTACAGTATTGTGTTTCGAACGCGATCGTCAATTTAACACCTATATTATACTGAGCTCCATTGCTGGTTGGCAGACTTGAGTTCCGAGTTTTGGATGTTAGTCAAAGACCAAGTTTTTGCACCATAGGTTAAGACGGATCTTCCCGTCTAAACGCAGGCTTATGGACATGTGTATTCTTATACACATGTCCTGCGTTTCAGTGCCGTAGGCAACTCACCCTTGAACAATTCCTTCATGGACTTGAATAAGCTCTTCCAGGCGTTTTCCGTTCGTCTTGTGATTTCTTTATATTGCCTCGCCTGGAAAGAGACTACTTGGCCTAAGTAAAGGTATTCCTGGACATGTTGTATCGTCTCCCCGTCTACTTTTATGCTGCACTAGCTTTTGCCCGCGGCGGATGTTGAAAAATATCCCACGGGAACGTACTACCGGGAATTCCTTCCTTAATCCTTGTCTACATTATAAAGGGAACCTCTGTGCAAAATTTCAGCTTTCTAGGTGCAAGGGTTTGGGCTGGGCGTTGATGAGTCAGTCAGTCAGTACTTCTCTTTTTATTTGTATAGATATTCATTATGTTTTACCCATATTAACTTTTCGTTGGTAACAGCATTGCAAACTTACATTATAAGTTTAACAAAGAAAACCACATGACTTGAGTTTTTACTTCAACTTACGGTCATAATTTTAACAGTAAGTAAGTTCTTCGTCCACCACTTAGTAAAAGGATCTACAAAGTAGACTTCCAAGGAGAGGGTTGACTATGACCAAGTTAAACGAAAAACTAACTTTTCTTTGTAAGTCAAATGCGATCAGAAAATTGAGGCGGCTTCGGACAACTAAATTCAGCGGTACGAAAAAGTTTCAAACAAGAATTTAACATTATGTACATTAAATCTAATTTTAAAAGTCCTATTAAAGTTTCCTTCCACGTTTCGTATAATTTTATCATTTTGAAAAGGTTAAAAATTCTTCTTTCTTTTCGTGTGGTTAGTGACTAGCCTGGTGTCAGAGTTTTTATGCCGCCCATGGGCCTCTGACTGCATGCCGTCGAGAAATATCTCTCCAGGCGTTTCCTCACGATGTTTTCCTTTACCATTTTTGCAAGTGATAATTATACAAAACGCACATAAAATCGAAAACTCAGAGGTACGTGCCCTGGGTTCAAACTCGAGACCTAATGACTTGGTAGTCCGACGCTTAAAAATTTAATAAGCATAAATGTGGAAAGCAAGAAGGGCTTAGATACGTTTACATAAGGTGTATATCCAATATCATGTATATATTTGCGATACTATACACATATTACTGATTATTATTTTGACGACACGTTTGGCGCAGTGGTTGAGCGATTGACTGCTGCGCAGCATGTCGCGGGTTCGATTCCCGCGCGAAACAAATATTTGTACGACCTACAAGTATTTGTTCCGAGTCTGGGTGTTTTTCTATCTATAATATGTATGTATTTACAAAAAAAAAATGTATATAAGTAGTTTATCAGCGATCTCGTTACCATAACACAAGCATTAGGTTGCTTAGCTTGGGACTAGATGGCGTTGTGTGAAATGTCCAAGGATATTTATTTATTTATTTTATTACTTCACGAGAAAAGCAAATACTCTTCAGGTATTACATACTATGGATTACATTTACTGCAATGGTTTTAGTTGGATCTCTAAGATCTGAACAATTTACCACCATTGAGAAAATTGCTCTTTTTACAAACTTTTTTTATCCTTCATTAATTAAATTCAAATTCAAGTAACCTTTATTAATAAACTTAAAAACTAATTTTTACTTAGCGCTGTGAATATCAGACATCGGTTGGTTTGTCTTGCTCATCAGCATAGGCCTCCAAACCCTTCCAAAGTACACGATCTTGTGCTGTTCTCCTCCATGCGGCGCCTGCCGTCGAGCTGAGATCATCCTCCCATCTACGAACCATTAATTAAAGTAAATTAATAATACAAGATAGACACATATAATTGCATGAGGACCTGGGTTCGGGAAAAGTGTTATTGGGTTTTTCCATATGGAATTTCTCAGTAGCAGCCCGCAGCCAAGATTTGTGCCCGGTTGATGGCAATAGGCTCATCCCCTATTACGTGGGACTTCAGTCCATCTGGCGAAATGTGGGTGTACTATAGATACACCTCTGCCTAACCTTTCATGGAAATACAGGCGTGATGTTATGTTTGTCATGATATACATTACTTTGCTCTGCAAAATAACGGTTTACAAAAATCGCAGATTTTCTTGTAAAAGAAAAACCAGACACACTCAAATAGTTTTAATGGTAGTCCTAACAATGTACAAAAAGATTTCTCAAGATGTTAACACTTTCGATTCTGTTAGTCAAGGGAGGGTACAATTTACTCCCAGATGGAGAGGAAACTTTGCACTCTCGACTTCCCTCTCTGGCCGTAATGACTGAAGTTTTGTGTTTTTCTTGTCGTTGCTGGTATACGACGATTTACTAGTATCCTGGCAGTTTTTTGGACCGAAAACTTTAAAGTCACTGTAAAAAACAATGATGTTAGATTAAAGAAGGCAGCTTTAAATAATGAGGTCATTAGATTAGTGTCGGTAGAAATAATGCTGATGTGAATTTAGTACTGAACAAATGTTATCTTTTTACGAAATAAAGGAGATTGAAAAATCGAGAAGATTGAGTTTTTATTTTGATTTCCTTGCACCTCGATAATTTTGAAGCTTTTTTTTAAATATATTAATAACTAGCTTTTGCCCGCGACTTCGTCCGCGTTTCCGTCGTTTTTCGTAAAAAAGTACCATATGTCCTTCCTCACGGTTCAGTGGTTTTGATGTAACAGACAGATTAACTTTCGTATTTTAGTAGGGAAATATAATATGTCAATCCACAATACTGTTGAAAAATGTCGCAATAAGGAACCGCAGAATATTATTATTAATAGCTGTGCCCGCGACTCCGTCAGCGTGTAACTCCTTGTATGTTATTAAGTTAATGTATTGAACTGCTAAGCTATCGGGAGTTACACGTGTTATTGTGAGTCAACCATAAAAGATAGACATATGCTGTTGTGGGATATTTTTTAGATAATTTTATGTAGAACATTTCCATCATAAATGATTTCTATGTAGCTTTAACCATTAAGGCTGCACACGCGACGGTAGCTTAAAAAATGGAGCAACTTCTCCCGTTTTCCCAACATTTCCCTTCACTGCTCTGCTCCTATTGATTGTAGCGTGATGAAAAGTATACTATAACCTCCCCAGGAGTATGAAGAATAATTGTACCAAGTTTCGTTAAAATCCGTCGAGTAGTTTTTGTTTCTATAAGGAACATACAGACAGACAGACAGACAGACAGACAAAAATTTTACTGATTGCATTTTTGGCATCAGTATCGATCACTAATTACCCCCTGATAGTTATTTTGAAAATATATATCATGTACAGAATTGACCTCTCTACAGATTTATTATAAGTATAGATAAAGAGTTTATGTTTTGTTTTCATTCATTTTCTCTTTATTACATCGAAACCAGCATTCTTAAAAACAGTAGCAGTCTTAACTTTCTTCCAATAAAAATAGGGTTATGAAATAATTTCCCAACTTGAATTAAATAAACTGCATTTTAAATCTCAATGAAAAATTAAAGAACCGATATTTACAGATTTTTGTATGGAAACATCCAACAAGGTTTATTTGAAATAACATTGGTGATGTTAAACATTTTAATGAATTTAAAGATGATTGTGGTATGTTTTCGAATCTTTGGTTACTAACATTATTTAACAAAAATATAGTGTGAAGTACATAATATAAATAAATTACTTAAATGACTTCCTTTTTTTTGTAAAATCAAACAAATGAAGCGAAAGCTGCAATAAAAATCTTGGTATACCTACTCAATTTGAGAGTTTCCGAACGCATTTACAGTTGGATGAACCCGTTGACCAACCCTAGCAGTAAATAACTAAACGCAGGGTTTTACGACAAAAAATTCATGCATGGCCCCAACTTTGAACCTTATGCTGTAGTTCCTGTAGAAGCTAAGCTATTGTCACTTTAATCTTATCTACTACTATTCTAATAATAAAGTAATAATATCGATTACTTAATAATAAGCATGCCTCAGAAAGCACGTTAAGCCCTTGTCATTCGCAGATCTTTGACAGTCGTTATGGGTCGTCAGAAGCCCGAAAGCCTGACAACCAATCAGTCACTTGTGGACGTCCGTCAGGTAGGCAGTAGCTCCATCCATGTAATATACTTGTATTCAGCTGCATCCGGTTAGATAACATAGTTGAAAAAAGACTAGGCAGATTGTTTTTTTTAATAATAATCATTATTGTGCTTATTATTAATAATAACGATATGGATGCTTGATTGAAGCTATAGTAGGTTCAGATTACAGGTTAAAAAAGTTTAAATACCAATTACCAATGGTTTTAATTACCAATTCCTAAAACTCATTGTCGTACATTTAATTAGGTATATTGAAGTGCGAAATAATGTTCCATTAGACATTCCTCTTTACACAAGTTTTCATACTATATCATGCAAAACTTTAATTTGCCTCAAATCATGAACATCATAAGTGAACACGACATTCACAGACATCCCTTAGTCTAAAACTCAGTAACACCCCTATCCTCAGTCGCGTCACTTCGCCCGTATCACTCGCCAAAAGTGGAAACTAACCGCTGCCGAGTCAAGTGGAATGGAATGGAACTACGCCAAAACGGCTTGCTCTCGTTGGAGGCCCGGCCTTAGTGTGGCCTCCCACCGTAGCCAGTGCGTTGTGGGATTTGATTTATTCCTATTCAGGCCTCAAGTGGGACGTTTGAACTCTCCGCTTGACCATTGGTTGTGGGAAAGGGTACCGTAAATTATGTTCGGCACTTTGTTGTGCAAGTTGATTATTCAAGGTCCACAGGCTGTGCTGGGAAAAGTCTTTTATTTTTTATTCGTAAATATTTTTGCATACTATTTTTGCGGATGATTAACGAGCCTTCCGGGGTGTTGAGTTTTTTTTTTTCAAGTTTATTTGGGGTAGCGTATGTTATGGACCAGTCTAGAAGTTTGCCAAGCTTTTTTCAATATAATTATATGACGGCCTTCTAAGCCTTCAAACACAGTGGGAGCGGCGCGGATGGCGGGAGCGGATGCGGGAAGGATTCCCGCAGCAGATTACGCTACAACACTTTATTCATAGACAAAAGGAATTATGTGTTTACGACAGCCGCTTGCGGAATCCGCTAGCCGTGCCACTCCCACTATGTTTGTACACGTTACTACTATTATTTATTCTGTGACTTAAGGCGAAAGCGCCAGGGTAGCCCGCGAAATTCAAAATTTCTTACGTTTTTTGTAATTTGTAGGTCAGTGTGAGCTTGTATGTTGATTAAAATTTGATTCGCGGCCGTAGCTAATATGGCTTTACAGAATTATAATCATTAGAATCAGTAATACAACTCCATAAGTTAGCATTTATCTCAAACCTCATGATTTCATGAAATCGTTAGATTTCAGATAAATGCTAACTTATGGAGTTGTATTGCTGATTCTAATTATTATAATTCTGTAAAGCCATATTAGCTACGGCTGCGAATCATATTTTAATCAACATACAATCTCACACTGACCTACAAATTGGAAAAAACGTAAGAAATTTTGAATTTCGCGGGCTACCCTGGCGCATCAACCTTAAGGTTTAACAACGCCAAACTTCCAGAGTTGATTTTAGAACGATTTTGACAGCTATCAACTTGACATAACCCCGAGTACTGAGCAAGCAGCCCCCCGCCAAAAAGGGAAGATTATGAGAGCGATTCGATCAAAGCCGGCATCGATTTATGGCGACTGTGATATTGGTGATGATTCTGACAACCCTTGCGGGGCAGTGAGTTGATTGATTTGCGCTCGCCTCTCACGTCGGAACGTCTGTTTACATTATTGTTTATTCCCTAATGCGATTAGAGACTTCAGATTATTCAGAATATTATTGACTTTCATTTTATTTACATCTCCTCGCCCGCATATCCACGCATACGAAGTAATAAAAACCTCTTCTCAGAAGTAGAATTCTGTTTGTAATTATGAGTGAAAAGAAACAATACTGCAGGCTGCGTCTTTTAGTCGCCATAGCTCCGTTGGTCGATACACAAAATGTATGCTAGCGAGAGTGTTCATCTGTACATAAACAAGATATAAGCACATCTCTACTTCATCTAGTGGTGTACAGCAGCTATACAAAGATTTTTAGATTTTCGTTTTATTTTTATTATTTGTTATTGTGAAAAAAACGGCCAAGTGCGATTCGTACAATATTAAACACTACATGTTTTTAAACAAATATTCAACTATTTGTTGTTATAGCGGCAATAGAAACACACAATCTGTGAAAATTTCAGCTGTCTACCTGTTACGGTTCATGAGTGACAGAAGGACGGACGGGCGAACAGCGGAGGCTTAGTAATCGAGTACGGAATCCTAGAAACAAGATGACAGCGTTAGTTCCGATTTAGTCCACGGGCCAAAAAATTAAACATATGATACAGCTACACAAATATGAAATGCGATACCAATATCAAACAAATTAACGTCATAACCCAAATTAATATACCTACTACCAAAGCCCTTAATAGTTATATGTTGTGACCTTTAATCTAATTTTTCATACAGCCAACGATAATGGTCGCTCGGTGAAAGTAGACAGTTATATACAGTTACTTCGACCCCTAATGGACTTAACCAGAGAACTATAAATTCCAGCCGCCCCTTTCTAAAAGGATAATCACACAGACAACTCAGAAGCAAATGGGAATTTAGGGCTCCCTGGGTGAAGGCCTAATTGACAAAACATACTCGATTACTGCGCGTCCCTTCAAGTTGGTAGTGAAAACAAATTGGTGTGCCAATGACTTTTGTAACAAATTTAATTAGGGACTGCGTGATTCGAAATGTTTTTTGTGACGGTTCGACGCTGGTACTCGGGCAAGCGGGACTTGGTATTCGGGAAGTGATTTTATGGTTGAAAAAATAAGTTTTCGTTATATTTGGTTAACGCATTGGTGGACATTTAAAAAAGTTTGCTGCTTTTGCTGTTTTCTAATATTTCCGCTGACAGCTGCGCGCACAGATAACGCATTCTGCGGCGTGGGAGTCGGTGTTGTCGCGGAACGGAATGCGGGAATGTTGCCGTTCTCGGTATATTTTATCCATACTTTTAGAAGCGTTTATTCATACACATATTTTTAATTATTTTATTTATACACATATTTTTATTTATTTTATATTTGCATATTATTTGTTACATGCTGCACCGGTCGATGTTATTGCGTCAACGCCGGCTATCGCTGAAAACCAGCGCTGGGGCTCCGTTTTGCATGGGGTCGCGGCATTATGCTGAGCGGTGGCCGTTTTGCGTAGATGTGTCGCATATTTTCCCCAAATTGTTTTAAAATAATTATTTTATTATGTTGTAGTTTGCGTCATTTTTACCGCAAATAAACGTTTTTCTTTCTTTTCTTTTTTCTTTCTTTTACTTTATTTATTTATTTATATTTATTTATATATACTTTATTGTACACCACTAAAATACATAACAAAAGAAAACATATACACTACAAAACATACAATGGGCGGCCTTATCGCTTTATACCTATAAACTCAGTTTCTGAAATTCTGATGTCGAATAAATATTGGTACTTTCTGCTGACGTGTTGGTTGTACCTCGAAAGCACTTTTAGCTTTTTTTTTTTATCAACGTCGTGGCTTAGTTGACGGTCTATTAAACTGCCGAGTATTAAAAAGTTTATTTTAAGTTTACATACAGGGTGTAAGTGTAAACAGTGTCAACCTTTTAAGGGGTCATTGTACTCATCATTATGAAAAACTTATATATGGGACAAACATAAAGGTACTGAACAGCTGATTTTTTTTTCGTGATTTCAGGTTTGGTAAACGTAATGGGTCATTGTACTCGTCATTATGAACACACAATGACGAGTACAATGACCCATTAAAAGATTGACACTGTTTACACTTACACCCTGTATACATTATTATATTTTTATCTTACTTCCTGGTTTTGTAAATTATACCGTTTTGTTATGCATTTAAGTCAGGATGTTATAATAAGGTGACATTTCATCATCGTTGTCATTTTGTTTCAGAGCCTTAGCACACCTCCGCCGCGAAACCATAGCAGCGTAACTCGAAATGCATGTGAAAGCGCTGATGTTTCGCTAATCGATAGCGAAACATCAGCAAAACATCATGCGGTTTCACGGCGGAGGTTTGCTAAGATCCACACTGTTCTTTTTTATACATTTTCCGTATATTCAATATTTTAACAGTACGACACTTCCGAATTTGTACAGTCAAGTATAATAAAAATACAACAAGCTTTGTTGTTATCTTAATAAAGTTCACCATTTATACCAAAATAATATTAGTCCATTTTTAGATCCTTCCGACTAAGTTTATGAAGTTAACTCGGTCAGTAGGTGCCTAAAATGTGTAAAAAAAGTTATCAGAAAGGCTGTTTGCAGAAGCCGACACGATCGCTACACGATCAATCATAAAAATAGACGGAAAGTTTTGACATTAACTTTTTTCAGTGACATTATTATGTATACATTATAGAACTAACTCGTTTATATACTTTGCAAGGGATACACTAACGCATAGCCTGGGGTCGAATTTATATAGAACTAGCTTTTGCCCGCGGCTTCGCCCGCGCATGTATTATACATATAAACCTTCCTCTTGAATCACTCTATCTATTAAAAAAAACCGCATCAAAATCCGTTGCGTAGTTTTAAAAATCTAAGCATACATAGGGACAGACAGACAGCGGAAGCGACTCTGTTTTACACTATGTAATTATTTCGATAGAAGAACTTATTTTGACACATCCCTTGTTTTACAGCCAAACGGCTGGAGCTACAATCTTCGAATTTTCACAGTATGAGCATCTTGTTGACCCAAAGCCATACAAATTGTCAAAAAATATTTTTAAATCATTTTAAGGGGGTGTGAAAACAAATTTTGATCTACCCGATCAAGTCGGGTATCGATGTTTAGAGCTTGTAGCTATATAAAAACCATATTTTTTCTTTTAAAAAATATTGGAAAACAAAGGAATAAGAAGCCACCAAAGTAAGATTATTTTACAAAATTTTGTTCCGAACAATTTTTTAACTTCCCATTGATCTGTGTGTGAACTTGTTTGGTGATAAGTGATAACGAATGGTATAAATATCTATATACCATTCCCCCTCTAAAAAGCTTATTTTATTCACTAAAAACAGTGAATAAAAAGCACTTTTACTCACTGTTTTGATGTTTGAAAAGGGAACACACCAATTTATTCGACCACAGATTTAGAGTATCTGGGCTAGATACGGCATGTTATTAGATAGGTAGTATGAAAACCGAACGTGTCATCTTTTTTATACCTACGATAATTTCACCCCAGCCATTTAGTGATGTGCTCAAAGTAAACAGAATGGTTTTAATCGCTTAGCGTCACTGAGCTAACAGACTTTTTTTAGTACGAATAGTCGAACATGCAGGGCACGCTTGGTCGGATGGCTTGCCATATCTAGTGTAAGTGTAATCTGTGTATTGGGCCTATATTGATGTGTTCTAAATTCAATTTGATTGGTCGACATTTTCGACAAGGAGTTTAGCATTATAATAAAAACTGTTTTGTGTTCTTTGCTGTCCTTAGTAAATTGGCGCTATTTTGAATACTGTAAGTTGTACGAACACAAAGTTTAGTGTTACTTTAATCTTTAATTTTGTGTTTGTTTAGTGTTGTTCTAATCGATTAAAAAAGCATTTTAGTGATGAAGATGTGTTAAAACCTGAGTTTATGAAAGAGAAGCCGGCCGATATAGTGGAAAACTTGCTACCCAAAAAATCACGGCTGGTTTACATCAAAGCCAATTTTACTTTCCTTTTTCTTCATTATATGTCTATTTTCACTTAAATGTTTCATTTTCTCGTAGTCATGGTATAAAGTATAGTATGTAACTCTTGAATAAAACGGATTTATATCGAGGGCCATGGATCACTCGCATCGCTCAGGATTCTAACACTTGAATCACTCGCTACGCTCGTGATTTAATCATCATGAATTTCTCCCTACGGTCGTGATTCAATCGTTAGAATCCTTCACTAGCTCGTGATTCATCTATGGTCCTCGCTTCAAATCCGTCCTTTATTCACTAATTGCATAATATACTATTATAACGAAAGTAATATTTTATTGGGATAGACGTTAAAAAATGATTGGACTAGGTAGACTAAGTTCATCGATTAATCAACAAATCTTTTGCAATCGTGTGGATTTTATACTTAATGTTTGAAATATGAAGACTATAACGTTTGTAATGAGCAAAGAGATCTAAGAAATCACGTAACTGGTCGACGGCGACAATGAAATCTTTATACAAGGTGTATTTTAATCATCTTTATCCTCTTAAGGGATAATTTTACTCACCATTATAACGTTAGTACAATTATTTATTATGTGCCATTATGAACCACTTTTGCTATGGGACCAAACCGGAAATCACGAAAAAAAAACATTTGTTCCCTACATTTTGACGAGTTATGCGAACACAAATGTAGGGAACAGCTGTTTTTTTTCGCGATTTCAGGTTTGGTCCTATAGTAAAAGTTGTTCATAATGATGTAGAAGAAGATGGGAAGGGGTGAAAGGGGATTTAGAGGCATAGGGGGAGGAGTGAGAGGTGGGGTGAGAAGGGGGAACGAGTGCCTTTACACCTTAAAGTTGCTTTTTGTATAGCACTGATTCACTAAAGAAACCCAGGCCGACACAAAATGGCTTTTAAATAGAAAGTTGGAACGGCCAAAAAACAGAAGTAAACTCCAGTCGTGCGTTGGAGCTGACACACACACTTTATTTTGTTTATTTGAACGCGATAATCTCTGGAACTGCCAGTCGGACTTGAAAAATTCTTTTTGCATTTGATAGCCCCATTTTAAGGAAGGCTATAGGCATTTAACATCACTCTAGAACTTTTAGGTGCCGAGCAGAAGGAACGCTTAAACGAAAACGAAGTAGTAGCGTGGGCGACCATGCGATGCGACGCGACGGGGTGGGTTGGGGGCACAGCTATCTCATTATATAAAAAGATAAGTCCTGACTGACTAACCCATCAACGCCCAGCTTAACCCTTGGACCTAGAAAGCCAATATTTTGCTTTTTGAATGAGGTTCCCTTTATAATGTAGACAAGGAATAAGGAAGGATTTTCGTTTCAGTGTGATATTTTCCGACATCCACGCGGGCGAAGCCGCGGGCAAAAGCTAGTACTTGATAATATCGAATAGGTCCAATTTGTGTGCACATTTATTAAATATTGCATTTTGCTTACTTCGAGCCTAATATCAGATATGATGCTTGATTTTTAAAATATATTTATGTACCTAAATAAAAAGAGAAGTCCTGACTGAGTGACTGACTGATTGACTGACTCATCACCGCCCAGCCCAAACTCTTGGACCTAAAAAGCTGCAATATTGCACAAAGGTTTCCTTTGCAATATAAACAAGGAATAAGGAAGGAATTCCTGGTAGTCGTTCCCGTGGGATATTTTCCGACATCCACACGGTCGAAGCCGCTGGCAAAAGCTAGTCGTAAATAAAACAATTAAAACAGTTATTTACGAGGCCACCAAAAAGTCTACCACTAGTACCTACGTACGTGCCCACAAGGAAATGTATTGATTAATCTTTGATCTTTATAGCAATCTGACATTTTGCCATCAAAAACTTGTCTACAAAATGGAAGATTCCCTCCCGACCAAGTTTCAAACTAACAGTTTAATAAACATCAATTAAGCACACGAACAAATGTGCCCACATCAAACTGAGTAACTGTACTTCAGGACTATCGTCGCTCCAACAAGCGTAACAAACTTGTTTCATTTAATACGGAACTTGTTTAAGCTGCAAACTCATACATACACACTAAACACTCAACAAGGCTCCTGCAGAAACAATTTCTATGAAAACTTCATTAAAATTGTTCTATCGACGTCGCGTCGCGCCCGTCTACGGGAGCCTTAATACTGCAAAAGTTTATCAAGCTAACAATGCTGTTGGGTACAATGTGAATGAATCGATACAAAAAGTAGTTGTCGATAGTACTTAATTATGGAGGAGTTAGTAAATGGATTAACAATGAACAGTGGACCTAGCACGAACGGGCGAAGTAAACGTACAGTACGACAAAGTTCAAAGGTTTCATCGTTTATCTTCGGAAAAACCGATATATAGCGAGTAAAATGTGACTATCGACCCAATTGATTTACATTCCCACCTAAATTATTACCTATAGATTGACACTAATTCCGTGACTCCCATAATGGACCAGTTACATTTAATTCGGCAAAGTTCGGTTTTTCGAAGAGTTTATCATCGAAAATGATGATGATGAAGATGATGGAACCTTGGAACGTTGGCGTACTGTAACGTAAATTGGAACGATTTTAAAATTGCAAATACACATTGCACAAAGAATATTTACTTAATCTTAGACTGCAGTCATATGGGTGATACTAATTATTGTACTTGTCACAAAAATTTAAATTAAAATGCTATAGGATAGTGATGTATTTTCGATTCAAAAATCATTCAAGTTTACGTTACGTTTTGGTAAATCGCGCGTTCGTGCTAGAGCCTCTGAAAAACGACAAGAAATGCATTGTGTTTCTATCGACATGCTTGTTTTGAACTGCACATTATTGTGTGTATTGTGCATGAATCTTTTGGTCAAATCATGCAAGTGAACTTGGAACTACTTCCTCTTGGCTTATCGTGTTGAAACTTTGTATACTCTTTGTGTTGAGGTGACACTACATTAATTTTTTTAGGTTTCTCCTGTTTCTCTTGCTTTTACAAACACAATCCAAGTACTGAAGTCAGAGTAAGCTTCAGTACCAGTCTAATAAATAACAATAAGTAAACGCCATTAAAATAAATAATAATAATATTGATATTTTGTTTCATCACATAAAAAACATTTTATGTATGAGTAGATAGAAGTAAAAGTTATCACAGAAAAAATAATCATAACAACACGTTAAATAACCCGCCCCTAACTGTTCCTGTTAATAATAATAATAAAAAAAACAATACACAAACCACAAATATAAACAATTACAATTATGTTTATGCTGCATTTGCCATAAAAAAAAATATTTCGGTGATTTTCCAATGCCATCAAAATTATGTACAAAAGTAGACTAAAAGTATTCTTTGAAATCTCCATTTACTTAATGTTTTGCTAGGTACGTAACCGATATGTTCTTAAAAACAATTAGAAGTTGATCGCTCCGGCGAACTTGTCAAGAGTTTATATAGACAGCTTTTGCTACCGGCTTTACTCTCTGCTTTTATGGTGGAAATAAAAATGAAAGGACGTTTTACAGGTTTTAATATAAAGACCGTACAATGGGTCGAAGTACCAGTCATGTTAGATATTAACTGCCGGGGCATTATGAACTCAGAGGCGTTTATGGCGTTGCTACGATGACTGATAGTCTATTAAGTACCCGATAGGCGTCCCAGGGGTAAGTTATTGCTTTAGTAATTTATTAAATGTAAGTAGATTATTTATTGGGCTTTGGGTAAATATTAAAAAAACTTATATTTATTTGCAAGGACTGTTTTTTAATTTATCTTTTGGTGTTGTCAATTTAGTATTTTTCCAAGAAAAAGTGTATATCATCATTGTTCTGCTATGATTTGGCTTACCTCTTAATAGTCCAGTACAATTAGTCAATATAAGTTAACAATCATGGAACCCAGGTATAATGAATGGATTTGAATGTTTTTTTTTTTTGTATTTCTAGGAACCATTAAAAATTACCGCAACTTTTTTTTAATCCTTTTTTTAATTTCAACAATGTAACCTAGATTATTAATGCTCAGAGATCCAAATTTTTCGCAAAGAAAACGAAAATTTTCTTCAACATCTGCTGTATCAATATTCTTACTGAGCTTAATAATTATCTATAACAAGAAATATTAGAAAAATTGGTAAACGGAAAGTCGAAAATGAAAAAGATAAAACAATTTTTTTTTTCTTACTATACAAGTTGACTTGCAATTTGACGTATTCCTTCCAGGACGTGAAAGTGTGACCCATTTGTAAGGATTACGCAACCCATAAAGCCTAGCATAAAATTCATGGGATTCGAAAAAACCCAATATTTATGTATTTCTGAAAAATTCCCAAAATTCGTCACTCACATCACTTTTCTCTAAACTCTTAAATTGAATGGCTTTCATTGATATTCCGTTGGGTAAGTACCTAATATTATAACAAACCTTTCGATGAAACCAAATTTTATACAACATCAAACAATTAAAAGTTAAAGAAAGAAGTTTACTAATCATTTTCAAAAATTAATCATCTACATACATGAACTTTGACACCATCATAGGTAACCAGGCGCCTCAGCCCAAAAAATCTCAGCACACAAACGTATCAACCGATTCTGTCTCCATAGCTACCGCTAAATATTTTATAGGCTTTGCCCGCCAAAAATCAATTTAAGACAAGGAACTTAAAAGAAGGGGTCGTTTACTCGCTTATCTATCGTTGGCAGCTGTGCTGAAGAACCCACAGGGCTGAGAGACCAATGTTTTTATTAATATCGAATTTTTGTCTCTCTTCGCCTTGTTTTGCTTGAGATCAGGAAGAATATTATTAAGATAGATAGAAGATAGATAGAATACTGAGGGATTATTAGGGACATTATATGGGGGAACATTTATGTTTATAACAAGAGAAACTTGAAGGCATTTGTATAGGAAATAAATCGGTTAGCTGCTGTTGGTTGCTGCACCCCTAGTGCAAATTTTGCACGTTTTTTGTTGTGTAGGTATGGGTAATATAGCAAATTAAAAGAAAACCACGATTTGCCCGTAGGTGTAAAAACATTTAAGATCTAGTATTGTACCTAGATGATAAGTATAACAAAATTTTTAGGGTTCCGTACCCAAAGGATGCTAATGGGACCCTACTACTAAAAAAAAAAAAAAAAATTAAACGGGTTCCCATACAAGAAACGTTTTTTCGGCGTTACCTTCGGTACAGAATCCTTTATGTGCGAGTCCGACTCGCACTTGAGCAGTTTTTTCTATTTACTACCAATAACCAAGACTACCCATCAGTCTAAAGCGCGGTATTTAAGGTAAGATCGCTTTGTGTTTTGATACAAAGATAAAAACGGGAAATCAAACTCCTACGCAAACGCTAATAAACTAAAACATCGGTCATTGACTCATGATAAGAGACTTCTGTTCTTTCTTACTCAGTAATAACAAAAAATATTGAGATTTTTAAAGTACTTATTTAGTTCTATTTAGATCTACCTAAATAGAACTAAATAAGTACTTTAAAAATCTTAACCCTTATACAATTTGAAGTCTGAAAGTCAAGATCAGCGATTCTTAGGAGCAGTCACAGGTCAATATTAATAGTTGGTGTCCTTGAGGTCAAGGTCAGTGACTTTAGGAGGCAGATCTTGACTTTCAGAATGTTTGTATCGATATGTTTTATTATACACCCCATCACTAGAAGCTACTGGACCGTAGGTGCTCAAATAGGAATACCTTGGGTGCTCTAAAAATCGGTGCTCAGAAAATCGGTGCTCAAACGGGAATGCTTCGTTTTTTCTGATTACTAGGAAAAAGATGTAGTTTTGTGTTATTCACCTACTACTTTTCGAATAATGTTGTTATTCAGCTATACTATGAGAATTTCAAATCTTCTGTTTTATCCAAACAGTTTACATTTTTAAGCGATAGGTAGGAACCACTTTACAAACGCACCCGGCGATTTTATATATGTAACAAAACTTATCTATTTGAGGGTAGATTTATATTAATAACATTATAGTGAACAGTCCATGGATAAGTCTTGTTATAGTCGAGTTACGTTTGTGTCATTTTGAAAGCCTTAAAAGTCAGTGTCAGTTATCAAATAATTTGAGTTTGACATTAAAGTGAATTGTCAGTTTAGTGACTTGTCGACATGATTCAGTCTTAAGCGAGGCACCGGAGTTGTAAGGTTAGTAAAATATTGTGAAACGATTGTACTGAATTGTGGTGAATAATTTATAATAAATATTGTTATTGCGTTGATTTATTTGTTGTTTAAATTTCTATGATTCCCTTCTGAGATACGTTTACATATACTAGCTATTTTTTTTTGGGTACAATAGACCCTTTTTAGTGTATAGAAAACAACAAAGTGCGCAAAATAATAGACGCCGAAAAAAAAAAAATTGACAGTACGAGTACCATATTGACCTTGAAAGCAAGGTCCTTGGTCCAAGGTCCAAGGACCTTGAAATCAAGGTCAATAACCCTGAGGCTTTCATCGTCTAATATACGGGACATTCACCGCCTCATCTAACCCAAATGATTCACCAAAAATAGAGGGGATATGGCGCTCGGCGGCCGCTGCCGCGGCACCGCTCGCTTCGCTCGCTCGCCGTCGCGCGTTAAGGGTCACTGTTCTAACCTAACCTAACCTAACCCAAATGATTCACCAGCAATAGAGGTAATGGTCACTATTCTAACCTAACCCAAATGATTCACCAATTTGAAGTTTCAGACGCGCGGGTGTGATAGTACAGTGGAGCCCGATAGGTATTTTAAAACGATGCTCAAAACAGATTAACTGATAGATTTCATGTTTATAGTTGCACATATAGTTTTTTACTTAAGCATTTAACATCCTTTTTAAATGCGGGACTTAATTTTCCAGTACTCTAAAAATACACTACATTTTGTATCACAAGAATGGTCAGCAATGCAAGCAACATGCGAATTTCCTCGCGTCGCATTTTCTCGAAATCGGATCACTGCTCACCGATTCAGAACTTCGCGATAACTCATTCGATACTCGATTCGATTCGATATATCCAAAATAGTCGCATGGATTATCTAACTGGTGGTAATGTTATTGGATGTTGAATCAAATCATGGTCGAAGCTTTGTCACGCCTGCAGGCATAATATGGCATTCGAGTATTTGACTATAATTGAATGTAACAATATCGTAAGCGATTTGAATCGAACGTAAGCGATTTGATTCGAACTTTTGGTTTAGTAGATTTTATTGAAAACTATTTGACATTATATTTTTTTAAAACATATCTGACATTATATTTACAATGTTTGACATTATATTTAAAAAAAGTTTTGACATTATTTTTAAAACTGTTTATAATTTTTTAATATTAATACTTGAAATGTAAATTAATAAATAATTCATACCTAGTTATTTGTTGTATGTAAATTGCAATTGATGTGTCATGAATAAATGAAATGAAATGTTAATTAAAACTAAGTAGTTTGGCGATCGTCAATTTTTTTCTAATTATTTCTTCATTGAGTTTCATTTGTTTTACAATACCTACTTTATAAACTGCCAATAGATCAAGTTTTTACGAGACGCAATGTCCATTCATTTGTAGTCATGCCAAATACATTGCTGGTTCAAAATTCAATTGTATGCTAAAGGTTTAAGGGCGTAGTTAGCTTAAATAGTTAGGTAGCAAACGCCTGCAAACAATGTGATATTACAACTAGAGTAAAACAACGTTACAAAGATATCGACAGGAGCTTTAAACTTCGACCCCTCAGAACAATAAAACTAAAGATATTGCAGAAATGTTACCCTGGGGGAACATTTTATTTTACTGTAAGTGGTTGATTATTCAAATCAATAGTTACTTAGTATTTTTCATCTTTCTTTTACAGGGTTGTTGAAACATGTCAAAAACTTGTAAAATATCTTGATCCAGCGGTTGAGCGGAGAGGTATGGAAGGAAAAAGGTTAGACCAGCAGCGGGACACAACAAAGACTAGCAATAAAAAAAATAGTAATATAGATTTATTGATACACTAGCTGTGCCCCGCAGTTTCACCCGTATAGACAGGGATAAAAAGTAGCCTTGTTAATCCAGCTATCTACAAACTAAATTTCATCCAAATCGGTCCAGCCTTTTGAGCGTGAAGAAGTAACAAACATACAAACACACACACACACACACACACTCATAAACTTTCGCCTTCATAACATTAGTGTGATATGATCTATCTACGGTACCTACCTATATTTTACTAATAAGGTAAGAAGTGATAATAACCTAAAGCAAAAACACATAAAAGAACAGGTTATAAGTATATTACGTTTGGGGTCGACATAAATCTTCCTCAATAGTGAGATAGTGGCGCGAAAATATGTCTGCTTCATTTTGTAGTAGGTGAACCTTCGTGGTTCCCCCTCCATTACTTACGCACCTTGAGCCTCGGAAACATTGAGTCCTGAAAGAATAAACTTCAAACTTTTACAATAAAAATGCCTAAGGCACTAATTTTTGCCAAAAACTTTTTCAACCAACAATAATTCACGATAATAGTCCCCAATAAAGTTTGACATTAAAACGTTAAAATAAAACTTATGCCAGTTGTTCAAGTTTCAGACCAACAAGAAATTATTCCATTTTTCCGAATAAATGCTCTTGTTGCTGTCCTTAATAATAATGAATACCTACAACGGTTTAATTATCACTCTCTCGGTTTTCAGACATCGAAAATGACAGTTTAATCGCTGTCATACAACATTGCGGTTTAATTACACGATCCAACCCGCGTCGCAAAGTGTTTAAGTATAGCTGTCACATCCAAATAAAACGCCCTTTCCCACATCCAAGAGGAAAAGTCATTGGGGAAATTCGTGGGGTGCGACGCACCGGCTTGTTTTCACTCCAGCCAGTGCCGTTTTCGCCGACGCCGCGAGAGGGCGCCGTCCGCGCTCCCGGTCCAACCACGTGACTTGTTGCTCGAAACACAATCCCGACGCTCGCACACAAACAAAACATGCATCCCGATGCAACGTGACGTGTTTATTATGATACCGACAACCTACAACTCACTGACATGAATTTCATCGCCAAACCCCTCTACAACCATGCCAGATTCCTCATGCTATTAAGTTTCGTGCTCGCGATATTACTCACCGGCGTATTTCTCCGGACAAAAAATAAGCAATCACAAATCACGGGTTTGGACGAAATTCAAGAGCTCGAGGACAGCACTGAATACGAGTCTATGATAAATTCGAGCGCAACGGAGCCGAGGAAAACGCGAAGAAAAGAATACCTGTACCGCCTTTTGACAAATACGACCCGTTCTCTCATACAAATGGAAATAAAAGCTAGGAGACTGGAGGAAAATATGCGTAGGATTAAGGAGAAGACTGCAGATTTATTGTGGAAGAACAAGGACAAAGCTTTGTGGCATATTCTGTTCAAGAATATAAGCAGACATATTTCAATCCGACATGAATTCCACCAGCACGCGAGCCTAAGACGAATTATGCAGGACAGTAATACGCATACACATAATAGAAAGGCGGGACGGAGAAAACTTTTATTGCGTAGACGAAGATAAATGTATCGATAGTTGCTAAGTTTATTGATAGACGTTTGTATACAAGTTGTGGGAGACTTTTTAAATTCTGAACTGACAATAAGCGTATTTTAAGTCGTATTGTGTTTCGAAGTGCGATTGGACGTGGAGTGCAAGGCGTTTGTATCACAGAGCACGTATGTACGATGTGTCTGTCTTATTGCTTCATGTAGCTTTTTATTTTGTGGAGCTATATCTTCGCCTTGCAGGTTCTTAACGATGTTACGCTCACAGAATGATATTATTGCTCACATTTTACTCGCAGGACCGTTCTGTTTTGTCCTGTTTGGTTCAGGTATCTTGATTAATGGCGTTCTTGATGATTTCGTTGGAGATAAAATAAGGATATTTGGATGTTTTCCGTGGAGCAGTCTGACGAAGCTAATTTACTTTGACAAGATTAATTTGTGGAGTTATATTTTGTTTTCACTTATTGCTTTTCCAAAGCGATGTTTTAGGAAAACGGTCTGAAATAGTTAGTATTGAAAAATAAATTCCTGTGTTTATTACTTTATCGCTAAAATTTCCTAGTGTGGTTTGTTGTTAAGAAAGACAAAATACTAGCTTCAGTTTTCCTGTAAAACAGAAATGCTCGGTCAATCACTTTCAGAAAACTAAATATTTTGCACAGCCTGAGAGTGGTCTTGGACTGATTAAAAGATAAATGAAGGAGTAGATTTTTTTATGTCATAAATGACATAAAAAAATCTACTCCTTCATTTAATTCAAACTATCAAGGCTTCTAAAGAAGCCTTGATAGTTTAGCTCAATTCTATGATATCCATTAAAATGTTGAAATTCATAATGTTAATCTATCAAAAAAGTTATTATCATCAACACTTAATAAATATCACAAAAAGATTTAAAGTAATTCATGAAAACATAGCAAGCCTTTTTTATTTGAATCTCAAAACTTTTCTTATTAAAAACTTAATCTTATTTAAGAATTTATTTCACTCCATTACTGAAGCTTTACAACTTCATTATATTCGCCGTTTGATTTCTTTCATTGTTATAACAGTTATCGTCTGTTTTATTAAATCGAAATTACTTTCATGAATAATGATAAAAGCCTTTGTGTTCATGTTACTCGTATGAATAGGCATCACTTCTACGCTTTCTGTCAATTTATTCATATTTGTATATTTACCTAAATGGTTTTGTTATAATGGAAAGGGTTTTCTGTTTCATTGTTATGCTTGGTTGAATTATTGGTATTACACAATCTCAGTCGATAATGTTGACTTTTCTATAACAGGTATACATACTTTATTTTTGTTTCCCTTCATTTATGTAGGTAAAAAGTTTAAATCCAGGATATTATTATGATCTATCTGTGTTGTGTGCCCACCCAAATCCGTAAAGCTGTTTGAGCGTAATTGAGTTACAAACATCTGTACAAAATTAAGGATTGCGTTATTAAATTGTTTTAATTATTAATTTAGGACCGAAACAAACAATGAATCAGCTTCATCCATAGCAACACAATCGTAAAATTGATCATCAAATTCCACAAGTCAAGTTCAACGTTCATAAAATGAATGTTTTGAACCCACATTTAATACTTTACTGCAAATCATTCCGTCGCCGGTATATCTTATTCACAACACTCAAGGAGAAAGAAAGAGACACCGATATCTGTCAGTTATCATCAAGTTGTGCATGCATGCTTTATTTACATCGACTAGTTGTTCCACTATCATCCGTGTGACCAGCTGTCGGTTTATTGGTGTTAAAAATATGTCGTGTTGTAAGTACTATATTTTCTCATATTTATCAATTTTAACATCAAAATCTTTTTCGAGGTTAAGTTTATTCTTATCTTGTTCGGTATTTATTTCGAAAGGTTAAAGTGTCGTATGTAACTCAACGTGTTCATTTTGTCGTTCATTGCCAAGGTTATGTTTGCTTAGATTTATATTGTGTTTATTTATAAATAGTGTTCATCGATATTCATACAATTTTGGATATCACTACATGTCTCCATAATTTTAGATACCTACTGTTTACATCTGAATTAAATCACAATTGTTTGGATTAAATTAGATAAACATTTCTAGGAAAATTATGAAGTGTTTATCGTTCGATACCTACATGTTTATCTACTCACGTATGTGTGGTTGTTTACCTGGCTATAAACTAATTTATGTTCAACAATGGACTGTTAATTATCTTCAGTTAAACAATTGTGTTTACGAACGATAAAGATGCATCTTTACTCAACCGGTTACCATCCGAGTAGGTCGGTAGGTAGTAGGGTAACAAATTAAAGGGGTTTTACGCTCGCATTCACAATCCTAATGGGAAATAGTGATGCGGATAATAAAATTGAAGATACTTAGGTATAATAATAGTAAGTTTATGCAGACAGTTCTTATTGAAATACTATAAGGTATCCATGCGTCAGGTTCGTGAACTGGCGCTGTCAGTGGAGGCTGGTCATATCTTAGCTTCTTGCCCATTCTTCTCCATAGGTACCTACTACACTTTGGAATGGACGTCTATAGCTTCATCTTTCTGACTGACCGATCCCTTGACAATTCAAAAGTGGCTGTAATTGGTTTATTTGAAATAAATGCTTTGAGTTTGAGTTTGAAGGGTACTTACAAAATACACAAGATTTGTAATGCTGTGGTCCCACCCGCTTTCTCACAGATCGCGCCAGGCCAGGCCGACAGGCCGTGAGAACAGTCAATCCGATCAGACCAGTTGTGGTGGGATCTTTTCTTTATTTTTAGTTCATATCTAGACTAACACAAATAAAACACGATGATGTACAATTTTAACCGACTTCAAAACGGAGATATTCAATTCGTGTGTATCCTTTTTAAACCCAATATGCTCCCAAGTCGTGTTCCACACGGCTGCTCCCAGATTGCTATTTGTCAGCTCTTTAACAAACTTATTCGTCCGTGTCACATGATAAGCGAAATAAAAGACCGGTAAAGGTCATGGTATGACAAAAAGTGTCAGAAACATCAAGCGGGTTGCAATTTATCATTTCTGCCTCGCCCGAGGCGTGCCCTCAAAGCGCCTTAAACGAGCTCCCTCAAACGAACCCTAGTGATTTTAATCTCACTGCTTAGATAAACCTTCTTTTTGTGGATAGAAAAATTTCAAGAATTCCAGTCCTTTGAATATTAAACTCGGTATGGATTTAAGAACCTCAAAGCTACGGAAATAAGTGGAGATGGAGAAGTAGGTACTTGTTTTAATTTCTGAACGGTGTCGATATAATCTTAAGTGGGTTCCTAATAGGATTGAGGAGCTGTTGTTTTAATATCCTTTGTTGCCTTTCACACGAAATTGATTTATTCATAAATCCATTGAACGATTCTTGTTCGTCACTTAATCCAATATTTGGGCTACAATATTGAAAAACGTCCCCAAACAAATTTAGAGGTTGAGTTCGAGACAAGGACAAGCGTAGTATAAAATTAAAAAGTAATTTGAACATCATTTTATCGATAAGGCATTATTAATCTAGACATAACAGTATCGTATAGGTTTTTAATTTACTTATTCTATCTGACATTTAAGTTATTGGTCTATTGTGTAAAGACAAAGATACCATTAGGTACCTCCTCCTCCTTAGGTACTCCTTTTGGTCCTGTCTAGGCATATTAAGACGCAGATAAGTGCCAGTGGCCTTGAGTAGTTTACTTGCGTGTTCTGGGCTGAGCTCACGCAACGCGCCGATCAAGGAGCGCTGTCCCAAATAGACGCATTGATAATTTAATACTCATAAAACAAAAGGTATAATATTAAAACACGTATATTAATAGATAAATAATTAAATTATCTTTAAAACAGTTAAGGTTTCATAAGAATACGCTTGATAGTTTTTGCGTGATTCTCAGTTTTTTATCCTCGATAGACATAATTATATAAATTAATTACACTATGTACATAAAATATTCATGTCTATCTACAATATTCTATAAATTAAAGAAGATGCTCTAATTTATTATATATTTTTTCCAAATCAATATCACTACGCGTTACGTGATATTTTTAAAAACATTGAAAGTCGCTTTAATGCCTAGCTAGAACCAAAATGTCTGGTGTCATACAATTTTGTTCAATGACTTTTATGAACCACAAGTTTATAAGACAACGTCTATTGCATAATTATATGATCATCATATCACAGTGGCAGTGTGTGGTCTATAATACATGTTCTAGAACTTTTCAATACAATGACACAAGTAAATATTCTCCTATATTATGTATTCCTAGTCCATCGTAAGTGCGTAACTGCATTAAGCATACAATCAATGTACCAGACAGTCGTTAAAATAGATTGTCGGCTAAGCTGTTAATTTCAATGTAATTTTTGTATACATTGTCTTTAAAGTCTGATTTACACTGTGCTATTTAATTGCCTGGGGCATACATAGTTCAGGCAAAAATTAAAGTAGCACCGTCTAAACAGTATTCAATATGTATCAGAAAGGTGTAGTTATATTTAAGGATTAAATTAGTATTATGAAATCTGACAGATTTCAATAACAATAAATTACATGACCAAGTTCACATTGCAAAAAACAAAACACGACCTATAATATAGATCGTGTTTTGTTTTTTTTTTTTAATTTGAAGCAACAAATTATTTGCATTGTGTATACAGCATGTGGCTGATTATTTTCATGGTCTGTATCACAAGTTCACAACAGACCATCAAAATAATCAGCCGTCCCATATATTTGGGTCGAGTAGGTATTGAAGTTTTGTATGGGACAGATGATAATTTTTCGCGATTACGATGTTGATCCAATGGAGAAATTTGTTCAGTTTGATGGTCTGTATCACACCCTTATATGACCACTCATTTCTGATACAAATGCTGTGACGATACAAGTAATTTGTTGTTTCAATTTTATTTTGTAACTGGGGCTTTAGCCCCATTTTCACAACGCCAATTGCCAATATAGATCGTGTTTTGTTTTCTGAGGTAGCAATGTGAACTTGGTGTTATAATTGATTGCTTATCAAATCGGTCAGATTTCATAATACTAATCTGATAAACTTATTTAACTGCTGTAGGTACTGCACTTCTCAAAAGTCATCAATACATTTTTTAATGGAAAAAATCTTGCTTTGATTTTCTGCATAGTTTTTAAGATTATTTTGGCAAATTACATCGTGTATTCGTGTATGACACGAACTTTATTTCATCAGCCCATAGTATGAGACATACACGGACAAACATAAAATTCCATCAGTTCGCCGTTTAGACTTTATCGACACTACCTAGTTCCCATACACATTTCCTTCTCCCCATCATTATTATTAACAGAGTTTTTAAATATATTTTTCTTTACAACACGCATAACCAAAACTTTTCAGCTCACAAATCGCTAAAAGCTCTGGATCACCACCAGACTTGTTTCCCGTAATCACAGTAATAGCCCTTCTTTTTATCAAGTCAAGTACTAATACAAATTAAAAGAAAGCAGTTGGTAGTAGGGTACTTTATGATCGCGTGACATTGATACCGTCGGATCTGAAAGAAAAACATCCTTATCTGATTAAGGGTAGATAACTTGTTTATGCAACAGGCAATTAATTACCTACGTAATAAATAAAGGCATAACATAGTTAGCCTAAAACTTCCCACTGCTGGGACACAAGCCTCCTCCCTGTGAGAGGAAGAGCGTATTTTATTAATACTAAATATCCAGAGTTACCGATTTAGCTTGTAGAGTAAGCAAACTGAAGTGCCAGTGAACTGGCCCTGTTTTTCGAAGGACCGATGGCCGGTGGAGCTGACAAGTCCTTCTTTTTTTTGTGGATGGGAAATCATCAAATGACTTCTCCCAGTCTGGGTGGAGCGGAAGGGCGTGTCAGACTTTTACTGACTAAAACTCACCCGTGTTCCTTCAGTTGCCTATGCCAGGGCCACGGTTTCTCTTTCGAACAACCGCGACCCCGGCGGCATTGGCCCTATCGGACCCCATCCTGGAGTGGAGACCGTGCATCAGCAAGCGTAGCTAGATGGACCGACTTATTGAAATAGCCAAATAAGTGCGACCAACTTGGATGCAGCGCGGTTGGTCACAGTTTTACCTAACCCATTTGGTCGGGTTGCCCTAGCTTCGTAACTACGACAAACTGTGAGAAAAGGCCAGAAAGTTATAAAGAGGCACAATTATTAAAATAAAGTGTCCAACATTGGAATAAGTTTAAGTTTTTAGAGGATCAGTTACTAACCCGTAAATAACAGAATGTTTTCTTGGAGACTACACTAAATATTGTTAGAAGAGGGTCTGTTGGATCAATTCGAATAAACGGTCCTCTTAAGTTGATTGGCTGCATCCGAATGTACCTACATGTCTCGTATGAAAAGATTTCATTTTGAGAATCTCAGATCAAAGGAAGGTGTAATGGATATTAAGATTTTAAGTAAAATTGCAATGATGAAGAAATGAAGCAAAAGCAGTAGGTATGTAAGGATCGTAGCGAGTGGCGTTCTGTAATTTCTTCCTACCCTCATGGGAATAAAGCTTGAGTTTATGTATGAACCTATACAGGGTGTAAGGGACAGCCCTCCACAAATTAACAGGGTGCATTCAGCTCCTTATTGTGAATCATATTCCACCGGAAATTTTCTCAGGAAAAGTTTCATTTTTTTTAACGTTTTTTTGGCTAATATTCCTTTATTTCAATGTAAAATTACATTCTCTGTTTGCAGCACTCCATTTATGTAAATAAAACAGCTAAAATCCAAAAAACAGCAATGTATGTCGAAATACTCTAACGTACTACGCGCGAAATCAGCTGTTCACTTTCTGCATAGCTTCAGAGTTCATCAAACTCACCGCATACTACTTGCATACAATACAATAGAGACAAGCGAGACGCTCCGATTTACCGAGTCGCAACAGTATTGCCAACTTAATAAACCTCAATTTGTGAACGAAAATGTTAGATCAAACTTGGTTCACATAAGAACTCCTCTAATGTTAAATGCAAATCTTTTAGTGCACTTAATTTCTAAAGGAAAAACGCACATAATGTGCCCTTGAGTATTCGTGGTAGGTACATACCTAATTACTTAATTAATTCTACTTTTCAAGCGATCACTGGATCCAGTTTCCAAGCCACCCAAGGGCCTTTTCATGGCTTTACGGCAGCTACCGACTGGTAGTCGAGTCGCGAATCGAACGTAAGCCCTCTGCAATGGAAGCCCAGTCTTCTATCACGCTGGGCTATCACTACTATTAATTTGCTTAACATAAACTTTGAATTAAATTGACAAATTAATCGTTTCATTTCTCCAAAAAAAATAACAGCTCTAACATTTAGTCAAGCTTAAAAATAGTGGTATTTTTGTACAACATTTTTGCAAGAAACATGCAAAATTTTTTGAGTAGTTGACAACACTGTTTTTTTGTGTGATTTTTCGTGTAGTCATTAGTACAGTTTAGTTGTCCTGCGACTGTGTCCTGCGCAGTATCGCTCGCTGTTGTTCGCGCAGTCGCGTCGTGAAGTTTACGTACTTACCCATTTGTGTTGTTGTCTGTGAGAAATGGCTACACGAGCACTAAGCTCGTGAATATGGCGAAATGATAATGTGCTACGGGGAAGCTCGGGGAAATGCCAGGGAAGCGCTCAGAAATTACATCGATAGGTATCCTGACCGTCGGCATCCATCAGACTCCCGGATAATTACCAATGTCTATCAACGAGTGCTAGATAACCAGCCCATAGTTCCCAATCAAGAAGGCGCCGGAAGACCACTTCGCGGTGCAACTGTAGAAAGAGTTTTAGACCTGGTCCGTCAAAATCCACGCCTAGGCACACGCACTGCAGCTCGACTATTGCGCCGGAATCATGGAGCCCGCGTCTCACACTTTTAGACTTCTTTTTGTGGGGCTACGTAAAGGAAAAAGTGTTTGTTAGTGCATGTGCGAGTGAGGAAGAAATGCGAGATTGAATCACAGACACATTCCAGCAGCTGCGCTACAGCTGCAACGAAGATCCCAACTTGCTGACCCGCTTGCACGGGGAGACCCTGCGCCGTGCCAATGTGTGTGAAGGTCTCGGTGGAGGTCATTTCGAGCCGTATCTCATACGACCGGAGCGATTCTAAGGTAGGATTAATTTTTGATACCTATTGAAATAAGACTGATTGATTTACATTATTTTTCTATGTAATAAGCATTGTACTTATGGTAAAAACACATAACGCTCCTTTTTTAACTTGCCGCAGTCGGGTAAAAAAACGAAAACCACTTCAACGTTAGTTGTAGCTATTGTTTGGCACAAAATTAACTCTAGTGCTTATTATTTTGTTATCTTTACTCGCTTTACCAAAGCGGAATTCCCGCTGTGTGAAAGGGCAGCTAATGAGAAGCCTGAATGCATGTTTGCAAGTACTTAGTATTTTTTTATTTTTATTGACTGTTTGTTTCGTTAAGTTTTAGACTGTTGTTGGTTGAGCGGAAAATACTTTTGTATTAATTTGTTTAAAAATGCCTCGCAGACGATACAACGTTTTACGTAGGCAAGCCAGAAAAGATAAAGGTTTTTGAGGGAATACAGCCATCATCGTAAACACAAAATAAAAACATTATTCCTTATTTCATAAAACCTACTTATTTTATTTTTCATTGAACCCTACCCGTACTTGACAAACTGACCAATAAGTAGGTACCATACACCACTTTAAACATCTTTCAGTTATAAAAATAATTAAATGAAGGCTAAATTATTGTCGCTTTTACTGTACCTGCGCGTAAGTATCTACCTACTCAACTAACTTGTGCACTACGCTGTCGCTAGTTTAAGCCAAGTGGCGCGAGAATTGACCCCGTGGCGGGTGGGGCAGCCGAACACTCACTGCGCTACCGTTCGCTACGTGCGTTTTGCCACGGAAGCAATACATTGCGTGCGAGGTAATAAAACAAATCAGGTTTATTGGATTCCCATAACGTTCCTGAAATAATTTCATGTACCGGTCATCTTAGTATGATGTACTGAATTCACCCTATCAATCTGCGGAGGGCTGTCCCTTACACCCTGTATACTGGGTGATTTTTTAATGACCAGCCAAATTTTCACAGGGTGTTCTACCCATGAATATGAACAACTTTCACTATGGGACCAACTTTGAAATCACGAAAAAAAAACTAGCGGTTTCCTACAAAAGTTCAATACCTACTCGATCAAAATGTATGAAACAGCTGATATTTTTTTTACGATTTCAATGTTGGTCCCATAGTGAAAGTTGTTCATATTCATGGGTAGAACACCCTGTGTAAATTTGGCTGGTCATTAAAAAATCACCCTGTATACAATATCTATGATATAACCGAACCGGTAACTGGTACATCAATAAACAAGTTATCAATTCATCTTAGTGTTTAAGGTTCCGTACCCGAAGGGTCCAAATCCCATAGTGCTGTCAATCACGTGTCCGTGTGTCCGTCGTCTGTCAACTTTTCACAGTATAAGCATCTTGTTGACTCAAGCCATACAAATTGTCAAAAAACATTTTGACTGACCCTATCAAATGGGGTATTGTTGTTTAGAACTCGTTAAGTAGATAAATCTTACATTTTTGTTTTAAAAAATATTGGTTAACAAAGGAATGAAAAACCACCAAAAACAGCTTTTTTTTTTAAATTTGTTCCAATGAATTTTTTAACTTCTCATTGACCTATGAACTTGAGGTGATAATGTTTATTATTACCTACGTATATTTTACTAGCAAATACCAATATATTGATAAATCAGATTTGGTACGGAACCCTAAATGTGCAAAGTCCGACACGCACTTGACCGGTTTTTTTTGTGCACGTGTCTAAATTAGCTTTTTCGTCACGTATATACTCGTAGAATAAACCTACACCTACAGTATATCTGTGTCTAGGCATATTATAGAACACTTTTGCCCGCGGCTTCGCCTACGTGGATGTCGGAAATTATCCTACGGGAATCTACAACCGGGATAAAAGAGTATCCTATGTGTTAATCTAGGTTATAAACTATCTGTGTGCCAAATTTCGTCCAAATCCGTTCAGCCGTTTTTGTGTGATTGAGTACCAAACAACATCTAAACATACAAACTTTCATATTATTTATAATATTAGCAGGTTTTAACATTCATACCAATATGTTTATCTATAACTAACAAGGTATGCAATTTGTAGCCGAAACAATGGGTTATTGATGGGATTAAACCGAACAAAGGAGTAATTTGTATGCAAGCATTACCTGACGTGATTACCAAAATGGCGAGGGGTGGCATCCCTCCATGTTTGTCCGCTACCCTCGTTTACGCAGGAAAAAATAACGTTTTGATGCCTATCGACGATTTATACGAATTGACAGTTCTCTTTTTGAAAGAAAATTGGGCTCCCAAAATAAATATTTGGAGGGAAACTCGGGAAATTGATTTTTATTATTTGGTTTTTAGATGCATTTGTAAATTAGGGATCGGTTTATTTATATAGGTATTTGGAGTGCCTTTGAGAGTTTTCCATATTGAAAAATAATTGGATTTAAAGTTCGAGAGTCGATTTTGTGTTGGAAGGAAAATAAACCATCAGTAGCTGAATGTAGTCTGGCCAATAACTCAAATAAATGTTCGAGTAGTCTGGCGACTTTACAGCCTCAAAACATTTTGCATATAAAAAGGCAAGGAGAGCTCCAATTAGTTTCTGCTTGTTTTTGAGTACGAAACTAAAACCAAAGATGGCATTTTTTTTCTTTTTTGCAATTTCCTAAAATATCGCTTAGTGCTGAGATGTTGAACTTAACTTAGAGTGATACGTAGATACTTATTTACTTAAATAAAAATTTATATTTATTTATTAAAACTTAATGCACAAGTAAAAAAATACTGCACAAAGGTGGACTTAATATCTACGGAATTTTCTACCTGTCAACGTAAGAAGATGCAGAGACAACATACACGATAGATAAGCTCACTTACGTATGCGATGAGACTATACTCTTATGAATTTTATACTGAATCTCTTCTGCGTTTTATTCCGCTTTATAGATTAGGTGTCGAAAAGTTTTTTGAAAGAGAAGAAAATGTCCATTTGTTTTCTATATGTTTTTTAATTTTTTAGGGTTCCGTACCTAAAAGGGAAAAAAATGGAACCCTTATAGGATCACTCATTGTCCGTCTGTCTGTCTGTCAGTCTGTCAAGACCATTTTTCTCAGGAACGTGTAGAGGTATCACGTTGAAATTAATATCGAATACGTAAGTCTATGGTCCCTCGGAGCTCTAAAATCAAGCTTTTAAGTCAACGCAATAAAAAAAAACGACCATTTGTGTGACATATTTTGATCCTCGCAAGTAAATCAAAATCTATGGGGACTCCCCGTTGACGTAGAAGAGTAGTTCTTCAAAAAGTATTCTCTGCGTAGCTTTCGTGGCGAATTTTTTTTTAGAGTAATCTTCAAATAAATTGACACGCATTTAGGTCGTTGTAAAAATAATAAGTGCAATTTTTACTATATGTAAATCGGTGCATAAACTACTGAGATATTCTATTTTGAAATTTTGGTTCCCACGAAAGTTACGAAAGACGCCACAAACGTTACAAACGTATTTTCTACAAGCAAAACATCTTTTTTTCTACAAGCAAAATCCTTATTTTTTCTCAAATTTCCTGTCGATTGAACTTTATAAAATGAAATACTTATTATTTATGCATCAACTTGTATTTGAGATCAACATAGTGCTTTGAGATCAGCTTATTATTACTATTTAGTAACTTAGGTTGTTAATTTAGCTTTGGTCCCAGTAATTACTCTGTAAAATTTACATCATAATCATCATTTCAGCCGAAAGACGTCCACTGCTGGACATCGGTCTCCCCAAGCACCGCCACTTCGACCGGTTCTAGGCATCCCGAATCCAGTGGATTCCTGCAGCCTTTACAAGGTCATCGGTACACCTTGTGGGAGGCCTTCCAACGTTAAGTCTTCCAGTATGCGGCCGCTATTCTAGAATCTTTTGGCCCCATTGGCCATCTGTTCTTCAAGCAATGTGCCCTGCCTACTGCCACTTAAGTTAAGCAATTCTTCGGGCTATGTCGGTTACGTTCGTTCTACTGCGGCTCTCTTAATTTATGATTTGATCACCTAGGAAAACTCCAAGCATAGCCCTCTCCATTGCCCTTTGGGTGACTTTTAGCCTTTTCATAAGGCCTTTCGGAGAGATAACCACTCTGTCTCACCCCTGGCTGCAGAAGGATAGGTTTCGAGGTCCATTCCTGGAGTCGGACTGTCATAGTGGCGTTTTCGTACAGGCACTTCAGCACCTCAATGTACCGATAGTCAAGACTGCAGTACAGCCCATGCCTTGATCGAATCGGAGGCTTCAGTCTTCTGTATAACATGTCGCAGCGTATGTATGTAGTCCACGGTGCTATAGCCTTTACGGAATCTGTCTTGTTCGGGAGACTGGAAGTCGTCAAACCTGTAGCCTTTACGGAATCTGGCTTGTTCGGGAGGCTGGAAGTCGTCAAACCTGCGTGCGAGACGGTTTGTGGTGACTCTTGAAAACAGAATAATACCATACTTAAAGAATAATACCACCACACCTCTGTTCCATGCTTGCGGCGTTTTGACCTCGAGTATGACGGAATCAAACAGCCTCCGGAGAGCCTAAAGAACGGGTTTTTTTAAAATACTTTTAGCAGACAACCACTCTACATAATAAAATTCATAGGGTATTTTTCTTACTGTCAATAAGCTTATTGGCTAAACAGCACAGGTTGAGGTGAAGTAAACTGTTAAATTGACTACGAGAAAACATACAAACATAAACACATATTACGAGTCGTAACAAGAAAAAAATTTAAGCACATACTCGTACACGCATAAATACTTATACAAATACATAACACCTTTCTTTTGAGATTCGCGACAATCGAGTAAATGCATCAGCGGCGTCACAAAAAATCTGAAGTCATTATATAATGGAGATAATTAACTTTCATGGTGCGCTAGCTGACTTTCGTGGACAAATAACCAGCTCGTGACTGACAACGGCCCGCCGTTCTCTTCTCAAGAGTTTAAAGTTTATTGCGACAGTAATTGTATCAGACATACAACTTCGGCACCGTATAGGCCCCAGGGGAATGGCGCAGCTGAGAATGCAGTTAAAACCGTAAAAAAAGCAATAAAGAGAGCGATGTATGAAGGCGAGGACGTGAACGTCGCCCTAAGCAGATTTCTTTTCCAGTACCGGAATTGTGAACACGTGACGACAGGGGTGTCGCCATCAGTGGCGCTCCAAGGGCGGCGCTTGCGCAGTCGTCTCGATGCGCTGCGGCCGGACGTAGCCGCAGCGGTACGCGCGAAACAAGAGCGTCAGGTCATCCGCGCTTCGGGGGCTGACAGGGAATTCCGCGTTGGGGATGCGGTAATTGCTCGCGATTACACGGCGAGGGGGGACAAGTGGACCGAAGCCACAGTTGTTAAAAAGACAGGGCCGGTGTCATACAAAGTTAGTTTAGGTAACGGGGTTGAGTGGCGTAGACATACCGACCAAATTATTTCAGCAAGTAGCAAAAATAGGTACTCATTATCACGCGTGAGTGACGTGGCCGCAGCCGAGACTACGGGCTCTGGGGCAGCCAAACCGGGGGTCGATAGCGAGGCCGAAGGTGAGATGTTTGAGGACGCATCCAGTGGTGATGGGGATACTAAGGACCCGCCGCCTGAAGGGTCAAAGTCGACGCAGGTTCGACCCGAAGGTCTCCCGTCGTCGGTGTCCCCGCCACCGCTGGGCGCGTCAGCTCGTGCACTGCGTGCGTTCAACCGAGCTAGACAAGCTGTGAATTTGCCACAATAGTCTGATAGGTAGTTATATAAAATGGTTAGTTGTAAGATGTATCTTTTGTGATTAGTGGACTTGATGGGGAGAGATGTGACATCGGTCGGTACACATAACAATTGTATGGTGGTGGGTAGGTTAGTTTTCTTTTGGAATAAACCAGTCTGTCGTTGACCCACGTATTTCATTGACGCAACAATTATGATGCCTAATTAAACACGATCAATTTGATGTATTACATTATATGCTTATGAATAGAATACAAAAGTTATCAAAGTTTTCCGTGAGCGCGAACAGTGTGACGCGCGAAGAACACCGATTTTGCTCCCGTTTTCGACACTAGATATTTTTTTATATAAATATTATAAATAATTTTAGATGTTTATTGTAGAAATTATACACATAAATAAATAAATAGTACTCTGTATTTGGTCCTAAGACTGAATATTTAATAGGTAAGGAATTAAAACCGTGTGACCGCTTTTTGAGGGACCTCGAAGAACTACCCAGAATCATGATATTTGGCAAGAAGCAAGGGTCTCACAGCACAAGTATAAGTAAAGGAAAAAGTCCGAACATCCTTAATTTGTAATTTTATCACATAAAACAATATTTTTTTGGGATTACAAACTGAAAGCAGTTGGAGAATAGACTGTGACTTATATCAATGTATGGAAGAACATGTTTTGCAACTGCAATGTTAAGTTTGTGTTTGAGATAAACTCTTTTCAACTACGGAACTCTCCACAGTGCGTGGTCTGAAAACACTTGGCCGGTTTTTTTATCTTCTATGTTTGGAATGTGAAAAAATATAGTACCTAATACAGCATGCATTTCTATTTGTTCCTAGGTAAACGTGGACCTGGGTACGCATCTCCTTTAGACGCCTTCAAGAATGGGCCCAGAGAGGAACTGCTTTACGTGGTCTGTGTCCAACCAGACCAAACTAAGCAAGACTATTTAGCCACGGTTGACGTGGACCCTAAATCACCGACTTATAGTCAGGTTAGTATTGTAAGGCTATCTTATATATATAAAAGAAAGTCGTGTTAGTTACACTATTTATAACTCAAGAACGGCTGAACCGATTTGGCTGAAAATTGGTGGGGAGGTAGCTTAGAACCAGGAGACGGACATATAGGCTACTCAAAAAAAAAAACGGATAAAACGTGGTATAACAACGACTGAACCGATTTAGATGAAATTTTGTGTGTATATTTGAATGGGTTCCTGGATGGTTTGGAAACACAATTGGACCCGGTAGGTGGCGCTGCAGTCGGGTTCTAGGTTCGTTCAAACAGGACAACGTCTGTCGGGGCCGCTAGTGTTGTGATGTTTGTAAAGTCAACTTATTACGTAGTTAATAAGATAATTATGCAGGCAGCTAGCATTGCCACTTTTTCATCCACGAGACGTGTTCTGAATAATTAAATCTTTCGTATCACATGTGTGTGTCTTGTACCTATGTTATATTAATGTCTGTATACTAAATACGTCTTTTGCTGTGTGTTCTTTGCAGCTTTTAACTACATTAGTACCGACGATTTGTTCCAAAAATATTTAATTATAGTGTAATTAAACCCTGTTCTGGTTAAATTTTATGCAGTCATACATTCATCTGTATTTAAAAAGTTTCAACTTCTCATCACTTTTCCAACAATTATTTTAGTACTTATCTATAACATTATTAGTGATTGAAAAAATATAATTAACGAAAATTAAGGTGATAAAAACTTCAGTTGTCAAATAAAAATCATCTATATATAAAAATCATAATATCAAAACCCTCAATATGTAAGAGGCACTACAAATTGGCTTCCAAACGTTTTCTGATCCATTTGTGTACATTTTCATAATAGAGGTACTTTAACAAGCGAGACGCCTCACTCGCACATAATCTTTCATTATTAAGATTAAGCGATGTGTGATCAAAACAAAATTAAGTATGTTTCTTTGAAATAAAAAGTTTTAAATTTAATTTTTTTTTTTTTTTTTTTTTTGGAACAAGGTATAAACAGAGTGCAATCCCCTTTTCTCCCGTGGGTATCGTAAAAAGCTATGACAGTATTAATCGAAATAGAAGGGTTGTAGCAAACAGGTAGGTAGTATATGTAAGCTAATAACACAACATACACCAATCCATTAGCTAAGCCTACAGCATGGCGATGATAACTTTGAAGCCAACGGCTTAAGCCATGACGTTTTAAGCCAAGAACACTTTGCTACGTCCGTGAATATCGTACGAGTTCGGTAACATCGTCCGATATTCGAAAGGCATCGGAAGGATTTAATTGATTACTTTAACCTCTTAACCCGAAGCTTGTGATAACTGTGGAAACAAATTATTATAATACAGGTTAAACCCGAAAAGGGATGAAATAGAGATGTGAAATTAAAGGGAACTGCCAGTTGCATTTCATTGGGATAATAATAATTTAAGCCGCGTTGTTAGCTCAATAATCACAAAAATTGGTTTCTTGGATTGTTGAGTATGACGTAACGCAATGAAACTATCTAACGCAAAAAATACAGTGGACAGAGAAGGGTTTAAAGAAAAATGTTAACCGAATAGAATAGTAAAAATTAGTTTAATATTCCCAATAAAAAATTTGGAAGTTGCTCCACAAAAATAAACTTTGGCGTTGAACATCTCTGTTCATTTTTAAGAATTTAATAGAATTAGCATTTTTTTTAAATTTTAACCTTATAATTATTTAATTTGTTGTGTATATTCTGAATAATCTAAAGAAAACCCGGAAAATTAATGCACATTCGCAGCTTAGTCACATCTCGGCAACACAAACATTCTTTCAATTTTCAACCTTATTTCAAGCCAGCTAATGGTGACAATAATTACGCGGTTGTGTGCCGTTTAAAATCGTAGTCAGTCCACGTCCAGTCTTAAGACTCTAACGTATCGTTAGCAAATAAATTATTTCTATTTCTATGTATATTACAGTTCTCTAATCTTTTGCTGGCAGAAGCACTATAGAGGTTATAAATTCACTAGGATATATTTCCTATTCGACACTAAGAATTTACGATCTAGGAACATAATGGAAACTGGAAAGGTTTCGGTTTATTGAGGCGTAAATCAGTTTAACTTGTGAATAACAGCTATTTTTCATGTTGACTGCACTTTCCTTCTATCTAACTATACAGACAGGGTGTATCAGAAAGGTGTGTTCAAACTTAAGGATTTGGTAAAGACCATCAAAGTGAACACCTTTCTCCATAGGACCAACATCGAATCGAGAAAAAATTATCTATTTATTTATTAGCTCTCATGCACATCACACATTTTACAATATTACTGTCAGTTTTTGTACATAAACCCTGTCGGGCGCTGGAAAACATAATGTTGGTTTGCTGTTGAGTTTGTAGAACAAAACAAAATTAACATAAAAATATAATAAGATAACATAAAATGAATTAACATAATTTCAGAAAAATAATTAGTTAGGTCTACCTGTAAAAATAAAAACAAAATCAAATACACACAACACACAATACACACACAGTAGCACAGATACAGTCTTTAAGTCAGGCGGTATTAATTTAGTCGGTAGGTAGTCAAATTAATTAATCAATTATCAGCTGTCCCGTACATTATTATTTGGGTCGTATTGTGGTAAGTATTGAAGTTTCGTACGGGACAGCTGACAATTTTTTTCTCGATTATGATGTTGGTGAAGTTGTCCCATGAAGAAAGTTGATTGAAAGTTGAAGTTTGATGGTCTGTACCCACGGAGTAAAGAAAGAAGCTGTACCACACCTTTCTGATACACCCTGTATATAAGGTGTATCTGTTCATACACGAAATCTCGTAAGGGGTCATTGTACTCATCATTATAAACAACTTTTACTATCGGACCAAACAAATCAATATCGAAAAAAAAATCTGCTGTTCAGTACATTTATCTACATCAAACTCGTCAAAATGTAGGGAGCAGCTGATTTTTTTTCCCGATTTCAGTTTTTGTCCCATAGTAAAAGTTGTTCATAATGATGAGTACAGTGACCCCTTAAGAGATTTCGTCTTTGAACAGATAGGTACACCTTTTATACACATTATTAAGTGAAGTCACTTTTTATGTCTGTCTGTGTGACCGCATCGTTCTGCTAAACTACGTAACGGGGTTTGGTTCGGTTTTCACCATCAGTTAGAGTTTATCCGGTTTATGTTGCATAATTATGGTAAAGGATTCTTGATGTTTTGTCAAGCGGTAAAAACCCAAAGCAGGGGCGAGTTGCTTGTTCAATAGTCATAAAAAGAAAGTTTAAAATAAAATTATAAGCTACATAAAGCCTCCTCTGGTTTCGAGTTAGTGGTTTTAAAACATCTTTTCAAACCAGACATAAATACCATAATCTGGCTAAACCGCGGGATTTATAAAAAAAGTTTTAAATATTTCGCGACCAATATTCAGCTTATCCTATGAGAGTGTCATATTAACCAAAGTAAACAGTTTTTGCCTGTATGATAAACTTACTTAATTGATTGAAATATTGAAGTTCTTAAAAGGAAGCCAAATAACTTATAAATAAACTAGGTATACCTATAGTGGAAAAAGCAACTCGACTAAATAAGTCAATATAATATTTCACTATGCAGGATAAGAGTACCTATACACATTCAAATATACATACAAATTCACATAGGTAATATGATTATAAATTCAACATTATGATGTACAGTACAACAATTTTCTTAATGTCTGTCGGAAAACTTCGTGTTTCGTTAGTCGTGGGAATTCTCTCAATTGCCAAGCTATTTTATGTATAGAAGTTTGACAATCTACATTTGTAGAATGTAGGTATTATGCAAATTACTATACCTACATAAACACAAAGTTAAACACGAACTAATAGAAATCTGACGACTGACGAAACACGAAGGGAAAATAGTTGTACTGTAACTAATATTTTTGTAACAATATAATTTAAAAGAGTGTCCATGGGGTGTCTGCCAGTTATTATTTAAGGTAGGTGCCTAATACGCTTTGGGATGGGCAACTAGCTTCATATTTCTGACTGACCGACTCCTTGACAGTTCAAAAGTGCCTGTAAATGGTTTAATTGAAATGATGAGTTTCGAGTTCGTACCTAACATAATTATCATGATATGCATAACTATGCAATGGGCTTCATAGTGCATTTATTTACTAAACATGTATATATGTAGGTACTGTTAACCCCTCCCGATCCGGAAGAAGAGGCAGTCTGGTTCCGGAATAGTATGGCTTTGATTTGCGACGCTTCTATGCCCCGCGTCAGGTGCGCTCAGCGTCCTGGTGCGGTCTACTGGTGGTCGGAAGATATCGCGCAGTTGCGTGTTGTCTGTCTGAGATCCCGACGCCAGTATCAGCGCACCCGACGCAGACGACAGCCGAGAGCAACGGAAGAAGAAATAGCCAGAGACTACAGAGTATACCGGGAGGCGACAATGGATCTCCAACACGCTATTGCGGATGCCAGGTCAAGATCTTGGCGAGAGCTTCTCGAGGGGTTGGACAGGGATCCATGGGGAAGACCTTATAAGTTGGTCATGGCCAAATTACGTCCATGGGTCCCCCCTATCACAGAAACCATGGACCCAGGTCTACTGGAGAGGATCGTAAACACGCTCTTTCCAGTAGTTAGGGACAGTCCTTCGCCTCTCTTGTCTTCTTCAGACTGGTCTGAAGAGTTGGGTGTGACAGAAAGTGAGTTAGACCGAGCCGTGAGACGTTTGGGTGCTCGTAACACCGCGCCGGGCCCGGATGGTATCCCTGGTCGGGCTTGGGTTCTGGCATTGGCTGCTTTGGGGGACCGCCTAAGACGGCTATTCAACAGCTGCCTCCGTTGGGGCGTGTTCCCCTCCGGCTGGAAGGAGGCCGTATTGGTCTTATTGAGGAAGACAGGCCGGGATTCAGAGTCTCCCTCTGCATACCGTCCCATTTGCCTGCTCGACGAGGTTTCCAAACTATTCGAAAGAATAATTGCCGAAAGACTCGTCGGGCATCTATCACGTGTGGGTCCCGACCTCGCTGATTGCCAGTATGGCTTCCGGCAGCAGCGTTCTACTGTGGATGCAATCCTGCGCGTCCGGTCGCTTTCGGAACAGGTGGTGTCCCGAGGTGGGGTGGTGCTGGCGGTAAGTTTAGATATCGTCAACGCTTTCAACTCTCTGCCTTGGGATGCGATTAGGGCGGCACTTGTACATCATAGAGTGCCTGCTTACCTACAGTGCATCGTCGGGGCCTACCTTCGCAACCGGCACATTCGATATGTGGGTCGGGATGGTAGCGTTCATCGCAGGGAGATTACGTGTGGGGTTCCGCAGGGGTCAGTTGTAGGTCCTTTCCTGTGGAATCTCGCTTACGATGTGGTCCTGCGTGTTGACCTCCCCGTTGGCGTAAATGTCGTTTGTTACGCGGATGACACCCTGGTGTTGGCCGGCGGGAACACTTTCGAAGAGACCATACAACTTGCCGAGCTTGGAGTGGCAAAAGTCGTGGCGGCAATCCGCGGGCTGGGTTTAGAGATAGCGCCTAATAAAACTGAGGCGCTTTGGTTCCACAAACTACCGAGGAGCAGAGAGCCACCCAGCTCGTTGATCAGAGTTGGAAATGTGCATGTCCAGGTGAGTCAATACATTAAGTATCTCGGCCTAACCTTGGACGGTCGGTGGGGCTTTGAAGAGCACTTCGAGCGTCTGGTTCCCCGCGTTGGGAAGGCAGTGGGTGCTTTGCACAGACTGTTGCCCAACCTCGGGGGACCTCGAGAAGAAGTTCGCCGCTTATACGCGGGTGTCGTGCGGTCAATGGTCCTATATGGGGCACCTGTTTGGTCAAATAGGCTGTCAGGCGTCCGACGCTGCAGGACCAAGATCAACGGCCTGCAGCGGAAAATGGCTATTCGTATCGCACGAGGATACAGAACTGTATCCTTTGAGGCGGCAACTCTCCTGGCACGCTTCCCACCGCTGGACATCTTGGCAGATATGGACGCAAGGGTCTATAATCGAATCCGTGACATCCGCCAAAGTGGTAATGGCGTGCCAGGAATTGCTGTTGTACGGCTGAGGCGGCAGGAACGGCGACACGCGCTCGAGCGGTGGCGTGAGCGGCTACAACAGCCGCAATATTCGCGTAAGCGCGTTGTCGAAGCCGTCCTGCCGCATTTCGAAGCCTGGCTGAAAAGAGGAGAACGCATCTCTTATAGGCTCACTCAGGTGCTGACCGGGCACGGTTGCTTCGGTGAGTACCTGAATAAGATTGGGCGAGAGGCCACGGCAAATTGCCACCATTGCGGAGGCGGCTTGGATTCCGCACAGCACACGCTCGAGGAATGCCCTGCGTGGGCTTCTGAAAGACGGGTCCTAGTCACCAGGATCGGGCGAGATTTATCTCTGCCAGCAGTAGTTGGGTCAATGCTGGCGGAGTCGGAGAACTGGAGGGAAATGACCTCCTTCTGTGAGACCGTGATGGTTCAGAAGGAGGCTGCCGAGCGGGATCGTGAGAGAGCTAATCCCGCTCGGAGGAGAAGGCGTCGGAGAGGCAACCGCCTCGATGCCTAACACGCCGAAACCCCACCTGCATCCGGTAGGCGGGAATTTGGGGTCACGGGCGCTCAGAGTGGGGACTCTGTCCGTCCACTGAGTGACCTCAGGGAAGACGGCGCACAGTGGTCATGTGCTGCCTTGCATATTTGCATAGTTAGGTTTCGGAGAGATCCCTTTACAGTCTCCCCAGAGATGTGCCCTAACAGGCGTTGCACAGAGGGGGTTCCGGATTGGTCTTTTGAGAGGTAACGGTGCCCCTTCCATGTGCAGATGATGACCACCGGGGTGGTTTTAGTGAGGTAAAAATCCCACACTCCCCGGTCTTTTCCCCAAAGCCCGGGCGCCTTTTGAAGGTTTCCCCCCGACAACAAAAAAAAAAAAAAAAAAAAAAAAAGGTACTGTTAACCCCTCAAGTGTCTGAGTTTGGCTAATTTTAGACCCAAAACCCCAGCGAGTGGGGAGGGTTGGGGGTTAGTTGCGAACCCCATAGGTTCACAACTACTGACAATGATATTTTTTCCATCGGATGATGTTTTTTTACGTTTATATATATGTGATCTAAGCTTATATACCAATTATGTAAAGTTTTGTCCTTTTGCACACTTTGGGTGCATTTGACACGCGGGGGGGGTGAGGGGGGGTTAGCTACGAACTCCATAGGTTCACAACTAATGATGATGATTGGTTTTCCATCGGATGATGTTTTTTTACATTTATATCTATGTGATATAAGCTTATATACCTAACAAAAAAAGGGTTTTTCTTATGCACACATGGGGTGCATTCGACACTTGAGGGCTTAATCATCGGATGTAATTAATACGATATCTAACGTATAAACAATAACGCATAAAATAATAACGCATTAATTATAATCGCACGATTCACTTCCTCATCCAAAGAAAATATCTTACTATACAACATTTCCCACGAATACCCACGAAAAATTATCCACGCAAAACGTTATCCGAACCCATCTCAACAAGCCGTTCAGAAAATAATTACTTCTCCAAAAGCTGTCCACACCGGACACAATATCTTGGAAAAATACGGGATACGAGCTATATTCCCGACAAGAAAATAGCAATTACGCACTACTTTTGTATTAGCGAATAAAACCTTACATCCAGCCATTTAGTCGGGCAATGTCGCAAGGCAATAACGTACCAGTAATCCTGGGATTTCAGGATTCAGTAGGAAGTATTATTGTGTACTTTGCCATTGCAATACAGGCGAGACTAAATTAACAAGCGGAATGCAATATATTGCCCGGGATTTGTAGCCGGGATTATGGGATTCCTTTTAGATGTTCTAAAGATTTTTTTTACTCTGTGATTAAAAGGAATATTTTCTTTTAGCTAGAGCGTAGAACATCTTGGAATCCAGTTAATATTAGCTACAGTAGTACCTACACTGCGAGCAGTAGAGCTCTTGAGTGCAAACTTTTTTGCAACAATTAATATACCAATATAAACGGGATATTTACCATATTTTTTATTTCATCTGATCTTTACCAATTTTTTATGAGAACAACTTAAAGTCCGGTCAAGAATGAGTCGGTCATAGAATAATTTCCGATTTTTCTCTATGCAAACTTCGGAGATAAGGAGAGGAGAACGGTATTTTTTTTACATTTTTCATCAAAAATCGAAAACTATGCGGCCTAGAAAAAACAAAAAAAAATGTTTGAGAATGTGCAAACAGCGCTCTTTCATATGATTACATGTCCTAGTAGTCCCACTTCGGATTTTTAAGACCCCCTTTCAGTCCTTGTTGCAACAAAAACTTATATTTTTATTTCTTTCTTATTTGCAAAATAGTTGGGCAAACGTCATATAAAACTATTCCAAATCTCAAGTTGATAGCATTAGTAGTTCTTGAGATATCCAGCTGTGACAGACAAACAGACAGACTGAGTCACACCATAAAGGTTCCTTTTTACCATTTTGGTACGGAACCCTAAAAAAGAACCATCGTAATCGGATCTCATAAGGCGGAGATATGAAGTAGCCTTATTGCCCCTTTTTGGGGGAAGTCTTTCAATCAAACATCCCCGACGACAAAAAATTCTAGAAAGTCGTAAAACCTGTATACCAAGTTTCGTCCAGATAGGTTGTAAAATACGACCTGTAGAGGAGTAGCAACAAACTGACAGACGAAAGCACATTTTGTCAGACTTGAAGCAGAGTAGACGATTCACTCGCTACGCTCGCTCAGTCATTAAATTCGAAAGTGAGTTTGTTTGTTTGTTACGCTTTTACGTTTAAACGGCTGAACGGATTTGGATGAAATTTGGCACCTAGGCAGACCATGACCTGGAAAGGACATAAGCTACTTTTCATCCTGGATCAAGACAATGTCGCGGCAACAGCTAGTTTACAATAAATTCCTAGAAGTTGTTGTTTGCTTCACAAAGAATTTAAATACTGTTTTTGTTTCGTTGCAAAACTTCATAAGATAAACAGTTTTCAGAAACGATGGTTAGTAATAACATCGCTTCTGAGAAATATGTTCTATTTTAGTGTGTTTACGATTAGGTATCCACCTAAGTACCTACTAATAGGCAGGTATATTAATGTATTTCGGTAGTAGGTAGGGAGGTATACTAATAGGCACGAATTTTCCAAGGACAGTACCTTATTTGGATATCGTAGATTCAAATAAATACACGCCTACTAACTTTGTCTGGTACCTAGGTAACTTAAAGTCAAACTAACAAGGACAACACTCTAAGTTTATGATTTTCTTTCACAATTTATTGTTTACCAACTAAAAATTCCACTAAACAATATTGTTATTCTATCATAATTTTCATAAATTTTCATTAAAACCATATTGACACCAACTGGGAACCTAACTTTATTCTAAAATACCTGGTCGACCATTCGGTTAGAAATTCGTTTTCTCTATTTTCAGCCGTTTTTTTTTTCTGCTCGAGTTTTCCCAGATATGATACGTGTTACATCTATCGGTGATACTCATTAATCTTGTCGCATCAACAAAAATGATACACGATATAGTAGTTCTATTTTCGATTTCAAAATCGTTCGAATTAACGTTACGTTTTCTCCGCGCATTCGTGCTAGGAGCTTAAGTGTATTCCAAATAACAGACTATAGAATATTCTAACCCTCCGATTCGTTCCAGGTGATTGCACGTACTCACACCGGCAGTACCGGCGACGAGCTTCATCACAGTGGCTGGAACGTTTGCTCCAGTTGCTATGACGACCCCTCTCTCAAGAGGGACCTCCTTATTCTGCCTGCTTTGAAGTCTTCGAAAGTTTTCGTCGTGGATGTTGGCTCGGACCCTCGGAAACCAAAGATGCATAAAGTAAGTGGGGACTGAATACTTTGTTCTCTTGAGTGGCTATAGTAAAATCTTACTTTTTGTCAAAGTCACTGATTGGCTCAGAAATATGTGAAATGGTACAGTATGACATAACTAAAAAACCGAAAAGTAACACCAATTACAGCTTATCCACTCTGAAATGATGCGCCTCCCTACTTAAGTTAAGCGTCCACGAGAAAATAACTTAGTGCTAACCTAAAATTATGAAACATTTGTTCTAGTCGCGTCCAAGTGAATAAGCCTGAATGGACATAAAAGTACTCGTATATATTAATTAATTGCTTACTTTCCTAATTCTGTAATTAAATATATCTACTATAATTTTAATTAATTAATTTTACTAATTTATAAGGGACTAGCTAATAACAATATTCAATTTTTTGTCAAAGTCACCGAGTCCGAGTCAGTATAAGTATTAACGAAAATGTTTGTGAAGTATGATTTAAATGACAATTATTTTATTACCAATTAATCTTTGACATTCTATAATTCTCAATCTTTAACTCGTTTATTAATTATTTTGCATGCAATTAATACAATTGACTGTATGGACAGCTATACATGAGGACGTTACATCAAAACCATTGTAACATTATTATACCATGTTTATAGCAAATAAAGATTATCTTATCTTATCAGACAAGATTTCTTTAGATTATTACTAGCTTTTGCCAGCGGCTCTATCCACGTGGATGTCAGAAATTATTTCGGGATAAAAAGTAGCTATATATGCTATTCCAATATGTGCTATTCCAGACTATAATCCATCTCTTCGCCAAATTTCATCCAGATCTGTGGAGCCGTTTTGGTGTGATTGAGTAACAAACATCCATCCATCTATCCGTCCATCCATGGTTTCGCATTTATAGTAGTAAGATTTGAATGTTTGAAATAAAAATATATCATAATGTCGAATTTCATCAGGTCAAAACAACATTGCATTTGTCAACCACAAACCTACATCATTAATGTATATTTTCGCGTAAAATCAACAACGACAAAAGCTTCAAAATGTGATCAGTGACATGTAACTCATAACTCATTATCACACATAACATATTAATTGATGCGGAAATAATTAAACCAATTTCTATACCAACATTTTTTCCGTTGTATCATCATGATAATAATTACAAAGTAGCTAGGTACAGTCACGAGCATAAGTAAGTAAGTATAAATACCTTACACTTACGCAAGATTCAAAAACCATTTTCTCTTAGTGTGATTTTTTTTTCACGACACATCGCGTTTGAATTTTACGTAGGTAACTGTAAGATATTAATTATGCTCGTGTCTGTGCCGAAATTTCCTTCTCTACAGTTTTAATACTCCAAAGAACATTAGGTTCTTCCCAAAGTACTAGTCTAGTCTAAGTTTCTCTATAAAAGTAGTAAAAGTCACAACCCACGTTCAGCTTTGCTTCGCCCTCATCTCCATATAGCGTTATGACCCTAATAGCCTTGATTGATACTTGAACTATCACGGAAAGATTACCAACTAAGTGCTTCATATTATTTTTCGAGTTCTTTGCAAATATGCGCTGTAAGACCGAGTTTTATTAGAAGTACATTAGGTTGCTATTTGTATACAAAATTTAAATTTGAAATTTATCGTAGGTACAGTTTAGTTGGTTAGTTGTTTTCTATCAGTAGCAAGGCTATTTGATTTAGCTGACTGAAAAATATTCATAAACTATCGATTTCTGTTATTTGCTACACAATCTAAATTTCACTCTGTAACTTTCAGAAGTAGCCAAAATTAAAAAAAAAAACTAAAAAATAAAAAACGATCTAGCTTACCCATATCAGAAAACTTATATATATATAAAAATAACTTAGACATTTCAAAGTTTTAGAACAGTCAGCAGAATAGTCAGTGTATAAGAAGAATTTAGTATTTTTTTAGTTTATTGACAAGCACAACCGTTAAATTCACCTTTATAATGTTCGAATCTTAAACGGACTCGCTAAATAGCTCTAACCAAACTGTCAATATCCTACCTAAACGTTGAGTAAGCATAGAATGGATGTATATCCGCAAAGAATCCATCTCCCTCGGAGCAGTAAATAAACTTCCTTGCCAATACCTTGAAAGTATACGTTTAACAATGGGTGTAAAGGTATAGAAGAGTTTAGACAACACAAGTGTGGATAAACAACGAGTTTGTGGAACGAGGCCAGAGGTAGGAATACAGTCGATGTAGTTCTATGTGGACTTGGTTTGATTTATGTTACTTACTGTTTTTGTGACCGAATTAAAATGTCTCAGAATTCGGTTTCTGTAAATTCCACTCTATGACGGCACAATTTCGTTCTACTATATGATGATTTTTATATACTACCAGCAAAAAAAGAGTTGACTGCAGAGATAGCATTTTCTGGCTTGAACCTAGGGACTAGAACAAGACATTCCCCAGTTTCAAGCCGGAAAATGCTGAAGGTTCTGTTTCTGTAACAAAAAAAATGTTTATCTAAATAAATAAATAAACAAAACAAAGAAAAAACAAAACACAAGAAAGAAAAAAAAATCTAAAACTAAAAAAACATAAATAAGTGCTGGATGTCCACGGACAACATTAATTAGTGGAAAGGCTATGTTTTAGGGTGATTAAGGCATCTACCGATAAATCAATAGCGGACCTAATTTACAGTCTATGCAGGATTCCTAAACGTTCGTCGATCGTAATTTAAATTCTCACACGGAGCACTTATCCGTGTTTTTTCTAGATTGTTTGTTAGATTTATGGTCCAATTTTACGATCAGCTTGGCAACCAAGCGTCCGCACGCAAGATTGAAGAGTAAACAATTTGTTTTTGTCCTTAAAAATGCAGTTGCGGTCGTACGAACTTCGGAAGTTTGTACGTGCTTTACTGAAATGGTAGAGAGAGGCTGGTCATAAAACTGAATTTTTATGTCAACAGATCTGGGTAAGTTTTTTAATTCTTGCCTTTTTATGTTTCGGATTTTCCGAGGCAACTACAACTTTATTGCGAGAGCGTAAAAACTGAAACAAAAGGCTGTTCCCGAAGTAAATTGTTATTTTACGCTGAATGCAGATTTACGAATCAATTTATAGGCAGAAATCGAATCAGGAAAAAGAGACTGCTGTTCAATTCCGTTGATTGAATTTGTTTGATTTTCTTGAGTGATAATGCAAAGAATCGCGTGAAAACATAAATGCTGAAAGCGTGTTGATTCTCTTTTATGTCGATGAAGCAATTGGTTTTAAGGATAGGCTTAACACATTTATCTGCAAAATCCTAAAGGCTCCATATACATTACTTTCGTTTGATGAACTCAAAAACTGCAAATGTCTAAGTCTCAACCATTACGACCTCAAACGATTGTGACCCTACAACAGAAATACTAAAGTTCTTTTTGAAAGCATTTGGATGTTCCAAATTATTTGGATTCAACAACAACAAACCCAAACATAAATAAAACTAAGTAAAATAAACAACATCAAAACTTATTTTCTAGTCGAGCGTCTATTTAACTTGATAAAGAATAAAATACTTCACTACATTATTAAAATGCAATTTTATTTAATATAACCTCGCTCCAAGTAAGCGTTGGGTAAATAAAAACGCCAATTTCTTCATAAATTGCATATTACATAATCTTGCTTGCTTCAAAGGGATTCTTGGTTCCATCAAATACCCTGCTAAAAGTAGGTACATATTTTGTTTTTATTATATAAATATGTGAAGACAATATTTATTTTCTTGGAATACGGTAAATCTTCCGCAAAGAGAGGAGGCCTTACATCCCAGCAGTGGAAACATTGTAGGCTGATTATGACTATGATAGTAGGGTAAATAAATTAATATAGTTAAGCTATTTGATGAAAGTTAAGTTTATGATTTCAGTTATAAAAGTGTAGGAGGGTTGTAAAGCCTCTTTTTCACGATTGAATCTCCTATCAAAAGTTCTTAAGGCGACGATAAACGAGTTTTAATGATTTTAAACTGAAAATCACGACCAAACGAGTAGTGTTAATGATCTGGAAAAAAATACTTGCCTAATTATGATAAATTAGAGCATTTTCTTAATATCTTTATATGTAAATATTTTAGATTATGTTTATTTAGTGTAACTAATTTGTAAAGTTATGTCTAACGCGGAAAAAAAACTGAGAATCACGCAAAAACTATCAAGCGTATTTTTATGAAACCTTCACCATTTTAAAGATAATATAATTTATTGACCCAGCGAGCGAAGAGAGCGAAGCGTTTTTGCTTCAAGTCTGGTAAAATTTGCCTTCGTCTGTCAGTTTGTTGTTACTCCTCTACAGGTCGTATTTTATAACCGATCTGGACGAAACTGGTATACAGGTTTTACGAATTTATAGATTTTTTTTGTCGTCGGGGATTTCTGATTGGAGGGGTACTTCCTCCAATAAGGGGCAAAAGGGGCTACTGGATAACTCCGCGTTACGAGATTCGTTCTCCATGGTTTTTTATTTATTTGAAACGTAGTCATTTTAAATAGGTCTAATAAAAATTTGGTGAAGATCTGATGAGGATCTTCGGCGTGATAAGCAGAATAGCTCCTCAAAATGCAGTAAATTGCTGTTTTAGATTTCTACCAGTGTAATCAGTCTTATAATTACTAGGTAGGGATTGAAGGAGCACCTGTGATCACTTTCTCATCACAAAACTAGAGAATACTGAACATAATTATCAGAATTCTCTAAAACCAGGCTTTCAAACCAATGCATGTTAATGTTAGTTTTACATTAAGGTCACTAGATGTCGCTAATGTGCAACGCTCTACGTGAGATATACTGTTCGCAGAACTACTTGTTTATCTATCTATCTATCTTCTATCTAAATAAAAAGAGAAGTCCTGACTGACTGACTGGCTGCGAGAAGCCAATCACAAAAAAAAAAAATGACTGACTGGCTCATCAACGCCCAGCCCAAACCCTTGAACCTAGAAAGCTGAAATTTTGCACAGCGGTTCCCTTTATAATGTAGACAAGGAATAAGGAAGGATTTCCCGGTAGCATGTTCCCGTGGGATATTTTCCGACATCCATGCGGGCGAAGTACTAGTGTATAATAAATTCATTATGCGTCTAATTTAGGACAGCGTTCCTTGATGGGCGAGTCCTATTACTGGCTGGAAGTACGACGCGTTGCATGAACTAGCACAGAACACGCAAGATAATCACTCAAGGCCATTGGCATAATGTGCGTCTTAAGTCCGAGCTAAAACTGTTTCCATGTTCTATTGCATTTCATAGCTTTTCGATAAAGCATTAGGTTTACCTAACGACCACACTGGATGCGGAAGGCGGAGGACAGGGTGTTGTGGCGCAGCATTGGAGAGGCCTATGTTCAGTAGTGGACTGCGATAGGCTGAGTTGATTAGGTTTACCTAGTTACCTTCGGTTAATTTGCGTTTTTAACTTCAAAAGATTTCGAAATTAATTTAATTATGATTGATATAATATTTTATACTAAACAAACAAAAATTTATAAAGCTGAAATAAAATAACCGGTCACAATCAAAGTTACCACAAACAAGAGTCATCTCAATTGAGCAAGCATAATCAACTAAATAACAATAGCGGAGGAAACTACTAGCCTATTAACTCCATAGCCCCAAACTATTCCCCCACAAATAACCTCCCATCTCCATCGATCATTGCCCATTGACCGCCATCCTTATTGCTCGGAGCGTCACATAGTTCGATGGCGAAATTTTCGCAACTAGCAGACTCTCGCACGCTCTCTCCAACTGATCCCGAATCTGTCGTTAAACTTGCAACATTCTACAGCCAGACAGTTCGCGAACTCGTTATATTGGCTGTTAGACCTTTGCTTGTCCTTTTCACACTACAATTTGTACTTAGAATTCGGGAACGATATGTAGTAGAAACATAACATTATGATTTCCAAGTAGACGCTGAAGTTTTATTAATATTTGCATTGTTCTAGCAATCCACTCAGAATTTTAAAGCGATATGAGCTTCTTATATTCTATCTATATCTGTACCTATTATAAAATAATGTCGCTTTTCGTGGCTGTCTTTGTGGCCGCGTTGTTCTTCTAAACTACGCAATGGATTTTGAAGCAGTTTTCACAATCTCATAGAGAATTTATTCCGGAAGGTTTATATGTGTTATCACTAATATTTAACTTATACACAATATAGAAACCTTAATATTTTGTCAAGTCGTAAAAACTAGTACTTATTATAAAATAAAGTCGCTTTTCACGATCTTATAGAGAATTTATTTATGCATAATACATGTAAATATATATAGGTACTTAAGAAGAAACTGACTGACTGATTGACTGACTGACATATCAACACACAGCCCAAACCACTGGGTCTAGAGATTCCAAATTTTGGCACGTAGGTTCCTTATGAGGTGCAGGGGTGCACTAAGAAAGGATTCTTCAAAATTCACCCCCTTAAGGGTTGAAACGGGGGTCCAAAGTTCGTATGAAAAATCTTATTCCTTGAGTTAATAGACTTGAAACTTGTCATGAATATTTATCTAAGTAAATTATAAAGTTTGTCATTCTTAGTTTTCCTAAACTACCCCTCAGGAGGGATTGGGGGGTGTCAAAGTTTGTATCAACGCATAGCCCAAACCGCTGGGTCTAGAGTTTCCATATTTGGCATGTAGATTCCTTATGAGGTCTAGGGGTGCACTAAGAAAGGATTTTTCAAAATGCAACCCCTAAAGGGGTGAAACAGGGGTCCAAAGTTTGTATGAAAAATCTTATTCCGTGAGTTAATACACGAAAATTGGCATGAATGTTTATCTAGGTATATTATAAAGTTTGTTATTTATAGTTTTCCTAAATTACCCCCTCAAGAGGGATTGGGGTGTCAAAGTTTGTATGGAGGAATTTTAACGCGCGGTCCAAACAAAACTTGAGACCAAAAATGAAGACTAACGCGTATCAGGGTTTTTCGAAAATCTTCCCCTAAAGGGGTGAAAAGGCGTAGTCAATTTTACAGGGCAGGTTTTACTGCGGGGCTTGATTAACTTGAAAATTGGTGTGAATAATCTTTCAGTCAAGTTACGGAAATATCCCTAACGATTTTTTTAAATTGTATCCCTGTGGGGATGAAAACAGGGAATATAATTTATAAAAAATCTCATTTATTTGGTTAATTAACTTGAAACTTGGCACAAATACTTGCTTAGGCAAGTATTTGTGCCAAGTTTCAAGTTAATTAAGCAAGTAATAAAGTATGTCATTAATAGTTTTTCCCCCAGAGGGAAGAGGGGAAGGGTTGAAGGCGAGGGGGTGGTGAAGAGGCAAAAGGGAGGGGGAGGTGGTGGTGAGAAGGGAAAAGGCGAAGGGCAGAGTGTGGTGAGATGGAGGGAGGGGAGGGGTGGTAAGGAGGGTGAAGGCGAGGATGATGGGGAGGGGGAGAGGGGTAGAGGGATAGGAGAGCATAGTGAGGGGGTTGGTGTGGAGAAGGGAAGAGGGAGAGGGGAAAACGGTGAAGGGGGTGAGAGGGCGTAAGAGGGGAGGGGAGGTTAGCGGGAAAGGGATGTGGTGACTGTCGTTCGTCGGAGCTGACACACACACTTTTTTTGTTTGTTTGAACGCGCTAATCTATGGAACTCAAGTCGGACTTTAATAATTATTTCTGCATTTTATAGCCCAATTCTTCAGGAAGGCTATAGGCATATTTAACATCACACTAGGACTCTTAGGTGCCGAGCAAAAAGAAAAAAATGTCAGAAGGAATGCTAAGCGAAAACGAAGTAATAGCGCGGGCAGGCAATGCGATGCGATGGGGTGGGTCGGGGTAACAAGACATTTCACGCGGACGAAGTCGCGGGCCGAAGCTATCTCAATATAATATTTTTGTTCCTGTGGCATATTTTCCGACATCCACGCGGGCGTAGCCGCGCGCAAAAGCTAGTTAATAATAAGAGTTTGGCTAATTTTAGACCCAAAACCCCAGCGAGTAGGGAGGGTTGGGGGTTAGTTGCGAACCCCATAGGTTCACAACTACTGATAATGATATTTTTTCCATCGGATGATGTTTTTTTACGTTTATATATATGTTATCTAAGCTTATATACCTATTATGTAAAGTTTTGTCCTTTTGCACACTTTGGGTGCATTTGACACGCGGGGGGAGAGGGGGGGTTAGCTACGAACTCTATAGGTTCACAACTAATGATGATGATTGGTTTTCCATCGGATGATGTTTTTTTACATTTATATATATGTGATATAAGCTTATATACCTAACAAAAAAAGAGTTTTTCTTATGCACACATGGGGTGCATTCGACACTTGAGGGGTTAAAGCGATATCGATGTTTTGTCAAACCGTAAAACCCGTGCAAAGCAGGGGGTGTAAGTCGCTAGTGAAATATAAATCCATTATATTTGTGAAACGAAACTTCAGACTGTTATCTAAATTAAAAATTTCAGCAAATAGAGTCTAATATTTGTGCAAAATATTTGGAATTTAACACGCAGGTACAAAGCAAATACTAAAAAGATACTTTGCCTAAAAGTTTACTCCGAAAAAGCCAACTTAAATGTAAATCCCTTACTATCGGGGAAACTGCTAAAGACCTCATTCTCTCAGCTCCCTTATATAGAGGGTTCATAGCGAAAATCTCATTACCAGGTAATCGACGGCTCCAAGATGAGGTCATTCAACTGCAGTTTCCCGCACACGACGCACTGCCTCGCAACTGGCGAAATCATGATTTCGACGATGGGGGATAAAGATGAAAACGGAAAAGGGGATTTTGTGCTCATCGATTCGAAGACTTTGGAAATGACAGGTGAATTATGAACGCGCCTTTAAACAGTTTCAGTAGAGGGGAGAGACTTACTAGGTGCCATATTGAAAACAAAAAACGTAAATCGTTTGCTTGTTTTTTAGGAACTTGGACGAAGGGAAATAAATTCGCTAAGTTTGGCTACGATTTCTGGTACCAGCCATATCACGATGTGATGTTTGCTACTGAGTGGGGCACACCTAAAAGGTTCAAGACGTAAGTATGCTAAATTTAAAAAAAAGGATTAAAAATAAAGGAGCTACGTCTGCCAACAAACTGCTATGCAGTTTGGCAGAGGTAAAATTTGTTGTAAAAAAATATTTCTGTAAATAAACACTTTTAACAATTTTTTTTTCAAGCATTATCATCATGTTCTTTTTTTTCAATTTTGTATGATTGTATTAATATCGACAATTTATAAAGCATTATTATCAAAATTCTCAAAGTGACTGATTGAGTAACATCAGACTCACTCTGCCAAAATAATTCAATTTAATTATTTATCTACTCATCAAGACGGGTCTCTTCTAGAATAACAATATACTTGAAACCTATTATATTCACGCTCAACTAAACCTTTATAGGCCGTTCCGACAAATACGTTGTCACGCAGGAGTTTATTCATTTAAATATAATCTCGTCCTTTATGAAGATTAGACCTAATAAAGTTATTATAGCTCAGTGGGCCTAGAACGAATGCGCAGAGTAAACATAACGTAAATTGGAACGATTTTAAAATTGAAAATACTCGTTTCGGTCATATAATATTTAAATACTTAGTTTAAAGATTTTATTCGTATCTATGGGTATATTAATTGTGCTTATCACAAAAATATAAACGAAAATACTATAGAAAAGTTTTTTTTTTTTTCAAAAAAGTAACAGCGTTAAGTTACAGACATGACATTTGTATTTTCGATTCGCAAAAGCGATCAAATTTACGTTACTTCTAGGTCGCACGTTCGTGCTAGGACCTCTGGTAACGCTCTGTGTGATATTTTATTCAGATCTCCTTTAATACTGATCTCATCTTACGTCGCTTTAGGTCTTTTTCTGTTTTCTCTTTATCTCCACCTGGCTCTAACAGTTTACTAAAACAGATACCATCTTATTTTTCGTCGTCAACGTACCTTTTTAGTAAATGAGAAAAATAAACAAAGGTTTCATTTACGTTTCCCAAATTAGAAATGCAGTAATTTGTTCTGCGTTCAACACTCAAGTTTAGAATTAGTAAGATGCGTCTTGTCTTGGAAACGGCTGGAGAAAGCTTTTTCCGCTATCAATATATCGATAGGTATATGTATATCGATCTCCTTGTACACCATCCTAATAAAGATTGTTGTTTGTATGCGCTTAGCAAAAACAAAACTTAGTTAATAATTATATTCATATTTTTAGTTACTATACGTACAAAGATTAAGCGTGTTAGGCAAATAAAGCTATTATTATTATATTACTAAGACATTATTTTCTTTAAACAAGGCTGTGTCCAAAACTAAAGCAACCCTCTCTTCCCCAGTGGCTTTCACGAAGAAGACATACCAAACAAGGACCACTACGGTACCTCGTTGAATATTTATAAATGGTCAACGCATGAGCTACAGCAAGTCATAGATTTGGGCCCCGAAGGCTGCGCACCCCTCGAGATCAGATTTCTCCATGATCCCAAATCTGCACAGGGATTTGTCGGGTGTGCGGTGAACGCTAACGTTTACAGGTACGAGATTTGCAGGGATTTTTGTTATTGCAACCTTGCGGGAGTTTGAACGTTAGTTTTCTTTTGATTTTAGTTGAGTTTATTTGAGGATAAAAACATATTACACGTTCCGTTTAGATTGAGCTTATGTGAAACTTTTATTATACCAATAACTATTTGTGTACACAACCTACACCACACCTCAATCAATCTGCCTAGCCTTTTCCCAACTATGTTGGGGTCGGCTTCCAGTCTAACTGGATGCAGCTGAATACTAGTATTTTACATGGAGCGACTGCCTATCTGACCTCCACAACCCAGTAACTGGGTAATACGATACCCCTTGGTAAAACTGGTCGTCAGACTTTCGGGCTTCTGACGACCCGTAACGACTGTCAAAGATCCACGAATGACAGCCGGGACCAACGGCTTATCGTGTTTTCCGATGCATGGAGGAGCCTCGGTATGTAAAGATGGTCACCCATCCACTGACCAACCCCGGCAAGCGTAGCTTAACCTGATGGATCGACTCGTGCGGCTGTTATTACTTAGCCACGAGCTACCTACACCACACCTATTTCTTAATAATATACAAAAGAAAGATACCTACAATTTAATGCCAGACAGATGCTGTCTCACCAAAGGAAATTAACGTAAGAAACAGACCGAAAGGAAACGCAGCTGGGTCGTTCTTCTTTTTCATCGACAATGACATAATATGTCCCCTCCGAAAAAAAATCGTATTTCTTCCTAAATATTCAGTTTCACAATATTTTTTTTTCACAAAAATTCTTTTGACAATTACAATAATCATTAACACTTCCGTTCTTATTATAACTGCCTTCTACAAAATAAATTGTGACATATATTCAAAAAGTGTGACGGAGGTGTTGTCGATAGAAAAGAACGTTCATGAGTGTGACGGAGTATTGTCGGCAGAAAGAAGAACGTCCCAGCTACTAAAAGGAATAACTAAGTATGTACCTACCTAAAAGCTTTCAATTAACTTTATTTAGGTTCTACAAAACATCAGACGGAACGTGGAAAGCCGATAAAGTCATCGACATACCAGCGAAAAAAGTTTCCAAGGATGGCGTTGAGTCCGAGATTAACGGTAACTTTTCTGTTTTTCTTTTATTTTCCTTCGTTACCCAACATTTCCTTTCAGGTAAATATTTTGTTTCGGTTCATAAAACTTCGAAAACACTGCAGTTTTTGGGTACATTTTTATTCTTCTAACCTGCCTTAGCCATTCATAAAATTCAAGCTGCTGAAAAATTGCGCTTTCCACCGCTTCAAATCATAAATCTAAGTGATCCACACGTACAAATTTTATGAAGTCTAAAACTTTTCTGGCTGCAATTCAGGCTTGATGTTTCAGTGGTATAAAACATTTTTATCATATTTCAGGTTTACTGGGAGATATCATAATATCTTTGGATGACAAATATTTGTATGGCTCTTGCTGGTTACACGGAGAAGTGAGACAATATGATATTTCGGATCCTGAATACCCAAAATTGACTGCAAAAGTTCATCTTGGAGGTTTAATCGCCTCAGATCCCGACACTAAACTGATCGAGGACAGAGAGTCGAAGGTTAGAAATTCCTTTCTTCCAATTGTAATAGTTGAAATTAACGCCTCATGACTTCACACAATTACATTTTCGCCTCGTCATTCTTTTCATTTAGAGTTTTTACCCTCTGATGTTTGCTAAATTACTTTTCAACGTTTGTTCCATTTGTGTAATGTTTCAGTGTCGTCGATGTTTCTATTTTATTAATATCATTTCACTCATTTGTGGTATTGCTAGAAAGTGCTTTATCATTTTTGTTTACATTTTTATTCAGTTTTTGATAAAAGGCGCGTGATTAATTTTGTACATACACATATTGTTATTGATAAAGTTATCATTAGTGTCGATTACATTGACTATTAATAGTTATTTATCTCAAAACATTTTTTGTCATTTTGTAATAATGACATCATAATTTCACTTCACAGTTACTAGTACAACCTGAGCCGGTAACAGTGAAAGGCAAGATACTACAAGGCTCTCCTCAAATGCTGCAACTTTCCCTTGATGGAAAGCGTCTGTATGTCTCGTCGTCTATGTTTTCTCCGTGGGACAAAGAGTTCTACCCAAAAATGGCTAAAGAAGTAAGGCGCCGTTTTAGTTTTGTTGCTAGTACATTTAAAAACATAGAAAAGCATTTACGCTTATGTCAGGCTTCCCTTTGTTTTTATTAACTTGATGTGTTGTCTTTGAATAGCAAGCACTCGTCTGGAAAAACTCAAACAAAATTCACTTCACTTTAATATTTCGCATGTTTTAAATAACCCTTTAGCTAAAAATTCTACAGATTCTAACTACAAAATTCTTAAACTCATAGCGGATTCCAAAAATGTAGAGCGCGGAGACTTTATTAAAAGTCACACGGGCAAGTATGTGAAGGCTGTAGACAAAGTATTTTATTAGGTTACGTCCACTTTCACCCCAGCACCCTAATTGCGTAACACATAATCAATCGGAGTTTGAATCATTTTGAAACAAATTGCTAATCCATTGCTTCATATGTTCGAAAATTTTGTCTGCTCGACAACGTAAATAACGCAATGAATGTTGTTGAACTGTCAAAATGAAACCAACTCCGATTGATAATGTGTTACGCAATTAGGTTGCAGAACAGACCGCAATAAACAGCCCTTATCTCTTATATCAAAACCTTCGACCCCCGTCTTATTTACGTCCTCGCCCTTTATGCAATGTTCTACAAAAATAAAGTTATTTTTGTGAGATACATTTTGTGAGATATGTCACCTGGGATAGATGAATAATTCATGAGCCACGTCGCATATTTTGTCATACAAATAACTGACAGCCGCTGTAATTTTAAACCAAGTTGTACGAACTTTCCTTTTTTGCTTTAATATTAACTGAAACGGGCTTGAATTATATTTTATGGGATGAATATCATTTTCAGATTAAGTAATAACAAAAGAGGGATGTTGTTAATTATGCAGCTTTGACAGTTTCGTTACGTAATGGAACAAAATAGGTGTACAGAGGAATTTTAGCAGCGATTAATTTAAAAACATAAACATCAATGTTATGGCCACTAATTAGTTTCAATAATTAATTTACCTCTGTTTAACTATTCCTCTAACTAATGCTCTGACTAAAAATCTCACAAAAAAATCCATTTTTCCCAAATATTTTCACAAAAATACTTTTCACGTTACAAAACAGAAACCGGATTCCTCCGGAACGGATCCGAAAATTATTTTTCTGCTGAATCCCGCAAAATTCAAATACATTTGTATTGTATCGCCAGGGTGGGTGGATTGTAAAGTTGGACGTGGACACTGTGAATGGAGGCATGAAGTTGGATCCGGACTTCCTTGTTCACTTCGGGAACGAACCGGACGGCCCGGCCTTGCCACATGAAATGAGGTACCTACGAACTTTTTAACGTTAAATTTGTATGAAATTTTGTATCAATGGAAGCTGTGATAGGTATGTTTGCTTTAAAGTTTACTTTGGTGTTCGGTTTTTAGTTTCAAATGTTGTTCCGATTTTAGGTTACTTGTGATTTCGCTTTCAGTTTTAAGAAATTTATGTTTTGTTCAGTTTATGTAGGAGTTTAAGTTTAGTGGTAAAGAATTGATCAACTTTACTTTTGGTATTGTTTGCTCCAGTCTTAGTTTTCTTTTATCGAAACGTTAAATAGTTTATATTAATATTCATAATATCTTGTTCAACTTTCCTAGGGAATACATACGATAATCTTTGTGCAAAGTTCTGCACTTATGATAAAATATAATTCCCGATGTCTTCTTTCCGAAAAGAATTGTTGATAGTGTGTGTGTCATGCATGAGCCATTCGCAAACAATGCTTTAATTTAGAAATTATCTTTCTCAGATACCCGGGAGGAGACTGCACCTCAGATATTTGGCTGGCTGAAGACTAAATACTCTGCTAGAATTGCTTAATAACATGTGCCAATATTTTTGTATGCGTGTTAAAATAACAATAATATTTCATATTATATTATCTACATAGACTTATAAAAAAAGATGGACTCCGCGCTGCGCATATCGAAAGTGAAGCATAGTAAGTATGCCCGTTTGTACAAACACGCCTCGCGCACACATTTACATCATAGTATGCCGACCGGCCGCCATTACGTGACACGAGCGACGGCGTCTTTGCAGGTACTCAAATCACGCACACATAGATCGGTAGGGTGCTTCACTTTCGATATGCGTGGCGCGGAGTCCATCTTTTTTTATAAGTCTATGATTATCTACGATTTTTCATGTAAAAGTACATTAGTAAGGCATAATTTTATTCTGTTTGGCAACGACCTAATGAATGATTATAAATTGTAAAGTTGTATTTTGTATAAACGAACATTATGCTTTTAGGTAGGTATTAATAAAATGTATATCTAATAATACTTGAAGTTTCAATTACTATGAACTGGGTGTGGGTTCTTTTTAGGGTTGCGTACCTCAAAAGGAAAAAATGGTCTGGCTGTTTGTCTGTCTGTCTGTCAATACCCCTTTTCGCACGAACGCGTGGAGGTATCAAATTGAAATTAATATCAAATACGTAAGTCTGTGGTCCATTCAAGGTCTAAAAAAATCAAGCTTCTAAGTCAACGCAATAAAAAAATACGACCATTTATGCGACATATTTTGATACTCGCATGTAAATCAAAACCTTGCGTACTTCCCGTTGACCTAGAATCATGAAATTTGGCATGAAGCAAGGTCTCATCTCACAAATAAAGGAAAAGGCCGAAAATCGTTAATTTGTAATTTTAAAGCATTTTTTTTCAACTGAAATGTTAAGTTTGCTTTTGGGGTAAATTATTTTCAACTACGGAACCCTTCATTGTGCGTGGTCCGATACGCACTTGGCCGGTTTTTTTGGGAATACAATGTTAAGTTTGTTTTGGGATAAATTCTTTTCAATTACGGAACCCTTCATTGTGCGTGGTGTAACACGCACTTGGTCGGTTTTTTTCTTTAATTAAACACTGAAAGAACTTAAAATCTCATGAATTTATCTCATATTAAAAATGTATTTATGAAATAAATGACTTCATTCAACCTTATAGGCATAGGTACAAACCTATGCAATAGGTAGTAAAATTTCGATGATAAACACTTAAAAATAATAACAATCATTTGTATGTGCTACCAAATAAAATAATTCAGGCATATTTTCCATTCAATTACACGAATTTCGCCAACACTGGTACGTACCACTGCACCGCGGTGTTCGAATTAGCAACTTTTCATGTAATTGTAGGCACGGGTTCCAGGGAATACAGTTTACTGTCCTATCGTGTTTAATGTTTCGGTTAATATGCATTCAAACGTGCTGTTTAGTGGTCTGTTTTGAAACTGCATGTTTAGGGGAATCTAATTTTGGTATGTGTGTAACATATACTGACAAATATGTACGTGTAATGACACTACTGGTTGTCCCACGATTAAAGTTGCGCAGATTGGTGAAACGTAACAAATTAGTGTGTGTGTGTGTGGGGGGGGTGTGTTGGGGTGTGTGTATGACTTATTGAAGTCGTCCTAATTTATGCACAGCAACATGAAATGTAACGCAACAACGAGGCTTTGTTTCAACGTGTGTTACATTCCATGATACGTTTCACTAATCTGTAGGTATGTGTCTACGGAAACTGGTCCATGTACCCCATTAAAATGTATTATATGTTTAAATTCAAGATATAGAGATATTTATTACCGGATTTCAGTTTTGGCGCCATCTAGTTTTTATATTTTGCCCAAAATAAACATTTCTTTTAATTTTATAAAAAATTCGTTTAACTGATGATGACTGATGTTTAATCAGTCATCATCAGTCAGATCAGTGTGTCATTCGTTTGTCTGTCTGTGTTTGTCTGTCTGTGTGTGTGTGTGTGTGTGTGTGTGTGTGTGTGTGTGAGGGTGTGTTTGTCTGCCTGTGTGTGTTTGTGATGATTTTAAAGCGGTTCGTGATTCACAGAACTGTACCTAATCAGTGCTTAATATCCATGACCGTGAGAAGGGCAAATAACATTGTCAGAATAAACAGATATTGTTATCTGTTATATTAACATATAGAAGTATTCGCGAAAAACTCAGTGATAAGTGTCAATAATGTACCTATTTCTAATTTCAAACATACCATTCCGATACTCGTTCCAAGGAACGTTTATATTTATGCAACGTGTTTTCAAATTTTTTACCGACGAAAAAAAAAGGAGGTTTTCAAGACGACATTTTTTTATAAAAAAAAACAAGCGACTTTCAAAAAAAACACTACAAATTGAAAAATAACTTTAATTTTGGAAGTCGGTGGCAAAAAACGAAAGTACAAAACCAGTTTATCGAAATGTCAATATTTATAATGTAAATAAAAAACTCTTGTTACGACGGCACTTTTTCGAACCATGACAGAAAACTTAGTGATAACAATAAAGCGCAAATAACACAAGAAGTAGAACAAAGAATAAATAGAAAACATATTCCTTGAACACATTATTAACAAGGAAAAACGTTTTCCCTTTTCGAGAGGAAAAACACTTAATTGGGTCGCTATTACCTTGGAAAACGTTTTGCTGAAGTTACCTCTATAACTTTATACTTTGATACTGTTGGCAATACCAACAAAGCATAAAATATGTAGATATTTAATTTTTCAGTTTAAAATAAATTCGTTCGTTCGGTTAGAGTGAATGTACGACCTCTCTCGAAATGGATTGCTTGTGAGAAGGACGTGTTTGCTTTTGCTGTCTTAAATATACGTCTTAAAGTGATAAAACAACTTTAAATTCTGCCATCCAGCCACCGCCTACTTACTCCAGCACCGAAGAAAACCTACAGTCCACGCAGTCCCAAACAGATACTTCTTTGAACTACTTAAATACATAAAAATATCACATAAATAAGTTAGGACAATAGCTACTATTTTCGTTTGTGTTCGAGAAAGATAAAGCATGTTATTTATTTTATAGCGAAGCCGTAAAAGAGACGTGCGGTATCGTAGTTTACATATTGTCCCCGAAACGACCCGATACGAAATTTATTTCTAGCCCTAAACAATATTAGGGCACCTGATCTTGATAGGGTCCCGATATTGAAAAGCCGGTATAAAAATGATGTAGTGTAAATAGGTTTTGTTTCCAATAACAACGAATCTGCCACTTCAAACCAAGGTTAGGTCAGGAACACGTTTTGAGCTGAACAATTTGTTGCTTAGTAAGAAATAGTAACAGTAAAGTATCCAATATCTTTCTTTGTCTGGAGTTATTGGTATTGGTAATACGGGCTGGTGTCGCAGCTCTAAGTCAAAGCGCGTATTTTGAGTATGGGTGGGAAAATCGATTATTCGGTCCACCCCAGCTCCAGCAACGCTTTGGTGTTACTGGTAATCACACTGAAGGACGTTGGTTATAAGTAATTCTAAAAAAGTCTAGCGTAATTAATTCAATTATTCATTTTCTTTGCTGAGCTGGCCTTCAAAACTCTTAATTACAACTCTAAACACAAATCTAAACACTCTTTCAAACTTCCCTGCTCCTATAAATTATCACACATATTTTGTTAAAATGAACTCCAGGACACCCCGGGAAAATGGCGCTTGCAACAGCGTCTATAAATGGGGACTTTATTCCAGCAAAATATTACGGTGTATATCGCTTACGTGCCAATATAAACTTAATATAAAGGCGTGCAGTATTCTTATATCAATGAATACAGTTAACACGTCAAAAATGCATCAATCTGCCTAGCTTTTTTTTATTTTCTTCTTTTTTTTTTTTTGGGGTCGACTTTCAGTCTGAATGGATGCAGCTACCAGACTAGTATTTTACATGGACTGACTCCACAGCCTAGTAACTGAGTTACACGATACCCCTTGGCAAGACTGGTTGTCAGACTTTTTAGCTTCTGACTACATGTCACGACTGTCAAAGATCTATGAATGACAGCCGGGACCAACAGCTTAACGTGCTTTCCGAGGCAATTTCCAATCAGCAGCAAAAAAGCTTAGCAGTTAACAAACTTTTCAAATGCCATTACTTTTTCATCAATTGCCTTCTTAATTACACTTTCTGGGGCTTAAAACGACCATTACTAAGGTTTATAGTCCTGTGTAGACCCAAATTCTAATCTTAACACACCAATTGATGGAAATGGAACAAAATAGAGATTGCTTTCAGGATAATGAAGGGGCTTAAAAAGGGTCCAGAAATGTCCATGCAGCATTAGCCGTAATTATTATTATAGTGTAAGAAAAAATATGGGCGACTTTGTCTGTGTGGATTTCAGAAATTCCAATAAAAACTTCGACTCTATTTCATATGTAGTAAAGGAGTACTTATGTCCTCATGATGGTTCAAGCTATCAGCTCTGATTTATTATTTTAAATACAATTATAAGACAATTTTTTTATCCATAAAACGACTACTTCCAATTTAAAAAAAAACATTTGTATTAACGTTACGATTACTCCCCACATTATTTTGTGCTAGGCCTGCTGTTCATCAATTTTGCAGTGACAACGTGACAGACAGAGAGACATTTTCGTACTTACAATTAGTATGTAAGTATGTAAAACATTCATCTGTTATTCAGTAGGTACCTAAGTGATTAGTTTCGTACGTGACATAAGATGAGCGTTACGTGTGAATGGGTAATTATCGCTTTATGAGGTGCCAATGTGGTTTTATAGCCTAGGGCCGAATCAGGTAGTTATATTGCTCTAAGTAAGTTCAAATGGTTGTGTGATCCTGGCGTATCACATAAGAGGGGTTTCATCTGGTGGGTGAGCGTAAATCTGTAAATTGCTGTTGTTAGTAAAGCACAGTTTTTCAGTACTTCTTTTAATAGTAACTCTCTCTCTCTCTTTGTAATTTGTGGAGATAAATAAACATATTTTTTTTATTTTTATTGACCATGGCTTCGTCTGTGATCCTGAATTGAAACTAGCCTATTTCCTTGGCCAGCTCACAGTAGATCTGTTTGCCAAATTTCATTCAAATCTGTCCAGTCGTTTTTGCGTGATTGAGTAACAAACAAATTCACTTTCGCATTTATATTATTAGTTAGGATTTAACCTGCTCCGAATTACAGCAATGAAACTGCGTAAGATTTAGATATTATGAGATTTGGACTAAAAAACGATGTAGTAATTTTGCGACTTAGGTATTTTGAGATTTAGACATTTTGAGATTTGGACTAAAAGTGACGTGGTCAATTTGCGATCCAGTCATTCTGATACCAACCCACTATTTCCATGTGATCAACACGACATCTAAACCGCATTCAAAAGCTGTCAGTGGTCAATATTCCACAACAATGATGATATGGCCTGTTTCACCACCTACGATTAAGTTCTTAGCAACTTACTCGGCAGATAATTTCATAGAAATTCTATTCCATTCTTTAATTTATTCGGTGAGTAATTAATATTCGGCCATCATGAAATAGGCCCTAACGCTTTTTAGATTAGTTGATCGCATTCAGTTTCATTGCTGAAATTCGCCCTTAGCAGTTATTCGACGAGTTTATAAATCATGAAAAAGTACCTATAGGGGTAATGTACCATATAATAACAAAAACTGTCAACTTAACTAGAATTACCACTCTTTAGGTCCTGTTTCACCACCTATTGACTTACTTGGCAGATAATTTCATACAAATTATGTTACAGTTTTGAATTTATTCGGTGAGTAGTGGCTATTCAGACATCGTGAAATAGGCCCTTAGTCTTTTGTTTTTTTTTATCTACACATTTTAATTTCATATATCTAGTATATCAGCTATAGTATAGTATAGTATAGTATAGTGTAGTATAGTATAGTAGCTTAGTAGTTGTTCTTCAAACCTATTTAATTATTTTCTCGCCAGTAGTCAAAGGCAGTTTTTTTACCATTTAACTGGCTTCCAAGCACAACGATACAGCAGTTTTTAATGCTTCAAAGGAGTTAATTTTCCTTTTGCCACGTCTTTCTTAAAAATATACCAGCTTTAAACAGAAAACGTTTAAAGAACTTAGCTTATCTAATTTATATTTAAAAGGTAAGTTTACATAGCTTTTTAAAATAAGATTACATTAAATTCATTTTGAATATATGAAACACGTGATTTATTAGGTAATTACTGTTTTGGACGTGACGTCTGCAAGCCGAGTATATAAAGAAGATAATATTAGTTTGCATAATATAGAATCGAGCATACAATTTGCTAGTAGCTATACGATTTAAACTGCACACCTCGCTACTAAAATTTCCGAACAAACATTTGAAATGTGTACGATGCAATTAGTGAAGGTGCGTGCAGTTTTAAATTAGACGATCACTATTACAACTATGCCTTTGTTCCAACTGTGCCTGTAGCTACGCATGGCAACGATCAGCTACGCGCGGTTACGATCACCTACGTGCGGTTACGAGCGGCTACGCGCGGTTACGAGCACCTACGATTACCTACGCGCGGCTACGAGCACCTACGCGCGGCTACAAGTGGCTACGAGTGGCTACGCGCAGCTACGAGCACCTACGCGCGGCTACGAGTGGATACGCGTTGCAACGTTCCCGCAGCTATTATTATACTCCTACGCACAGCTTCGCTTCTACGATGCATTTGATACACGAATACAGGGAGCACAGTCAGTCGAATATCTCATAGCTACGATCAAAGAAATATAAATAAATATATAAGGTGTAAAAAAATTACCTGCAAGAAAATTAAGTACTTGTTTAGAATTATAAATAAAAAAGAATTGCGAAAAAAAGATTTCAAAATAACAACCCGTTTCAGAGTTATGCAATATTTTCACTTCGCACAAAATTATTGAATATGCGCACTGTACACCGCACGCGCGCCGGCGACGGCGGCCAGCCTCCGCGACCGGCCGCCGCGCGCGCCGCTCTGCACGCGTGGGTCGTTCACCCCTGCAGTACGACACGAGACGGCGCAAATTTGAAACAGCTGATTCTAATTTTCCCATCACATTTCTCAGACTTTGGACTGGCAAATCATCGAACTACTAAATGACTGTTTAAATTAAGTTACGAGTAGCTCGATAAGTTGGTATGTTTAAAAAATTTGAATCAACCTATTTACAATAATTTAGAAACTACTTACAAGAAGTCTTAATTTAAATCTTATTTACAAAAGGTGCTGGAAATGTTCGCCGTTTTGTCTAATGCACAAGTTAGCACGACGCATAACGTTTCCTTGCACTTCGATTAATGTGTCTCTGTCACTTTTAATTGAGTCAAATGCACTAATAATACGGGTTTTTAATTCGTCCATGTTTCGAATGTTGTTGCCACTATGTCCATAAACTAAGTCTTTGACACGACCCCAAAGAAAAAAATCTAGAGGCGTCAGGTCGGGTGACCGAGGCGGCCATGCAATAGGCCCAGTACGACCTATCCAGTGGTTAGGATAGGTAGCGTCTAAATACGCACGGGCTCCTCGGTGGTAGTGTGCAGGCGCTCCATCATGTTGGAAAAAGTGGTTCCTTGTTTCGGCAAGAGAAACCTCATACAGCATCTCTTGCACAGACTGAAGCAGGTCCAGATATGTTTCGCCATTGAGGCGTTCCAGGAAAACTGGTCCGAGTACTGTCTGCCCTATGATACCAGCCCATACGTTCACTGAGAATCTATGTTGAAAATGGTCAGGGACCACAGAACGCGGGTTTTCGTACGACCACCAGTGAGCATTGTGGATATTAAATAACCCTACTCTACTAAAAGTTGACTCGTCTGTCCAAAGAATATTACGAGGTTCTTCCACCAACCATCTACAGAACCTTAACCTTGGCTCGTAATCTGCGGTAATAAGTTCCTGTACTCTTAAAAAGTGGTATGGATGTTGACCTTCTTCATGCAGCACATTCCACGCAGTCGCGTGACTGATCCCTAGGTCCCGACCTGCGTCACGTGTACTCGCATGTGGATTTTCACTGAAATAGTCCAGCACTCGGTCTTCAATGTCCCCGGAGAGCCGTGGCCTACCAGCATCTGCTTGATGAGGACGAAACTGGCCATAGTCTAATAACCGCTGGTAGACTACTAGGATTGTTTGGACAGCAGGCACTCGTCGTTGCTCACCAAACAGTTCACGGTAACGGTTACGAGCCGCAGCTAAACTTTCACCAGTCGTAATGTAACACACTATCATATCCAAGTACTCTGGATTGGAATACGTAAAAGGCATTATTGAAGTATTCGCGAACGTACGTATTTGCCGTAATAAATCAGGGAAATACACCCTAGTCGCGCGACGGATATCGGACGACTGAACGGGGCGCGAAGGGCATAAGGCCGCGTTTCCACTGACGTGGAGCTGGATGGAGCGGAGCGGAGACGTGCAGGAATCGTCCAATTACAGACGAGGCAAGAGACGCGATGAGGATTTCAACCATTATGATTGGTTGATTCCTGCACGTCTCCACTCCGCTCCGCCCAGCTCCGCGTCAGTGGAAACGCACCCTAAAGCGGGCTGCGAGAGGGAATAGTAGCGGGCGGCGGGGGTACGACGCTCGCGCGCGGTATTGGAGCGAGCCGCTAGCGCAGCCCTGCGTACAGTGCACAAAAAATATGATACTAAATTGTTTTATTAATGTGAAAATGACAGAAATGACAGTAGTACTTTCCCAAGCCAACTTTTACAGAAACAGTTCTGAAGCTACAACTGCAGTGGTTTTGAAGCTACATCTCAGACGAAATAAAAAACCAAGACATAGCGCTGTCAACAGTGACGTGAGGCCGGTTTCGTAAACATGTGTCTCGGTTTTTTATTGGTCTGAGAGCTTCTATTCTGCGACGAATTTGCAGTTTCCTAACCGCTCGGATACTGTCAATTCGACTACACACTAGTGGCAGTTTTATAGTGAAAAATACTACAGTTTTCTATGTAACTACATTCTAAAAAGTCCATGCTTGTATTGAAGACTATTCTCGCTTATGGAACACCGTTCTAATTCCAAGTATAACCGGGGCTTTCTCCAACACAGAAACTCAATTACCTTTAGCCCGACCTGAGGATTTAACCTCAGAAGCTGTACGGAGAAACCGTGTGACTATTACCAGATCAATGAGGCGTTTGGCCTATAATAGGATCTTAACTTTTACGAGCAATATGGCTTCCAATACTAAAATAAAAAATCTTAAGGCTTAGATTGATTAAAGTAGTTAAGCAGGTGGGTAGGGGATGGGTGGGTAAGTATACTGCTAATGCAAAGAAACCCTTATCATGACGTGGGTATTATCTATGGTTAGTAAAGGATTACGTCGAGAGAATAATTCCATTTGTACACAACCACCGTCAACGCGACGTCCACGAGAACGAGATGACAGCACCGAAGTAGCGATACATACATTTAAGGGCCCTCGCCCACGGCGACTTTTTGTAGCGATGCTGTCGCGCGTTTACGAAATGCGCGACTGCATCGCTAGTAACGCGCGTTAGTCGCATTTGCAACGCGCTACAGAAGCGATGCCACCGCGCTACTAAAAAGCTACAGTATCGCGACTGTATCGATGCAAACGCGAGACCGTGTCGGACGACATCGGGGAGAGAACAGAAGGAGGGTGGCGCGGGAGTGGAGAACCGAGCTTTCGTTGCCTACGCTTCGGCTGCTTACGTAAAAGCAGCACCAAAGACAACGTGACGAATGTTGCCTCAACGGAGTCCATCTTGCAACTGTAGCGATCGCAGGTATTTTTGTGCCGTTACTGAATCGCGTTTGCATCGCGACAGAAGCGCGCCAGTATCGCGTTTGCATCGCGACTGAATCTGGGCCCGTGGGCGAGGGCACACAGCTAGCGACCGCTTCGCGACTGTATCGATGCGGACGCGCGACAGCATCGCTACTGCATCGCTACAAAAAGTCGCCGTGGGCGAGGTCCCTAATATGACCGCGTGTCTATCGCACACCACGGGACGTCATAGTCTCGTTTTTCATTGACATCCCGTTTATGGTGGCGGTGGACCAATGGCCTAAGCATCAGCGTTATCTATCAAAAAAAAAACGAAGATCAACTGTTACATAATATTTTGAATCTCTTGTGAAAGGAACAATGATATGTTATAATTATGATGCATATTTATTTATGTTGTTGAAACTACCAAGTTATTTCCATATAAATTACAAGTTACTTACATCGTATAATATTGTGTAGGTATACCTACTACTCAAAGATTCACTTCATCAAGAATTTCAACTACACGTAAATTGACAGTGAAATCTTGAACAATGTGTTGAACATGAGATTCTACAGTAACTTGTAATTGCAGACATCCTTTGTCACGTACATACCCGTACGTCACTAAATTGAATTCTTCAAACAACATAGTTTGGAACACGTTTTAAATTAAGTTCTGATTAAAACTTTTGTGTTTTAAAAGTTCTTGTTTTCTACATCCATACATAATGCATACCTACTATCCATAAAATTAAAAAAGTAACTCTGTCTGTCTGTCTGATCTGTCTGTTTGTTACCTTTTCACGCCTTAGTCCCAAATTGGTACAGTGTTCAAGAATGGGTATGGCTGAACGGATTTAGGGAGATCATAACCCTATTAGGACTTACTTTTTAATCCCAGTAGTACGTTCCCGTGGGTATAATCTACGACCTAAACGCGAGTGAAGTCGCAGGCAAAAGCTAGTGTAAATATATAATCCCAGCATCACCATTATTTTTTCTGATGAATTTTTAGTAAGTACTTAACATTTTTGTGATCCTCAGTCATTCATGCACCAATGCAGCATAGACAAAGCCAGGGTTTCATATAACATCGTAACTTATAAGCGTTTATTGATATATCCAATATTTTCGTTTATGGTTACTTAAATATTGAAGTGCACTATCTCGGCACATAACGAGATTGCTCGCAGTTCTAGAGATGAAATCAAAATTTACGAAAATAAAATATAAACTCGAAGGAAACTGAGCAGCTTTACAGCAGAACTCAAAATAAGTCCGTTTATAAGGCACCAGTCCCACTGCCCACGAATAGCGGAGAGCGAGTAGAGCTAGCAACTAGAAACGAGTTGGTAAGTGTTCTGCACGCCAAACGCAGTCGCAGAGAGAGTTTTTCTTTGATAGCTCTTGTTGCTGCGACAAACAAGTGGAGAAAGAGTTCTTGCTGGCATTGTGAACAGTCAGCGATTAACCATTAATATAATTATTACGTACTAGCTTTTGCCAGTGGCTTCGCCCGCGTGGATGTCGGAAAATATCCCACGGTAACGTACTACCTGGAATTCCTTCCATATTCCTTGTCTACATTATAAAGGGAACCTCTGTGCAAAATTTCAGCTTTCTGGGTTCAAGGGTTTGGGCTGGGCGTTTAACTGACACGGGAATTACATCTTTTGTACGATTCTTGAGCGAGGAAATAGTCTCTTTGGCTATGGGACAGTGCTTAAATTCGTTTTAGTAGTGAAACTAAAGAAATTGAGTTATGAAACAGCACAAAGATTTATTGTGACCCTTATGGCATTCCTCGCTTTATATTTAGTAATAAAAAACTGACCTAATTCCCTCAGGCAGTCTTAATCCTTCGCGTTGCTTATTTTGAATAACTTATTCAGATTTAATGGCCCCGAAATATCTCTAAATCTTGAGATAGCAGTAAAATAAATTATAGACTGAGGAAGAGTGCTCCTCCATTTTGTTTATCTACAATAACAGATTACTTGGTATTCATTCCTTTGAGTTAAAAAAATGGGAGAGTTTTTTAAGTTGATGGATTTCTTTTGCAGAGGTCTTTAGGAGTTTATTTTCTTTGTAGTTTAACAATTAAAGAACCCTTCAAAAATAGTTTTTAACCGACTTCTAAAAAAGGAGGAGATTCTCAATTCGGATGTTTGTATTTTTTTTTTTTTTTTTTTTTTTTTTTTTTTTATGTTTGTTCGCGCATAACTCCGTCGCTTGCCAACCGATTTGAAAAATTATTTTTTTGTTGGAAAGGGTATACTTCCCAAATGGTCCCATTTTTGTCAAAATCCAGTTCTGATGATGGGATCCTGGAGAAATCGAAGGAACTCTTCAAATATTATAGGCACACCTATAGCGATTTGGGTATTTTTTATAGTAGCTCGTGCATTTGCTCTCGGAAAGCACCACTTGGTGAAGTGGAACTGATGATGAAGACCACAGATGGCTACCGGAACTACTCAATGATAAATATTTCTCGGGTTGCGATTCAATTACTTTAATATGGTTGCTAAGCAATTTCCGCTCGTCACACAATGCGTGTGGTGAGTGGTTGTTGAGGAGTTCTCCTGGTTCTTACCAGCAGAACTCCTCAACAATTAACGTCCCAGCATCGGCAAAAGCAATATTTTGTAACATGTGATGAGCAATTGACATTAGACTATTGTAACTTATACAAATTATAGACAGACGCACTAAAAAGCGAGAAATAAAAACTTTTTAACAAAAAAAAAAAACCGACTTCCAAAAATCACTACAAAGTGAAAAATAACTTTGATTTCGGAAGTCGGTGGCAAAAAAAAAAGAAAGTACCTATATAAAAAACGAAAGACACCGACTTCCGAAATCAAAGTTATTTTTCACTTTGTAGTGATTTTTGGAAGTCGGTTTTTTTTTTTTGTTAAAAAGTTTTTTAAACGAGTACATAATTGGTTTCCAAATAATAACCACCAAAATAAATGAATAAATACTAATTAGCAAGTTTCTTTTAAGAGCGACTACCATAACATTTTTTATAAGTTATCTCATAAATCTAACGTGCAGCTATATAATTAAGTGCAGCAGCAAAATTCTCATATTTATTTAACGTAGTTAATAACGTGCTAGTACTATTAAACTCATAACGAAAGCACCAAGTACTGAAACAGTTTAATACATACATAATGTAATATTTTTACCATTTAAATTTTATGATTTGTTTTTTTTTCTGAATAACAGAGTTATTTAGAATTCGATGTATTTGTTACTAGTGACCTGCCTTGCTTTGCACGTTTATTATGACTTGACAAAACATCGGGAGTTCTTTATCTTAGGTAAGTTTAGTATTAACATATTATACACATAAACCTTTCAGAATAAATTCTCTAAAGGATAGATAAAAACTGCATCAAAATGACAATCGTTTTAGTTTACAAGAACAACGCGGTCACACAGACATCAAAATCAAAAGCGACTTTAATTTATAATATATAACAAAAATTATCCCTTATTATATACTACTTACTTATAGGACAGGTCAATTTTTACACTAGAAAAAACATTATACATTACAACATTAAACATTTAAATTCTACAAAAAACATTATGCAAAAACTATAAAACGTTCACCCTTTAAACTGCCTCAAATTATAGCGGGAATGTCCTGGATTTCGGACATAAGGAAGCAAATAACTCTAAGGAAACGTCCCATGTCGTCCATAAGACGTTTTCCTTGCGTATTTCACATAGCCAAGCCCCCATCCGTCTCCCAATATGTTCCCGTAATGTTACGAGTTTCGTAATTTGATTCTGCTGAAATATTAACAGAGAAAATTCACGACGGAAGATAAATGGTGTAGGATGAGGGGGACTCTAAACACATTTGTATCATTGTCGCTGTTTCTTCTCTCTAATAATCACATAGTGATACCGCCAACCCGGTGAACTAGTGCCTAATTTATTTTGTCGTAAGTATGTGTTGGTACTAGATTAAATTTTCAATTAAGTGGAGCAGCTCATAATGGTTTAGTATCACAAATGTTGAGTCTAGAACGGCCTGCTTAAAGTTTTCATTCAGTGTTTAAGATTTATGGATTTTGGTAACTATTTTAAGTTAAGGTGGATGCGCAGTGGGAGCCCGCGAAGTTCAAATTTTCTAGCGTTTTTTTGCGCAATTTGCAGGTCAGTGTTTGGTTGTATCTTGATCAAAATATGAATCGCAACTCTATTAAATCATCATCTACCTAACATTTTCCTTACACTGTTGGGGTCAGCTTCCAGTCTAACCGGATGCAGCTAAATACCCGTATTTTACATGGAGCGACTGCCTATCTGACCTCCACAAACCAGTGACGGATACCCTCTGGTAAGACTGGTTGTCATACTTCGGGCTTCTGAAGTGTAACTACTGTCAAATATCCACGAATGACAGCCGGGACCAACGGCTTAACAAACTTTCCGAGGCACGAAGGAGTCTCGGTATGTAAAGATGGTCACCCATCCATAATCTCTTTTAATCTGATTTTCAAAATAAGATCAAAAGAGAACAAATGTAACTAATATTAAATACATATTTTGATCAAAACGCAAGAAAAATTTGACTTTCGCGGGCTACTACTGAGGATCCACCTTAACTCATCATCCATCTACATACCCAAAACATTTTAGTTAATGTTATTAAACACAACACTTGGAAACCAAACTGGTAACAATATAAAATGCATGTTATGTATGCATTACTTACCTACCCAATAAGAGCTCATATCCCTTTAAGTCTTCCTATACACGTTCAATCTTTTATGAAGCCACAGATTACATTGAAATTGCTTGTAAACAGCTTAGGGTCGAAGGTTATTTTCAGCCTAGTTTACATTGGAAAACAGTGTTTATTACTCGGACAGAAACTAAGCCTTTTGATCTGCAATTAGGTATTATAATTATATTTAGGGACTATTTCACGATGTCCCAATAGCCACTACTTGCCGAATAAATTCATAAAAAACTTTTTTACAAAAAAAATACTACAAAGTGAAAAATAACTTTAATTTCGGAAGTCGGTGTCTTTGGATCTGTATTTTAGAGTTTTTGCCACCGACTTCCGAAATTAAAGTTATTTTTTACTTTGTAGTATTTTTTTTGAAAATCAGTTGTTTTTTTTTTTTGTAAAAAAGTTTTTTATTTTTCACTTCTAAGTGGGTCAGTTTGTAATTTATCTAAGTTAGAATAGCCTAATGTCAACTGCTTACCACCCTTTACAAAATATTGTTTTTCCCGATACAAGGATGTTAATTATTGAGGAGTTCTTCTAGTAAGGAACCAGGAGAATTGGAACTGATGGTGAAGTCACCATCAACTCCACTTCACCATATGCGTGACGAGTATAAATTGCCATATTAAAGTAATCGAATCGCAACCCAAATGAAATACGTATTATTGAGTAGTTCCGATGGCCATCTGTGGTCTTCCTCATCAGTCCCACTTCACTAAATGGTGCATTCCGGGAGCAAATGCACGAGTTACTATAAAAAATACCCAAATCGCTATAGGTGTGCCTATAAAATTTGAGGGTTTCCTTCGATTTCCATGGGATCTCCTCATCAGATTCTGACTTGGTGACAATGGGACCACCTCGAGAACACACCCTTTCAAACAAAGAAAGAAATTTCAAAATCGGTCCACAATTGACGGAGAAATCGATGTACATACAGAAAAAAAAATATATGTATATATACGCGACGAATTGATAACCTCCTCCTTTTTCTTTTTGAAAAGTCGGTTAAAAAATGGAACAGAATTTGTACATGACAAGTAAGTTAATAGGAACTTAGTTGTAGGTGATGAAACAGGCCCTTAATCTATCTAGTTTGGTACAGTCAGGGAAATTACATAACAGCCACGGGCCTCCTCTTGTGAGAGGGAGTGGTCTGTTATCTACCATGTGGGCCCAGTACGGGTTGGGGATGTCACCTGCCGGTTGTTGTGTTGTTGTGTTTTCCTTCACCGTTTTAAGAACAGTTGTGATGAAATAAATTACACACAGTAATGTGCCTGCCTAGGTTCGAAGCCACGACCTACGACACGTAAGTCGGGGCCGTTACCACTTTGTCACCACTGCTTCAGGGATATTAACTGTCAAATTTACACACATTTCGATAATTTGGCGTGTCAATGTCATTTCATAACAATGACAGTTGTGATTTCAATTACGGACATTTTGAGTTGGTAGGTAGCCAATTTAAAATATAATAAATTTCCCTGAGTTTATGTAAAATATTCAAATTACTTAAATACATAAAGTCACGCCTTCTCCCATGGGGGTAGGCAGAAAATACAGAACGCAGAAACAGCAAACAGGCTTTGATCCTTACATACTCCTTTTGCCTCGTTAAGGCTCTTACAGACAGAGGCGATATCGCGTGGCGACGCGATATTTTTCTACGGATATAATATCGAAATATCGCGTCGCGACCGCGATATCGCCTCTGTCTGTAAGAGCCTTTAACGTTCCTACATCTGGTCACACACGCACGACGGTTGCGAGTACTTACTACGCACCTGACCTTTCTGAAGAACATCACCAATAAGGTCACTATAAATGTCTTCCTAGGGCGTCCACTCCCGGCGTTTTCACTCACATCTGCCTTGTACGTGTAAATGCCTTTTTATCCGACTTCAAAAAAGGAGGAGGTTATCAATTCGGTTGTATTTTTTTAAATGTTTGTTACCTCAGTAGGTACCTACTCCGTCATTTATAAACCGATTTGGAAAATTCTTTTTTATTTGAAAGTTTCCAGATTGGTCCCATTTTTATCAAAATCCAGTTCCGATGATGGGATCCATGAGGAACTGATGGAACTCCTAAAATATTATACGCATATATATTGCGATTTTGATATTTTCATCAACAAATCCCCTTGAGATGTATAACCAGTTCATGTATACCCCATTTATCCTAACACAAGCACTGGAATCCTTATATAAAGATTTCAGTGTCCGTACCAAGCGTCAGTCCGTACAGTACATGGATAGTGTCGACCACAGATCTTCCCTCCACACACTGTCATAGGCCTTCTCCATGTCAACGAAACCACGGTAGACATTTTTGTACTTTGCCAGATGTTTTTCGTCTATGCACCTTAGGGAGAAGATCTGATCCATACAGCCGATTCCCTATCTAACTTCTGCCAGCACAATTTATTGCTTATTCCGTATTTTCTCAGTATTCCTCATTTAATGTTGATAAATTGAAAAGTATGTTTTTAAAACTGGCTGTATTCAGGTAGGTACGTATTGGGGTGCGGAGACAGGAAACCTCCCCGAGTGACCGTGGGCTGGAATTCCCTTCGGATACGTCCGTGGGGAAGGCCAGTCTTCGGGACGGTGCACCCTGGGGTGCGGGCAATGGTTCCCCTTAGGCACAAGTGCCTAAGGGGTTTCGTTGCCCGTATGCCAATATCCTGTCGGAGGAACGCTCCAACGTGTGTCCCTCTGCTCTAAGCAGAGACGCACTGCGGCGGAGTAAGAACGGGCTCGGTGTGCACTAACCCTGCCGCCGGGCAGGCAGAAGGAAGCCATTCATCCACCATCAATCATCATCATCCCCGCCACCATACACCATTCATCATTCACCACATCATCATTCCCATCCCATCATCCACCATCAATCATCATCATCCCCGCCACCATACACCATTCATCATTCACCACATCATCATTCCCATCCCATCATCCACCATCATCATTCCCATCATCATTTCCATTTTCATTTCGTCATTTCCTTCTGCCACCGTTAGTCTCGTAGCCCCGAAGATCGTTCAAGGTCATGTCTCTGACTTTTGACGGGGGTCGAGGGTCTTGGCTTAACCGCCCGGACCGCGAGGAAGAAAACCTCTATAAAAAATTACCCCAAACCTCCAAGCGGCGGCGCACCGTGAGGGAGGTTGGTAGCTTGATTAATGGGTAGCTAAATTAGTCGCTAGTGCGAACCACACAATTTTGAGCAAGTACACAAAGTAAAATACTCGTGGGAACAAATATGGAAAATTTGAACAAAACCCAACGACGTGAGAAGGAGAAGGCGATGAGTGATGCGGGGTCGGAGTCCGACACCGCATCGGGAGCGAAGGGCGCGAAGGGCTCTTTCAAGAGCCCGGAGAGCGTAGTAGGAGGCAGTAGTTCCGCTGGTAGGAATGCATTCCTGAAGCGGAACGTGGAGGCGAAGCCGGGGGATGGCCAGGGGTCGTCTTCCTCGGATGGCGGAAAGGGTTCGGCCAAAAAAGCTCGCCGGGTTCTAGGCTGGAGTCACACCAAGTCCAAGAGCAAGAGCCGGGCAACGCAGGAGGATGACTCCGTCGGCTCGGCCGAGGGGAGCACTCTGGAGGCGTCTGGCGATGAGTCGGACGCCGTTGGTGGCTCCAAGGCGGAGCGGGCCAGGTTCGCGGAGGTCGTGGCTGCTGCAGTGAAGGATGTGGCCTTGAAGAAGAAGCAATCTTCTAAGGACAAGGCCATACCTGCAGCCAAGGCCTCCATTATGGCGGCAGCGGAGGCCCTGCTTCAAGGGCCTCCGTCGGACGGCATGTCAGAAATGCGGGCGGAGGTCGCCCGCTTGACAGCCGCCATGGAGCTTCTCCGAAAGGAGAACGAGGAGCTCCGAGCGGACCTGGCCAGGCTCCGCGATGCCGGCCCTCAGAAGGCGCCGCAGGAGGGGGCGCAGCAGGGGCAGAGCGGGCTTGGGCCTGCAGAGGAGAGGCTACTGACCCTGGTGCGGAAGGAACTGGATGCGTTCAACAGCCGGTTCTCTGTCCTGGAGGGCATTGTCCTCCGGCCCCCGCTGGCGGCGAGCCGGCAGGCCTCGGGCCAGCCAAAGGCGGCATCGTACGCCGCTGCCACAGCCGCCACGCCCAAACCTGGGTTGGCGGGGCAGGCGAAGGGCGGGGCCGCTCCGGCAAAGGCGCCTGCGAAGGCGCCTGCGAAGGCGCCTGCGAAGGCGCCTGCCAGGGCGCCTGAGAAGGCCCCGGCTGTGGCGGCGACGACGACGCGGCCGCCCCCGCCTTCTAAATCTCCTCCGGCTGACGCCGAATGGCAGGTAGCCGGGGAGAAGAAGAAGGAGGGCAAGGCGGCAAGGGCGGCCAAGCGGAAGGAGAGGCGGCGTCGGCGCAAGGAGAGAAGCGTCGCGGCGAGGTTGCGCGCCCCAAAGGCCGCAGCTGTAGTGATCACACTACAGCCGGAAGCGGAGAAGAAGGGCGTGTCCTACCGCGACGTGCTCACCAAGGCGCGGGCGGCGGTGAATTTGGAGGAGATCGGTGTCACAAAGGGCATGCGAGTAAGGGTCACGGCGACTGGGGCTCGTATGCTCGAGATCCCCGGTACGGCTAGTGGCCCGACCGCTGACGCTCTGGCCGAAAGGCTTAGGGCGTCCTTAAACGCGGACGAAGCCCGAGTGTCTAGACCTGCCAAGTGCGCTGACATGCGCATCCTGGGTCTGGACGACTCTGTGACAGAGGGGTTGTGGCCGCCGTGGTCAAGACTGGGGGGTGCGCTATCGAGCAGGTGAGGGTAGGCACCATCCGTCCAGACTCCACGGGGTTGCGAGCCGTTACGGTGAGCTGCCCCGTATCGGCGGCCAACAAAATCGTTGGGGAGGGCCCGAGATTCCAGGTGGGCTGGGATTCCACGCGGGTAAAACTGCTGGAACCCAGACCTCTGAGGTGCTTCCGTTGCCAAGTGGGCAACCACGTGGGAGCCAAATGCACCTCGGAGGTGGACCGCAGCAGTAATTGCTTCCGCTGTGGTCAGCCCGGTCACAAGGCCGGCTCGTGCAATGCCACGCCGCACTGCTACCTGTGTGCGGCAGCTGGCAAGCCGGCCGATCACCGTGCTGGAAGCAAGGGCTGTGGTCCACCCACGAAAGGCCGGGGGCAAGGGCAAGCCCTCCGCCCCCTCTACCGCCGTCACCGCCGCAGCCGTCGCCACAGGCGCCGCCGTCGCTGCCGCCCCCACTGCCGTCGCCGCCGTACCCACTGCGGCGGAGCCCTCACAGGGGGCTCAGGAGGGGGCTGAAATGGAATGCCAGTAGTGGCCCCATTACGCCTCCTCCAGGCGAACATCAACCACTGCGCCGCCGCTCAGGATCTGTTGCTCCAGAGCATGGCGCAGTGGTCGATTAACATCGCCGTGGTCGCTGAGCCGTACTTTGTCCCGCCCAGTGATTACTGGGTGGAGGACCTGAGCGGCTCAGTGACCCTCATTTCGTCGGCCGCCGCCGGTACCCTGTCCCTTGAAGCCGTCAAGAAGGGACAGGGTTGCGTCGCGGCACGGTTCGGGGGGATTGTCGTGGTGGGGACATACTTCTCCCCGAACCGAACTCTCGCCGAGTTCCACAACTCCCTTGCGGAGTTGAAAACCGTCGTCGTCGGGTTTCGTTCCCTTCCCGTGCTTGTCCTCGGGGACTTCAACGCCAAGAATGTGGCTTGGGGTTCCCGGTGTACGGACACACGGGGCAGGATGGTGGAGGACTGGGCTCTGGAGACAGGCCTGGTCGTCCTAAACCGGGGTTCTGTCCCCACGTGTGTGCGGATGCGGGGCGAGTCGGTGGTGGACATCTCGTTCGCCAGCCCCGCTCTGTTGCCGCATGTGGTTGACTAGCGCGTCATGGAGGGGGTGGAGACCTATTCCGATCACCGGTACATCCGGTTTGATGTCTCCGCCCATACCTCGAGCGCGCCGGTCCGACAGGCCCCGAGTGGTCCGCGGTGGGCGCTGAAGAAGCTGGACCGGGAGCTCCTCCTGGAAGCCTCGATCGTGCAGGCCTGGCTGTCACCACCGGACAGGCCTGCCGACATCAACGACGAGGCGGAGTGGTTCCGGGAGGCCATGTCCGAAGTGTGCGACGTGGCAATGCCCCGGGTCCAGCCCAGTCGCGCCTTTCGCCAGGTGTATTGGTGGTCGCCGGAGCTGACGGCTCTGCGCGAGGCGTGCGTCGCCGCGCGACGCCTGTACACCAGGCACCGCAGGCTCCGTATCCGCCCTCCGGATACGGAAGCCATTCAGGCGGAGCTGTACGAGGGGTACAGAGCGGCGAAGACCGCCCTCCGAGCGGAGATCTTGCGGTCCAGGGATCTGGGCCGCGAGGAGTCGCTGGAGACTCTGAACAGAGACCCATGGGGGCGCCCCTACAAGATGGTGCGGGAGAAACTCCGCCCATGGGCGCCCCCGCTGACGCAGAGTCTCCGGCCCGAGCTCGTGGAGGACGTGGTGAGCGCTCTGTTCCCTTCGCGAGGGGAACATACTCCCCCGCCTATGGCTCCGCCTCATGCGGTGCCCGCTGCGGACCAAGAGACCGACGACGACGACGATGCTCCGGAAGTGACCGAGGTAGAGTTGAGAGCGGCGGTACGTAGGCTCAGTGCCAAAAATACCGCCCCAGGACCCGACGGCTTACCTGGAAGAGCCTGGGTTCTGGCCTTTGGGGCTCTCGGGCCTTGACTAGGGGGGCTCCTAAGCGCATGCTTGGAGAGGGGCCAGTTTCCACTTCGCTGGAAGACGGGGAAACTGGTCCTCATTAAGAAGCCGGGGCGCCCTGCGGACTCTCCGTCCGCTTACCGGCCCATCGTGCTGCTCGACGAGGTGGGCAAGCTCTTTGAAAGAGTTATTGCAGACCGCCTCGTCGGGTGGCTGGTGCGGGAGGGGCCGGATCTGGCGGAGAGCCAGTTTGGTTTCCGCAAGGGGCGCTCTACGGTGGACGCCATCATGCGCGTGCGAGCCCTCACGACGGGGGATGCAGTGGCCCGGGGTGGGGTCGTCTTGGCGGTGTCCCTAGACATCGCCAACGCCTTTAATACCCTGCCCTGGAGTTGCATCAGGGAGGCATTCCGGTATCACCGGATGCCGACCTACCTCTGTCGAGTGGTCGAGGCCTATCTGACGGACAGGGCCGTCATATACCCCGGTCATCAGGGAGAGTGGAACCGGCGAGAGATGTCGTGCGGTGTCCCACAAGGATCGGTCCTGGGGCCGCATCTGTGGGACATCGGTTACGACTGGGTGCTGCGCGCCGACCTCCCTAGCGGCGTCAGCGTAGTATGTTACGCTGACGACACGCTGGTCCTGGCGCAGGGGAGGTCGCACCAGGAGGCGGCTGACTTAGCGACACGCGGGGTTGCGATAGTCGTGGAGAGGATCCGGCAGTTGGGACTCGAGGTGGCCCTGCACAAGTCCGAGGCCATGTGTTTTCATGGTCCTCGGAATGCGCCACCGTCGGGTTCCGATATAACGGTGGGAGGGGTTCACATCGGAGTCGGGTCGACGATGAAGTACCTGGGACTCGTCCTCGACAGCCGGTGGAACTTCGTGGAGCATTTCCGACGTTTGGCTCCCAGACTGGCACGGGCTGGGGCTGCCTTGAGGCGGCTCCTGCCCAATCTGGGGGGTCCAAACGCCTCCTGCCGGAGGCTCTACGCGGGGGTCGTGCGGTCCATGGCCCTTTACGGAGCACCGGTGTGGGCGCGTTCCCTAAGGCTGGGACCAGCCGGCAGTATGAACGCGTCCCAGAGGGTCATGGCCATCCGGCTAGTCCGGGGATACCGCACGGTCTCCCGGGAGGCGGCGAGCCTCCTTGCCGGATTACCGCCGTGGGATCTGGAGGCAAAGGTCCTCGCGCACGTGTGGGAGTGGCGCGAGGAGGCGAAACGCCGGGGCGTAACTCCGCTGCCGCGAGAAATCACGGTACAGCGGACCGAGCTCCGGCGGGATCTCATGGCGGCATGGAGAGCGCGACTGTCGCAACCCAGCGCTGGGCACGCCACAATAGCGGCGATAAGTCCCCTCTTTGAGGAGTGGATAGAGAGGCGCCACGGCGTCCTCACCTTCCGCCTGACGCAGGTCCTCACCGGACACGGTTGTTTCGGGAGGTTCCTGTTTCGCATAAGGCGGGAGGAAACGCCCGGGTGTTTCCATTGTGCGGATCGCCCGGAGGACACGGTGGAGCATACAGTGGAGGTCTGCCCGGCTTGGGCAGAGCACCGCCGTGTTCTCACGGAGGCGATCAGCGGCGGCGATCTCTCGCGTCCGAGCCTGGTCCAGGCCATGGTGCGGAGCGAGAGTGCATGGGAGGCCGTCACCTCCTTCTGCGAAGCAGTGATGCTCGCGAAGGAGGAGGCGGAACGCGTGAGGGAGAGGCAGCCTCACGCCCTCAGTCGCCGCAGGAGACGCCCTGGGCGGCGGGAATCGCGGGGCGATTTCCGGCCACCGTAGGCGCGGGCCTGCGGACGGTGAGCAGCGGGTAGCTCGCCGTCCGGTAAGGACCAGGCCCGAGTCGACGGCGCGTTGTGTTCCACGCGCGCCTCAAAGAGATGTCAGCAAGTGACGGGGCCCAATAGGGCCGACGCCGCTGGGGTCGCGGGTTGTCTGAAGGGGTTACCGCGGCCCTGGCATAGGCAACTGAAGGAACACGGGTGGGTTTTAGTCAGTAAAAGTCTGACACGCCCTCCCGCTCCACCCAGAGCGGGAGAAGTTATTTGATGATTTCCCACCCTCAAAAACAAAAAAAAAAACGTATTTCAGCCAAGACTTTGTTCATTTTATTATAAGACAAGACTCTCTTCACATAATGAGCGAATCCTTGAAGGTTAAAATAGAATTTTAATTATGATTCCACATTATGTGCTTACAAAATAAGATGATCTTACATAATTAATTAATTTTCCTTTGTATGTGTTTAAGTACTTTGAAAATGGGTATAATAAAAAGTTGAAATGTTTTTAACTTTGACGTTTTAATGGTTTTATAAATGGCTTGTAAAATTTTGTACACGAAGGGAATAGGTACGTAATATTCAATCAATCTATCTGCATAGCCTTTTTCCAACCATGTTGAGACCGGCTTCCAGTCTAACCGAATGCAGCTGAATACCAGTATTTTACATGCCTATTATGACCTCCACAACTCAGTAACTGGGTAATACGATACCCTAATAAGACGTGAGTTTGCATGTTGCCAAATTTCATGATTTATTTGAGAGTATCAAAATGTCGCTTAGATGACCGTATTTTTTTATTGCGATGACTTAGAAGCTTGATTTTTTAGAGCTTCAAGAGACCGTATTTGATAATTAATTTCAACTTCATACCTCCACGCGTTTCAGAGAAAAGGGTCTTGACAGATTGACAGACAGACAAACGGACAACCAAGTGATCCTAAAAGGTACGGAACCCTAAAAATAATCAAAAAAAGTGAAAAAAGTATAAGTACTGTAAGTACTATATACTCCCTGTATTATTATTACTTTAAGAGTATTTCCCATCTCTAAGATAAATATACAAATATTATAAGTAGAATGGTAAACCTTAGTAGCATTCTTCTTAAGATATCTTCTATACTTAATCGTCAATTAAAATATGTGCACGAAATGGTTTATTTACATTAGCTATCAACAAACTTACCTACCAATATTCAAATACCTAAACGATGCCATCAAAAAACGCTGACCGAATTTATAGGTAAAGGCATTTTCATAAAAAAGGGTATCGATTCTTCTTTGGTAAAAAACAGGACTATTCCCAATACCCTGTTTGCATTTTCACACGTGGCGTTTTTTTTTCAGTGATAGGTACTGTTAAACGTTTTCTCCAGTCTTAGAATAACATTTTACTTCCCAAAGTATTTTGAACTCTCTCGTTTGAAAAATAAGATTGAATATGTATTGTGGAGGTGTTAAGATAAGGCTTTTGAAGTGAAAGAGAGTATCAAAGGGGGTACGTTTAACAATAGGAGAGGCGTGTATTGAATGTCACATTTTGTATAGGTGACACACGCTGTAAGAAAGTGGCTGAAAAGCTGTTTATTATAAGGCTGCAGTCGTTCAGAGCGTGTGATCGAGTTTGTATACTCTAGGGCAATTTTGTGAAATAGAAAATTATTTTGCATCTCGTTTTTGATATGCTAGTGTCTATGTGCGACATATACACTAGAATATCAAATACACTCTAGGGGTGGCAGTCAAAAGACTACGTGGAGTCGCGGTGCTCCGATTTGTTTTTGCGTAAACGCATTTACACTGTGAGAAACACCAGAAATATTGTGGCTTGTCGACGCCATATTGACAATGTGGATTTCAGCGCCAGGTGACAGAAAATGGAACTAAATTTAACTAAAGCAAGTATTGAAAAGCTATCGATCCAAGTAATTTGCCTAGCCGTTTGATTGTATGGCTGAATATAAATCAGGCCGTTTATTGAATGACGGCGTTTATTGAAATGGCTACGCAGTTGACCAAACGGCTAATTCAATTAGTGTCTGCGACATATACACCATGTTACGTGTTCTCTTAAAAATAATCATCTTTATAAAATTATTTTATACTCGTTTTTTAGGGTTCCGTACCTTAAAAGGATCACTTGTTTGTCCGTCTGTCTGTCTGTCTTTCTTTCTTTCTATCCAGCTGAAATTGATATCAAATACGTAGGTCTATGGTCCCTTGCGAGTTCTAAAAAGATCAAACTTCTAAGTCAACGCAATAAAACAATACGGCCATTTATGCGACATTTTTTGATACTCGCAAGTAAATCAAAACCTATAGGGTACTTCCCGTCGTCCTAGAATCATGAAATTTGGCAAGAAGCAAGGTCTCAACACACAAATATAGGAAAAAATCCGAAAATTGTTAATTTGTAATTCTATCCCATATTTTTTTTTTAAAGTTGTCAGTGTGTCAAGACCCTTTTTCTGAGGAACGCATAGAGGTATCAAGTTGAAATTAATATCAAATACGACGGTTTCTTGAAGTCCTAAAAAACTCAAGCTCCTAAGTCAACGCAATAAAAAAATACGGCCATTATGCGACACATTTTGATACTCGCAACTGTCGCAAGTAAATCAAAACCTATAGGGTACTTCCCGTTGACCTAGAATAATGAAATTTGGCAAAAAGTAAGGTCTCTCAGCACAAATAAAGGAAAAAGTCCGAAAATTGTGAATTGCTAATTTTTTCACATAAATAAATTTTTTTTGGGATCGAATGTTATGTTTGTTTTTTGGATAAATTCTTTTGAACTACGGAACCCTTCATTGTGCGTGGTCCGACACGCACTTGTCCGGTTTTTTTGTATCATTCTTCAACACAAATTGTATTTACACTTCTGACGTTAGCAAAATTGACAATATCAGGATCAATATTGTCATATACCTAAATATAATTTAAAAAATATTCAATCTAGACAACGAGTGACCAAGAGATTATGGAGTCTGGAAAGTAAACAACAATATTCTTTTATTCCCAATTACTTCAACTTGCTAGGTCCAACCCATTCCAATAATAAAACATTTACTCCCTTGTTCTTCAGAACTTCAGATTAATCAATCCATACTAATATTATAAATTCGAAAGTAACTCTGTCTGTCTGTCTGTCTGTCTATCTGTCTGTCTGTCTGTCTGTCTGTCTGTCTGTCTGTTACCTTTTCACGCCTAAACCACTGAACGGATTTCGATAAAATTTGGCAAGGCTATAGATGGTATCCTGGGGACGGACATACGCTACTTTTTTTTTCAAAAATAATCCTACAGGGGGTGATATAGGGGATGAAAGTTTGTATGGGAAACTCAGTATTTCTTAAGTTAGGGATGTGAAAATTAAAATGTATGCTTTTGATAGGAAATAAAGAAATATGCGGTTCAGTGTTTTTGAAAAATCATCCCCTAAGGGGGTAAAATAGGGGTTGATTTTAAAATTTACAAAACTGCATGGATTTCGACAAAATTTGGCAAGGCTTTATAAAGCACCCAAGGGAAGGCCATAGGATACTATTTTTTTCAAAAATAATACTACAGGGGGTGATATAGGGGATGAAAGTTTGTAAGGGAAACCCAGTATTTCTTAAGTTAGGGATAACAAATTTATGCTATTGGTAGGAAAAAAAGAAATATGCGGTTCAGCGTTTTTGAAAAATCATCCCCTAAGGGGGTAAAATAGGGGTTGATTTTAAAATTTACAAAACTGCACGGATTTCGATAAAATTTGGCAAGGCTTTATATAGCATCCTGGGGAAGGACACAGGCTACTTTTGGTCTTAAAAAATAATCCTACAGGGGGTGATATAGGGGATGAAAGTTTGTATGGGAAACTCAGTATTTCTTAAGTTAGGGATGTGAAAATTAAAATGTATGCTTCTGATAGGAAATAAAGAAATATGCGGTTCAGCGTTTTTGAAAAATCATCCCCTAAGGGGTTAAATTGGGGTTGATTTTAAAATTTACAAAACTGCACGGATTTCGACAAAATTTGGCAAGGCTTTATATAGCATCCTGGGAAAGGACATAGGATACTTTCAAAAACAAGTACAGGGGGTGATATGGGGGATGAAATTTTGTAAGGAAACCCAGTATTTCTTAAGTTAGGGATAAAAAAATTATGCTATTGGTAGGAAATTAAGAAATATGCGATTCAGCATTTTTGAAAAATCATCCCCTAAGGGGTAAAATAGGGGTTGATTTTAAAATTTACAAAACTGCACGGATTTCGATAAAATTTGGCAAGGCTTTATATAACATCCTGTGGAAGGATACAGGCTACTTTTGGTCTTTAAAAATAATCTTACAGGTGGTGATATAGGGGATGAAAGTTTGTATGGGAAACTCAGTATTTCTTAAGTTAGGGATGTGAAAATTAAAATGTATGCTTTTGATAGGAAATTAAGAAATATGCGGTTCAGCGTTTTTGAAAAATCATCCCCTAAGGGGTTAAAATAGGGGTTGATTTTAAAATTTACAAAACTGCAAGGGTTTCGACAAAATTTGGCAAGGCTTTATATAGCATCCTGGGAAAGGAAATAGGATACTATTTTTTTCAAAAATAATACTACGGGGGGGTGACATAGGGGATGAAAGTTTGTAAGGGAAACCCAGTATTTCTTAAGTTAGGGATAACAAATTTATGCTATTGGTAAGAAGTTAAGAAATATGCGGGTCAGCGTTTTTTAAAAATCATCCCCTAAGTGGGTAAAATAGGGATTGATTTTAAAATTTACAAAACTGCACGGATTTCGATAAAATTTGGCAAGGCTATAGATAGCATCCTGGGAAAGGACATGGGCTACTTTTTGTCTTAAAACATTATCCTACAAGGGGTGATAAAAGGGATGAAAGTTTGTATGGGAAACCCAGCATGTTGAAGCGCCTACGTAATTAGTCTTAGCTTTAAGTGTTCTGTCCTACGTAAACTATTATGTGTTTGTTATGTGCCCATACATACAGTCATGTTAAGTGTCATTCTACACATCAAAATTAAAACTCATAGACGTTACATGTGCCTGTTGCCTTTTTATTTTAAAATCTCGCTAATTTCCGCACATAATGGTCCATTACGAACTGGATTGATTAATTAGCAAGGGACTGCTAATATTATATGAAGATCAAGAAGTTAATAGTGGAATTAGCGAATAATAATTTATTCGTGCAACGAGCATGACCGGCAGTGTGTTAAGTGAATCAAGTACATGAAATAAAGCGGTGTTAAGTCTAATTTATTAATAATAGCGTCACCCAACACTCAATCAGGTAGTATATAACGAAAATTAAGGATTTATAAGGTTAGTCTTATTAATTACCTATTGTATTTTGCGTAATTAGTTTGTTCCGTTGTTTACCCTACCATTTGCATTGTGATAGTTTTATTGATATTATTGTGTGTTCGCGGCAATTAAATTAGAAATCACACTTACTGAAGTGTAGTAATATTGATTTATTACATTATATTGTTTCAATTTAATTATCTTTGCCAAAGTAATTACTGATCACGTTAAGTATTTTTTGCATGTAGTAGGTAGGTGCTTAGGAGCAACATAATTTAAGAGTGTTAGATATTGTTAATTAGTGTTTACTGTTAGTGTAATTACCGTATTATTTTAGTTATCGTGTTGTTGTACTTTATAAAAATCATTGTTAGTTTATTGAGTTTTGTTTATGAGTAGAAACGAGTTGTATTATTTAGGTAGGTATTCACTAATTAGTGCCCGTGTCATTATAGATATCAGTTACCTACATCAGTACCTATATTTCTCTCACCTGTAGATTGAGTCATAAGACAGACGGACTTAAAACATTGTTTAAACTTTTTATTGTATAAATTCCAGATTTACGCTCGAATCCCAGAATGACCGAGGAAAGGGAGTTAATAAAGAAACGAGGTAGCTTCAAAGGCCGATTAACTGCTTTTGTCAATTATCTGGACGCGTTGGGTGATCAAACGTTATCTAGTTCCAATATAACGGAACTACAGCTACGTATAGGCAAGATGGAGTTGTTATACCAACAATATGATGAGGTACAGTTACGTATGGAGTGTATTGCTGATGATGTCAAGGCACAGTTTTCTGAGCGTTCGGATTTTGAGTCCCTGTATTATAAATCCCTGTCTAAGGCTCACGAATTTGTAAAAAACTATAATAAAGATAGTGAATCTGTCTGCAGCAATAAAAGTAATTGTGGTAGTAGTTATAAGCCAGTTAAGTTGCCCACAATCCAATTGCCAAAGTTTAGTGGATCTTACAATAACTGGTTGGAGTTTCATGACACCTTTACGAGTCTTATTCATTCCAATGATGCTATAGACGAAATTAACAAATTCCACTACCTTCGAACGTCTCTGGAAGGATCCGCTGCCGTAGTGATCCAGTCGATCGAGTTTTCGGCTACTAATTACTATGTGGCATGGAAAGTGTTATGCGAGCGATATGACAATAAGAGATTATTAATTCACAATCATGTTTCGGCTATTTTTAACATGGAGACAATTACAAAAGAATCCTCTGTCACTTTAAAGAATTTAATTGACCAAATAAATAAACACTTACGAGCATTAGTCACATTAGGTGAGCCTGTTAATTATTGGGATACCCTTTTAATTTATATTTTTACTCGCAAGTTGGATAGCAAAACGTTCCGTGAGTGGGAGGAGTCCAAAGGTCGCATTGACAAGGATAGTAAGATTACCTTCGATGTATTTCTTGTATTCATACGTGAGCGCGCTGAGTTAATAGAAACTTTAGAATTGTCGCGTAATAACCAGCCTCAATCTGTTAATAAATCAGGGACTAAGCTGAAGTCTATGGTTACCGTCCAAAGTGGTGGTAATTCTGGTTCAGAGTCAGGTACAAAGGTCTGTCCCAAATGCAAGGGTGACCATAACTTGAGTGATTGTGCACAGTTTCTCGCACTAAGTAACGAAGCACGTATTAAATTGTTGCCAAATTTTAAAGTGTGTTATAACTGCTTTCGTTCGGGTCATTTCGCGAATCATTGTAAAAGGCCAGGTTGCAAGCTGTGTAAGCGTAGACATAATACTCTTATCCATGTCGCTGATTTTAAACCTAGTGCAAATAGTCATAATAATACAAACAATAAGTCGTGTGATAACTTGTCGCCGCAATCGCCTTCGACGTCTTCTGTGACCACATCTGTGACTGAGACGAGCAACGTCGCGCTGTCGGCCAATGTCACATCTTCGCACAGTAGTGTGAGTCATGATGTGTTATTGTCAACCGCATTAATTAAATTACATGATCGTAATGGTCGGGAACATGTTGTTCGTGCAGTTCTTGACAGCGGTAGTACATCATGCTTTGTGACGGAAAGACTATGTCGACAGTTAAATTTAGAGACTAGGCAGATAGACAGGTCGATATTCGGCATTAATAACGTGACCTCTCACGTAGGTAAAACGTGTCGCATTAGCATGACGTCATTACACAATAGTTTCAGTACTGAACTTTATTGTTTCGTTTTACCATCAATAACTAGTGATGTGCCATGTCGTGAAGTAAATATGTCTACTCTGAACATTTCGTCTCATATCTGTTTAGCAGACCCTACTTTTTACAAGCCCGCTCATGTGGATATTCTGATTGGTGCTGATGTCTTCTGGGACTTGCTAGGGTCACAAAGAATCAAGTTAGGTACTGGTAAGCCAATTTTATGTGAAACCAGGTTAGGCTGGATTGTCTCCGGTCCTGTTAGTCGTAATTATGTTGCATTGCTTTCTAGTAACATTAGGTGTAACTTTACTAAAATCAATTCTTCAAGTGACGACGATTTCGATAAAATTCGAAGTGATTTAACTCGCTTCTGGCAGTTAGAAGAAGTAAATAAGAAGTCTTCTCATTGTTCGCCTGAAGAGAAGTTATGTGAAAGGCATTTTCTCGATAATATGAGCAGATTACCTGATGGTCGTTTTTGTGTTCGTATTCCTCTCAAACAAGATCCTTCTATTTTGGGAGATTCAATTAATAAAGCTACCCATTGCTTACAGTCATTAGAACGCAGGTTAAAAACGAAATCTGATTTTAGTAAAATGTATCACGAATTCATGTCTGAGTATGAGTTACTAGGTCATATGACTGAATGCAAAGAATCCGATTTAAGCCTTTCTGGCTATTTTATTCCGCATCACGGCGTATTACGTGAAAGTAGTACCACTACGAAACTTCGAGTGGTATTCAACGCAAGTTGTCCTTCTTCAACTGGCGTTTCATTTAACGATTTACAGATGGTTGGCCCTACCATTCAGGACGATCTGTTGTCGATTCTTCTCCGTTTCAGACAGCACAAGTATGTCTTGTCAGCAGACGTTGAGAAGATGTACAGACAAATAGTCGTCCATCCGTCTGACAGATATCTGCAGCAGGTACTGTGGCGAGGTAAGGCATCTGACCCCGTTCAATTTTATAAATTAAACACCGTCACCTATGGTACGGCTAGTGCGCCATTTTTAGCTTTTCGGTGCCTTCATCAATTAGGGCTTGATTGTAAGAATCAGAAGGTTGCTGAGGTCATAAAGCACGACTTTTATGCTGATGATCTTTTAACTGGCGGTGATGATTTAGATGAGGTTAGATTTATTCGTCAGGAAATCACAAATGTACTTGCATCGGCTGGCATGCCATTGCGTAAGTGGAAATCAAATGAACCTCAATTATTGTCTGAAGTTGCTCAATCTTCGCTTGCCTTAAATATAGGTTCTAGCGAACCCGACAAGTTGCTCGGGCTAGGTTGGTATGCAAGTTCAGATGAATTAGTATTTTCCATAGGCTCAACTATATCCTGCAATAGTAACACTAAACGTGATTTACTTTCTGTGATTGCAAAGATCTTCGATCCTTTGGGACTGTTGTCACCATTTGTAATCACTATGAAAATGTTACTACAGAGAATTTGGCTGGATAAATTATCATGGGATGATCCATTGACCCCTGAAATTAAATTGAAATGGCAGACCAGTATTAAAACTCTGCCTCTTTTAAATGAAGTTCGTATTCCTCGAATTGTTGTGTGTCATTCCTACAAGGAGTTGGAACTACATATATTTACTGATGCATCTGAGCGCGCATATGGTGCGTGCGCTTATGTTCGCAGTATTAATGATGCAGGTGAGTGCATAGTTCGGTTACTGATCGCCAAAAGTCGAGTGGCGCCCATTAAACCCACTACAATCCCAAGGTTGGAGTTGTGTGGCGCTGTGGTGGGAGCTCGCCTGTATGAGAAGGTGTTAAACTCACTTCGTCTTAAGTTCTCGCGAGTCTTTTGTTGGACTGACTCGACCATCGTGTTGGGGTGGCTACAGATATTGCCTTCGAAACTTCAGCCATTCGTACGTAATCGCGTCGCTGAAATTTTAGATCAGGCGGGTCAATGCACCTGGCGGCACGTCCCAACCAATGAAAACCCAGCAGACCTACTATCTCGTGGTGTGGATAGTAGTCATCTGCAGGGTTTAGATATGTGGTGGTCTGGTCCTGACTTTCTCCAACAAGACTCAAGTAGTTGGCCTTCGCAATTTAAATGCTTAGAATTAGGGTCACTTCCCGAAACTCGAACTGATGTAACTTTAAATGTTGTCCTTGACACCAACGATAAGGCATATATTATAGATTTTAATCGTTTTTCTAATTATTTAAGACTTTTACGGTCCATGGCATACGTGTTGCGATTCATTAAGGTGTGTAAACATCAATTGCCTCACAGTAAATTTTTATCTGATGACGAATTAAAGAAATCATTAAACATTTTAATCTATCAGAGTCAACAAGAATCATTTCCCGAACATAAATTACTTTTAAATAAGCACAGTTTGGCAAAAAAGAGCGTCCTATTAAAATTTAATGTGTATTTAGATGACAACAATCTAATGCGTGTCGGAGGACGTCTCGATAATTCAGATTTTACATATAAACGGCACCCTATAATTTTACAGTCCACTCATACTTTTACTAAATTATTATTTGATTTTGAACACAAAAGGTTAATGCACGCAGGCCCACAACTATTGTTAGCATCGATAAGAGAATCCTATTGGCCTATAGGAGGGCGAAATTTAGCTAAAGCCTGTTACCATAGATGCGTTCTGTGCCAACGCATGCAGGGTAAGGTTGTTACTCCATTGATGGGTAACCTACCGCGGCAGCGCCTTCTTCCAGGTGGGTATCCGTTTGAAAGCACCGGTGTTGATTACGCGGGGCCTATTATGAGCGCTAGTCGTCAAGGTCGTGGATGTAGACTCGTCAAGGTGTACATAGCAATTTTTATCTGTTTTACCACAAAAGCTGTGCATCTGGAGCTTGTGAGTGACTTGACGAGCCATAATTATTTATTAGCATTGTATCGGTTCATCTCACGAAGGGGTAAGCCAGTTCATATATACTCCGATAACGGTACTTCATTTGTTGGTGCGTGTAACGAGCTATCTAAATTTCTGAAAATGAATTCTGATGCTTTGAGTGAAAGCATAGCTAATGATGGAATCAAATTCCATTTCATTCCCGCGTATACTCCACATTTTGGCGGTCTCTGGGAGGCGGGTGTAAAATCGGTAAAATATCACTTACAGCGAGTGTTGGGACAATGTAATTTGACTTTTGAGGAACTTAATACCGCATTAGCACAAATTGAGGCAATATTAAATTCACGACCACTAACGCCGCTGTCATCAGATCCTGCCGATTGCACACCACTGACGCCAGGTCATTTTCTCGTCGGCCGGCCACTCACTTCATTGCCACAGAAGAATTGTGAAGACCAATCTGCAACCCATCTTAGTCGTTACCAACGTATTGAGCAACTCCGCCAACACTTTTGGACTAGATGGAGTAAAGAGTATGTTGCAGAGTTGCAGCAACGGACAAAGTGGCGTTCTTGCAAGGATGGCTTGAAGTTAGATTCCTTGGTGGCCATCAAAGAGGAGAATCTTCCACCTCTGAAGTGGAGACTAGGAAGAGTTATCGCCGTACATCCAGGTACTGATGGAATTGTCCGCGTGGCAGATATCAAGACCTCTAATGGAGTCATCAGGAGGGCTTTCAACAGGATATGCCCATTACCTGTATCTTCAGAAACGAAGTCTGGTTGAAAGCATGACTTTCAACGCCCGGGGGCATGTTGAAGCGCCTACGTAATTAGTCTTAGCTTTAAGTGTTCTGTCCTACGTAAACTATTATGTGTTTGTTATGTGCCCATACATACAGTCATGTTAAGTGTCATCATAGACGTTACATGTGCCTGTTGCCTTTTTATTTTAAAATCTCGCTAATTTCCGCACACAGCATTTCTTAAGTTAGGGTGTAACAAATCTACTAGCCTACAGAAATAAAAGGGGGCTAAAGTAAGACTTGAAACAATATATTAAATATTAAAAGATAAAAAATACAGACCGGTTTTTAAAAAACACATCCTACCTAACACACACAGTTATTTAACGCGAAGGTAGAGGTTAGCTAGAAGTAGTAATTTGAGTAAGTCCAGGTTAGGCAAACACGCACGAATAGTTTGGAAGATGCAAGATTTTGAATTGAATCGCTCCGATAAATTAATGGTTATTTTCTATAACCCTCCTTTAGGGATCGACCGCAGTCGGGTAAGTTTTAGTCACGGAATCAGTTTTCCCGGTCAAAGAGTACTTTTAGGAGATGTTTCGTTTATAGCTTCCGGAGCAGAACTCACTAGTCCCCGAGTCTTCCACCCATCGATTCATCAGCGTTTTTCGAAATCCTCTTCTAATTTCAGATCCTTTCCACATTTGAAGCTTTCCGTCATCAGAATGCCAAACGCCACAGTCAATGCTTGAATCTGCCAGTAATATACGTTGAAAAACCTCTAACCTCTTCGATGAATTTCAAGTGTGTGTGGATTAATTTTATAAAAGTAATTTAAGATACAGCTATTCAATAATAAATCAAAATTATCTATAAAATACAATATTTGACCTAACATATTGCTAAAAAGAATTTAGATTACATAAATTAAAAGAAACGTTCATAGTCTATGCCATTATGAAACTCTATGAGTGAGAGATAGTTAGAAGAAAAAAATAATGACAGCTTGACAACCTGACATAAGTGTCATAACAATGAAAAATATCTATAGGTGTTTTTATTTCAGATTTTAAAGACACGAATTGTTTTAGACCAATTCACAATATATGAATATAAATCTTTATAAAAGATAAATAAAAATGGATGAAGTGTAAGTAAAGGTTATGTATGTAGTGTGTATGTATGTAGTATGTATGTATGTAGTAGAAGTATGTAGATACTATATTTCCCCATCGACCCCGAGAAAATTTTCAACTCAATTGAAAATTTTGAAGGTTAAAAATATTACAGCATTCACAAAACGTACATACTTCATTCAATCACACCGACATCTTACGAAGTTAGGTCAGGTAGGATTCACATTCAATGATCACTACTCAACCTGATAAATCAATAACAGTAGGCTTATTTTCGGAGTTGTAATCCGCTCACGTCTAAAACCATTAGTAAAATATATTTAACAAGGGCTTATTTTTATGGAGTTGTTAGCCGCTCCAGAAGATTCAAGGTTTAAGAAAAACCAAGTTTAAGAGAGAAAACTCAAGTTAGTTTGAGTTTAAGAATAACCCAAGTTTAAGAAAAACTTAGTTTAAGAGAGAGAACTCGTTAGTTAGAGTTCAAGTTTAAGAAAGGCTCAAGGAAGACTTGAGTTTAAGAATTAGAGGATTTAAGAAAACCTCTAAGGATAGAGAATGCATTAGGGGCTTGTTTAATGAGTTGCTACCGCTCAGAAATAAAATAAAATTGCATTAGGGGCTTATTTAGGGAGTTGCTACCGCTCAGAAAATAATGCATTAGAGGCTTATTTAGAGAGTTGCTACCGCTCCAAAAAGAAAAAAAATGCATTAGAGGCTTATTTAGGGAGTTGCTACCGCTCAAAAAGAAAAAGGTGGAATAAGTTTTTACCGAATAGTTTTAAATGAGAGAGGGAGTATTTTAATGTTGAATGGTGAAATAATAAGTTTAAAAAATAATATTCAAGTAAAAAATTAAAGAAAATATCTCAAAAGAGAAAAGATTTCTAAAAAGTCCTGGGAAGTTGTTTTAAAAGTTCAAAGATAATAATTCTATCCATGGTTAAAGATTAATGTTAAATAGGATTAAAATATTTTAAAGGGTGGTAAGTAAGGGTTAATGAGTGCAAAAGACGATTCGAAGGGAGTGAGTGCTAAAGACGACTCAAGAGAGTTTAAGAGGTCTCTTAATATTTAAGAGGTCGGTCCCTTAGTATAGAAGAGGTCCCTTAGTATAGAGGAGGTCCCTTAGTATAGAGGAGGTCCCTTAGTATAGAGGAGGTCCCTTAGTATAGAGGAGGTCCCTTAGTATAGAGAAGGTCCCTTAGTATAGAGGAGGTACCTTAGTATAGAGGAGGTCCCTTAGTATAGAGGAGGTCCCTTAGTATAGAGGAGGTCCCTTAGTATAGAGGAGGTCCCTTAGTATAGAGGAGGTCCCTTAGTATAGAGGAGGTCCCTTAGTATAGAGGAGATCCCTTAGTATAGAGGAGGTCCCTTAGTATAGAGGAGGTCCCTTAGTATATAAGAGGTCTAAGAGGTCTCCTAGAGGGTTTAAGAGGTCTCCCAGAGGGTTTAAGAGGTCTCCCAGAGGGTTTAAGAGGACTCCCAGAGGGTTAAAAGGACTCCTAGAGGGTTAAGATGACTCCTAGAGGGTTAAGATGACTCCTAGAGGGTTAAGATGACTACTAGAAGATCCGAATTAATGATGCGACTATAAAATAACCACAAACAAAAAAAAAAAGGCACAGAGGCACATCGAAAGTTGTATGTGTGTAAGAGTATAGAATAGTGAAGTATTTGTAATAGGTGACATATAGATATTAGGTTTGTATAAACGACTATAGGATATTCTCCTATAGTACGTCGAAGAGTAAACCAAACCCCAACTTGTAAGTGACCACGGATGGTTTTAAGAACACTCACAAGCGAAGAATGGGTACGATTACCAGTGGGTAAACGTAGTGGTGTGCAAGTGTGTGGGGTGCAGAATAATGATGTAGAAGTAGAGAGTTATGTGTAGGTGGTAACGATTATAGGATATTCTCCTATAATACGTTGTAGAGTAAGCCAAACTCAACTTGAAAGTGACCACGAATGGTTTTAAGAACACTCGCAAGCAAAGAATGGATGCCAATTACCAGTGGGTAAAGGAATGTGTGTGGGGGTGTAGTATAAGTTTGTTAAGTATGTGCTGAAGAGGAAAGTAAGTTAGTATTAGACCTACCTAGAACCTAATATATGTTATAAAAAAGAGACTAAGCCAAATAAGAGTCCGAAAAGAAATAGTACTAGAGATAGTTTATTTTAGAATTTTGAAAAAGATTTGAAAGGGCTAGCTTTGATTTTACGTTGGGCGCCAGACTGTAACAAATCTACTAGCCTACAGAAATAAAAGGGGGCTAAAGTAAGACTTGAAACAATATATTAAATATTAAAAGATAAAAAATACAGACCGGTTTTTAAAAAACACATCCTACCTAACACACACAGTTATTTAACGCGAAGGTAGAGGTTAGCTAGAAGTAGTAATTTGAGTAAGTTCAGGTTAGGCAAACACGCACGAATAGTTTGGAAGATGCAAGATTTTGAATTGAATCGCTCCGATAAATTAATGGTTATTTTCTATAACCCTCCTTTAGGGATCGACCGCAGTCGGGTAAGTTTTAGTCACGGAATCAGTTTTCCCGGTCAAAGAGTACTTTTAGGAGATGTTTCGTTTATAGCTTCCGGAGCAGAACTCACTAGTCCCCGAGTCTTCCACCCATCGATTCATCAGCGTTTTTCGAAATCCTCTTCTAATTTCAGATCCTTTCCACATTTGAAGCTTTCCGTCATCAGAATGCCAAACGCCACAGTCAATGCTTGAATCTGCCAGTAATATACGTTGAAAAACCTCTAACCTCTTCGATGAATTTCAAGTGTGTGTGGATTAATTTTATAAAAGTAATTTAAGATACAGCTATTCAATAATAAATCAAAATTATCTATAAAATACAATATTTGACCTAACATATTGCTAAAAAGAATTTAGATTACATAAATTAAAAGAAACGTTCATAGTCTATGCCATTATGAAACTCTATGAGTGAGAGATAGTTAGAAGAAAAAAATAATGACAGCTTGACAACCTGACATAAGTGTCATAACAATGAAAAATATCTATAGGTGTTTTTATTTCAGATTTTAAAGACACGAATTGTTTTAGACCAATTCACAATATATGAATATAAATCTTTATAAAAGATAAATAAAAATGGATGAAGTGTAAGTAAAGGTTATGTATGTAGTGTGTATGTATGTAGTATGTATGTATGTAGTAGAAGTATGTAGATACTATAAGGGATATGCCCTATGTTTTCCACATGAACGTTCCCATGGGATATTTTCCGACATCCACGCGGGCGAAGCCGCGGGCAAAAGCTAGTTAACCATAAATTTTTCGAGGTTGGCATATTCGTGCATCTTTTTTTGTGATGGCATGAGCTCTCATGCATGAGGTTGTGAGTTCGAGTCCGGGCAAGTACCATGACTTTTTCAATTCATCTGTACTTTCTATGTTCATCTTGGACATTACTGACATCGGTGGAGGATAACATCGTGAGGATAACGGAGTTATAGTAAAATAGTATTTACCGGAGGTCGGAAAATATCCCACAGGAACGTACAACCCGGATAAAAGGTATCGTCTATCTTAATCCAGGTCATGCTCTACTTATGTGCAAAATTTCATTCAAATCTGTTTAGCCGTTTTAGCGTGAAAGCGTAACAAACAAACTCACTTTCGCATTATATGATACTACCTCCTGCCCGCGACTTCGTCCGCGTGAAATTTCTTGTTCCCCGACCCGCCCCCGTCGCATTGCATTGCCTGCCCGCGCTATCATTTCATTTTCGCTTATCGCTGTTTCTGCCTTTTTTCTTTTAGCTCGGCACGTAAGGGTCCTAGTTTAAAATTTGGGCTATAAAATGCATATATAATTTTCAAAGTCCGACTGTTAGTTCCAGAGATTACCACGTTCGTTCACCGTATCCCCTTCCCGCTAACCTCTCCCACACCCCTCTCACCCACTCTACACCCCCTTTACCACTTCCCCTGCCCCCTCTCTAACTCATCACCCCATCCCCTCCCTCTCCCCTCACCAACCCTTCCCCTCCCCCTCTCCCCTCACCACCTCTTACTCTCCTCACCAACGCCTGCTCCTATCCCCCTCCCAAAATCTTTCCTCTTTATGAGTATGAAATATGATATAAGTCTGAAATCGACAACCTGTCTTGAGCAAGCGTAGTGATCAATGCTGGTGCCTTCTCTGTATGAGAAGAGGCTTTTGCTTTGCAAGTGGGACAGTAATAGACTGGTATTATTATTGTTATTATACATATCTTTACTCCGCGCTTAGTAAGGGAGTTAGAATCTATAAATGTAGACTTTTAATAATTAAACTCCTAACTAAATTCAACACAAAAAGGTGGGTATTATTTAGTTGTAATTTTGAACATAACAATGTTATCAAAAGCAATATCCCAGTTCTCCGAATTTCTCAATCATAATAATTCTCAACTCGAAAATTTAAACTTTATCAATTAGGTATACCACCTTTACGTATATACGATCGGCAAAAAAACTGATGAACAATGAATAACTATGGAATCATTCTGGAATAGGTAGTAATTCTGACCAAACAACTGATTTAGTTGAGTGAAAAAATTACTAGCCGTACTGCCCGTGACTTCGTCTGCGTGGATTTCAGAATTCAGTTCAAAGAGAAATGAACATAAATCAGACGTTAAGCCATGTCATTTTAAGATACGAAGATAAAAAGGACAGTTTTTCCCGTTCTAGGTGTTTATGCATGAGACATGTTTGTCTGTCTGTACACAACAGGTATCTTAATTAATTATGAAGTCATTAAAATTAATTTTCAAATTGACTACCAGCTCGAATTATCTATAAATTCAAATCACAACCGTCATTCATTGACAATCAATCAACCTAACCTTTTCCAAACTATGTTGGTGTTGGCTTCCAGTCTAACCAGATGCAGCTGAATACCAGTATTTACACGACTGCCTATCTGACCTCCACAACCCGCAGTAACTGGGTAATACGATACACCTTGGTAAGGCGGCTTGTCAGACTTTCGAGCTTCTGTTGATGAGTGTACCTAACGACTGTCAAAGATCCACGAATGGCAGCTGGGACTAACGGCTTAAAGATGGTCACCCATCTACAGACCAACCCCGGCAAGCGTAGCTTAACCTGATGAATCGACCCGTGCAGCCACGAGCATTGAAACTTGTAAGAAATGTCTAGAACACGGAAAACTGAAGTAGGATGTCAATTTCCTTGATAATTAATTTATCTGATTGAACAGAAAAAGTCTTTGTTGCTGACCATACAAAACCTTAAATTAAATTAACAATAACCATTTCTACAAATCAAAGTTAAATAACCTAACAAAGGGATTCTATTGTGTAAACAGTGGATGTGTTGATTTTGCATACTAAACTGTTAGCAGTTTTGCCTGATCCAAATTGAAGGGTGGATAAAAATCTACGTGTGTGAGCTAGGTACATACGTACTTAGTTGGAGGAGTAAACTTTTTTACAAAAAAGTAATACTGACTTTCGAACAAAACACTAAAAACTTAAATTAACTTTAATTGGGAAGTCTGTGTCTTTCATTATGTATTTTCGTTTTTACCACCGAGATTCGAAGTTAAAGTTATTTTTCATTTTTTTTTTAAGTTTTATAATTCACTTTTTAGTTGTGGTACCACACCAAATAATCGAATACCACCTGCGGGGAAATTGCGTAACACACTCTCAATTGGAATCGGTTTCATTTTGACTGTTCAACAACATTCATTGCGTTATTTACGTTGTTGAGAAGACTTTTCGAACATTATATTTTATGAAGCAATGGATTAGCAATTTGCTTAAAAAGATTCAGATTCCGATCAACAATGTGTTACGCAATTACGTAGGGTGCTGCTACGTCATCACTAGTATACCTAATACAAAGTCGCTTCCCGCTGTCTATCCCTATGTAGGTATGCTTAATGCAACGGATTTAGATGCTGTTTTTTAATAGATATAGTAATTCAAGAGGAAGGTTTACATGTATAATAAACGCGGGCGAAGCCGCGGGCAAAAGCTAGTAAATTATAATGACAGGAAGTTATTATAACATCATACACATGGAAAAGTGGGAAAAATACGTATTATTGAATCTTAACTCAAAAACTACGCAAGCGAAATTTTACATGGGACTTCGAGGTATACCTTCCCGTATTTAACACTTAAAAACTACCCAAGCCAAGGGACCAACTTTGAGGTATACCTTCCCGTATAAAAAAGGAATCTCTGTAAAAAGTTAGGCTCCTACAAACACGCGCGACTCTCAACGCGACACAAAGACTCCATCCGTGGCGTGACACGCGGTGCCATTGTGTCGCATCGCGTGTCGTGTCTATTTGTGCCTTTATGCGTGGTCATACATAAAAAAATACGGGTCAACTTGAGAACCTTTTTTTTATCGTCAGTTAAAAATTTGCATCTACTCGTTTAGTTCTGACAACTGTAGTGTGTGGCAGTGGGCTGGCCATGTTTGTCGGAGGGCCGATGGCCGGTAGAGCAGACGAGTCCTGAAGTGGAGACCGCGAATCGGTAAGCGTAGTGTGGGACGCCCCCCAGCTAGATGGACCGACGATCTGAAGAAAGTGGCTGGGACAGACTGGATGCGGAAGGTGGAGGACAGGGTGTTGTGGCGCAGCCTGGGAGAGACCTATGTCCAGCAGTGGGCTGCGATAGGCTGAGTTGATTGTTGATTGAACTGTACAAACTGAGTAGGTAAATCATAAGGTTTTTTTGATGTTCATGAATGAAGGCCGGCTAACGCGACGCGACGCCAACGAGACGGTGCGACGCGAGTCTCGATTCCATGAAGTTTTCATAGAAATTATTCTACTTGAGTCGTACAGCGCTTTCGCGCCTGTCTGCCTGTCCGCCTGTCTCTTTGAAGACTTGAAACGTATTAAATGGATAAAGAAAATAATTTTCACGTTTATTAGTGGAACGTACCTGGTTATGGGCTGCTCAAAGTGATGGATTATGGGCATAAAAGAAAAAATACTAATAAGATTGAGTTGGATATTTATTGGAAATCAATCAAAGCACACGACCACAATTAGCATAGCTGACAAAAGGAAAAAACAATGACAGATGACAGCTGTCGTTACATCATACATGTTTACAAAGTACGCTAACACGGAGTACATTGGATTGCGTTTACAAAGACAATTATCTCTTACCAACACTGGCCCTTAAACCAATACAATTACTACAACAATGCTCTTATAGCTATATGACAATATGCAATAACTATCAAAAAAAAAATAAAATAAAAATAGTAACAACACAAAGAAAACAGTGTTCAACTATCACCATAGTTTTATAGTTTGAGTTTAATTATTACAATAACATTAATTGACAAGTAAACTTTTTATATTTTTCTCTACACAATGGTTTCGTTAATATATCTGCTAACATATCTTCTGTACATAAGTATTTTATAAAAATTGTTCCATCATTCACAAATTGTCTTATAAAATGATGCCTAACATCAATGTGTTTAGTTCGGGCATGATACATAGAATTTTTACACAATTTTTGTGCAGACTGATTATCATTAAAAACAGTAATTATAACCTTTCTGCCAAGTATTTCTTTCAATAATTTACGAATAAACAGCCCTTCTTTACATGCGTCGGACAAGGACATGTATTCAGCTTCAGTGCTGGACAAAGCTACGGTTTTTTGTTTGCGGCTTTCCCATGAAACAACAGACTTACCCAATTTAAACACATAGCCGGTGTATGATCTGCGGTCTACGTCATCGTTGGCCCAATCTGCATCTGCATATGCAGTGACATCTAAGCCACTCTTCTGAAAGGTTAAACATAGATTAGAAGTACCTTTTAAGTAACGTAGAACCCTCTTAGCTGCTTTCCAGTGTATTTCTGTAAAGGATTCATTAAATTGACTGAGATAGCTGATAGCATGAGCAATATCTGGTCGACTACAAACTGCGATGTACATAAGTGAACCCACTAGACTTCTATAGTCATAGGAGACATCCTTCTGAGCACCTTTTGGCAGTTTCAACCCAGTCTCCATTGGTGTGTGTGCAGGCTTACAATCCTCCATTTTATATTTCTGCAACAGCCTTTTGATATAGCCAGATTGATCTAAAGTAAGTTTATTATTCTCTTTACACAGTCTCATACCTAATATTTGATGAGCCAACCCCAAATCTGTGATATCAAATTCTTTCATAAAATTCTCTTTTATTGCCAGTTTTTCATGAGGATCACACGAGGAAAATAAAATGATATCGTCAACATACAGTGCAATTATGATAAGTGAATTTTCATGTGACTTGAAATATACACAAGGCTCTGATGATGATTTATGAAATTTCATTTTTTCACATAACACTAGATCAACTTTATCATACCAGGCCTTTGAGGCCTGCTTTAAACCATATATGGCTTTGTTCAATTTAAACACTTTATTTTCTTGACCCTCGAGAACAAAACCTTCTGGCTGTTCCATGTATACGTCTTCTTTGAGATCGCCATTGAGGAATGCTGTTTTTACATCCAAGTGCTCGATCTCCATACTGTATTCAGCTGCTACGGCTAACAAAGTACGAATAGTTGAGTATCTAACAACTGGTGAGAAAGTTTCCTCGTAATCTATGCCATACTGTTGAGTATAGCCCTTGGCCACCAGGCGTGCCTTATATCTCAATATTTCGTTATTCAACCCTCGTTTGATTTTAAACACCCATTTACATTTGACTGGTTTTCGAGAATTATTCTTGTCAGTTAGAGTCCAACATTTGTTGATAACAAAAGAATTGTACTCACTCTTCATTGCTTCTTTCCAATGTTTAGCGTCTGGCCCTCTCAGTGCTTCTTGTACAGTTTCAGGAGTGTCTGCATCACAAGTCACCCCCATCAGAAGAGCTGACATCGAATCCACTGTGTCTTCAAAGTCAGATGACTGAGTGGATGTCTCATTCTCGTCATCTGGAATATATGTTTCATCCGCAGAATCACTGGTCTCCGAGGAACTCTCAGAAACGTCTATTGTGATCGTACTGTCTCTCTGATTGTTTTCTAATAAAATAATGTCATCAGATATATTAGGATCCACAATAGATGTCTCTGTATGTACAGAACATTGGTCAGATTGAGTCTCATTATTCACAACATTTAAATTTTCTTTGATTATACAATGCTGTTCCGACTCTTTATTATTATCATCATGTGACATTTTATTAACAATTTCGTTTTCTAAAAAACTCACATCTCTTGATGTAATACAATTTATTGGGCATGTAGGATCTACTAGTCTGTAACCTTTTGTTTCATCACAATAACCAACAAATACATAACGTTTGCACTTTGGATCCAATTTAGTTCTTTTAGGATTCAGTGCATAGGCCACAGAACCAAAAATACGCAAGTGATCAACAGATACCTTTTTGTTAGTCCATTTCTCCTCCGGAGTACTGCCCAGCACAGCCTTGGTAGGACAGCGATTTTTGATGTAAACAGCTGTATTGACAGCTTCTGCCCAGTACTGGTTCGGCAGGTGTGCATCTTGGAGCATGCATCGCGCTGTCTCCATAATGGTCCTATTGGCCCGTTCTGCCACTCCGTTCTGTTGTGGTGTGTGGGGTACGGTCGTCTGATGTCTAATTCCATTCTCCTTCAAGAAGCTCTGAAATGCAGAATTTATATATTCACCACCATTATCACTCCTCATTATTTTAATCCGCTTATCTGTTTGGTTCTCTGTTAAAGCTTTGAAGTGCTTAAATTTCTCGAATACTTCACTTTTATTTTTCAGAAAATATACAAATGTTTTTCTAGTAAAATCATCGATGAAAAGCAAAAAATATCTGGATCCACTAAATGATGAACACGGCATTGGTCCACATAGATCTGTGTGTACCAATCCTAATGTTTCAGTGGCCCTACTATATGATTTCTTAGGGAAGGGTAGCCTACTTTTCTTCCCTTCTACACATGCAATACAAGGTTCGAAATCAGAACTATCATAATTAATTCCAGTAGCCATACCTTTCTTAAGTAGCTCCATGCTCTTCCGGTTGAGATGCCCAAGCCGCTGATGCCATACCTTTTCCGAGGACTTGGTAGCTGCCTTACACTGAACATCGGCCGCATTCACTACTAAATTATCCTGCAGAGCTGAAACTTCAACATTAGTACACGGAGTCATTGTTGTTTCAGTGTTAAGCTTATAAACGCCATCTTTCAAAGTAGCACTCGCGATAACTGACTGATTGTCATGTACTTGGCACTTCTGGAAGCTGAATACAACCTTGTAACCTTTCTTTGTCATGGCACTAACAGATAATAAATTAGTTGTTAGTTTTGGTACAAAATGAACATCACTAATGTCTCTAATGATACCGTTCCCGAGTTTGACTTGAACAGTTCCTCGTCCCGCTGTGAAAAGCAATTCTCCACTAGCTACTTTCACTGGTAATGCCTTTTCACTCACGAAATCACTGAATAAGTTCCTATCCCGACACATATGACTAGTCGCACCACTATCGATGTACCATGAATCACTTTCTATGTTAACCGATAGAGCCGTCAGCAGAACCTTAGATGTATCATCTTTTTCGGTCTTGTCAGTTGACAACTTCCGTTTAGACTTAGGACAGTCCTTGATGAAATGACCGGTTTTCTTGCAACCAAAGCATTTCGGCTGCTTCCGCATGGCTGCCAGTGCAGTCACGCTGTCATTCTTGTCATCACGACGAATATTCTCCTGCAGTAACTTGCCTTTGACGACTTCACTGGACAATTTTATGTTAGAGTTCTCGATAGCCATTATCAACGGGTCATAGTCTTCTGTTAGACCGCTTAGCATAATGACTGCCACAAAATCATCGTCCAGCGGCGACCCAATGTCACTTAGCTGCTGAGATACGTCTGTAATTTTATTCAGGTAGCTCTCCATACTATCACACTCACCTAGTTTGGTGCTGAACAAGGTTCTCAATAAACCAAGCCTCCGACAAAGGCCCCTGTCTTCATATGCCTTTTGAAGATTGTTCCACGCATCATGAGCCGTGCTGGCAGTTCGAATGTGTGCAAACGCCGACGGCTGCACTGACAACGCTATCCGGGCGAGTGCCTTCTGGCCCTTTTTCGCGTCTCCTTCAGCTATAGTCTCTTTTTCGACGAATTCCCATAGGTCTTCATGTATTAAGACCATTTTCATCATAAATTTCCAAGAATGGTAGTTTTCAATACCTTTCAGTTTATCCATGATGAGCGATGAAGAGCCGGTTGCCATGATGTCGGTGTGGTCGAGTGCGCACGTACGTAATTTTTCTTAAATGCAGAGTTTAGTCAAAATAAACGCGAAACTTTATTTGCTGCGTTGACTGGGCCCATAACCTGATGGATTATGGGCATAAAAGAAAAAATACTAATAAGATTGAGTTGGATATTTATTGGAAATCAATCAAAGCACACGACCACAATTAGCATAGCTGACAAAAGGAAAAAACAATGACAGATGACAGCTGTCGTTACATCATACATGTTTACAAAGTACGCTAACACGGAGTACATTGGATTGCGTTTACAAAGACAATTATCTCTTACCAACACAAAGTTTGTATATACAACGTGTGACGTTAAATGCGCAAAACCTCTTAAGGGGTCATATTACTCATCATTATGAACAACTTTTACTAAGGGACCAAACCGCGAAATTGCGAAAAAAAATCAGCAGTTCAGTACATTTATGTTCGCATAATTCGCCAAAATGCAGGTTTGGTCTCATAGTAAAAGTTGTTCATAATGATGACTACAATGACGCCTTAAGAGGTTTTGCGCATTTAACGTTACACGTTGTATAGATAGGTTTAATCTACCAACATGTTATTTTTTTGAAATTTTAATCATTTTCCTGTAAGTACAAAAAACTAAATTACAAATCACCAACCCGTATAAGCACGTACGTAAACACACTGTAAACATAAGTATGTATAGAAAAGTGCCCATATGACAGAAAAAAAAAATGAAAATGGAAACAGATGAGATTATTAAAATAACCTTCTCTCCATTAAAAAGTCAATATGATACATCATACTTCGCAAAATGAAATCAGGGTATTATTGATATGCACACACACACAAAGCGTGGGAGGATAATACGCGATTTACGCACACATGCGTAAGAGTGCGTATGTATTTTATACGCACACGTAAGGCTGCTTTTCCATTGAAGCGGAGTGAGAAAGCGGTAACGAGTGAGGGAACAGTGCGAAGTGTAGTAGAGTAGTAAGTATCCAAATGCACTGAAGAGATGTGAGGTGATAAAGCTTAGCGGTTTCCTAAGAAACTAGTGCTGAGTGCTGACACATAGCGGTCACCATATTACAGCGGTCGCGGCGGCGCTATGTGACAATGACGGTCGTTATATAGCTGTTATTGTAATGACAACCGTCATTGTGACCGTCATGTAATGTCACCGCTTTCTTCTTTCACCCAAACTTTAGGCGCGGTGCATGATTAAAAACGCATTCGAACACAGCTTTGCATACATTTAGTTTAGTAAAATGCACTAAACTAATCTCCGCTCCGCTAGCACAGAAGCGGAGCGTAGCGGTGCGCAGCGGAGTGGTCCACTCCACTCCGCTAGACAGAGGAAATTAATACATAATGACTCCCTAGCTCTGCACCTCTGTTCTCCACTGCAGTACTGTCTCTCCTCTCTTAATCCGTCCAAAGATCGCTTTTATCGATAAGACCGCTCATTGTGTACTATGTAAAATGTCTACATTTACATATAATAGTAATTTTTATGGTGTATGATAATAAAGAGTGTTCTATTCTGTTCTCCACTACATTGAAGCGATATCTAGCATAAAGGTTCTTACAGACAGAGGCGATATCACGTCGCGATAACACTAACACTCTACGGATATAATATCGCCTCTGTCTGTAAGAGCCTTAAAACTGCGTAGGTATGTATTCCATACGCACACATGCGTAATATTGCGTATGTATTTTATCCGCACAGTCTGAACTCTAAACGACTGAACCGATTTGTACTAATGGTGTGTCATTGTGATCCGAATACATGGTATTATAGTTACGACGACGGTCGGGTATCCAATCGTTTTGTTGTGGCAATACTGATTCGTATAATAATAAGTTACATATATAGTTATATACCTCTTGTTTTGTGTTTATTTATTATGTACTTTTCAATTTCCTAACAAAGAATAAGCATAGAGATGCAATTTATTTAATTGATTAGAGAAATACAAAATTAAAAGATTTTAGATCATCATCTGCCTAGCCTTTTCACAACTAAGTTGGGGTCGGCTTTCAGTCTAACTGAATATTTTCATGGAACGACCTCACCTCTGACCTGACTGGTTATCAGACTTTCGGGCTTCTGACGACCCGTAACGAATGTCATCCACGAATGACAGCCGGGACCAACGGATTAACGTGCTTTCCGAGCCACGGAGGGATCTTGGTGTGTAAAGATGGTCACCCATCCATGGACCAATCGCGGCAAGCGTAGCTTAGCCTGATCGATCGACCCGAGCGACTGTTATTACTTAGCCATGAGCTCTTCATACCTACGTGTTACTAAAATTAGCAAATCCTTTTTTCTAGTTTACTTTTACAAAATAAGAGCCACTATCCAACCAACCATTTCGAGCAACGAACAAATTAAACACAGTACACAAACCTCTATTTGTGTACAACAATACACAACAGCAAATACAAATTCCCTACATCTAATTCAATTCGCACCTCGCAGCTATTCCCCTATAATCCGACGCCCGTTTAATATTCGACCCGTTCCGGGTCTAAATGGTAATGAGTTACCCAGTTTTAGCTAAATGAAGATTCTGTTTATACGATAGTATCTCCGGTAATCCACAGATAAACCGACTAGCTATTGAAAACGCATTTAGTCTTCAACGCGACGGGACGTCGATAAGCAACACTGTGTCAACCCTCAAAAACAAAAGCTAGATTTTTCAAATGCAAAATTATATTAGTAGATAGTGAATTGTGCAAAATAGGGTTATACGGTAAAACCCTATTTTGCTGAATAAACGTTTGATAACACTACGGGACGGGACGTCGATAAGCAACACTGTGTCAACCCTCAAAAACAAAATCTAGATTTTTCAAATGCAACATTTATACCGAATATTAGGTATCGTGTATTGTGCAAAATAGGGTCATACATTAAAACCCTATTCGTTGAATAAATGTTTTATAACACTACGGGACGGGACGTCGATAAGCAAAACTGTGTAAGTGAAACTGTGTATAATAATATTAACGTATATTCTGCAAAGTGAGGGTTGACACAGTATTGTTTACTAACGTCCTGTCCTATACGGTATTATATTGTTTAAAGTTTAGAAGGACACGACACCTGTTTCTAACTAAGAACATTTTACATACGTATATATTTATATGTTTAGGTAAAAATCATTTTAATGAAAACTACCTATATCTATCTGCCTAGCCTTTTCCCAACTATGTTGGGGTCGGCTTCCAGTCTAACCGGATGCAGCTGAATACCAGTATTTTACGTGGAGCGACTGCCTATCTGACCTCCACAACCCAGTTACTGGGTAATACGATACCCCTTGGTAAGACTGGTTGTCAGACTTTCGGGCTTCTGACGACCCGTAACGACTGCCAAAGATCGACGAATAACAGCCGGGACCAACGGCTTAACGTGCTCTCCGAGGCACGGAGGAATCTCGGTATGTAAAGATGGTCACCCATCCACTGACCATCCCCGGCAAGCGTAGCTTAACCTGACGGATCGACCCGTGCGGCTGTTATTATTTAGCCACGAGCTCCTCTGCATTATTGAAAACTACCTATTGTATTCAATAAATATATTTTTACGCAAATCAGTCTTTAATTCTAACTAATATTATAAATGCGAAAGTAAGATTTTTTGTTTGTTTGTTGTTACGCTTTCACGATAAAACGACTGAACGGATTTGAATTAAATTTGGTATATGTGAGGACCATGACTTGGATTAGGACATATTATGATACTTTTTATCCCGGTAGTACGTTCCCGTAGGATAAATGCCGACCTCCACGCGGGCGAAGCCACGGAAAAAAGCTAGTCACTGTTATAAAAATGAAAGACTAGCAAAACTATAGTAGCTACTAATAAGTAGGAACGTAATATTTCTCGAATAAAAAAAAATAGAAGCTGTAATGTTTTCAAAATGGTGAAAGTGTAGGTTGTCACTATATTGCTTCTCCACGTCCGTTTATGAGACAAGGCACCTACCTATCGATTTATGGGAGTCGGGTAAATTAAATGCTTTCCTAGTCAGGGGGTCTACTCCCTAAGTCCATCCGTGTTTCCGTCCGTCCGTTCATGCGTCCGTCTGACATTACGATCCATCAAAACAAGTGAAAAACTTAAATTTTTCGGACGGGCAAAAACACATCGGGAGTAGGGACAACTGGCAAATCATGTTGTCATTCATACTTCGTTCGGGCCCCGAACCAATCATCCAACCGTAGGTGATACGGAGTAGGAAACGCCCGTAACGAAGGCCGAAACTACGGACTTCGTGCTTAGGGAGTAGGCCCCCTGGTGTCGTAAGACGGAGAAAATTGTGTTCGGACTGTTATAGGGATTTAGTTGTCTAGCTTGTATTGGGTAATTAGTTTGTCTTTCCAATTAGGGGAGTGGTGTTCCTTTAGTAAAGTTAATTTCAATGTTTGTATTTATCTCACTGTGCATTGGTGCACAAGTGTGCGAAACACGAAATTGATTGGTCTTTTAACAATTTCAGGCGTTTTAGCAAACTTCAGTTGCTTTGCGATTTGAGGAAACCCAATGTCAAACTTCTAACTATACAACATTGTTCTATTAAAGCCTATTTTAACCTGTTTAGTCATATAACATAAATCTTAAGATTGTACATTTTTATAATTTTTATGTATATATTTTTTTATAATAAAAACGTTAACAAAAAGTATACATTTAGTCAAAAAGTAGTAAATTTCCTATACAATAATTATGATAGTGCCTATTTAATAATACACTAAAGCTAAAATATATTTTTTTAAGGTGCAAGTAATGATGTTAGGTAGGTACGAATGTTAGGTAGCGACCCACCCAATCTAGGTTTATTTAGACTTGTGTTCCAGGCCATCACTTTACATTAAAATTACATTGGGACATAAAAATGTTAAGTAAAACTGATTTAAAAAATAAAAACTTTAATAACTATGAGAAAAAGTATATTGGTACATTCATCTGCCTGGTTTTTACCCAAGTATGTTAGAGTCGGCTTCCAGTCTAATCGGATGCAGCTGAATATCAGTATTTTACATGGAGTGACTGCCTATCTGACCTCCACAACCCAGTTACTGGGTAATACGACACCCCTTGGTAAGACTGGTTGTCAGACTTTCGGGATTCTGACGACCCGTAACCCTATGCGGCTTAAGGTCGATCGAACAAGTTAAGCTACGCTTGCCGCAGTTGGTCTGTGGATGCGTGACCATCTTTACATACCAAGACGCGTGCGTCGGAAAGCAAGTTAAGCCGTTGGTCCTGGCTGTCAGTCGTGGATCTTTAATAGTCGTTACGGGTCGTCAGAATCCCGAAAGTCTGACAACTAGTCTCACCAAGCGGTACCGTATTACCCAGTAACTGGGTAATACGATACCCCTGTGTATGTGTGGGTTACTTACCACAATTTTAAGTAAAACTGATATTAAAAAAACAACCTATGAGAAAAAGCATAAATTGGTACATTAATACCTAAAACTAGCCTATGTAAATATACAAAAGTATATACTTACGAGGCTTTATATTAGCTAAGTGTTTGTTCAATGACTATGGGTTATGTAAAATCAGAGTCCAATACATCTGACTGACATTCAACTAACTTAATATTTGTCGACTACTAGTAAAAACAAATATATTATATTTACTTGTATACTACATATATAATACACTAACTTACAGCACCCCACAATTAAAGCGAGTAACTTTCCCATCAGAACGCATCGTGTTAAAGCGTAAATCGCTTCACTTTCCGCTGTAAAGCGTAAAATAAATTAGTTGTGTACAAAATTTTTCCGCTAAAGGATTTTAATGAATTTTTAAAATGGTCCCGGGGCCCGTATCGCACCGACAACTTTAATTAAAAATCCTGGAGGCGTAAAAACGGCGACGATTTCAAAATAACTGGTAGAAAAAGTGCGGAATGATTCCGTTTAGTTTTGTTTCGTACGAGCAGATGTTGTGACGCTCCGTGTCGATACTGCACGTATTTCAAAAAGTTGAAACCGATATCTGGGCATCGATTCGGTATTTGGAGACGGCGCTCAATTTTTTTTTAAACTTCGCCTTCCTATTGACTTTCTATTCTTTTCTATTCTATTCCTATCGAATAGAATAGAATAGAATAGAAAGCGTTTATTTCGACAAACAAAGGATCATAGACTCAAAAAAACCGGCCAAGTGCGTGTCGGTTCAGTCGCAGTAATAGGGTTACGTAGTTGTACAATAATGCGGACTAAGAAGAGGGATTTTTGTTGTTTCATGAATATTTCACAATTAGGTACCTACTCGTAAACTTGAAAAGCCTACTTAGCTGTTATAGTTTTCCTTGTAACTTCGTTATATATACTACTACCGTGAATTGTTTCACTCATCCAAAACTGACCGTTTAGCTGGCAGGGGGACACTTGACTCTAAAAAAAATTTGCACTTTAAAGCCTAATTTCAGAAACGGATCCCTAAATCGAAATATTGCTTTCACAAACCCGCAATATTTTTGAAAGACCTATCCAAAAACACCCCACATCATGGGGTAGACGAAAAAAAAAATATCCCCTCTGTGCAGGATAGCTGCAGGCTCCGTTAGTTAGCATGGTATATTATAGTTTTAGGCATGTGGTATTTTCAGTTTGTGGAAAAATAGCATGCAGTTTTAAGTCCAACAGATGCTAGAGATTCCCACGGCGCCCGAAATGTTTGGTTATTGTTTTGCTTATCGCCGGTCGTTTTCGCAGTAAAATTCATTGTTTTATATTCTAAAAGGTTTAGTAGCGGCACTGTTAAAGAAACTCATTACTGTCGGCACCTATTGAGTGAGACCTTTTGTTGTGTGGCGGCATCTACATCGCCACATATGAACTACGCATCAATGACATGACGGCACGCAAACCTGCATCGCGCAATTAGAGTTTACCACGCGATTAGCTTAGATACAACGTCCCGACATCAACCGTCGGGCAGTAGCCCACCAGACACAACACCCGTCTGGTCGGAGGATCCTCCCTTTTCTATGGAGGATGAGTGAACTTTACACCCTGTTCCTCATGCCTCTAAATTGGTGACCCCGAGCATGAACGTCAGCGCAGCCTTCGTGCAACTACATCAGCGTGACGTCATCAGCATCACTTCCTCAAGCTTTCAAGCGGCGAGTCACACAGCCAGCCAGCATCCACGGCTTCAACAGGTATCCTGACCACCAGCATGCAGCGGACGCGCATTCCTGGTCATCACCTTCAGCCTCAACCCAGCGCTGTACACTCCGACTCACTGGAGCATAACGCAGCGCCACCCCGACTCACTGGGGTATCACCGCAGACAGTTCCGACTCACCGTGAACTATGCGGCACCCGGTTCCGACTCACTGGAACCACAACTGGCACTGGCAAGCATCGCAAGATACACGACTCAGCCCACTATCGACCTCCGGTCTCCGGAGGGGAGTGATGTGGCGGCATCTACATCGCCACATATGAACTACGCATCAATGACATGACGGCACGCAAACCTGCATCGCGCAATAAGAGTTTACCACGCGATTAGCTTAGATACAACGTCCCGACATCAACCGTCGGGCAGTAGCTCACCAGACACAACACCCGTCTGGTCGGAGGATCCTCCCTTTTCTATGGAGGATGAGTGAACTTTACACCCTGTTCCTCATGCCTCTAAAGTTGAATAGGTAACAGTTCTGCGTAAATTGTAATCCGCACAAAATATCTTTCTTAGTTTTTATTTATTGTTGTCGGTGACTATTGATGTAAAATATGCATTTCTTTAGACATTTGTAATAGTTCCAAGTAAGTTTGTGTTAATAGTTTTAAATAGCGTAGCCAGTAATTTGTTAGACCACCCAAAGCGTGGGAAATAGTAGGGATAGAACTAACGCCACTGGGGCATATAAAAAGCCTTACTTGTAAAACCAAAATCAGTTCGAATTTACACTACAGTTCAGTTCGGATTCCTATCTGGTACAAGTACAGTTCGAGTTCAATTCATACCTTGTACCTACAGTCACTTCGAATTTATATTTTCTACAGTCTTCAGTCCCAGCATTCAGAGAGAACACTCCTAACTTACAAGAAGTCTAACCGCTCCTCATTAGTTTCTTGCCTTCGTTTGCCTCCAAAACAATTCCTGCAAGTGTTTATTTCTACGAGGTTCGAGCTATCCCCAACACCCTCTTTACGTGTAGGGAAGGTACGCTAAAAAAATTTTGTTTCACGATTTTATTTTACCACTTTGTCGGCGTGATGAATAAGTATCCATGGCAAATTATAGCTTTCTAGTACTAAGTGTTTGAGATAAGCTGTGGGCGGACAGACGGACGGACATAGCGAAACTATAAAGCTTCCTTGTTGACTACGGAACCCTAAAAATGCAAAATTTAAAAATAAAACAAAAGAAATAAAATAAAGCACATACAATCTCGATTGCTGAGTATGTGAACCATACAGCAATGGTTCAGGTACTGACAATTGAACCTCTGCACGAACGCCCTCAGGATGCCGCTGGAGCTAGCCCGAATCCTGCGCATGCTGATGTGCATTGTTTTCGCATAGTAGAATAAAAACAGTCTACTTGCGACCCGGCGAACATCCCTGATGCGCTGCAGAATCGGGGCAGCCCCACCAGCACCCTGAATGCATTATTATATTGCACACGCAAGGCGTTGTTCTGTTCGCGCGTGTATGAGACCCACAGGCTACTCGTCTAAAAATATGTATCCGGTCAAAAGTACAGTAGTCAGGAAACGAATCGCAAGCGCGCCACTGGCGATATCACGTGAGCTACCCACACCAACAGCGCGTTTCTGCAGAGTCGTGATGTTTTAAGTCCACGGCGAGCAGGACAGTCTAGTGTCTGATCGCATCGGGGTTACTACGTCACGGAACTGTATTCCGATTCGTTGTGCTCAGTAGTCGTGTTAATTTTAATTTGAAGTGATTATGTTAGACTGTGATTTAAATAATCACCGTGTATAGCACCCAGTGTGTTTTCAGTGCACGAAACCCATTTCCTGCCCACATGATGTTTGAATCTAACTGAGTAAATCCTGATGTTGGAAACTGGAAAGTATTGGTATAACTGGAACCGCGTATAAAATGCTACATTCCTATTTAAATGATCGATATCAAGTTGTAAAAATTGGAGCGTACTAAAGCACGTCTAAACCCTTAACATGTGGCGTACCGCAGGGGTCCATTTTGGGTCCCTTATTGTTCCTAGTATATATAAACAACTTACACCAAGCAGGCTTACAAGGTCACCTTGCCCTTTATGCAGACGATACATGTCTATTTTATTTTGGAGATTTATGTTAAATGATATAACAAAAAATGCCCAAAATGATTTAAATATACTACAAAATTGGTCAATCAATCTTTTAACTATTAACGCTTCCAAAACCTCGTATATAATATTTAGTGCAAAAAATAAAAAACTCCCTAGCTACCCTAATCTAAACATAAACGGAGAAGTACTGAAAAGGACTGATCAAGAAAAATACCTCGGACTAACTCTTGATAGCAATTTGACATGGAAAGCACACCTTCAACGCATTAGAAACAAACTTTCATCATTGGTGGGCTCACTACATAAAATAGTTAGATGTATTCCAAAAAAAGTTCGGCTAGTAATATACAACTCCCTTGTTAAACCTCATTTATTATATCTTATCGAAGTATGGGGCAACTCATTTAAAACTAGTCTAAAACCAATCCAAATTCTACAAAATAAAATTATCAAAATACTACACAATTATGACTTCTTAACACCGTCAAAAACTATTTACAAAGAGACGAAGCTATTAAACATCAAACAATATACTTATCTATAAAATCGTTCACAAACTTATCCACTCACGCATTACATTCACAACAGAAGGTGAAACAAGTAAATACTCATCTCGTCGACCTTGTCACCTGGTATTGTCTAGAGTAAGAACTAACTATGGTAAAAATAACCTAACCTATGGGGGAGCGCAGCTCTATAATAAACTTCCAAAAGATGTAAAAGAAGCGACTTCACTCAACGTATTTAAAAAGAAATTATTCACTTTTATTTACAACGACGAAACAATAATCACTAATTGTGTTCTCATCTTTTAACTTGGACCACCACCTTATCTTAGGAATGCAGCGAACTCGCTTCCAATTTTATTTTGTTGACGGTGATCATATTTTATTTTGTGCTTATTGTTATTGATTTTGTTTTTCTTCTACCCGCACTGATATGTTATAGGTATTAGTAGGTACTAAGTTTTAATGTTCTCATGTAAGTGGCGATTGTCTTAATGAGAATAAAGTTCTGTTGGCGCAACTGCTTCCGGCGACCAAACATAGCGCCAGTATCACGAGTCAAGCGACGCACCGTGGGTCCAGTGCTGCCATCTACGTTGGACCGGATGTTGGAACGTTGCTGGCGAGTCACTGGCTACATTTCGGCGGGAGAATACCGTGTCTTTAAAAACCCCGAGCTCAGCTGGCTGGGCTCTCTTTTCACTCGCGTCTCGTCGTAGATACAACATTTATATTGTTATTATATTATTGTCAAAACTTATTGTGATTAATTAGTTGGTTGAGAATTAAAAGTGATTAAGTGTATTATCTATTTATTTATTCTTGCTTAAAGTAGATTTAACTTACATCAGAAGTGCTTCGAATTCAAGCCTACAAATGGGCCGAAAGTCACGTGCCCGTCAACGGGAACGGAAAAGGAGGAAACGTACAAGATCTTCATCATCGTCATCGTCAAGCAGTAAGTCCAGTAGAAGCTATACGCCTTCACCCATTCGTAAAAAACCAAAGAAATCGGTCGATAGTCAAGTAGCGGGTTGCTATAGTATGGTTTTGAACTCAATGGTACCAGAATTTGACCCTCTTACAGATAAAGTAAACAATTGGCTCAATATTGTTGATTTGCATGCTAAAACATTTAATTGGAAAGATCAGGTGATAATTTACCAGGCTGTCAATAAATTCAAAGGAACAGCAAAAACTTGGTATGACTCATTTTTAAAAAATGAGAGTAGTTGGGCTAGTTGGAAATGGAAACAGTGGCGAGATAAAATATCGTTTACATTCCAAACAAAACGTAACATGTTCGCGTTGCTTAAAGAAATCATTGATAGTAAACCTACAGCACAGCAACATTTGTATGAATTTTACTTCCAACAAAAATCTAAAATTGACAAGTTAAGTGTGAATTTTTCTGACCGGGACATTATTTCTATCATTACGGGCAACATCGACGATCCTAACATAAGTGCGTCAGTGGATGCCGGAAGTATTAATACATGCGACCAACTTGCATCTTTTCTCCACGGTCGTTTAAGTAGTTCTCATAATATGAATAACGGTGCTGTCAGTGAACAGAAGGTGCCTCAATCCTCGTCTAAACGAATCGATCTAGGAAATCCATTAAAATCGGAACAGTCTAGTCGTATTGCTGTGTCAAATCAAAGTTTATCGGCTACCAGAACCACAAAACAGATAACTTGTTTCGGATGTGGGGGTAATCACAAACGAAATGAGTGTACAGAAATTTGTAAATATTGTAATAGGAAGGGACATTCAGAAAACTATTGTCGAAACAAAAAATCTGACGAAGTAAAAAAAGAAGTAAAATTTATAAAGTCCGATGAAAATAAAAATAAATTTAATAAAGTTGCCTGTATAGGGGGCTATTCCCAAAAAGTTTTTATTGATATGGGCAGTGATTGCTCCTTAATAACGTCAGATTTAGTAAAAAAATTAAAGTTAACGAAACTAAAGTTGGCAATACCGATTCATTTGCAGGGATTCTCGAATTGTTCTGTGGTTTTGGTAGAAGATTACGTAACGACTTCTTTGATTTTAGACGGTATAGAATTCGAAAGTGTAGATTTCTATATTATTGACGTGTTATCGGGTTGTGACGTCTTGATAGGCCGGAATGTGACCGAAGATACGTCAGTTATGTATATGAGAATATTAAATCAACTGACTTTTCAGAAAACCGTGAATGTGTCTGCAGTTTTGTCTACTGAAGTAGAATTTAACGTACCGGATAAATATCATGATACTTTAAAGGATTTGTTTAAAAAATATCCCGAAACAATTGCGGCTGATTTAAGTTCATTAGGTAAAGTTAAAAATTTTGAAATTGAGATTGAACTTGAATCGAACAAGCCTATTTACACCAGGCCATACAGGTTATCAGAGCCTGATAGGACATTGTTACGTAAAATAATTGACGAGCTCCTTAAAAATAACATCATTCGTGAAAGCAAGTCTCCTTTCGCTAGTCCTGTACTATTAGTAGAAAAAAAAAGGGGGTGAAAAGCGACTATGCGTGGATTATAGGTCATTGAATAAAATAACTATTAAAGAGAAATACCCTATGCCACGCATAGAAGACTTGGTAGATAGATTAAAAGGGTGCAAGTATTTTACCAGTTTAGATATGAAGAGTGGATATTACCAGTTAATTGTAAATGAGGGTTCAATAGACAAAACTGCATTCATAACGGAAGATGGCCATTACGAGTTTTTGCGCATGCCATTTGGACTGTCGAATGGACCATCGATTTTTCAACGCATGATGAACCAGATTTTGGGTAATTTACGCTTCAAAAATGTCATTGTCTATTTAGATGACGTATTAATCATATCGGAAACCGTTGAGGAAAACATAAACATCCTGGAATCAGTACTAAAAATATTTAAAGAACATGGTTTGACTCTTAACTTAAAAAAGTGTTCTTTCTTTTTAACTAACATCACATTTCTTGGATATGAAGTAAATGGTAACGGTATTAAACCCACACCAAAGAAAATTGATGCCATAAAGCAGTTCCCAGTACCCAAAACAGTTCATCAGCTGCGTCAGTTCTTAGGGTTAGTTAACTATTTCCGTAAATTTATTAAGGACTGTGCAATACTATGTAGTCCACTTACAAAATTATTAAAAAAAGGTCAAAGGTGGCAATGGACAGACGAACAAGATCGCACAGTAAATCTTTTAAAAGAAGCCTTAACTTGCGATTCTACTTTAGCTATATTTGACCCTAATAAAAAAGAAACCATACTTTATACCGATGCAAGTAGGGAGGGGGTAGCTGGAATTATGGTACAAGTGCATGAACATGGTGAGCGACCGGTATATTACTATAGCAGGCAAACTACCAACGAGGAAAAGTGTTACCACTCGTTTGAACTCGAGCTTCTTGCTATTGTGGCATCACTTCAAAAGTTTCGTTTATATTTGCTGGGCCGTAAGTTTAAATTAATTACGGACTGTAATGCCGTCAGATACTCGCTTACAAAAAAAGAAGTGTTGCCACGAATAGCCAGGTGGGTGCTCCTGACTCAAGAATTTGACTATGAAATTTGTCATAGACCCGGCGCTAAAATGCAACATGTTGATGCACTTAGCAGAAACCCTTCCGATAGTGGTGAATTTTGTGAAAAACAAATAATAATGTCTGTTACGTACCGTTCTCTTTGCAGTTGGTATTACGTACCTACTGAATTAATTCTTAGAGATTTTAGAATAGTGTTTTCTTCACCCCACAACTGGTAATCAGGCTTTTTTGTGTAATTGCCGAGGGTGTTGATTTGAATAAGCTTCCGGTGTTTGCTCATCGCCCGTTCGTGGAGCCTTCTGATTGGTTGCGGATGAGCACACTAGCGCCGCGCTCCTGCGTGTTTTTTCACTGTACTACGTACCATTCGGGTCCGCGCATACACGCCACGCGCGATTTATACTTTTCTACAAAAATAAGGTCCTTCGGTTGAAAACGTGCTACAATCCCCGCAAGATACCAGATATACCCTGAACCAGCGCCTGTGGAAAAATATGTGAGGTGGAGTTGAAGCAAGATTCAGAACTATCGAACGCGCCTTCTTAGCCCATCGGTGTGCGAAGCGGCGGGACGGCAGCGACCGGTAAGTTTTATTCGAATCTTCCCTTTTTACAGCACATAATTGTTTGATCTCTTCGAGCCTGGATTTATATCTAGGTACTTGTTGTGGGGTTATTTTCCTAGTTTCCTAGTGTTCTTAGTTCAAAGTCCATTTGCGGCGTTACGCGTCCAAAATGGCGGAACTTATTCAACAAGACATTTTTGAACGTGAGATCATTATCGATGATCTCAAGCGTATTTTAGAGTTCATAGATTCAGACGAACAACAGTTTAGGTCACGCTCAAAAGAATTAACTTTGCAACAAAGAAAGTTCTTCAAACTTCAGGCAAAAATAGAAAAATTCTTAATAAAATCCAATACTTTCGACAAAGACGAACAACTGAAGATTCGTAACAATTTTAATGATTGTTATTTCGCAATTAGTGTTCACTTAGATAAACTTAAGGAAGAGGATAATGAGCGTAAACGAAGAATGTCCTCTAGTACGTCATTTAATAATAACTCAGTGGTACATGTTCCATCTACTCATACGAGTAATAGTTGTGCAAGTAGATTACCTATTCTTCCAATGCCTACCTTCTCAGGGGAAACCACGGATTGGCCCCCATTTCACGATTTGTTTCGTTCATTAGTACATGACAAAAATACCTACACGGAGACAGAGAAGTTTCGTTACCTGTTACTGTCATTAAAAGATGAACCCTATAATCTTATTAAATCGATACCAATTACAGACGAAAACTATAGTGTTGCGTGGGATATTTTAGTTTCTCGGTATGATAATAAACGGGCTATCGCCACGAAACATCTCGAAAAAATATTATACATTGAACCTAGTACCGAGAAAATGACTCAAAGTCTAAGAAACTTACTCAATGTTTATCAAGAAAACATCAAGGCATTGCAGGCTATGCAATTTCCGATAGATCAGTGGAGTTTCATAATAGTGACGATTTTACTACGTAAGATTCCGTCTAGTGTTCGAAAACGTTTCGAATTATCACTATCGAGGCCATCGGATATACCTGACATAAGTACATTGATAACTTTCTTAGAACGCGAGTTAGCTGCAAGCGAATTCTCTTCTCACCTACAAAATAAAAATAATCTTGAAAAGGTAGGTACTCCCCGCACATCGCGCGGTAACGAAGGCTCGCGACGCGCGCTCGCAGCCAATGTCGCTTCATCGAGTTCGAATACAACAGACTTACAGTCTACCAAACAGAATAATTTAAAAAATAATTGTTTATGTTGTGATGCTCAACATACGTTGACAAAATGTTCGAAATTCCTTAATTTATCTCCCCGTGATAGGTATTCTTTTATTCAAAACAAGAACGTTTGTTTCAATTGTTTACATGTCGGTCATGATTTAAAACAATGCAAATCTAACTTTGTTTGTCGCTCATGCCATAAACGACATCATTCATTAATTCATTTCGAAAAGTCTAACAGTTTATCAGTTATTAGTGGTAGTAGTGATAATGCGGTCTCACTTTCTGTGAACGAAACGAGAGAGACAGCGGTTCCCAGTACCTCGCACGCTGCGATGACTGCGGCGGTGAACGATCGCAAGAACGATTCGCGTTCTATTGCTCCGTCGGTTAGCGCGAGTACGGTGCTCCTATGTACGGCACTCATCAATGTGCATGTTGGCCCACAAAAACACACAGTTCGATGTATTATTGATACAGGCAGTCAGGCGACTTTTATTACCGAGTCTTGTGTTCAGCGGTTAGGGTTACATCGCAGCCAAGCGAACGTTCCGGTGTTTGGTGTTGGAGGGACCGAGGTTGGAGCTGTTTACCCAAAGGGTGTAGTATCTTGTCATATCACTCCTACACACGGGGATCAACCTTCAATTTCAGTTAACGCATTAATTTTATCTAATCTTATTTCACGTATGCCATGTGTGACATTGCCTTTTAAGGGATGGCCACACATACAAAACTTAACTTTAGCTGATCCTAAGTTTTATCTTCCACAATCAGTGGAAATGCTTTTAGGTGCGGATATACTATCCCAAGTTTTATTAGGTCACGTGATCACGGGTCCACCCGGTTCACCGATGGCTATGAACAGTATCTTTGGTTATTTATTGATGGGTGATGTTTCATACAACCAAAATACATCTACTTCACTTCAAGTTTGTCTCAGTAGTTTAAGCTCATCCTACGATGACGACATCAACCTGAGACGGTTCTGGGAATTGGAATCTCTTCCGGAAAAAAGAATTCTAAGTCCCGACGAAGCGTTGTGTGAATCTATATTCGTAAATTCACATACTCGTGATGAAACTGGGCGATATGTTGTTCCACTCCCTTTCAAACCTGATGCACCCACCCTCGGCGCATCACGAGATACGGCGGTCTCCAGGTTTAAGAAATTAGAGTATAGGTTGGAACACAATCCTCAACTTAAGGTAGACTATCATGCGTGCCTCCAGGAGTACTTGGAACTCGGTCACATGGAGCCCGTTGATTTACCTGTTTCGTTAGCTAACAGCTATTACATTCCGCACCACTGCGTGGTCAAAGAGTCCAGTGAGACCACTCGTACTCGTGTCGTCTTTGACGCGGGTTGTAAAACTTCGAATGGAATATCACTTAATGATGTTCTACTGACTGGTCCGAAGCTGCACCAGGATATAGTAGACGTTTTATTGGGTTTTCGTATCCATGCTATTGCTGTCACTGCCGACATAAAGCAGATGTACAGAAACATAAAATTACAACAATCCGATTGGGATTTTCAACGCATTGTGTGGCGTAAATCACCCACTGAACCGTTGCGTGATTATCGATTGCGCACCGTCACCTTTGGTGTCAGCTCATCACCATACTTAGCCCTTCGTACTATTCAACAGTTGGCTCATGATGAAGCTGCTAACTTCTCGTTAGGTTCTAAGGTTCTCCAGAACCAGGTTTTTGTTGATGACATCGTCACCGGAGCAGGCGACGTAAAGCAGGCCCTGGTTTTACAACGTGAGTTGGTAGGTATTTGTTCGTCAGCTGGTTTCGAGCTACGTAAGTGGCAGAGCAATTCGCCAGCGTTACTCGCTGCTTTACAAACGTCAGTCGTTCAGGGCGAGCGGTCTGATAACGTTTCTTTCGCTCTGATGGAGAATGACAAACAAATAAAGGTTTTAGGACTTCAGTGGAATCCTGAATCTGATACTTTCATTTTTAGCGTTCAGTCAACTAATGATAAAATTACAAAGCGATCCATACTATCACAAATAGCGAAAATTTATGACCCTATGGGATGGTTATCTCCTGTAACTATTTATGCGAAACATCTCATTCAGTTGTTATGGATTTCAGCGGTCGACTGGGATGAGTCACCTCCTTTAGATATTATAAACGCTTGGTCTAGTTTTCTTAACGAGTTACCATTATTATCAAATTTTCAAATTCCACGTTTCGTTTTTGCAAACGTGAATGCAATTCAAATTCACGGGTTTTCCGACGCTTCCGAGCGGGCTTATGCCGCGTGTGTTTACGCCCGTATATCCGATAATAATGATAACGTTAAAACATTTCTTCTTCTCGCTAAAACGCGTGTAGCACCTATAAAACCGGTTCTTACTATTCCGCGCCTAGAGTTGTGCGCTGCTGTTTTGTTATCAAAGTTGATTGATAAAGTGAGAAGTGTGTATGATAACCACTTAAACTGTGAACATGTTTGTGCGTGGACTGATTCATCCATCGTGTTAGCGTGGCTTCGTTCTCCACCACACGAGTGGAAAACATTCGTTTCTAATCGCACTAGTGAAATCTTATCCAGGCTTCCGGCCAAAACTTGGAGACATGTCCCGTCAGCTGACAATCCAGCTGACGCACCTTCTCGAGGAATGCTTCCTACAAGTTTTGTCCAAAATGAGATGTGGCTCCATGGGCCCTGGTGGCTCGCGCGTGATTCTAGTTCTTGGCCAAGTCCCAAGAAAATACTAGAAGTCACTGAAGACAAACGCAATCTACCTATGTCTATGGTGTCAAACTCTTCCACCTCAGCACTACCTGATGTGGTCGAGTATATTACTAGATTTTCTACTCTAGGTAAACTTGTTAGGATAACAGCACTGTTATTTCGATTCTATAATAAATGTAAGAAAGTTCAAAATTCCTATCCAAAATACATAACTGTATCCGAGTTTAATTTTTGTTTAAATCGACTTATCCATTTAGTTCAACATTCTTGTTTTTTCGAAGACATTAATAATATTTCACATGGAAAGTATCCATCAATTAAATTACGTCGACTCAACCCGTTCATGGATAACAAAAATAATCTTCGGGTAGGTGGGCGAATTCATAAATCACTTTTACCGTTTGTTTCCAAACATCAATTGATTTTGCCTAAGAAACATCATCTTACAGATATAATCATTGACCATGCACATATCACGCATCTACATGCTGGTCCGCAATCAGTGCAATACATTTTATTCCAAAAATATTGGATAATGTCTAGTCGTGACGCTATACGTACACGCATACATCGCTGTGTTCGTTGTTTTCGTGCGCGCCCCGTGAATCCGCAGCCATGCATGGGTCCGTTACCGGCCGTCAGAGTGCGCCCCGAGCGGCCATTTCTTAAAACATCTGTTGATTTCGCGGGTCCGTTTTACGTTCGAGCAAATAAAGTTCGAAATGCGAAAATTATTAAACGCTATGTATCTGTTTTTGTGTGTATGTCTGTCAAGGCCATACACCTCGAACTCGTATCCGAGTTGTCAACTGATGCATTTTTGGCAACATTGCGACGCTTCACGTCCCGTCGAGGTTTATGCACCGACATTTACTCTGATTGTGGAAGGAACTTTGTTGGTTGTAATAATTATCTACAAGACTTGTATAATTTTTTACGTAATGATTCTGTTCAAGCCACTCTTAATAGTAAAATTTTAGAACAAGGCATTACTTGGCATTTTCAGCCTCCTTACGCCTCTCATTTTGGTGGCCTTTTTGAATCCGGTGTTAAAAGTTTTAAACATCATTTACATCGAGTCCTCGGTACGCAAACTCAAACTTATGATGAGATGCATACCCTTCTTTGTCAAATTGAAGCGGTACTTAATTCACGTCCACTTTGTGTATTAAGTGCTGACCCATTAGATCCGTTACCTTTGACACCAGCTCATTTTTTAATAGGAGGTCCGTTGACGTCCTTACCAGACATTTCATTAACCGATAATATTTCAAATCGACTCACTAGATGGCGTAGAATACAACAATGTGTGCAACACTTTTGGAAACGTTGGAGTCGTGAATATTTACACGAAATTCAACAACGTAACAAGTGGTTTCGAGATCGCGGCTCACAACTCCGTGAAGGTATTATTGTCATTGTACGAGATGATAATTTGCCACCATTACAATGGAGACTGGCTCGTGTCCATACTCTCCACCCAGGTTCCGATAATATTACTCGTGTCGTAACTTTACAGATGGGCAAAACTTTCGTGAAACGCTCAGTAGTCAAAATATGTCCTTTGCCCTTAGAATAATCATTCTGTAAGTTTAGTTAATATTGTTGCGAATCTTAGTTAAGTAATCTTAAGTTAGAATAACTTTAGTTTAAAAAATTTAAGACTTCATGCTTTCGTAGCATTTTTCATTCTTTTTTTTCTCGAATGTTACATTCTTTTTTTGTCTTTTAATTTAAAGTTAAAAGAAATTCATTCTTTTAAGGCGAGCGGCATGTTACGTACCGTTCTCTTTGCAGTTGGTATTACGTACCTACTGAATTAATTCTTAGAGATTTTAGAATACTGTTTTCTTCACCCCACAACTGGTAATCAGGCTTTTTTGTGTAATTGCCGAGGGTGTTGATTTGAATAAGCTTCCGGTGTTTGCTCATCGCCCGTTCGTGGAGCCTTCTGATTGGTTGCGGATGAGCACACTAGCGCCGCGCTCCTGCGTGTTTTTTCACTGTACTACGTACCATTCGGGTCCGCGCATACACGCCACGCGCGATTTATACTTTTCTACAAAAATAAGGTCCTTCGGTTGAAAACGTGCTACAATCCCCGCAAGATACCAGATATACCCTGAACCAGCGCCTGTGGAAAAATATGTGAGGTGGAGTTGAAGCAAGATTCAGAACTATCGAACGCGCCTTCTTAGCCCATCGGTGTGCGAAGCGGCGGGACGGCAGCGACCGGTAAGTTTTATTCGAATCTTCCCTTTTTACAGCACAATGTCCATCACCGAAGCTGACTGGCTTTTGAGTGTTCAGGAACAAGATCCAAATCTATGTAAAATCAGAAATATTTTATTATCAGGAGATGCCGATGCGAATCGGAATGTTTTTAATGAGTACGAATTGCTTGGAAACAAAATCTACCGCCGCACTAAGATAGGTCGTAGATGGGTTGTACCAAAAAATTGTATCTGGCAAGTAATTTTATACAATCATGATAAAATAGGTCACTTCGCTGTAGACAAAACGTTAGAAAGAATTAAACATAAATATTGGTTTCCTAAAAAGAAAAAAACAGTAACTAAATACATAAAAAATTGTTTACACTGCCTATACAATAAAAATAAAAGTGGTAAAAAGGAAGGTCAGTTGTTTCCAATTCCAAAATATGCTCGCCCCTTTCATACCCTCCATATGGACCATGTGGGTCCATTTGTGAAATCATCAAAGGGCAATTGTCATATTCTAGTACTTGTCGATGCATTTACAAAGTTCGTTTTTGTATTTCCGGTGCATGATACAGGCACCGCTTGTGTCATAAAAGAATTAGACCACTTGTTTAAGATTTTTGGCAATCCGCGAAGACTAATTACTGACGCTGGTCCTGCTTTTACGGCAAAGGCATTTCAAGCATATTGTGACAGCAAAAACATTCGCACACATATTATAGCAACTGGCATGCCGAGGTCGAACGGACAAGTCGAACGCTATAACAAAACTATAGTAGAAGCACTGCGTTCATTGGGTGCAGATAACGACTACACACACTGGGACGATGTTTTAACGTGCTTACAACAAGGTATAAATAGCACATTGCAGAAAACCATCAATGCAGTCCCTAGTGAAGCATTTTTTGGGTACCGTCTTAGAACAGAGAGTGACATATTTTTACCCGAGCAAGAAGAAATTATAGATGTCACACAGCTGCGACGGGATATCGACACACGAATACAAGTAGATGCCAGACATCAAAAAGAAAGTTTTGATGCAAAACGTTGTGTGGCTAAACAATATGAGATTGGGGACTTGGTTCTCGTAAAGGTGTCTAGCCAGGCTGGTAATGGCAGTAGTACTAAACTCCTACCGGTGTTCAAGGGCCCTTTCAAAGTTACAAAAATACTCGGGAAAGATAGATACCACATAGTTGACATAATAGGCAGCGAGCGATCACACAAGAAATATTCTGGTACTACCTGTGTAGAAAACATGAAACCATGGATTAAGATAACCGATTGGGATGAGGATGTTGGCGTTGTTGGTATGTACAAAAGACTAATTTAATAAAACATCAAAAGGTAAAATTATTGTTTATTTCTAATTTAATAATACAGCTTTACATTTTGGTTTTAAATGATTAATGAAACTTGTACAATATTTTGTTCTGCAATAATCACTTAATAGAAATGTTGCAGTTGTGATGTCGTTTCCACTACAAAAACAAGTGAGGTTCGACCTTGAGCTTGTTGTGGGCGAAAATGTGGTTCATGCAGATAAAAGTGGATGAACTGGAAAGCTTCGGCTATCATGTGGACTGCGAGTCTGAGCATGGTAGTGCGAAGTCGGGGATCACACTTTTGCATGTGCTATTCATTAGCTCAGTGGTGGGAACTCATTCAACATAACGTAACCTATTAACATAATATATTTACTATAGTCAACAAAGCTAACATGTTTATTCTCACGTTACAGATGACGGTGTGTCTAGGGACAGACACAGTTCAGGAGGGCCGGATGTTGGCGCAACTGCTTCCGGCGACCAAACATAGCGCCAGTATCACGAGTCAAGCGACGCACCGTGGGTCCAGTGCTGCCATCTACGTTGGACCGGATGTTGGAACGTTGCTGGCGAGTCACTGGCTACATTTCGGCGGGAGAATACCGTGTCTTTAAAAACCCCGAGCTCAGCGGGCTGGGCTCTCTTTTCACTCGCGTCTCGTCGTAGATACAACATTTATATTGTTATTATATTATTGTCAAAACTTATTGTGATTAATTAGTTGGTTGAGAATTAAAAGTGATTAAGTGTATTATCTATTTATTTATTCTTGCTTAAAGTAGATTTAACTTACAGTTCTTTAAACCTATGTTTCCGACATGTAAAATATGCTCTGAACAATGTTGTTGAATGGAGAAAAATATTGGTCAATATGCTGGTTTTCCACTATTCCACTTGGAAAGGAAACCTTTAAAAATAAAGGACAAGACTTAAACTGGAGTAGGTAGGTATTAAACAATACCATGATGTCCCAAAAATCTTCAAAGACGCAGCAGCGCACTCCAAGCATTCTACACCATCCCACAACCTCCAACGCTATATGCGTACCACTTCTCACTATTACATATCTGTCAATACGAGATAGCACTCCGCACGAAATAGGAAACTTAAATACGTATCCACTTCCATCAAACTCGAATCGAAACGTAGCAATTTGGAAACTCGTCGAGACGTAAATTGACGATATTATACCGCAATCGAAGCAAGAAATTGGCGCTGAAAGTGGAACTAATGGTAATGTAGATTCTCAAGAATTCTCTTTGCTCCTAATGCTGGTGCATTAGCCGAGATCACCGCATCCCTCCCCCCAAGATATAGTGTTACGTTCATCTTAATTAGATGGGTTTATAGCCAGGATTAACTGTCCCCTTTTAATCCTCAGATGAAAGCTGATGGAAACCTTTTTGTGGAACCCAGGAGAAACGCAATTACGTACCTATTAAGTATTAATAGCTATGATGTATAATAGAAAGGGTTAAGCGATTTTATAGGCTTCATATCTGATCTTAACCCTAGTAATGGGGATAGGGAACAAACGTTATCGTTGCAGATACTTATTTAAATTATTTTGTTCATTTATTCATGGTATTAAATTAACTCTAAGCAAAAAGGTCTGTATTCAAAGAGCCCTTCTATCAAGATTAACATTTTTTTGACGAGAACAAAGTTGGTACGTGAGACAGGAAGTTAGGGAGTGACTTGAAAATGGAACGGAAATAGTGAAACGGAAATGACTTCATTCCGATTCCAAGGAGTCTCGTGTTGTTTGTGAATCGACACCTCGATAGGTGTGTTTTAAAGGAGAGCTTGGTTTAAAGGAAAAGTTTTTAAGCAGTGTTTTGTAACTTAAATTAAGGGAATCTTCAAACCCAGGTTTAAACCATGGACCCTTTTTTTGAATTTTGAACTTAATTCCGACACATTCAGTTGTCAGTTTTACAAAACTGACAATTCAGTACCGGGCTGAATTGTCAGTTTTGTATAAAGAACTGTATTTCTATCACAGCTAGGTTCTTATTACAAAAAGTGGCTCGATGGTTTAAACCATGACAAAAGAAAAACCTGGTTTTGTAATAAGGCCGTTTAAATCTAGATTAAAGCAAAAAATAGACGAAGTTATTTGAAAATTATAGGAGCGTTAAATAATTTAACGATTAATAATATCGACCATGCGCCTGCGATCCGGGCACATTCCATTGAATGCGTTCGGGCATCTGATGAAGGTGGTTGATACCCCAAACTGTCTGATATGTAATATGAGGGAGGACACCTACCACGCTTTGGTGGAGTGTGCTCGGGTTGGGGCAGAACGGAGATTTTTGGAATCAGAAGCGGGACTTAGTTTAAGGGATGTTGGCACGTGTAATTTGATTTTGTCTAATCCAACATCCCAATTAGCCATTAAGTTATACTACTTGATTGTTAAATTAATTAAGTTAAGATCTTAGTAATTACCTGGTTTGTATCTATAAGTATATTGTTAAATTACGAGGCTGTCATAATCGCTTAACGATTAAAGCCTTTTCCAAATAAAGATATTAAAAAAAAAAATAATATCGACCTGTATCAACTATAGTAATATGCCTTTTATCATTCGGAGAGTAGATAAGTATTAGAATTAATTGTGTAAATTGGCTTCAGATGGAACAAGAATAGTTATCGATTCTTACAATTTTTTCCTTCTTTTTTATTTACTGTTGCACACTTTAAATTTTACAAAATCCCTCGTGTTTAAGAAACCCATTCAAACGATTGATAGTTTTATGTAGGTAAATTCGTACCCTTTATAGAATATAAAGGCATATAACTCGAATACATCGTTTTTGGGTAAATAGATAAATATCTATTTCATGAGAACAAAGACTGAAGCCAAGCTCTATAAACGTTACTTACCACGTACTTTGGCTTAGCGCTATTCCTATCACTGTCGCACTTATACTGTCAACCTACAAGTGCAAGATAGAGACGGGAACATGTCTATTTCATATTCAAACCCTTGTTTCTAAATTGATGTTCTTTTAAAGAAAGATTTAACTTAATGCTTGTTTAAATTAAGTTGATTACAGAATGACTAGTTAAAAAAGTCATCTAAAAATTTTTAATTTTATTGGTAACTGAACTTTTTGTGTGGGTACATGTTTGGAAAATATGGTACAAACGCAGGCTAAGTCAAACAACCATCTAACTAACGTTTGTAGATCTCGGCCTTAGACTCTGTTTACTAATAATAAATGTCTTCTTTATTTATAGTTATACTACTATCCCTTCTCACCAAACAACTAAGCAATAAATTGTGGCTTAAAGGTCTCGCTTGGGCACTTAACTCTAAGGTAGGTAATCTTATCTTAATTAACGCTAGACGAAGAATAAGTTAGTGGACTTAATAAGAAATATGAGGTTTATAAAATAAAGTTAACTAAAACGCAAAAAAAAAAAAATAGTGAAAGATTTTTCAGAATGGAAGATAAACTTTGAGGACCGGCAGATTAGTTAAGGAACTGGAGCTATGAATCTAATGACGCGACGACGTGACGTTGTGATTTAACAACGACCTGGGTTCGAACCCAGGCGCTTTACTTTGTGTTAATAATTTCATCACCACTGCTCTCAAAACGGTGAAGGAAAACATCGTGAGGAAACCGGCATAACCTAGAACCAAAAATTTGAAGATTTATTTTCAACTCGGACCTGAGTCAAGCGTTCAAAATCTTCAGTGCGTTTAGTTTAAGTCTTGCTTAGTAGGATTAGTTAAGGCGAAAGCGCCAGGGTAGCCCGCGAAATTCAATATTTCTTACGTTTTTTGCAATTTGTAAGTCAGTGTGAGCTTGTATGTTGTTTAAAATATGATTCGCGGCCGTAGCTAATATGGCTTTACAGAATTATAATCATTAGAATCAGCAATACAGCTCCATAAGTTAGCATTTACCTCAAACCTCATGATTTCATGAAATCGCTATATTTGAGATAAATGCTAACTAATGGAGTTGTATTGCTGATTCTAATGATTGTAATTCTGTAAAGCCATACTAGCTACGGCCGCGAATCATATTTTAATCAACATACAAACTCACACTGACCTACAAATTGTAAAAAACGTAAGAAATTTTGAATTTCGCGGACTACCCTGGCGCATCAACCTTAAAATAGACAAGTGGAGTACACCACTTATTAAGTTCCTAGTAGCTAAACGTAATGATTCAACAATCATAACACGACGCGAACAGCAAGCACAAGCATATATTTACCTGAAACTAAACTTTAGTTAATTTCAGCATTAATTGTTGGGCCATAAACCTGTTTACAGGGAGTTGTTAGCCGTAACGTATGGGACAAGCGTAACGGTGCGTGAACCAACATTGTCGGTCCTTTATGGTTATCCCATAAAGCAAATAGTGTTCCGTTACCTTTGTGGAAGCGAATGTTTAATGAGAATGTTGTTGTTGTTCTGAATTTGCATAATTTTATGTTGTTAATGGGTTGCAACTGGGTAAGAAGGGGATTGCGTGAGTTTTATGGTGATTACTTTGGTATAGGAAAAGGGAAAAGGGAGAGGAGCTCGTGGCTAAGTAATAACAGACACACGGGTCGATCCTTCAGGATATTTCAGCAATGCTTGCCGGGGTTGGTCCGTGGATGGGTGACCATCTTTACATACCGAGACTCCTCCGTGCCTCGGAAAGCACGTTAAGCCGTTGGTCCCCGCTGTCATTCGTGGATCTTTGACAGTCGTTACGGGTTATCAGAAGCCCGAAAGTCTGGCAACCAGTCTTACCAGGAGGTATCGTATTACACAGTTACTAGGTTGTGGAGGTCAGATAGGCAGTCGCTCCATGCAAAATACTGGTATTCAGCTGCATCCGGTTAGACTAGGCAGATTGATTGGTGTAAGAAAAGGGAAGACCTTTGCATTCGAAGTGGGACTTATTATAGGCCTATTAATACAGACTTCCGTTATAAATAGGTAACAGAATTACATCAAGGGTTTGAACACATACTTACTTTATGTCATTATAAATCTCGTGGTCCGATCGTAGAAATGGCCATAAGCCTCGTGATCTGCCTGGCCATTTCACGATACGCCGCCATTTCATGATTTGGTCGGTTATAATTTTATTATCACGATGCGCCTAATCGAAAGTCGGGCGGATCGACGAAAGCAACCTATTTATTGATATTCCCAGCTGCCCACTGGGCATATTGCAAAGTAGTTGTGACTTGTGACCAACCCACTGTGACCAACCGCGCTACATCAAGTTGGTCACAGTTTACTTGGCTATTTAGTATTTTTAGGTCCCTAAAATAGGAATTACTTGAGTAGGAATAGGTCGAATAGGAATTATTACCCGACTGCGCGGCAGCAAAGACAGGGTTAAGTTTTTTACGCGTATCTGGGTCGCCTAAGAAATCGTCAAACGACGAGCGTTGAGAGCGATATGGCAGATTTTAGATGGTCAAATCATAATGGCGGCGTACTTATCGTGAAATGGCCGGGCAGGTCACGATATAGCCATTTCTACGAACGGACCAAGACATAGGTAACTAAAAAGGTACCAGCTCAAAAGTACCTTAAAAAAAATTCTATCATTTTAAACTGTCATCAAGTACAAGATATTAATACCATCATTTAACCCTTAATTATTCACAATACGCTATTTAAGAAAATTTAACCAATTTTCAGCCTAAATTCAGCGGAAAACTCAAATATATCCAACTTCTTTGATTAACATCCCGCAGTTATATGCAAATATATACTTATTGCCGCAAAGGGCACCGGTAGATGCCCTCAAGCATAGAACAGAGAGGTACAGAATGTCGACTCCATAGAACGAGCAAAAACGCACGGACACATAGAAACGCTTCACGTATACAGCGAGAGCAAGCGCACTCTCGACTGTCATTTGTTTGAACTTGAATTTCACCAATGCGATTAAACCACGTTCGAGAGTTGTCAGTGTCGATATTTCACAACAATAGTGACACTGACAGCTTTTTAACGCGGTTTGGTGAGATTGAGATGGCCGTACGTACGCGTATTTGTGTGTGTGTGTGTGTGTGTCTGTGTGTGTTTTCACAGCACGTTGCATGGAGCCAACCTTCTATGCCTATCTATTTGGTTCCTCAAGGGTACTGTTAGAGAAATTGACGCGAAACAGCGAAGGGTAATGAGGTTAGACTCACGATGTGCGATGTATGCGGTTTCTTCAAGTCGTTGTATGAAAATTGGAACACAGTTTGTAGCGGAAAATTAGTTTTGGTCATATTTTCGGTTGTTATGCTAGTTGGGTGGAATAAGACTGCTTGGTTAAATTTTGAGACTGTTTATTTAATTTTATACTAGCAGTTGCCGCGGTTTCACTTGCAGACTAGGGGAGCTATTTCATTGTGTTCTGATAAAAGGATTCTAGCGCCTAATGCGTAGCTAATGAGTAGTGGTGGCCCAGTGGTAACGACTGCGACTTATTGTAGGTTGTAGGTACGAACCCAGACAGGCGCTTTACTTTGTGTAAATTATTTCAACACCACTGCTCTCAAAAAAGTTGAAGGAACACATCGTGAGGAAACCGGCATGTCCTAGAAACAAAAATCGAAGACATGTGAGATCTCCAACCCACACTTGGCCCACATGGTGGATTACACACGGCCCACTCCCTTGCACAGAGAGGAGGCCTGTGTTTCAGCAGAGGGAACATTAAAGGCTGATTATGCTGATAAAATAATTAAGTATTTCTCAGGGCTCTGTATAATTTTTTGCTAAACTTGCTTCAGTAGATCGTGTCGTGAACTTGCGGATTTATAATCAGGAGAATCCTATGGATTTCTTCAAAGAACTTTTACCGTAGTGTACATAGGTAGAAAAATATACCTCTACACACATTTATATTGCAGGGATGTTTTTTTATCTTCACATAGTTCGTAACGGCAAAGGAATCAAAGTGGACGTTACGAGCAGATGTTACGTTTTTTTGCATATTGGATCTGTTCCAAGACATTTGAGAAGTTTTATCACTCTTTACTTTGAATTTACTTAAGTCTCTTTTAGTGTTGAACGTAAAGAAAGTACACTATCAGTAGTAGGAGTCTAAAAAAACATACCTACACCTTTTCTTTAAAATGAAATTACTGAACCATACATCTTCCATCTACCTACAACTAAGGAATGATGAAGTTAAGCGCTTGCGGGTTAATTTTTACTTGCACCCTTATTATTTTTCCGACTACATATTGCTAACATTTTTTTCTAAGCCTAAGCGTATACAGAGGCGCAAGTCAAGCAGCACAGCACAGGTAGAGGGTAGGGCATTCAAAGATTTTCGAAAATTAGTTGCCACACTCGGTAATGGAACCAGCTAATAAAATCCAAAAAAAATAACATCCATTTATGGCATCAATCGATAGGGTCAAATCAAAAGGATCAAATCTTTTTAACAAACATGATAAAAAAAACCATGAAATCGCGTCTTCGTGTCGCTGTGTATAGGCTCTTCTATGATAACGCATTATATACAAAAAAAAAACTGCACTGTGCTGAACTGTTGTCGCCTGCGCGGCGGCCTGCGTCTCCGTATACGCTACCGTAAGGTGGCACGCGCTTGTTATGTCGGAATGGAATGGGTTTCAAAATTATTTTACCTTACATTAGAAATAAAACTGACCAAAAAAAAACAGAACTACCCAAGATTTTAGGGACAAAACAAACATGATTCTTAAAAATAAAATAGTCTTAAGAATAACACAGCTAACTAAAAATAACCCTCGCGGGGGTTGAAAATATCCCGAAAGTAAAATAAAAAACGTCGGTGATCTTCAAACCAATCCTGAATGTTCAGGAAGCGTTCAAATCTACAAACGAAAATAAATAAGCGAACAAGATTGTAATCTCTACATTTTCTTGTTATGAAAAAGCCACAGAGAGGAAGATTAATTCCTTTGTAACTTAGCCGAACAATCGCACGTGGTCGCCTGATTACGTCACAAAGATGTTGATTACAACCATGAAAACGTATTATGAATAAATTCTCTCTAAAGGAGTTTCATTGAAATTCACAATAAAACCAAAAGATTGTTCGAGAAGAATCTGAGATTAAAATTCCACCCTTTATTTTGGGGAGTCAATAGATTGAAATGAAAGCCAGAAATCAAGGGATCCATCCTATTTATACAGGAATTCGATAAAGATTTTGCAGGAAATTTATATTTAAAGAACGGCGAATTAATGGCTTTGCAGACACGTTTTATTTTAGACGCTCATTTAGGTGTTCGATTGTGTAATCGGGTTTATTTAAAATATTAAAAATACACACATCCTCGTACTTATACGATGATGAACGACGATGATGTCTGAACGTAAACGAAGTAAAAGGTATATGTAAGGATCGGAGCAGGTGGCCTTCTTCACCTGCTCAGTTAGTTTCTGCTTACCCCCAAGAAGAAGAAGGCATGAGTTTATGTAAATAATAAAAATAATAAATAATGTAGGTTAGAGAAACTTCTCTAAGGTTATTAATAAAGATCCTACCACAGATATAGATATAGATACTACGAAAACATTGAAACAGAAACAGGTTGTTGTTTGAATTAATTAATAAGCAAGGGGTGAAAGTTATTATAACAATGAATAGCTTTATTTTCTTTTAATTATAGGGGTGAAAGATACATTCGCAAACAGTACTGGGATAAAATTATTTTGCAAACACTTCCGTTGTCTGCGGACCTAGTGTTCCTATATTATGATTTTAATGAAACTCACAATATATTAATGTTTTATTTCTGTTTTAGGTAGGTAGATATATCTATTTATAAACAAAAACAAAAAAATAATTATCCGTAAAGTACACGGTGTCCGTAGTTAATGGATAACCCCTTAAGTGGTCATTGTTCTCATCATTTTGAACCACTTTTACTATGGGACTAAACCTGAGATCGCGACAAAAAATCAGCTGTTCCCTACATTTTGACGACTATGCTACAGTTATGCGAATCAGTTGACTTTTTTTTCGCAATTTCAGGTTTGATCCCATAGTAAAAGTTGTTCATAATGATGAATACAATGAATTAAGAGGTTATCCATTATTTATAGGGCACCCTGTATTATCCAACATACATTACCTACCTACTTTCGTATTGAGTAAAATTAGCTACATTAACAAGTCAACAACACATTAACACCTAAATAAAACATCCACTCCGCCAAAATCCGTAGCAGCTAAGGGGCTATCCACAAACAGCCACTGTCTATTTAAAATAGCATTTTGAATTATTCACGTCCTACACCCCTGACGAAGGGGTTGATTATCCCCTACGCAATGGATCAGGAAGGGAAACCCAGCTTTGGGGTTGTGTAAAAGAAAAAATGAGTATCTGACATGTGGCGTGACTTCGCATAAATTATTATGCGATCGGAATAAAATTATGCGAGTTATGCCTAGATTTATTCATTTGGATTTTGTGGTGGGATGGTGTGTGATTGATTTAATTTGAATATAAGTGCCTACTTTGTATGGAATACTTTTTAGATAATACCAATCGAGCTGTAATTTGACTTCTCTTACAAATTAATTATTGAATAAGGTTGAATTCCTTTTTGAAACTGTAACGCAAAATGTAAAGGGAAAGTTTCATCAAAGCCGCTCGCTTCTATATTTATAAAGAGTTAACAGTTCCTCGAATCACAATTTTCAATACGAATTAAACAAATCTCGCGTTTCCTATTAAAACATTCTTTTGAAAACCAGGTTTTCAATTACGTCGTTCTTAATTAATTCAATTCAACATAATAAATTAAAATTATTACTTACGGAATTGAGAGCTTCCACGTTTTGCTTTATAACAGTTGGAATTCTCAGATAGTGTATCTGTAGATATTTGATTGAAATGGCAAAATTGCCGGCATTAGGGTAGTACCTGAGATATGATCGCTGGAACGCTGATTTAGTCTGAATACCTCGACAGTGCCCAGTATATCCGGATAGACGGCGAAATACGGAACTACATTTAAACGTACTGAATTCGATGTAGTATTGGCGTTCTCCTTTACCAGTAGCGCCCCTCTGAACTGACAGGATTATGTTGGCCGCCTTGCAGTCGTATCTTGATTGGAACTATTGTTCATTTCAAGGGATTTATAGCTGATTTGTATGTGATAAATACGTGGAGGTAGTTGAAATGTATGGGGAGTGATGGGAACTTCCTTGATTGCTGTTAAATTGTTTAGGAGAATTAACCATTAGGGAGTTTGCTGTGCGCAAGTGGGAGCTTATGCGTGTAATTATTTTTGTGTCCGTGAACAGAAGCTTAAGTGATTATTGTTTTGTGTATCTTCTATGTAGGATAAAATTATATATATGGACGTTTTTCGTGAAAACAAATAATGACGATTAATACCTATCTACATATATTTGCTTTTAATTACTACTAGCTGACCCGACAGACGTTGTCCTGTACAACTTTTAATAATTCATACAAAATGCACTTTCAGTTTTCCTAAATTTTCCAATTTTCCTAGCAACTTTCCAATTTTTTCTCTTCATAAAAACCTTCCTCGAAAAACTTCAAAGAATATTTGGTTCTTGAGCTTTGCGCCCACTCACATGTCCCGCCCAAGCCTGGGTGAAGTGTCCCGGGACATTTTTGTTTGCCACGCGGTGGGTGGCCGAGCCATTTAGACACGGCTTGTAAACAAACAAATTATATGAACTGATAGTGAACTTATGACTGTTTCCTCAAGTAGACAGACCGTGCTTACACTACATAGCTTGTTTTATATCTTTAAATAACTTCGTTTTTTTTTTGTTTGGTTTTATTACGCCAATAAAAAACAATTAGATAAATAATTCCAAATCAACAGCAATAACCCTATTTTTTTACTTCAAATATAGTCTAATATCTGTTTGAATCAAATGACATCACAATAGTTAGCATTGTTCTTCAAAAGTTTTGAAATACAAATAATAATCTCGGTAAAAACCCGGTAATCACCCGCGTCGGGTCCTGGCGCCGCGCTGCGGTTGTATACATGCCACTCAATATTTTGTCATGCCTCCTACATACAACGCTACCTAACTAAAATTATTAGGAATTTCAATGGCTTTCTGTCAACATAAGAACGACGGATGTAGCTGCATTCAAAAAATTCAAAAAAATAAAACATAGTGCGCTGTCTACAAAAAAAATCCAGGACCCATTATCGGCACTGTATATTTTAGATATTTCGTTCCAGTCCCAACGCATGTAATTTAGCTATTCATTTTTAGGGTTCCGTACCAAAATGGTAAAAAAGGAACCCTTATGGTGTGACTCAGTCTGTCTGTCTGTCTGTCACAGCTGGATATCTCAAGAACTACTAATGCTATCAACATGAAATTTGGAGCAGTTTTAGATGACGTTTACCCAACTATTTTGCAAATAAGAAAGAAATAAAAATATTTATGTTTTTTGCAACTGGGACCGAAAGGGGGTCTTAAAAATTCAAAGTGGGGCTACTAGGGCATGTGGGGTATTATATGAAAGAGCGCTCTTTGCACATTCTTAAACATTTTTTTTTTCTTTTCTTTAGCCCGCATAGTTTTCGACTTCTGATGAAAAATGTAAAAAAAAATACAGCTTATCTCCGAAGTTTGCAAAGCGAAAAATCTGAAATTATTCTATGTGATAGAAGTTTTTGTAAATATTACAGGAAAAATAAAACGATGTCTCTAAATAGCACACTTTTTCAGAAATCATCAACAAAAATTACATATAAATGATGGTACGGAACCCTCGGTGCGCGAGTCCGACTCGCTCTTGACCGGTTTTTATTTATAAGGATTTCTTTTGCAGATACTAATTTTTTTAACGTAAATATCTAAATTTTAACAAATCATTCAACATTATTCTATCCGTCTAAATTAAATAATATTTCTTTAACAATCCAATTTACATCACAAAATTAACCTATAAAACAGGGATGTTGCGGATGCAGATTTTTTCACATCCGCGGATGCGGATGCGGATGCGGATTTTAAGAGGCTCACATCCGCGGATGCGGATGCGGATGCGGATCTGTACAAAAAACTTAAGTGTGGGTAGAGTAAAAAAAAAAAGTAATATTAATACTTTCTTTATTTAATAATAAAGTAGCAAGTGAATTACTATTACTGATTCATTATTTTAGTAATTATATTGGAGCATTATATTTGATGAAAAGTAGAATGGCCGCCTTTTCGGACTTCAGTCTGTTTCGCAAGGGTTCGTTTATTAATCCTGCGCTACTAAATAACTGTTCACTTGGAACACTAGCTGGTGGAGCTCATATGAATTATTGGTCAATCAGCACGCGCGGTCGACACGTGCCACTCGCCGGGCCCGCCCTTTCTTTCTTGTCGCCACCACACACACATCCGCATCCGCAACAGCTCCGCATCGATTTATGCGGATGCGGATGCAGATGCGGATGTCTAAATCGATGCGGATGTTCCGCATATGCGGATGCGGATGCGAATATTCGCAACATCCCTGCTATAAAAGACAATTTTTAAATAATTAAGAACGCTGTAGCAACGCAATTAAGTTAAAATAAAAAAAGTGAAAATAATTAGTGTCTCCGCTTCCTCAGGTAAGGAGTGGCTCGCAATTTATGAGACGGCTCGAAAATAAGTCGCTTCAAGTTGAGCCATAATGTTCCTTATGTCAACTTTTATTTTCCTTAAGGTCTTATTTATGTTGCGAAGTTTATGCCTCTGTAGCCTAGTTTTAGGTGTTAAATTTTCTTAATTAGGTTAAAGAAAAGGTGAACATAATTTTTCTAGCTTTTTCTACTTGGCGGCAGTTTCCGGCTATTTTCAGTGTAAAAAAAATAAACTTATAGCCAGGTGACTAAAAGTGGTAGTGGTGGTGGTGGTGGTGGTAGGTGGTTTAAGTTTTCGTTTTTGCGTCGCTGCGCTGATTTGTGTTTTATTGCCTAAATTATTTTCAATGGAATAAAATCTGACTTAAAAAATCGTAGTTTTCATGAATAATGAATAAAGCTAGACGCTGGCTTTTTCCTATAGATATTTGACGAATAATTTTATACGTGTGTTTCTCAGGTTTGACCTATATACAACAAGAATTTCCCGTTTGCATATAAATAAGTAACCCTCGTCAGGATAAGACGTACGATGTGCTGAAGCCGCTTTCTCTTTCCATAATATTTAACACAATTTTTCCCTCAATACCCCGGAATTATCCTCGCTATGATTTTTAGCGTTGATTTTTGCGTAAGAAAAATACTTAGTATATTTTTGTAGCACTTATGGATGTGATTGTACTTACTTGGCTTTTAATTTAGAAAGTACTACTAATTTTACCACAATTTTTATTGATGAAAGCGTTCTATGATTGATAATACAATATTATTTCATCCTTACGTGCTTTATATCAAAAGTGGATCCCAAAACAGACGAGAAAAGTTTATTTTATATTTTATTGATATTATAAATAATTGGGTCTCCGTGGTACTTCTGTGAGTGGAAGCTAACGAGCTCTGAAGTTTTTTATTAAGCCATCTTCAACCCTAATATACCACCGCTATAATATTGGAAAACCATCGCATTAAAATAATTATTGAGGTTGGAATTCTCTATAATAAAAATATTTGCTTCTAATTAAAAGTGCAAGCAGGACGATACAACGAAGCACAAAAGGTTTCTCAAAAAAAAATAAAAAAAAATAACACATTTTCATCGCCATTTTAATTTTTTTTTTTCTTGATTCTTCTGTATTTGTTAGCCCAGGTTCACGCGGTCTACTTAGCGCCGAGAGTTGAAAATCCAACAGAGCGCATCCCAGCGCGCTAAAAACACACTGTTGGATTTTCAACTCTCGGCGCTAAGCAGTGCGTTGAAAATCCAGTGTGCAAAAAAAGTCACCTGTGTGTTACAGGAAAAAAAATACCACCGAATCCCTCAACAATAAAACCGATAATCACATAAACACATTTTTATTTCATACCTCAAACCTAATCCTACATCTGACCCTAAAATGCATAAATAACAGTTTTCACCGAATTGCCAACTTTATATTCACCGAAACTACCCACGGGGTACTTTATACCGATTTACTGATGTTTGGGCCACATCGACCGGCTGTCTTGAAAAATGGACGGCTATGCATTAGCGAGCGAGGGTTAAAGCGCTTAGTCGTATAGCCGGGCAGGGGTGATTTTATTTTGACGGTATATTGGAGCCGGTTCAGGAGTTGATTTTCTAGATTTTGTTCGATGGAAAATTATTTGGTTTTCAATAACTGTATAGTGCTTATTTTTCTTACTTAGAACATTTTTTTTATTTGAAAATGAACTATAGGTATACCTACAGGTGCACTCGATGAAGGAAAACGTTAGGTGGGTAATTAAACAACTTTCAAATACATTTCTTTCCTACATATAGCGGACAAGTCGAGCCAACTTTTCGAACCATCATTTTCATTGATAATGGCAGTACTTAAGTTAATACTTATAGTAGGTACATTTAGTAACCAGCCGCAAGAACAGACATTAACAATAACTGTAGGATACTGAAGAAGAAAACTGTTACAATATTTTCTTTGTAAATTGAAATAAACATATTTTCGTACACCATTCTTAAACCCATCAAAAAGTAAGCATATTCATATTCCCCATACATAATATTTTCCCTTATCATCCTTTGTGAATAAAAAAAAGCTATTCAATACAGGCCGAGAATGGCTACACGGCTACATCTATTTTTCGCTGATGGCAATACCGACCGACAATTGCTTTGTGTTGCCATCAAAAGAAAAATAGTAGGCCCCTAGATTGCTTTCAAGCCCTTGAGGTTGTCTGATGGGAGGTTATTTACATCCCATTGGAAAAAACTTCCTTCCTTTTATTAAGGTTCCGTAATTAAAGGGACCCTCTGCATGCTATCCGTCCGTCTGTCACAGGGCTGTATCTTTTGAACCGTAATAGGTAGAGACTTGAAATTTTCACAGAATGTGTACTACTGTGGCTGTTAGAACAACAAATAATAATAAATAAAATAAAGTTTTTTTTTAATCTTTATTAATTTATAGAGGGTTTTCTCAGTGACTGAATGACCATGTCACTCTCATAGGGGCATTCTATGTCTATCTACGCTTAATACCTAGATGCACAATTTTATTTTATTTTTTTGCTTTCTTGGACAAGGGAGCAGCCAAGATACTATTATACATGCCAACATTAATAGAATTAAAACCATTTTCTGTGAGATAGCTACTCCTCTCAACCTCGTTCCTGACACATTCCGCTAAAATATGTGTGGTATCCTCTACCTTATCACACTCAGAACAATTGGGCGAATCACTTTTTTTCGTTAGAAAAGCATAAAATAAAGTTAAAAATGTATTAATTCGTCCATTCATGAAGCATGTTTTTTTAAACTAAATATTTTTTTAGATATGTAAGTAATGTTAAATCTTGTACAGTGGTACGGTACTCTTCGTGTGCGACTCCGACTCGCACTTGGTCGCTTATTTAAACAGCCCGGGGACGCGTGAAAGAATTGTGTTTATTTATTTCTCGCGCAATAGTTTTTGTTTACGGACGAATATTTACGCGGTTCTTGGAAACGTTGTAAGGTTTAATAAAATACCTTTTTATGGAAGGAATAAAGAGTATCAGGGCATTGAAAGAGGTTGGCGTTTACTTTGATGTGGATACCATGGAAACGGTTTTATTTTCTTTGAATAAAGTATTTTGGTGTCGTTTTAATATTACCTACCTGAAAAGAGGGGTAATGGGGTTATTTATTGTTACAAGCATCAAATTTTCCTATTACAATTATTGACAAGAAGTATATTTTCAAACTCTAAGGGCCTGTTTCACCGCCTACGATTAAGTTCCTATTAAGTTACTCGGCCGATAATTTCGTACAAATTCTGTTCCATTTTTGAATTTATTCGGTAAGCAGTCCATCTATTCGGACATCATGAAATAGGCCCTGAATGGCAGAATATTGGAACAACATAACTACTCGAATGATATGTACTGCTACTGTATATACCACATTCATGAAATTAAATATTACTATACAAAAAAAATCAAATTCAAAGTCTAAATGATGGATGGATTTATTTCAACAGCCAAAGTTGTTGAAATTGATGACCAAAAAACAATATTCAACAGTATTTATTATTTTCAATTCATTTTCCCATCAACCGAACCCAATAAAAGACTCAATGACTTCGTATCTTCGTATTACATTTCATAATGGCACCGTACATAAAAAAGGATCCCATAACGATCCACCATAAAAACATACACAAAATAAATGCAGACGTAAAAGCTAAATAAGCCAATAAAGTGGTTTAATAAGCACGCATTTACGCTGTGGACATCTTTTTTGGACGACATCAGTGATATTTACTTTACGAGGACGTCGTAAAAGGCAAATTTCATCGGGTCCCGTGTCCTTAGCGTGTTTTATAGTGACGTATGTGCGGTCACGTGCGGAACAAAACGAAGACGTACAGAACCGACTTGAGGATTCGTCGGAATTATTAAATAGGTGACGTGGGGTGATCTAGTAATTATTTATTTATTTATCTACACCCATGCTATAAATGCTCTATAAAAGTTTCTGAAACAGTTAGCTTATTGCCAACATTAAAACAGCCAGTGTCATAGTAACCATGGTAACCATAATAGCATCCAAACGGGTGTTTTAATGTTGTACTGAATTTCATAATGCAACTCGTTTTCAAAAAAAGAACATTGTAATGCACGCGCGTTTCACTACAACAGCGCCGTAATTTAAAAAAAGAACTTATTCGAATTCACGTCGTATACTATGACGTCGCCGTCATGTTCGATACGAGTATTAGTATTGCAAAAAACTGTTTCAGAACCTTTTATAGAGGATTGATAACATGGATGTAGATAAAGTCTTGTATGCAACTGTACATAATTAGGTATTAAAACACTCATGTGATACTATTATCATACCCCTTATTATACGTCAGTTGCATAAATAACTATTATTTATCTACTTACATCTACCTACCTACACGATAACCCAATATATGTATATATGCACCTGTACTAACTTAATCTATACTAACATATATAGCTAATTTTGTATACAATGCTATCCTTGTGATTTGTTGTTGTGATCGGTGTTGTTGCTGTTTGTTGTAACTTTTTTGTTGTTATATATTCTTGTGTTTGTGTTTTGTTGTGTTTTCTTGCATTTCTTGTGGTTGCTTGGTCTTATAGAGGTATTTGCGGCTAGTCCCGTAGATATCTAATAAGCAAAATGTGGGATGTCTAGTCACGAATGTAGGTATAATTATATATATGTGTATATGTTACCGGCAATGTGTAGGTATAATTCAGGTATTCTATACAATACCTAGGCAATGTATGAAATATCATGAATATTATTGTCCGTTACATACTTTGCCTAGGTAATGTATACATTTCCCAGGGATTGTATAGAATACCTGCTGGTTCACCGGCAATGTGTAAAGTAAATAGATTTGGTCTATATTTATCAATGTAAAGTAAGTACTATGGGAGAAACGAACATCTATACACCGTAAAGACCATTTTGCTTGCAACACACTGAGGTTCTCAATTCGACACGTATATTTTGGTTTGAAATTAGTCAGATGTAAGTTTTGTCTATAGTATAACTTACCTATAAAATGACGGCCAAATAAAACAGCTCATGTTTGCTAAAAATTAACTTTACACAACAATTACTCATTAAAAATATTTTTTATAAAAAGGTAAGTAATATAATACTTTTTTTATGCAGTAGAATAAGAATTATTACACTCAAAAATATTTATTTATTCTTAGGAATTATCTTTTAAGACACTTTTTACTCCTATCTTATATAATCAATCAAATAACTCCATAACTCAAGTAGCAGATGTTATAGAGAAAAAAAATTAAATTAAAAATTTAAAAAACCCCCAACGCAAAATAGAAAAGAGAACATTTAAAAAGTCAAAAATAATACCTATCGTTGAGCCATCAAATTCGATTGAGTAATACCTATATATATTTTAATTACAGAAATTGATGGATGGCACGATAAGGTTTGCTCATTGAATTGGCGCTATAATTTCGCGGCGGGGTACCGCATATGTACATAGTCAATCAAGTGAAGGGTCTGACTTACTTATGCGGTACCCCGCCGTGACATTATAGCGCCATTTCAATGAGCAAACCTTATCGTGCCATCCATCAATTTCTGTAATTAAAATATATATAGGTATTACTCAATCGAATTTGATGTATATAATATATAAACATAAAAAAAACATCATCCGATGGAAAAAAATCATCATCAGTAGTTGTGAAGCCATGGGGTTCGCAACTATCCCCCCTCACCCCCCGCTGGAGTTTTCGGTTTATAAATTAGTACATAAAAAACACTTAAGGGGTACCTGGAGTAGCCCATTGGTTAAAGGCAACGGAGGTGCTCCATAGATTTCATAACGTGTTCTACTATAGATGGTGCAATTCTATGAGCTTTATTAATGTACTTGTTGCAATGACTCGAGGTCGAGTTGTACTTTATGTTGCAGATATATACCAACGGCCTTGAGTGCATAGCTTGCGTGTTCTGTGCTGACTTCACGCAACGCGTCGTAGGTTCACCCAGTAATAGGACTCGCCCATCACGGAGAGCTGTCGCAAATTAGACGCTTTATTAATTTAAGTATTACACATATAACATAAGGTATTATAATAAAACACTTATACTAAAAGATAAATAATTAAATTATCTTTAAAATGGTGAAGGTTTCATACAAATACGCTTGATAGTTTTTGCGTGATTCTCAGTTTTTATCCGCATTTGACATACATTTACAAATTAACTACACTATTCCGCAAAATTTCAAGTATTAGTTTACCGGCCTTCCTCTCCTCGGTCCACAGTAGCGATAAATTAACCAGGAAAATTTTATCTTCCTCACTGGTCGATTTTGAGGTACCGTTTTTGACCGATGCGTTGAACGCTTGGAAAATGGCTTGTCTTGGCTTGTTGCTGCAGTATTATACGGAATAACCTAGTAAACACGTCATTTAATACTGTTGAGCGTGCCCGTCTGCTGGCTGTGGGAGAATGGGAGTCGGGCTTGTGGCTTCAGGCGCTCCCGTCATCCACCATAGGCACTATGATGGATGATTCATCGTTTCGGCTCGCTACTTGTCTCCGCTTGGGCGCACCTTGTGTCGCTCCGCATCGGTGTCACTGCGGTGAAGCTGTCGACAGTCTCGGGCACCATGGCCTGTCCTGCTGCAGGAGCGCAGGTCGCATAGCACGGCACGCCAGCATCAACGATATTATTCGTCGAGCTCTTGTCACCGCCGGCGTACCAGCGGTATTAGAACCAAACGGCTTGGTACGTGACGATGGGAAGAGACCAGATGGCATGACATTGTTGCCTTGGAAGATGGGTAGGCCTCTGGTGTGGGACGCAACCTGTGTCGACACCCTTGCGCCATCTCATGTTCCAAGCACGGCGGGCTGTGCTGGCGCCGCTGCTGCGGCTGCTGAGACCCTCAAGCGGCGGAAATACTGTAACCTTATAGGTAACTATAGTTTTGAGCCGTTTGGGGTCGAAACACTCGGGTCATGGGGCCCAAGTGCGCGTTTTATTTTTAAGGAAATTTCTCGGCGACTGGTCGAGACATCACGTGACCAGAGGGCTGGCTTGTTCTTTGGCCAAAGAATTAGCATTGCCATTCAACGTGGCAATGCTGGCAGTCCTCTGGGCACGTTTCCGGATGACATCGATGCGGACGAGTACTTCGACGCCTAAGTGTCCTTTTGTTTTTGTATTTATTTGTATATTTAGTTAGTCATTTACTTTAGTACTAGTATAGTGTTAATTTGTATATTGTTTAATAAAATAAAAACACTACACTATATAATATAAACATAATCTAAAAATTTCACATATATTATAAGTTATTAAGAAAATGTATGTTATATATTTTTTCCAAATCATTAACACTACTCGTTAAGGATGATGCGCCAGGGTAGCCCGCGAAATTCAAAATTTCTTACGTTTTTTGACATTTGTAGGTCAGTGTCAGGTTGTATGTTGATTAAAATATGATTCGCGGCCGTAGCTAATATGGCTTTACAGAATTATAATCATAAGAATCAGCAATACAACTCCATAAGTTATCATTTACCTCAAACCTCATGATTTCATGAAATCGCTAGATTTGAGGTAAATGCTAACTTATGGAGTTGTATTGCTGATTCTAATTATTGTAATTCTGTAAAGCCATATTAGCTACGGCCGTGAATCATATTTTAATCAACATACAACCTGACACTGACCTACAAATTGCAAAAAAACGTAAGAAATTTTGAATTTCGCGGGCTACCCTGGCGCTTTCGCCTTAAACGTGATCTTCAGTATAAAATCATTAAAAGTCGTTTATCGTCGCCTAATATTACGCGGTAGCAGATTTACGCGATACATTTTGTTTGAGAGTTTGACTAGTGACCAGTCGAGGCTTACGTACGACGCGTAATGCATAATAATCATAATCATAATCATAATGTTGCATGTTTTTCTGTTTACATTATTGTTGCTCGTTTGTAACGCTTTATTTGTGCTCTGACTACTGACTATTAAATTCATTGTGCTTGCATGGCTATGCTTATTCACTCTGTGTGTGTCTAATAATAACTGATAACCCTCTGCACCTTCCAAAATATGCGTGTGACTGTGTACCTACTGTGATTCTGGATAATTCATCTACTATAACCATGACTCAAATATTATTCATTATGCTCAAAACTTCCTACACACATTCATTTATCCTATTATATGTATATGTTACCGGCAATCTGTATAATCCGGTATTCTATATAATACCTAGGCAATGTGTAGAATACCTGAAACGTTCAGGTATTGTATGAAATATTATTTATTATATACTTTGCCTTGGCATTCTATACAGCAGTGCGATTCTGTAACCATCTCACCGTGAAAACTTAGGTGAAATGAGCGTGGAGTGAGCTGTCAATAGTGTCAATTTCTAGCAAAAACAAACTCACTTCACCTAAGTTTTCACGGTGAGATTTTTACAGAATCGACCGGCTGTACCGAATGCGCAGCCGGCAATGTGTGAAAAAGTCGAAAGCGGGGAAGGGCAAGACGTGCGAGCAGGCAGTAAACTCCACGCGATGCAGGCGGTAGTTATGGAAAGGTACTAAGTTCCTTTTTAGGGTTCCGTACCTCAAAAGGGGAAAAACCTGTGATCCTATAAGGGTTCCCCTTATAGGATCACTCGTGTATGTCTGTGATTTCTGTGACCCAAATACGGAAGTGTAACGTAAATAAAGGAATTTTGAATATGCCCCCATATTCAAAATTCCTGAAAACCCATGAAATCAGACATCCACGCGGGCGAAGCCGCGGGCAGTCTAGCTAGTATCTCAATATTGTGCGTACAAACTTACTAAGCCTCCGCTGTCCGTCCGTCCGTCCGTCTGTCACAGGGCTGTATCTCATGAACCTTAATAGGTAGACAGTTGAAATTTTCACAGATTGTGTATTTCTATTACAACTATAACAACAAATAATAAAAATAACGTAAAGTTAAAATTAAAGGGGGCGGTCCCCATACAAAAAAGTTTTCATTTTGAAAAAAAAAATATTAACGTGTGTGGGGTGTATTGTGTAGAACTCATCGAGTAGAGTACAAAGATATTTTTATTTTTCTAAAATGAAGAAATAGGGGGGCCTTAAAAGTTGTCAATTTTGTAACATTTTTGTACGAGCTTTATTAATTGTATAATGTACCTTATATATACTGTACTTAATCAATAAATACTAAAAACGGCGATTCATAAGGTATTTTGTTTAAATATGGGCGATTTTCTGCAACTGCAAAAAATAACCTTGTAATTCACAGTATCATTATGAAATACAAAGTTATCTTTGCGGAACCCTTTGTGTGCGAGTCCGTCTCGCACTTGGCCGGTTTTTTTTTTCTTAAATAACTTCAAAAAATTTTATTTTAAAATTATAAAAAAAATATATTTGAGACCCTCACAGTAAGACCTTTCATTTGATATGTCACACGGTACAGTTTGCAAAACTTTTTTTTTAATCGTACTTATTTTCCCCCAACAGGGACCCCCATATTCAAAATTCATTTATTTACGTTACATGTCCGTGTTTGGGTTACTAAAATACATATATGTACGAAGTTTCAACTTAATCGGTTCATTAGATTCGGAGCAAATTGGCTGTGACAGACGGACAGACGGACAGACAGACAGACAGACAGACAGACAGACACACGAGTGATCCTATAAGGGTTCCGTTTTTTCCTTTTGAGGTACGGAACCCTAATAGACGAAAATTTACCATTCCTTCCTTATCTCCGAAACTACAGAGCCTAAATCTTTTTTAAAAATACAGAAAATTGTACTTTACCTGTAGATTATAGAAAAACCTGAAGAAGTCTGCGGTCTTAACATAACATGGTAAATCTCTCAATATTTCGTCCCAACTACGCAACCCTTCATTGTGCGTGGTTCGACACGCATTTGGCCGGTTTTTTTTAAAGAATATTTGATTGATTTTTTTTTTTTTTGTTAGCCTACATGGTGTTCCACCGCTGGGCAAAGGCCTCTCCTTTTTCCTTCCAAACCTCCCTGTCTTGTGCGATCTCTGGCCATGTTGGCCCTGCAAACCTTATCAGATCGTCACACTACCTTCGCCGTGGCCTGCCCTCGAGGGCGATGTCCTCCCTCAGGCGTCCAGTGAGTGACGATCTTTGCCCATCTCTCCGGGTGCATTCGTGCGACGTGTCCGGCCCACTCCCACTTCAGCCTAACTGTTTTTTAACCCCCGACGCAAAAAGAGGGGTGTTATAAGTTTGACCGCTATGTGTGTGTGTGTGTGTGTGTGTGTGTGTGTGTGTGTGTGTGTGTGTGTGTGTGTGGCACCGTAGCGCTTAAACGGGTGGACTGATTTGGATGCGGTTTTTTTTATTTGAAAGCAGGTTTTCCAGCGATGGTTCTTAGACATGTTTTATCAAAATCGGTTCAGCCGTTTCAAAGTTATTTGCTCTTTTGTTAGCTGCGGTAGGGATCTTAGACGCGTAATGGGTATTTACTTTACTTTCAAACCTTAGTGTGACTTAAAATTTGAAACATCTATGTATGCTATCTATCTATGCAAGATTATGGAATTCTTGGTCTGATGCTGCAGCCAGGATATCCAGCACTAGTGTGCTGGATACACTCTTGAAAAATTAATGGCAGAAATGTCGTGTTTGGATTCATTTACATCAGTATTTGATTCTATATACAATGCAATGGTGGCAACAGGATGAGCTGATGCTGCAGCCAGGATGTCCAGCCCACTAGAACACTCTTGAAAAAGTAATAGCAGATATGTCGTGTTTGGATTCATTTACATCAGTATTTGATTCTACATACAATGCAATGGTGGCAACACGATGAACTGATGCTGCAGCCAGGATGTCCAGCACACTAGAAGACTCTTGAAAAAGTAATAGCAGATATGTCGTGTTTGGATTCGTTTTGATCAGAATTTTATTCTACATACAATGCAATGGTGGCAACACGATGAGCTGATGCTGCAGCCAGGATATCCAGCACACTAGAATACTCTTGGTAAAATAATATAGCAGATATGTCGTGTTTGGGTTCGTTTTGATCAGTATTTGATTCTACATACAATGCAATGGTGGCTACGCGATGAGCTGATGTTGCAGTCAGGATATCCAGCACACTAGTACACTCTTGAAAAAAAAAAATAGCAGATAGTAGTGTTTGTATTCGTTTTTTTATCAGTATTTAATTCTATTTGCAGTACGATGGTGGCATCATTATAAGTTAATGTTATGTGCAGAGAAACTTAACATTCTGCAGTATTAAAAATGCATTTCTGTATTGTTAAATTGTTTCAAAAGTTTAAAAAGGTTAAAATAAAAATTAAATTAAAAATTTAAAAAACCCCCAACGCAAAATAGAAAAGAGAACATTTAAAAAGTCAAAAATAATACCTATCGTTGAGCCATCAAATTCGATTGAGTAATACCTATATATATTTTAATTACAGAAATTGATGGATGGCACGATAAGGTTTGCTCATTGAATTGGCGCTATAATTTCGCGGCGGGGTACCGCATATGTACATAGTCAATCAAGTGAAGGGTCTGACTTACTTATGCGGTACCCCGCCGTGACATTATAGCGCCATTTCAATGAGCAAACCTTATCGTGCCATCCATCAATTTCTGTAATTAAAATATATATAGGTATTACTCAATCGAATTTGATGGCTCAACGATAGGTATTATTTTTGACTTTTTAAATGTTCTCTTTTCTATTTTGCGTTGGGGGTTTTTTAAATTTTTAATTTAATTTTTATTTTAACCTTTTTAAACTTTTGAAACAATTTAACAATACAGAAATGCATTTTTAATACTGCAGAATGTTAAGTTTCTCTGCACATAACATTAACTTATAATGATGCCACCATCGTACTGCAAATAGAATTAAATACTGATAAAAAAACGAATACAAACACTACTATCTGCTATTTTTTTTTTTCAAGAGTGTACTAGTGTGCTGGATATCCTGACTGCAACATCAGCTCATCGCGTAGCCACCATTGCATTGTATGTAGAATCAAATACTGATCAAAACGAACCCAAACACGACATATCTGCTATATTATTTTACCAAGAGTATTCTAGTGTGCTGGATATCCTGGCTGCAGCATCAGCTCATCGTGTTGCCACCATTGCATTGTATGTAGAATAAAATTCTGATCAAAACGAATCCAAACACGACATATCTGCTATTACTTTTTCAAGAGTCTTCTAGTGTGCTGGACATCCTGGCTGCAGCATCAGTTCATCGTGTTGCCACCATTGCATTGTATGTAGAATCAAATACTGATGTAAATGAATCCAAACACGACATATCTGCTATTACTTTTTCAAGAGTGTTCTAGTGGGCTGGACATCCTGGCTGCAGCATCAGCTCATCCTGTTGCCACCATTGCATTGTATATAGAATCAAATACTGATGTAAATGAATCCAAACACGACATTTCTGCCATTAATTTTTCAAGAGTGTATCCAGCACACTAGTGCTGGATATCCTGGCTGCAGCATCAGACCAAGAATTCCATAATCTTGCATAGATAGATAGCATACATAGATGTTTCAAATTTTAAGTCACACTAAGGTTTGAAAGTAAAGTAAATACCCATTACGCGTCTAAGATCCCTACCGCAGCTAACAAAAGAGCAAATAACTTTGAAACGGCTGAACCGATTTTGATAAAACATGTCTAAGAACCATCGCTGGAAAACCTGCTTTCAAATAAAAAAAACCGCATCCAAATCAGTCCACCCGTTTAAGCGCTACGGTGCCACACACACACACACACACACACACACACACACACACACACACACACACACATAGCGGTCAAACTTATAACACCCCTCTTTTTGCGTCGGGGGTTAAAAAACAGTTAGGCTGAAGTGGGAGTGGGCCGGACACGTCGCACGAATGCACCCGGAGAGATGGGCAAAGATCGTCACTCACTGGACGCCTGAGGGAGGACATCGCCCTCGAGGGCAGGCCACGGCGAAGGTAGTGTGACGATCTGATAAGGTTTGCAGGGCCAACATGGCCAGAGATCGCACAAGACAGGGAGGTTTGGAAGGAAAAAGGAGAGGCCTTTGCCCAGCGGTGGAACACCATGTAGGCTAACAAAAAAAAAAAAATCAATCAAATATTCTTTAAAAAAAACCGGCCAAATGCGTGTCGAACCACGCACAATGAAGGGTTCCGTAGTTGGGACGAAATATTGAGAGATTTACCATGTTATGTTAAGACCGCAGACTTCTTCAGGTTTTTCTATAATCTACAGGTAAAGTACAATTTTCTGTATTTTTAAAAAAGATTTAGGCTCTGTAGTTTCGGAGATAAGGAAGGAATGGTAAATTTTCGTCTATTAGGGTTCCGTACCTCAAAAGGAAAAAACGGAACCCTTATAGGATCACTCGTGTGTCTGTCTGTCTGTCTGTCTGTCTGTCTGTCCGTCTGTCCGTCTGTCACAGCCAATTTGCTCCGAATCTAATGAACCGATTAAGTTGAAACTTCGTACATATATGTATTTTAGTAACCCAAACACGGACATGTAACGTAAATAAATGAATTTTGAATATGGGGGTCCCTGTTGGGGGAAAATAAGTACGATTAAAAAAAAAGTTTTGCAAACTGTACCGTGTGACATATCAAATGAAAGGTCTTACTGTGAGGGTCTCAAATATATTTTTTTTATAATTTTAAAATAAAATTTTTTGAAGTTATTTAAGAAAAAAAAAACCGGCCAAGTGCGAGACGGACTCGCACACAAAGGGTTCCGCAAAGATAACTTTGTATTTCATAATGATACTGTGAATTACAAGGTTATTTTTTGCAGTTGCAGAAAATCGCCCATATTTAAACAAAATACCTTATGAATCGCCGTTTTTAGTATTTATTGATTAAGTACAGTATATATAAGGTACATTATACAATTAATAAAGCTCGTACAAAAATGTTACAAAATTGACAACTTTTAAGGCCCCCCTATTTCTTCATTTTAGAAAAATAAAAATATCTTTGTACTCTACTCGATGAGTTCTACACAATACACCCCACACACGTTAATATTTTTTTTTTCAAAATGAAAACTTTTTTGTATGGGGACCGCCCCCTTTAATTTTAACTTTACGTTATTTTTATTATTTGTTGTTATAGTTGTAATAGAAATACACAATCTGTGAAAATTTCAACTGTCTACCTATTAAGGTTCATGAGATACAGCCCTGTGACAGACGGACGGACGGACGGACAGCGGAGGCTTAGTAAGTTTGTACGCACAATATTGAGATACTAGCTAGACTGCCCGCGGCTTCGCCCGCGTGGATGTCTGATTTCATGGGTTTTCAGGAATTTTGAATATGGGGGCATATTCAAAATTCCTTTATTTACGTTACACTTCCGTATTTGGGTCACAGAAATCACAGACATACACGAGTGATCCTATAAGGGGAACCCTTATAGGATCACAGGTTTTTCCCCTTTTGAGGTACGGAACCCTAAAAAGGAACTTAGTACCTTTCCATAACTACCGCCTGCATCGCGTGGAGTTTACTGCCTGCTCGCACGTCTTGCCCTTCCCCGCTTTCGACTTTTTCACACATTGCCGGCTGCGCATTCGGTACAGCCGGTCGATTCTGTAAAAATCTCACCGTGAAAACTTAGGTGAAGTGAGTTTGTTTTTGCTAGAAATTGACACTATTGACAGCTCACTCCACGCTCATTTCACCTAAGTTTTCACGGTGAGATGGTTACAGAATCGCACTGCTGTATAGAATGCCAAGGCAAAGTATATAATAAATAATATTTCATACAATACCTGAACGTTTCAGGTATTCTACACATTGCCTAGGTATTATATAGAATACCGGATTATACAGATTGCCGGTAACATATACATATAATAGGATAAATGAATGTGTGTAGGAAGTTTTGAGCATAATGAATAATATTTGAGTCATGGTTATAGTAGATGAATTATCCAGAATCACAGTAGGTACACAGTCACACGCATATTTTGGAAGGTGCAGAGGGTTATCAGTTATTATTAGACACACACAGAGTGAATAAGCATAGCCATGCAAGCACAATGAATTTAATAGTCAGTAGTCAGAGCACAAATAAAGCGTTACAAACGAGCAACAATAATGTAAACAGAAAAACATGCAACATTATGATTATGATTATGATTATTATGCATTACGCGTCGTACGTAAGCCTCGACTGGTCACTAGTCAAACTCTCAAACAAAATGTATCGCGTAAATCTGCTACCGCGTAATATTAGGCGACGATAAACGACTTTTAATGATTTTATACTGAAGATCACGTTTAAGGCGAAAGCGTCAGGGTAGCCCGCGAAATTCAAAATTTCTTACGTTTTTTTGCAATTTGTAGGTCAGTGTCAGGTTGTATGTTGATTAAAATATGATTCACGGCCGTAGCTAATATGGCTTTACAGAATTACAATAATTAGAATCAGCAATACAACTCCATAAGTTAGCATTTACCTCAAATCTAGCGATTTCATGAAATCATGAGGTTTGAGGTAAATGATAACTTATGGAGTTGTATTGCTGATTCTTATGATTATAATTCTGTAAAGCCATATTAGCTACGGCCGCGAATCATATTTTAATCAACATACAACCTGACACTGACCTACAAATGTCAAAAAACGTAAGAAATTTTGAATTTCGCGGGCTACCCTGGCGCATCATCCTTAACGAGTAGTGTTAATGATTTGGAAAAAATATATAACATACATTTTCTTAATAACTTATAATATATGTGAAAATTTTAGATTATGTTTATATTATATAGTGTAGTGTTTTTATTTTATTAAACAATATACAAATTAACACTATACTAGTACTAAAGTAAATGACTAACTAAATATACAAATAAATACAAAAACAAAAGGACACTTAGGCGTCGAAGTACTCGTCCGCATCGATGTCATCCGGAAACGTGCCCAGAGGACTGCCAGCATTGCCACGTTGAATGGCAATGCTAATTCTTTGGCCAAAGAACAAGCCAGCCCTCTGGTCACGTGATGTCTCGACCAGTCGCCGAGAAATTTCCTTAAAAATAAAACGCGCACTTGGGCCCCATGACCCGAGTGTTTCGACCCCAAACGGCTCAAAACTATAGTTACCTATAAGGTTACAGTATTTCCGCCGCTTGAGGGTCTCAGCAGCCGCAGCAGCGGCGCCAGCACAGCCCGCCGTGCTTGGAACATGAGATGGCGCAAGGGTGTCGACACAGGTTGCGTCCCACACCAGAGGCCTACCCATCTTCCAAGGCAACAATGTCATGCCATCTGGTCTCTTCCCATCGTCACGTACCAAGCCGTTTGGTTCTAATACCGCTGGTACGCCGGCGGTGACAAGAGCTCGACGAATAATATCGTTGATGCTGGCGTGCCGTGCTATGCGACCTGCGCTCCTGCAGCAGGACAGGCCATGGTGCCCGAGACTGTCGACAGCTTCACCGCAGTGACACCGATGCGGAGCGACACAAGGTGCGCCCAAGCGGAGACAAGTAGCGAGCCGAAACGATGAATCATCCATCATAGTGCCTATGGTGGATGACGGGAGCGCCTGAAGCCACAAGCCCGACTCCCATTCTCCCACAGCCAGCAGACGGGCACGCTCAACAGTATTAAATGACGTGTTTACTAGGTTATTCCGTATAATACTGCAGCAACAAGCCAAGACAAGCCATTTTCCAAGCGTTCAACGCATCGGTCAAAAACGGTACCTCAAAATCGACCAGTGAGGAAGATAAAATTTTCCTGGTTAATTTATCGCTACTGTGGACCGAGGAGAGGAAGGCCGGTAAACTAATACTTGAAATTTTGCGGAATAGTGTAGTTAATTTGTAAATGTATGTCAAATGCGGATAAAAACTGAGAATCACGCAAAAACTATCAAGCGTATTTGTATGAAACCTTCACCATTTTAAAGATAATTTAATTATTTATCTTTTAGTATAAGTGTTTTATTATAATACCTTATGTTATATGTGTAATACTTAAATTAATAAAGCGTCTAATTTGCGACAGCTCTCCGTGATGGGCGAGTCCTATTACTGGGTGAACCTACGACGCGTTGCGTGAAGTCAGCACAGAACACGCAAGCTATGCACTCAAGGCCGTTGGTATATATCTGCAACATAAAGTACAACTCGACCTCGAGTCATTGCAACAAGTACATTAATAAAGCTCATAGAATTGCACCATCTATAGTAGAACACGTTATGAAATCTATGGAGCACCTCCGTTGCCTTTAACCAATGGGCTACTCCAGGTACCCCTTAAGTGTTTTTTATGTACTAATTTATAAACCGAAAACTCCAGCGGGGGGTGAGGGGGGATAGTTGCGAACCCCATGGCTTCACAACTACTGATGATGATTTTTTTCCATCGGATGATGTTTTTTTTATGTTTATATATTATATACGATATAAGCTTATATACCTATTATATAAAGGGTTTTTCCTTATGCACACATGGGGTGCAGAAAACACTCTAGGTGTTAATAAAAGTAGAGCGAGACTATACGAGCTAAACTACTACGTTATACCTCTATTCTTACTATTTCTTGTTTCCCTATAAAGTATCAACCTTAATTCAACCCTCAAGTGCGTATTACGGGGTATTCAAGACCCCGAACAAATCGAAAGGGTTTAGGATTGGAAAAATGCGCCGTGTCGCAATGATAAGGGGGTGAAACAATTAAAACCACAATTTACAGGCTTAGTTGCACCACATTGAGAGATTGAAAGCTATATTTTACATAAACCCATAGATGTATAAAAAAAGGAGGACTCCGCGCCACGAATATCGAAAGTGAAGCACCGTAGCGATCTATGTGTGCGTGATTTGAGTACCTGCCAAGACGTTGTCGCTCGTGTCACGTAATGGCGGCCGGTCGGCATACTATGATGAAAATGTGTGCGTGAGACGTATTTGTGCAAACGGTCCGGAGCGGAGTCCTCCTTTTCTTTTTTTAACTTTGAACAAGAAGATTTGTTCAACATTTGTTGTATTAAAATAAATGTTTTATGAAACAAAACTAATATTTTTTTATAACTATTTTAACTAGTTGAAACTAAACTGAACTAAGGTGAAAATGTTTTCTCAAAAATAAACACATATCGCTCATACTTTTTTTTCTGTCCCTTTTGGGAAACGGAGACAATAACTTTAAGCACTCGCAGAGTAGTTTTAGGGGCTTTTAATAGAATAAAAGCAGTTTGAATTTTTCTCCACCGTCTCGGGGCAGGAAATGGGTTAAAATAATAAACCTCGCTGAAATGGTTCTCGCGTCGCGTTTTAGGGTTTTCATCCAATTTTGTTAAGTATAAATCTTTTTTAGTTGAAAAACTTCTCAGTAAAATTTTGTTATTTTGGTAACTCCCTTGTCTAAGTTTTTGTTTGAGGTTTATCCGATTACCTAATGTAGGTTCTGTAGACATCGGTAGGTACAGGTAGCCAGGTACCACCGTACTAGATGGTAGCTACCTGTACCTACCGATGTATACAGTAGATACCAAGTTACCTACTGCAATGTGCGTGATTAGGTATACGTTTTGTTCGTTTAACAAACAACGGAACAAATATTTGTACGACCTACAAGTATTTGTTCCGAGTCTGGGTGTTTTTCTATCTATAATATGTATGTATTTACAAAAAAAAAAGGATATAAGTAGTTTATCAGCCATCTCGTTACCATAACACAAGCATTAGGTTGCTTAGCTTGGGACTAGATGGCGTTGTGAAGGATATTTATTTATTTTTATTTTATTTAACTAAATTAGTAAGTTAATATATTAAACCTTAGGCATAAAAGGAGTCATCCCTCTTACCAATTACTTAACAAACTGTCTCGTTCCAATAATATCTATTAGCTTAGTAAACGACCACTAAATATATAGTTTGAACACAATAAAACTTGATATTCATTCATTCTCCTTTTTCCATTCATTCATGTCAAGTCTGACACTTCTCTTATTCAACATCTACGCAACGTTTAGCACGACAGTCACAGAAACAATTCTTCACACTTCAGTTAAAATTCCAATTGTAACTGTATATGGGATGAATAAAAGGCGTATTGCAGGCACGGTTACCATGGTAACCGTAGGCACTTAGACAGGGGGAGGCTCAATATGAACTGCACCATTTGAATTTCAAGTGCTATGCAAAGCGAATCCGATCTGAGGAACCGTCGAGATCGCTTTAATGTCCTTTAGTAAACACGGATATTATTGTCTCACTCGAATAGCAATTGTTCTTTGTGGCTTTGTAAAGGACTTCAGTGGACAGAGGAAAGGAATTGGAAATTTAGTAACTTCGAGGACTAAGTAAGTACCTAAAGTACGACAACGTTCAAACGTTCCATCGTTTAACTACGGAAAATCGAAATATAGCGAATAAAATGTGACTATCGATCTATAGAAATTTATTTGTATTCCCACCTAAATTATTATAGACCAGTTTCTGCCCGCGACTTCGTTTGCGTAAAATGTCTTGTTCCCCCGAGTTCTTTCTGACTTCGATTCCGTACCAAAATGTTAAAAAGGAACCCTATGGTGCGATGTAAAAAAATTACCTTCCACCCTTATCTCCGAAGTTGCATAGAGAAAAAAAAGAAAATATTCTATGTAAATATTACAGGAAAAATAAAACTGTCTCTAAACAGCACACTTTTCCAGAAATCGGAACGGAACCCTCAGTGCGCGAGTCCGACCCGCCCTTGACCGGTTTTTTTTTTCTTTTTGTTCAGCTCTTAAAGGTCATAAATGATGTAAAACAATCAGTATGTGATTGTTAAAAACAGCTGCTGATATTGATAACATGCTCTGCTGAATAATATTATAATGATTGTAACATAACTTTCAATGTTCAGACTTAATTGATGAAGGGCATGCACACACTAAATAATTTCATGAACACTGCTCTCAAAACCGCGAAGGAGAACATCGTGAGGAAACCGACATGTCCTAGAACCGCGCTGGGACCGCGTGGTAGATTACAGCCCACTCCCTCTCGAAGAGAGGAGGACCGTATCCCAGCAGTGGAAACATAATAGGTACATAATGTTACACAAACATAATGACATAACATGTTACATTATGTTAATATTTTACATTATGATAATAACTGTGTAGCATACTACACAGATGAAAACAGATGACGAAAATTATTGTAAAAAAAACAAAAACCAACTTCCAAAAAAAACACTACAAAGTGAAAAATAACTTTAATTTTCGTCTGTCACATGGCTGTATCTTTTGTTATTAGGTCGACACTGGATATTTTCACAGAGGTGTACTACTGGGGCAGTTATAACAACAATTAATATAAAAACTTTTTAACAAAAAAAAAACCGACTTCCAAAAATCACTACAAAGTGAAAAATAACTTTGATTTCGGAAGTCGGTGTCTTTGGATCTGTATTTTAGTTTTTTGCCACCGACTTCCGAAATTAAAGTTATTTTTCACTTTGTAGTGTTTTTTTTGGAAGTCGGTTTTTGTTTTTGTAAAAAAGTTTTTATTTTTCACTTTTTAGTGGTTCAGTTTGTAATTTATCTAAGTTACAATAACCCAATGTCAACTGCTCATCACGTTTTACAAAATGTTGCTTTTCCCGATGCAGGGACGTTAATTGTTGAGGAGTTCTCCTAGTAAGAACCAGGAGAAATGGAGCTCATGATGAAGTCACCGTTACCATTATTTTGACGAGCATAAACCATATTAAAGTAATCGAATCGCAACCTGTTATATACTTAGATATAATTGAGTATTTCCGATGGCCCTCTGTGGTCTTCATCATCAGTTCCAGTTCACCAAATGATACTTTCCGAGAGCAAATGCACGAGTTACTATAAAAAATACCCAAATCGATATAGGTGTGCCCATAAAATTTGAGGGTTTCCCTCGATTTCCATGGGATCCCATCATCAGATCCTGACTTGATGATCATGGGACCACTTGGAACGTATACCCTTTCGAACAAAAAAAGAAAAATCTAAATCGGCCAAGCCATTTTCGAGTAATCGGGGAACATACATAAAAAAAAATAAAAAATAAAATAAAAAGAGGTTCCGACGAATTGAGAACCTCCTCCTTTTGGAAGTCGGTTAAAAAGTGACACTGACGTCGGCCAAAAAACATACTAGATCAATAAAATGAACACAAGACTGTACTAATTCACAAGTACCAGAATAATGATTACACTGTAAATAATATGAAGACAAAACTACCGTCACAATGCAATTTCCAGCTGTAATTGATCATTACGTCGGTCGCGAACGTTCCGCAAACAATTGGAAAGGGATCCATTTCAATACACCACGGTGACACAAACAGAAACAAATGAATAGATCGTAGAGTCGTAGCGCGTCGCTTTATTATGATGTTAATTATTTTTAACCGGCTTACAAAAAGGAGCAGGTTATTATGTTCGTAATTTTTGTTTTGGATGTTCACCGATTTCTCCGTCAATTGTAGACCGATTTTGAAAATTTTGTTTGAAAATGTATGTTTTCGAGGTGGCTGATCGGGGGATCCCATGGAAAACGAGGGAAATTCTCAAATTCTATAGCAATTGGGGTAAGTATTTTTTATAGTAACTCGTGCAGTTGCTCTCGGAAAGCACCATTTAGTGTAGTGGAACTTATGATGAAGACCACAGACGGCCACTGGAACTACTGAATAGTAAGTATTTTACGGGTATTCGATTACTTTAATATATGTAGTTGCGAAGCAATTTATACTCGTCACAATTCATATGGTGAAGTAGAGCTGTTGGCGACTTCACCATCAGCTCCAGTTCTCCTAGTTCTAACCAGGAGAACTCCTCAACAATTAACGTCACTGCATCAGCAAAAGCAATATTTTGTAAAAGGTGATGAGCTGTTGACATTAGTTTACTTAGTTAAAAGGTTTTCTTGTTTTCAACTTTGATTTACTATTCATCATCATCAGCAGCAACCTATATTTTTTAGTGCTGAAAATTAGGCTAGAACTTTACTTATATGTACTTTAACATAATATTGGACCTGAGGAAATTTTAATGTACTTAACTTTCATCACCAGGGTTGGCAACAAAATCTGTGATCGCAAGGTGCCCTTTTGAAATCATTTATAGTTGTACCTGTTAACACCGACAGGACGAAAACGGTACTAAAGTTTTTCATACATCGGTAAGAAACAACTTCAACTACCACGTTTTAGCTTGTGTGTACGTCCCTAATTTTATTAGTATGTTTTTTATCATACTATTATAATTAGGAGCTTTATTTAACCTACAAAAATCCTTCAAAATGGTAAATATACCTACCGCCTAATAAGAAAGAAAAATGAAACAACGCTCTAGGGATACGAAAACAATAGGAAAGGTATATTTGGACCTAAACAAATAGTAACTTAGCACGCATGTGTACCAAAACTACAGATGAACGTAACTTGTGTCAAACGTGAGATGAAAGTAGTGAATGCTTTCTTTTTCTAATTTTCTGACTCGGTGACGTATAAAATAAGCTCTGTCCGTTTAAATATTAATAGTGTCTTCAACCGACCATGTAGCTTGCTTTCGTTTTCGTTCGTGAGTAACATAAAATATTGGTTGAAGATACGAGAGAGCAGTATTTATTGACCGAGCGATGCGTCTCTGCTTCAAGCCTGGCAAAATTTGCTTTCGTCTGTTAGTTGGTTGCTACTCCTCTACAGGTCGTATTTTACAGCCGATCTGGACGAAACTTGGTATACAGGTTGTACGACTTTGTAGAATCTTTTTGCAGCCGGGGATTTTTTAATGGAGGGTTACTTCCTCCAAAAAGAGGCAAAGATGGGGCTACTGCATATCTCTTACTGGATATGCCTTTTCGATTTCAATGGTTCTTTTTTTAATTGAAAGGTTGGTTAAGTTGGTCTCATAAAAATTTTGGTGAAGACCTGATGAATATAAAACATGGTAAATATCCCGCTTTACATAGCTTTAGTGGTATTAATTGCTGCAAAAAGTTTGAAAACGATCGGTTCCGTGGTTTATGCGTGAAAAGTGAAAAGGTAACAGACAGACAGAAAAATAAACATACTTAGTCACTTTTGCATTTATATTATTAGTATGGATCTGTACTTACTTATTAGATTTGAATGAAATTCAATCTGCAATGCTGGCCATAAATACGAGTAGGTATATTATTATGAAGTCGACAAAACTGCAATCCTACATTAATCTTTATATTTCTAAATATGAAATATTCAGACTCAATCTGTCAAAAATTGTATAGCGTTTACCTACATTTTTGACATTTGATTGTCGCTGGCATGAGATTGCGACTTGAATTTGAACGTTTTTAAGTACGAGAATTCAGTTATCTTTGTCACAGGAAGACAGTATAATTTTCCTGTCAATGCAAAATATAACACTTTAATATCCATTATCTTAACACTTCAATATGCAAATGACTATCAAGTATCAACCTAATGACAATAGCACACTAATAGATTAATCGCTGCGCGACACGAAGCGACAAAGCGACAAATTCAATGTCGAATCCAAATCAATTAACTAGAACCAATTTGGGCGAAGTTGGACGATGCAATTAGAGATGTCGAGGCTATCTGACTGAACTAAGACTGGTCCTATGCTAACGACGTACAGACTCTCCGTAATGATTTTCATTTGTTAACCGTCGCGTCCGTTCACTCAACATTGTTAAAGTTTTTGAAGATCGATTTGAAATATTATTTGGTAAGGATTCTTCTGAAAATTATATAGTTGTTGAGCTTATTCTGTAGGCAATACTGGGCAATACAATTGAGCTCGCCGTCCGGTAAGGACCAGGCCCGAGTCGACGGCGCGTTGTGTTCCACGCGCGCCTCAAAGAGATGTCAGCAAGTGACGGGGTCCAATAGGGCCGACGCCGCTGGGGTCGCGGATTGTCCGAAGTCAAGGAAGTCAAGGAGAAGTTATTTGATGATTTCCCACCCTCAATAAAAAAAAAAAAAAAAAAAAAAAAAAAAAAAAAAAAAGGTCAATTCAGGCAAAGGATTATTTACGTAAAGTAACTAGCAATACAAAACAAAGCCACCGACTTCCGAAATGAAAGTTATTTTTCAGTTGGTCGGTTGTTCAATTATAACGTGTAACTGTACTATACTGAATATAATAATTGTATTTTCTTTATATGGATTAAGTAGTCACATTACATTAATTTTAAATATACTAGTTGTGATCATTGAACTTTTGAGAATTCAAAATGAAAATGTTATTTCCATTCTATTTTCATACTAGTGTGGATTTCCGAAACTTCCATCCCTCGTCCTAAATTATTGTCTATTTTAATCAATTCACTTTGCAGCCCCTTCACAAAAGGTTTCAACTCCTCTCTCCGAATAAGGTTTACCATCGAAAATACAATCCTTTAAGGAAAAAGTTCTAAGAACAGTGAAACCTAAATCTTTTCCAATTTTGTGGGATCCAATCGCTGACCACTGGTACATAGCTTCGGTACTTTCATGACTGCGGTTTCCTTGGCTTCATGAAAGCGTATTTTGGTCCTAAGTCTTCTAGCTTTCAAGACCAATCCCGAAATCGCGAAAAAAAAATCAGCTGTTCAGTACATTTATGTTCGCATAATTCGTCAAAATGTACTGAAGAGCTGATTTTTTTTTCGCGATTTCAGGTTTGGTCCCATAGTAAAAGTTGTTCATAATGATGAGTACTACACTCCGTTAATGTATGTCCCTCGTTTAACCTAACACCCTGTATTAGTATTTTTTAACCGACTTCTAAAAAAGGAGGAGGTTCTCAATTCGGATGTTTGTATTTTTTTTTTTTTTTTATGTTTGTTCACGCATAACTTCGTCGCTTGCCAACCGATTTGAAAAATTATTTTTTTGTTGGAAAGGGTATACTTCCCAAATGGTCCCATTTTTGTCAAAATCCAGTTCTGATGATGGGATCCTGGAGAAATCGAAGGAACTCTTCAAATATTATAGGCACACCTATAGCGATTTGGGTATTTTTTATAGTAGCTCGTGCATATGCTCTCGGAAAGCACCACTTGGTGAAGTGGAACTGATGATGAAGACCACAGATGGCTACCGGAACTACTCAATGATAAATATTTCACGGGTTGCGATTCGATTACTTTAATATGGTTGCTAAGCAATTTCCGCTCGTCACACAATGCGTGTGGTGAGTGGTTGTTGAGGAGTTCTCCTGGTTCTTACCAGCAGAACTCCTCAACAATTAACGTCCCAGCATCGGGAAAAGCAATATTTTGTAACATGTGATGAGCAATTGACATTAGACTATTGTAACTTATACAAATTATAAACAGACCCACTAAAAAGCGAGAAATAAAAACTTTTTAACAAAAAAAAAACCGACTTCCAAAAATCACTACAAAGTGAAAAATAACTTTGATTTCGGAAGTCGGTGGAAAAAAAAAAGAAAGTAAATAAAAAACAAAAACACCGACTTCCGAAATCAAAGTTATTTTTCACTTTGTAGTGATTTTTGGAAGTCGGTTTTTTTTTTGTTAAAAAGTTTTTATATTAATTGTTGTTATAACTGCCCCAGTAGTACACCTCTGTGAAAATATCCAGTGTCGACCTAATAACAAAAGATACAGCCATGTGACAGACGGACGGACAGACGGACAGCGGAGCCTTAATATTAGGGTCCCGTTGGCACCCTTTGGGTACGGAACCCTAAAAGGCAAACACACACGAACTTTATCTGTTTACCCCATCTCAAGAAAATTTTATGATAACGAAAAATTGCCGTGTAATAATATTGTATTATCATTACACAATGATATTTGTTGTTGACATCATAAATTACATTTTTTATTAAAATGATAACATTAGTGACTCGACACAAAGTATATTACTTTACCTTTTGACGCTCGGTACATCGTGATTCCACTCGTTCTCTAACAGATAACTAATCCCACATACACACTGTCTTACGACACAGATTAATACTTGCGATCATAAAGCACAGTATTTGTTCAAATTGCTATAGGGTCCGGTAAAGTCGCCATTGGGAACTAGTAGCGACATTAAATTAATCATTGATGAACCATACGATAATTAATACATTCTGAAATCCATACTATAACGACTCAACATAACCCATTGATCTAAATATCAGATCAGAGGCCATTTTAAAGCAAAAGTTTTACTACACCCACCCACCCACTCATTCATTCATTCCTCTTGTTTTCTAACAGATAACTTTTATACCACATCCACATTAACGATCATAATGCAAGTCTCGCTGTTCACATTGCATAGGGTCCGGTAAAGTCACGCCATTGGGCGCTAACATTAAATTAATCATTGATAATTATGATAATTAATACATCCTGAAAACCATAATCTATGACTTTAACATCTACTAACTCATTGAAAATCTTAATATCAGGTCAGGAGCACGGTAATTTTATAGCAAATTTTGAACTGTACATTTAGACTCAAACTGCCTAGCCTTTTCCCAACTATCTTGGGATCGGCTTCCAGTCTAACCAGATGCAGCTAAATACCTACCAGTATGTTACATGGAGCGACTGCCTATCTGACCTCCACAACCCACTTAGACTACGTACGTACCACTTGGACTACTGGACCATAAATTATTAAATAAAATATTTTTTCAATCCATAAGCACAAAAGCAGATTATTCTTTAAATCGTTAATGGAAATATATTAGGGGTCAACAAGACCAAACAATAATTTAATTATGCCAAAGAGTGTTGTGTCGAGAGCAGTGGTGGCCCAGTGGTAACAGCCGCGACTATGACCTACACTAGTGTAGGTCATAGGTTCTAACCCAGACAGGCGTAGTATTACTTTGTGTAAATTATTTCATCAACACTGCTTTCAAAACGGCGAGGGAAAACATTGTGAGGAAAATCGTGTCGAACAAAAATTCGAAGACATGTGACATCTGCCAACCCGCACTGGGCTCGTGTGGTGAATCACGGCCTACTCCCTTTCACAGAGAGGAGGCCTGTGTCCCAGAAGTGGGAACATTATTATTATGCTTGACGACACGGTTGGCGCAGTGGTTGAGCGATTGACTGCGATTGTCGCGGGTTCGATTCCCGCACGGAACAAATAATTTGTACGACCTACAAGTATTTGTTCCGAGTCTGGGTGTTTTTCTATCTATAATATGTATGTATTAAAAAAAATATATATATATAAGTAGTTTATCAGCCATCTCGTTACCATAACACAAGCATTAGGTTGCTTAGCTTGGGACTAGATGGCGTTGTGTGAAATGTCCAAGGATATTTATGCTGATAAATTCAAATTCCTAAACTACAAAGTTGTAACAAAAAGCTCAGTTGCAGATTCCGAGACCATAACTAAAGTAACCAAAACTTGTCAAACTGTGTTACTTGGTTGTCTTAACGATTCTTCGTGATTAGAATAGATTATTGTCAATTCTGACTCGTGACTACCCGTGAGTTATTTACTATGTTACTATGTTGTTTTTAGCTATATTGAGAGATTGAGAGTCATGCTTTTATTCCAACGATAACAATAACCATGAGTCTATGAACCTAAGAATCTAATTTTCTTTAATGAGGGTTAAATTGACACTCTCATAATTTTTCCCTGTATACATTTATACCCTTCATATAGTTAGCATCAAAATTGTGCTCAAATAGTGATTATAAGTAAAAATCTTAAGTATAACCCCAATCTTAAGTATTGAGTATGATCTCAATTAAGTGGGCTATATAGCCGTAATTTATAGTGCTTCCAGGTACCCTAGACCGAGACTTAGTTCTGGATATAATTTTCAGATATGTAGTCCTTCAGTTAAGACTATTTAATTTCGTTTTTAGGGTTCCGTACCTCAAAAGGAAAAAACGGAACCCTTATAGGATCACTCGTGTGTCTGTCTGTCTGTCTGTCTGTCTGTCTGTCCGTCTGTCCGTCTGTCACAGCCAATTTGCTCCGAATCTAATGGACCGATTAAGTTAAAATTTGGTACACATATGGATGTCTGTGACCCAAACACGTACAGCTAAAGTAAATATATGAATTTTGAATATGAGAGTCACTTTTAGGGGGAAAATAAGAAAATTAAAAAAAAAAGTTTTGTAAACTGTACCGTGTGACATATCAAATGAAAGGGCTTCATAATATGGCTATGAGGGTCTCAAATATATTTTTTTTATAATTTTAAAATATATTGTTTTAAAGTTATTTAAGAAAATTGACGAAAATTGACCATTCCCCCCCCTTATCTCCGAAACTACTGAGCCTAAAATTTTGAAAAAAATATACAAAATAGTTCTATGCCTGTAGATTACAGGAAAACCTATAAGAAGTCTGTGGTCTTAAAATAACATGGTAAATCTATATATATAAAAAAATCAAAGTCCAGACTGAGTCACTGACTAATATATCAACGCACATCCCAAACCAATGGACCTAGAGACTTGAAATTTTGCACATAGATACCTTATATAGTGTAAACATCCACTAAGGAAGGATTTTTGAAAATTCCATCCCTAAGGGGGTAAAATAGGGGATGAAAGTTTGTATGAAAAATCCTATCACTTGAGTTAATAGACTTGAAACTTAGCACGAATATTCATCTAAGTAAATTATAAAGTTTATCATTTTTAGTTTTCCTAAACTACCCCCTAAGGAGGGATTGGGGGTGTCAAAGTTTGTATGGAAGAACTTTAACACGCGGTCCGATTAACTCAAAACTCAGTTTTTATACTTGAGACCAAAAATTATGACTAACGTGTATCAGGGTTTTTCAGAAATCTACCCCTAAGGGGTGAAAAGTTGATTTTATAGCGAAGGATTTTATTGGGGGCTTGATTAACTCTAAAATTGTTGTAAATAATGTTTGAGTCAAGTTATGGAAACATACCAGACGATTTTTGAAATTCTTTATTTGTGTTCGTGAAAACAGAGATACCTACAGTTTATATGAAAAATCTTATTAATTTGGTTAATGAACTTGAAACTTAGCACAAATACTTGCATAAATAATTAATAAAGTTTGTCATTATTAGTTTTTCAAAACTACGCCTCAAATGAGGTTAGGGATGTTAAAGTTTGTATAGAAGTATGTATTTTAAAGCGCAGTCCGATTAAAAAAATGGTACTTTGAGGCAAGTTAAGAAACTTGCCAAACGAATTTTCACCGATTTTGACGACATATGGCTGATGTTTTAAGAGGAAATGGGGGCGAAAAATTAGGTATTTTAAGAAGGTATTGCTGGCGCTCTGCGAGCGCTCCACCCTCGAATTCGTGCGATAAGGACAACTGCAGATTCGACTAAATAGCCTGTGTAAAAAGTCACATTTCGAGGTTTGGCTCTCGCCTATTTCCTCCTCCAATATTGGACCAATTTAAAAGATATTTTATAAACAGAATAAGAAGGATATATACTATGCCCCTATGTTTTTCTTTTTTCGTTAATAGTTGTGTTTCGTCTGTTGACAGCGGTCTGAATAGGCAATTTTGAGCATTTTTGGAGGGTTCTAGTTCCTATAAAAATAATATATCATCAAAAAGGAAAACATAGGGGCATACAAGTAACTGATATTTATATTTCTGTAAAAAATCATTGCTTTATGGTCATTAACCAGAAAGAAAACAGGCGAGAGCGTTTGTATCTTTTTGTATGGAGAATAGAGCACCCACGTTTCCTCTTAAGGAGTAACTTAGGCTATTTTTATTTTAGAAAAATAATTAGGGTTCCGCGCAAGAAAATTAAAATCCATGAAATCAGACAACCACGTACAGTCCAGTACAAACTTACTAAGCCTCCGCTGTCTATTACTGCTATAACAACAAATAATAAAAATAAAGCAAAGTTAAAAATGTAAGGGGTCGATCCACATACAATAAACTTTTCATTTTGAAAAAAAATAAAAAATTTAATCTAGCATGTATGTCATCGTCTAGAACTCATTGGGTAGAGTAGAGTACAAACATATTTTTTTTTAATCTTTTAAAATTAAGAAAATGAAATTTTACATAGGGTGACACAATGACACAACACAGTATCATTATAAAATAAGTAAAAAGTTATCTTTGCGATTGTTAAACATATAATATGGTACGGAACCCTTCATGCGCGAGTCTGACTCGCACTTGACCGGTTTTTATGTCGTAAACTTTATTTTGTTATTCTTGTATTATAATGGTTTTGCCAACTGGCATTCAGAGGCACGTCACGTTAGCTTGCCAGGTGAGGGCCAGGGGGTCTACTCCCTGATAACGAAGACCGTAGTTTTGGCCTTCATTACGGGCGTTTCCTACTCCGTATCACCTACGGATGGATTATTGGTTCGGGGCCCGAACTAAGTATGAATGGCAACACGATTTTACAGTTGTCCCTACTCGCGATGTGTTTTTGCCCGTCCAAAAAATTTAACTTTTACACTTGTTTTGATGTATCGTTATGTCAGACAAACGGACTGAAAGATGGACGGACGGACTTAGGGAGTAGACCCCCAGGCCCGGGTCGACGGAGCGTTGTGTTTCACGTGCGACTCAAAGAGACGTCAGCAGTGATGGGGTCCGATAACGCCGATGCCAGCCAGGGTCGCGGGTTGTTAGAAAGACATAACGTGGCCCTGGCACAGGCAACTCAAGGTACACGGGTGGGTTTTAGTCAGTAAAAGCCTGACACGCCCTGACACGTTCTGATCCAACTTTATCCCAGTTCAGTACTTCTTGCAACTTGTTCGGTGATAGTATCATTATATTTAACACTAGCTTTTGCCCGTGCATCCGTGGAACCTCTGTGCAAAAATTCAGCTTTCTAAGTACAAGGGTTTGGGCTGGGCGTTAATGAGTCAGTCAGTCAGTCAGTCAGTCAGGACTTCTCTTTTTATTTATATAGATAGATTTAACGTCATTGTTATCGTGTTTAGATATCGTCTTCGGAGTCTTTTAACTAATTTAGTTTGACCCTGTGGTGACCTTATTGATGATGTTCTTCAGAATTACGGCGTGCGTGTATGACCAGATGTATGAACTTAAACGAAGCAAAATGAGTATATAGTATCTAAAGAACGTAGCAGGTGGTGTTCTGTAGTTTCTGCCAAAGAAGAAGAAGAAGAAGGCGCGAACGTATGTGCGTATGTACCTACTAGATTACTAGCAACTCATCTGTTTCCAATAAAAATGCGTTTTAATACATCTCATTGTCATTACATGTCTTTTAGTAGATATCCTTTAAAAAAAAAAAAACTTTATTTACACTTCGAAGTCACAAACATCTGTATACTCTTGTACTAGGAGTTCCTGTATCACAAGAGCCAGACCTCTCAATTTACAGGGAATATGATGTAGAAGCGAATAATAATCCTTAATCCTTTAATAGGTAAGTAAGTACATTAACTTAGCAGACAAGACATAATACAAGTTATATTAGATATAAACTAGACCAAGTTAATTAATTATAAAGGAATAATAAACTTATAAAAAGAAAAGTAAAAAAGAGGAAGGCTTTTAATACAGTATCTCTCTTCTATTTTAAATCTTCAACGCAGCCCCTTCACAAGTGGTTACAGCGCCTATTCTGTCAGAATAAGGTTTCCCATTGTAAATGAAATCCGCTAAAGAACAATCAATAAGTACGGTGAAACCTAAAGATTGTCCAACTCTCTTCGAGCCAATGGCTGACCACAACGCGGTACATAACTGGGGTGCTTTCGTCACTGGTTTCCTTGGCTTCATAAACGCGTAGTCGGGTCCTAGGTCAGCAATAGTCAAGGGGGCAATAGGACCATCCTTGAATTTCTTTGTTAGTTCCACAGCTGTTTTGACTAGCGCCTTTGCAAGACCTTTCTGTCTGTGTGCAGGTAAGGTTCCCAGGAACATTATTTCATTGCAACAATTGACACCGTACCTGAGAAAACAGATTAAATAAATGGTAACCTACTAAAAAACACTTTAGCGGAGAACTGTTAAATATTAGAACAAGAAATAAAAGCAGAGCATGGGATCTTGGGTTCGATTTCCAGAGAAGGCAGTGTTGAATGTTTTTTACCATCAGGAATTTTTCGGTAACAGCCCGGAGTCTGGATTTATGCCCAGTGAACTGGTAAAATATGGGTAGGCAGAGGTGTCAAACTTAAACTCAAAGCATTTATTTCAATTAAACCAATTACAGGCACTTTTCAATCGTCAATGAGTCGGTCAGTTAGTCAGAAAGTTGAGGCTAGTTGCTCAGTTCCAAAACGTAGATCTCTATGGAGAAGGACGGGTAAGAAACGTTCAAGGCCTTCAATTTGATACCCATATTGTAATAATTGAAGAAAAAATTTTTTTTTTCATTTTTCAAAATGGAGCCATACTTACTGCAAATTGATTTTTTTCAAAATAAAAAAATATAGCCAGTGTCACTCGTAATCGATAAAAAATTACCAGTCTCAACCGACTGACGGTACCCGTTCACGAACATGACGAGTGGATCAGCACCATCCAGCTCAACCATTTCGTAGGGGAAGGTTATTAGGCAGAGGTGTGTATACTGTACAGTGTACACACGTCTGTTTAACCTTTATGTTATGTTATGTGAACAGTAAGACTAAAGCTGCATAGGAAGGTGCTCCGCTTGGTGCTTAGAGCTAAGTGACACGATCCTAGCGAACCAACACATGATTGAGGCACGGCTCGAGCTCGAGCTACGCAGCGAAGCTTGACTGTACGTATGCTTTAATCTTAGGCTTTTAAACAAAAGCGGTGTTAGCTTTTAGGCGTAAAGTTGCATAATGTTTTAGGTACCTCTCAAAATAATTGCACTTTGCGTCAAGTATGACCATGAATTCCATCATGGCGCGGGAAGCTGGTCGTTTGCAGCGCTCCTCGGTAAATATTTCGAAAAATGACTTTTCTGTAGAACCTGGCGTCGGCGCTTCCTGAAATGTAACAGAATTATAAACCTTATGTGAGAAGTCATCGCCGCCTATGGAAAGCTGCAGAGAGGGATTGTAGGGGGGCGTTGTCATTCAAATGTCAAATGTTGTTACTTATGCAGCCACCCGTATAGTCTATATAATTCAGCCACTCGTACAGTTTATACACAAACTAGTTATTGTGGTTTCCAGTTGAGTTGATAAGATAAATATCACATAATTAGTCTTATCGATAATTCATACAAATCCATAGAAAATGCACTTTCAGTTTTCCCGAATTTTCCAGATTTACCGGGAACTTTTACAATTTTTCTTTTCATAAGAACCTTCCTCGGGCTTCGACAAATATTAAAAAAAAAAAAATAGTCGAATTGGTCCATCGGTTCTCGAGTTTTGCGCTTAGGAAGACATTTACCAATTTATTTTTATTTGTATAGAATATTAAATTAAGATCAAGTATAGCTTTATTATAATTGATTTATCCAGGATAATTAATCTTATAATTAATTATGTGACATTTTCTTTGTGGCTGACACTTAATAATCTCTATAATATCTATATCTTTTGGATTTTGAACCGAAACTTTGTCTATTTTTTGTTTCCAAGTGCGGATGTATGATAAAAGTTATCTGTTAGAACGAGGGCAATGACACTCTGCCGAGTATAAACACTCTATTATACTTTTATGATGGGTCACTGATATTGTTCAGTTATTACTCTAACAAAAGCACCGTTTGTAACATCTAACCTAGTGTCATTACGTAATTATAATTAGGTACACGTTATAGATGTACACAAACAACAAACTACTATGAACACAAACACATACCCTCACACACACAACTGTGTACAGCACTTTGTGATATTACTTAAAGAAACGCGCGTAGTCATTTTAACTTGATGCGGTAAAAAACATGCAGAAACAGGCAGAACAAGTTTGTGTTTTGTTTCTTTGCCTTGTAAAAATATTCCCCATGTACAGTGGGCTGCATCAATTGGGTACCCCACTTGTATTAAAATTTGTGTTTGTTTGTGTTTTTTTTTTTTGTTTTTGTCACTTCTGAAACATCTTTCACATTCTTCTTCTCTTGTAGTAAAATATAATATGTATATGCCAGTAAAAAAGACGTAGCGCGGGCTTGCCACTGGTGGAGGCTATTAAAATGTCCCTTTCACAACATCAACGTTAATAATACCAACCTGCAATTTACTAAAAACAGTTGAGACCACTTCCCCAGTGTCGGTAGCGACCGCAACCAGCGACAAGCCGTCCAGTGCTGCGTCTGCGCATAGTTCTAACACCTCTTCTGCTGCTAAGGGATCCTTGTCCACCTCTGTACCAATACACACCGCTTCATTTGGAATGAAACCTTCTCTTAGTACCTGGAATATAGGAAACAGTACCATACATAAATCTTGATGTTCAAAAAATCTAAAAGCCAAGAAAAAAAAATTAAAATAATAAATTTGAGAATTTGCAAACAGCGCTCTTTCATATGATACCCCACATGCCCTAGTAGCCCCACTTTGAATTTTTAATACCTCCTTTCAGCACCTGTTGCAAGAAAAATATAAATATTTTTATTTCTTTCTAATTTGAAAAATAGTTAAATAAATGTCATCTAAAACTATTCCAAATTTCAAGTTGATAGCATTAGTAGTTCTTGAGATATCCAGCTGTGACAGACAGACAGACAAACAGATAGACAGACAGACAGCCAGACAGACTGAGTCACACCATAAGGGTTCCTTTTTTACCATTTTGGTACGGAACCATAAAAACATCCCCACTTTACGTGTTCAGAAGCAAAAAAAATTTTTTTCATGATTTTATTTTACCACTTTGTCGACGTAATGAATATGTATATCCATGCCAAATTATAGCTTTCCAGTACTAAGAGTCTCTGAGCTAAGGTGCGGACGGACAGACAGACGGACGGAGATAGCGAAACTATAAGGGTTCTTTGTTGGCTACGGAACCCGAAAAAGATATGTTAAATAAAAATTTACCTTTAAAGAACCAGGCAAAGTAGCAGCTGATATAGATTCAATTCTGTATTGTCCTTAAAAAAAAAAAAAAAAATTAATTAGAGAAAAAATAATGCAACTTTAAAACATCGTTGTAGAAATAAAATTAAAATTTTACATTGAACAAAATGTATACATTTATGTATATTATGTTGATTAAGAAGTATGGAATACATTCGCATACATATCAAATCGTATGAGACGAAACCGCGTTTTGTCGTTTAGAGCTGTTACCGGCAATGTTTACATATAATCCTGAATTCTATACAGTAAATACCTCGACATTCAATACAAGTAGTAAGAACTCCCAATATGATGTATAAATTTCGGTGTAGTTTGTAAAATGTCTAGCTATGTATATAAAATCTAGTTATGGGATAATCGGTGCATCATTTTCTTCGTCAACATCATCATCATTAACATCGTCGTTCGCAAACTCGATTAAATGTAAGTTGTACATAATAATATCTAAACTAACATACAAACTTATGTAGGTAAATCCTAAACAAGTAGGTAGTACCTAAGTTTTTAATTTATATAAATAAAAAATATTACTGCTTTTACAATAACAAACGACTATTTTGATTAGGCAATTACTACTTAAAATGATTACACAGAGGCGGTAACAGAACAAACAAGATCCCAGTCAATTATTTATCAAAAAAAAAAAAATTTTGTATCAAAATTAAAACTCAAACTCAAAGCATTTATTTCAATAAAGGTCATTCAGTGAGATGAACCTAGTTGCCTATTCCAAAGCGCAGTAAATATTTAATAATAGAATTACTTGCACTTAAAGCGAGATGATAATTTCATTACATTTGAAATAAAAAACAACAAGGATCACCTACCATCTTCTGAAGTAAACCACACCGCCATTTTTGTTAATTTGAATAAAATTAAATCGTGTGCTAAAAGATTAACTTGCACGCTCGGGAGCACGGCGAAAACTAACTATGAATACCAGGAAAACGCTCTGACACTTATATGTAGTTATATGCCAACGCTAATCGATGTATCTGCCACAGAGCATGTAACTTGTATCGGCGCTGTACAATATTATCTGACTAGTGAGTTGTCACACTTCGAGTACCTACAAGAAAAGAATAATACTAATTAGTGTGAATCTGTTACAAACTGACAACAAGATTGGTGCAAAGTTTAGTTTTAAAATTTTAGTTCATTCTGTTTAAAGAATACAAAATAAGTTTGGTGTGATCTTTTCTACTCTAATGCGGTGGAGCCCAAAAAGATGATAATGTTTTTAATTTGTTGTATTTATTTTTGATTGATGGCATGGTACGGCTTATCATTGGTTGCTGTTAACCACCGAAAAAGTAATTTCAGTAGGCACTTTTAAGTAAATTGCATTTGTGCTGAAATGTAAGAAGAAAAATGTGGAAAGATTTTTGCAACAGTTGTCATAGATTTTGCAGTTACTAGCCTGTACATAAATGATTAAATAAAATATTTTTAGAATCCATAAAGGCACAAAATTTAAAGCTATCCAGACCAAATCATAATTTTACTAAGCCAATTTCAGATTCCTACGCAGCAGATTCCGTTGTACATTTTAAAAGGCACGGAACCCTAAAATCACATAGCAAAAGTTACTTTGTGATTTTCCGTGATTAGTATAATACTATTGTTATTTCTGACGCGTGAGTTATTATTTATTATTATTACATTTTAACTAGGTATATTGAGTAGCATAGCTTACCTTAACAAAAACAGTAGCAGTGGTATTCATTGCTTTTAAAACCCATGCGAGTTAAAATAGCCAATTAAAAACAAAAGAAATGGAACAAGAGATCTTACGTTTGACGTTTGTTATTATCAAAGTAATGTAAAAAAATGAGGCTGATCTTATGTTTCTCACACGCGCGTCGTGAGACGTTTTGTCTTTAGTCCGCGCGCCAAAACTAAACGATGTGTAGTCACGTGTCACGAAAAGATTTTAAACGTCGGTTTCTATGAAGTAACATAATAAACTCATTGGTTCCACATTTAACCAAACGGTATTTTTGACTGGCCGGCAGAAGATTGAGATTTGAAAAGAAGGGGTAAAGAAAAGAATGGTGATATACTTAATTTACTACCTTTGCTCTCTGTATACATGTAACGCAGTGTGCCCAAGTCGCGATATGCCTAGACCAAACGAGAAGTGGGTGTACCTATTTATAAGAATGAATTTAATTAATTTTATGTAATTTTGATTATTATTTATTAGGACTTGGTGCCTGATTAAATAAATATATTATTATAATTAGTATTAACATTAGATTTAAGTATAAAACAAGCATTAATATTAGATTTAAGTTTTCAAAGCTTCCTCTCTCCTGCTATTTTTGCTGTGCCCGACAGGGTCCATAATGATCACATATTTTTAAGTTACCATCTAATACACATTGTGGAATGCAAATAAAGTATTGAGTATTAACTTCCTACTGTTTTGAAGTCACAAGTTGCCTTTTTTGATGAAAATATCGACGAACAAAAAACAAAATACATGCAGGTGAACATATTCGTCTATGTTTTTTTTAATATTTTCATCGATATTTTCATTAATTATGGACTGATTTTTATAATTCTTTTTCGTCGGGTTGAAAAAGCTCGCGCGGTGGTCCTGTATGAATAATATTAAGTTTGTTTTAGTAGTTTTTGAGTTAGCTTCAATAATAGGTACGTGTTTAATCCACTTTGTGTATGTTGATGATGATGTTATGAAACTTCCTGTCACTGTTCTTTACATAGCAAATAGTGGTAAGTATATACAACGTGAAACGTTAAATGCGCAAAACCTCTTAGGGGGTCATTGTACTCATCATTATGAACAACTTTTACTATGGGACCAAACCTGAAATCGCGAAAAAAAATCAGCTGTTCAGTACATTTATTTATGTTCGCATAATTCGTCAAAATGTACTGAACAGCTGATTTTTTTTTTCACGATTTCATGTTTGGTCCCATAGTAAAAGTTGTTCATAATGATGAGTACAATGACCCCTTAAGAGGTTTTGCGCATGTGACGTTACACGTTGTATATGAATTTATGGTGGATAGGTACGTCAGCTAAAAAAAAACTTTACTTTATATGAAACAAATTAATGGTAAGATTAATACGGCGCGGCAAGTGGGACCGGCGACCGCGGTCCCAGTTTAACAGTGGTCCCAGTCGCCTTAGTACTCATACACAGCATATACGTTCAAGCAACATGATACTGAGAAAAATTAAATACATATTCCCAAATAAAAATAATTGAAAGTATCAAAAGACGACGAAAGGCCTAATGGTAACAACCGGGTATAAAATGTTGGGTTTCGTCGAAACCTGTGTGAATGCGATTTCACGTTCGACTGCTCATGGAAATTTTCTTTCATTGTTCATGATTGTTTCGATGACATATTAAATGTCATTAAGCCAATGCTTATAATGGATTTGGTGATTATTTGTTGACAAGGTGATATGTAGGTATATTCATAGTTTTTTCTTAGCAAAATATCCTTCAATGCTATGTTAATATTAGAAGGGTCAGTATTTTGAAGGAGATTAAGAACCAATCTCGTGAAATGTATTTATTGTTTAAAAATAAAACTAGTACTTAATATAATTTATTTACTTAATGTAATATTTCTTATTCTATCTTATTGTAACAATATACATATTATATCTAATCTACCTACATTCTCTACTTGAACTTAATCAATTCTTATCGCAGCAGCTTCAGCAAAAACTTCTCCGCCTAACCTTTCTGCATAAGACTTTCCATTGTAATAGAAATCATTGAAGGAGACACGTAAGCCTACTTCAAAATCTAGAACTTTCCCTATCTTCTGGGTTGGTTCCGCTGTCCATAACGCTTGACAGATCTTCGGAATCTTAGCTACCGGTTTCCTTGCCGCCATGTTTGAATAGCTTGGACCGAGGTCTTGTACTGTAATTTGCGAAACTGGACCGTTTTTTAGCTTCTTCCCCAATTCTATTGATGTTCTGCATAGAATTGTGCCTAATTTGTGGAATCTATGCTCGCGAAGAGTTGCTAGGAACATTATTTCGAGGCTGCAGTCGACGTTGTATCTGTAAAGAGAAGAAAATGTTAATTTAATAGCACAATTATTCACAGTGCTCGCTTGATGGCAATAGGCTCGCCCGAACCTGAAACATAACTAGTGAAAATTGGGTATTCGTAGATACACCTCTCTACCCAACTCTTCAGAAGTTACAGGAGCCCATCTTATGATTCATACAATACAGCAGGTCTAACTATCGTTTTATAAATCTTCCCCTTAAGTTTAATGGGAACCTATTTCATCCATACAGTGATAACTCTGTGCTTAACAGTCCGTCTATTTCGCCATCGCTTTGCACAGTGAACCGAGATAACGCAGCAGCAGATCGGGAGAAACGCGCCATCAAGCGCAATGGTCACAGAACTGGAGAGACCGCCAAAATCGCAGAACTCATTACTCATTATTATTACTCATTATTTTGATATACTCATTTTGGTTCTGCTGATTTTCAAGGCAATATTCTCCAGCTTCCGTTGCCACTTCTCAATTCTGCTCTGAATTTCAGATCCATCTTCACCGACGATGTCGTCGGCAAATAGCATGCACCAGGGTACCTTATCTTTCTCCAGATCAATGAACACCATGTGCAAGTTCTTGTTTGTACCTACTTCTCGCACAATTGGCGGAGTGCAAAAGTGGCGTCCACTGTCCCTCGACCTGTCATAAACCCAAACTGGTTTGGGGTAATCTCACTCTACTCTCGCAGTCTTCTCTATTATTTTCTCCCTTATCTTCATACTATGGGACATGAGCCTTATCCCTCGATAGTTGTTGTAGTTTTAAACATCACTTTCATTGTTGAAGACGGGCATTAGCGAACTATTTGCATCACTCTTGTGAGATCGCTCCTTCATACAACAACTTATTGAAGAATAAAGTCAGCCACATACAACCATGTTACATCCATACTACTTCATACATTTTCCTTGAGATTCTCAGTAAATAATACAATTTCTTCTGAGTTTTCTCTAGAGTTGGTACGAATTATTCGGGAATAGTAAAGTTCATGTCGTGTGTGGATTTTTTTATCCAGACCGAAAAGTAAAGCACACTTAATAAAATTGATGAATAAAATAAAACAATAGCATGTTTAAAGACCTTATTTCATTATGGTATCAATTTAAACTGTCTTATCAAAGAATTGTTTTTGTCAATAAATCTTATCCTTAACGCAGATACAGATGAATGGAAAAGTATGGGGAGACCTTGGCCTTTTGCTTTAGAGGTTATAAAAGAAAAAAAAAACATAAATTACCCTTGCCTAACAGCAAGTAGGTCCGTACTTTCAATGCCTTAGACTTGTAACTATTATAAATACGAAATTGCCTCAGCAGTTCCGAGACAGTTCCTAGAAAGACAATAGCAAGATCTTAATGGATCTCAACAGGCAATCAGAGAGATGTTCTTTGTTAACAGTATCACAGAATAAATAATAGTACTAACGTACAGAAGTTGCACTCCTTTGATCTTGAAGAAAGCCGCTTTTATAATAGCCAACAAAATCATTTTCCACCCACGCGCAAGCTAAATTGCACTTAATCGCCGCGCTTGAGAGTTGTTATTACTTTGTGTGCTTTCTCGACCGTAACATGCCTACGCCGCCTAACCGAGTACTAGGGCTGTCCGGAAAGAAAAATAAAATACGGTACATACATTTTTATACTTTTATTATTGTATATATAATACATGAGTTGTCTTTTATTATTGTATATACCGGATTACTTTTTTACCGTCTCGAAAAAAAATGGGTATATTAGGTGAACGGAGTAGAAGCCTATGGCATAGCTAACAGTACTAGGGCTGTCCGGAAAGAAAAATAAAATACGGTACATACATTTTTATACTTTTATTATTGTATATATAATATATGAGTTGTCTTTTATTATTGTATATACCGGATTACTTTTTTACCGTCTCGAAAAAAAAAAGGGTATATTAGGTGAACGGAGTAGAAGCCTATGGCATAGCTAACTGTTTTTTTTTTTTTTTCAAAAAAAAAATCAAAAAAATCAAAAGTTCTAATCATATGTTTAATTTTGCTTAGTACCTACCTAATATATTAATTTGCACACTTCAGTAGGTGTAATATAATACAATGTACTTTTTTATACTTTTAACACCTTTTGTAACCTGTATTATGCAAATAAATTATTTGATTTGATTTGATTTGATTTATGCAAGTGCAGCCTGCTATGATTTGAATTTTGATATTTTTAAACGATTTATTATTTTTTCAAAATTTCTGTTTTTAAGGTACAAAAATGAAAAGTTTACATCGAATTTGTAGTATTTATTGGTACTTTGATAATTTTTTCTGTCTAAGCTATTAAAAAAAAACTAGGTATGCCATAGGCTTCTCAAATCAAATCAAAGATTTTGATTTGATTTTGATTTGATTTGATTTGATAGGCTTCTACTCTGTTCACCTAATACACCCAATTTTTTTCGAGACGGTAAAAAAAGTCATCCAGTATATATGAGTTCATCAGATAAGACATTACATCAAAGTGAAACAACTCTAGATAGACTGTATTTAGAGTTGTTTCACTTTGATGTAATGTCTTATAAATTTTTTCCCTTCTCTGAAGTTCCTAAGTTTTATTAAATTTTAATGTAGCAAAAATCCTAAATCTAACAAATAATTTTAATAAATTAAACTTTGAGTTCTTCTGTTTACTAGAACATCCGTCCACACAACAACTGTTAGTATTACGTTTTAATTTTGATGTCATAACGAAGGGTGCACAAAAAACAAAAATAAAATAATAATAAATACGACGGGTTCGGTCAGAGCCTCAGAGGCGCGGCGCGGGCAGCGGTGCGTGGCGTGATTGCGTCGTACGTGACTCGCTGAGCGCGTATAGACCCCGACTGACTAGCAACCATTAGTTGCCGCGCGCTGTAGTACTTATCTCGAGCGGAATGTACCAGTGCAAGAGGCCTGACCTGACAGTATTCAGTCCTGGAAACAAATTAATGTAACCTGCATTTGAACTTTAAGACAAAGGATAGGTATATATATCCTTGAGATGGATATTATCACACTATTTATTTGATAACACGTTGAAATCCAGATTTTGCTAGTATAGGCGATTTAATAATGAAGCCTTATATTTTTATTGTTTTGTTTTTAACCCCTCAAGTGTCGAATGCACCCCATGTGTGCATAAGAAAAACCCTTTTTTTGTTAGGTATATAAGCTTAGGTATATCACATATATATAAATGTAAAAAAACATCATCCGATGGAAAACCAATCATCATCATTAGTTGTGAACCTATGGAGTTCGTAGCTAATCCCCCTCCCCCCCCCCCCCCGCGTGTCAAATGCACCCAAAGTGTGCAAAAGGACAAAACTTTACATAATAGGTATATAAGCTTAGATCACATATAATATAAACGTAAAAAAACATCATCCGATGGAAAACATATCATCATCAGTAGTTGTGAACCTATGGTGTTCGCAACTAACCCCCAACCCTCCCCACTCGCTGGGGTTTTGGGTCTAAAATTAGCCAAACTCAGACACTTCAGGGGTTAAGTGAAAATGCCCCTAGCATTACTCCATGTTATTGTATGCGGTGAACATTGGATATACAACAAAGGATACTAAAAAATTTGAATCTTGTGTCGTAGTTCTCTTCTAAAATAGTTTCTAAAACTTGGTTTGAAATTCGAGCATTATGACAACCTTTTTCGAGATAAATCGAAAATGCTGTACTCGTCAAATGCATTTGAGCGTTTGGCAATGTTAGTATGAAAATTCATATCTGTCGTGTTTAGCGGCCGAATGAATTACTATGAAAACTTATATAGATTCCAGAGCCGCCAGACCTTAGTTATTTTCTGATTAACAAAATGTATGGGATAGAGCAGTGTTAGTATTGTACTTTGAACGTACGCATATCTGTTAGCTTGGGCCGACGGCGAACTTTCAGGTATTAGGTACTTACTACCATTGATATTATTATTATTTGATATTTTGACATCTATACTTATAATAAATCTGTAGAGAGGTCAATTCTGTACATGATATATATTTTCAAAATAACTATCAGGGGGTAATTAGTGATCGATACTGATGCCAAAAATGCAATCGGTAAAATTTTTGTTTGTCTGTCTGTCTGTCTGTCTGTCTGTCTGTCTGTCTGTCTGTATGTTCCTTATAGAAACAAAAACTACTCGACGGATTTTAACGAAACTTGGTACAATTATTCTTCATACTCCTGGGGAGGTTATAGTATACTTTTCATCACGCTACAATCAATAGGAGCAGAGCAGTGAAGGGAAATGTTGGGAAAACGGGAGAAGTTGCTCCATTTTTTAAGCTTCCGTCGCGTGTGGTTAAAGCTACATAGAAATCATTTATGACGGAAATGTTCTACATAAAATTATCTAAAAAATATCCAACAATAGCATATGTCTATCTTTTATGGTTGACTCACAATAATACGTGTAACTCCCGATAGCTTAGCAGTCCAATACATTAACTTAATAACATACAAGGAGTTACACGCTGACGGAGTCGCGGGCACAGCTATTAATAATAATATTCTGCGGTTCCTTATTGCGATATTTTTCAACAGTATTGTGGATTGACATATTATATTTCCCTACTAAAATACGAAAGTTAATCTGTCTGTTACATCAAAACCACGAAACCGTGAGGAAGGACATATGGTACTTTTTTTACGAAAAACGACGGAAACGCGGACGAAGTCGCGGGCAAAAGCTAGTTGATAATAATTATGTGTTAGTACGTAAGGAATTGGGTGTTATTATGTAATTGAGTTTATTTATTTTTAAATGTGTGTCTGCTGTTTCGACACAACAAACTTTAGTATTTGTATGCTTTCGAGCAAAATGTAGCGAACATACCATCTTATAACATCATATTGTATTGAAACCTACATTTACGAATAAATTTGATTTGATTTGATTTGATTTGATTTGACTAAAGTTACGTAAAAATACTCGCTTTTCTAAAAGTCTGACTGCTGATTTTTATGTATGTTTTACAGAATATTGTCATATAATTAATAATCAATACTGTCAGATACTTCCCATTGGTGGTTTTTTCCGCCAGATGCTTTACGATCCTACATTTAAAGCGAAGGTCAGTTGGAAGTAGTTCTATGCAAACAAGTAGGTACATAATACCTACACAGTCTTACTTCATAGTGGCTCCTAGCAACCGAAGTAAAATAGGCAAAACATGGTGTAAACAGCTAATATTTACGTTTTACATCAGATTTTCAAAAATTGTTATAAGCTAGGCAGAATGGTTCCGAGATGTTTGCCTGTTTGGATTTGAATATTAGAACGTCATTGGAGATGCTGAGAGAATAATTTATGTTGGGGAAGCGCCATCACGTATTTTCAATGTATTTTGATGATGTTGTTATCATCCTTACTACTCGTAATAATATTATAAATGCGTAAGTGACTTTGTTTGTTTATTACACTTTCACACTAAAACGGCTGAACAGATTTGTATGAAATTTGGCACATGCGTAGACCATGACCTGGATTCAGTGGTCTCGAACCTCCCGATTTTTCGGTATTTCTACCGATATGGGCTCTGTTCTACCGAAATATTTTTTTCAATAAATAAACGAATTTGATAGAATATTGTATTTTTTTCTCAAATACCGATTTTGGGTACAAATATACCGATTTTACCAACTCTACCGATCTAACTCTATGACGTTCGAGACCACTGCCTGGATTAGAACATAGGATACTTTTTATCCCGGTAGTACGTTTCCGTATGATAATTTCCGACCTCCACGCGGGCAAAGCCGCGGCCAAAAGCTAGTTAAAAAATATTTAGTGTATTATTTTTTTTAAATAATCTGTACTTTCGAGTATTCTAACAGTACGTAAACAGCTTGAGCGAATCCACTTAACCAGAGAACCGTGTGATTATTAAAAGTCTTGCGTGATCGACACTACTGTGTAACATACAAGTACATGCTTGTGTGCTTATTAACTTGGCAATGACAATGACTGGCAGCCGTGACATGTTCATGTTAGAGTGAAGTCAACTAGTATCTATAGGTAGAGCTTGTACACTCTGAAATGAAGCGACACACACTTGACCGGTTTTTTTTTTGCGTCATTTTTACAGCAAATAAATATATTTTCTTTCTTTCTTCTTCTTTCAAGAGAAAACATGGATTAACGCAATCATAAAATTAAATGCCCACAACTTAAAATTGTATACGTACTATCGAAAACCGTTGCGCCTCACCCTTTTCAAAACTTTTTCCGTTGCACGTTGAAATCGTAGTTCGCAACGGCCTTTTTTAGTTTTACCGATTAATGAAGGCTGGGCCTTTTTTTCAAACTTAATTGTTTTTGTTTGACCAATGAACGTTGAATGTCGCCTAAGAAGGATGACCCTAAAATAAACAATGTCCTTTTCTTAAACGTTTCGTAACAAAAAATGGTTCTAACCTTTTTTTATACAATGTGCGCCGAAGCGCTATTGGTAGACGAAAACAATAATGCAGGCCACTAGCCACTGGTCAGTGCATACGAAAAGCGCCCTAATGTGGTTGACGGACAAAAGTCGTTGACTGTACACTACGGTGAATGCGGTAGTGGGGCGCGTCATTTCAGAGTATTCAGAGTAGACTAGCTCTAGTACCTACCTACAAGTTATAATTATGTAACTTCAAACTTTGCCATAAGTGCTCTACATGTAAAAATAAATTACATTGGCCAATTTTAAAAGATTGACTATGTATTCAGCATTTGGTTTTAAAATACAAGCATTTAATTTTATGATTGCGTTAATCCTTGGACTGTTTTCTCTTGAAGAAGAAGAAAGAAAGAAAATATATTTATTTGCTGTAAAAATGACGCAAAAAAGAACTCATTGGGGGAAAATATGCGTCTCACGCACGCAAAACGGCCATCGCTCAGCATAATGCTGTGAAAATATACGAGACTGAGTGACAGCGCTGGCTTTCAGTGACAGCCGTTGACGTGATGACGTCACCCGGTGCAGCGTCAGTCTCGTTCGAATGATTCTGTGACACTCCTGCGAGCTCTACTCTGTGTTTTCAGCAAACTAATAACAGTTAAAATTATTAGTAAATAAATACATCTGAATTTGAATTCATCAATCATGAGTTACCATAAAATTTTCTAATTTAATTTAACTCTAAGGGCCCTCGCCCACGGCGACTTTTTGTAGCGATGCTGTCGCGCGTTTCGTAAACGCGCGACAGCATCGCTACTCGGATCGAATCGTGGTGTAGGCGAGGGCAAACAGATAGCACCGCATCGCGACTGTATCGATGCAAACGCGCGACGAAATCGCTACAAAAAGTCGCCGTGGGCGAGGGCCCTAAGAAGTCTTTTTCATAAACGTCTCGAATACAAAAACAAGTGAACCTCGACACTGCCTAAAAACAAGAAAATAAACATGGCTTCTATTGTGCCTCATAAAACAACAATATGCATAATGGCGGGTTTACACGGGTGACTAAAGCCGCACGATTTTTGCCGCGCGGCGTAAATCGACCATCTAAATGGCAATTCCGCTAAGTCGCAAGTGACTAAAGCCGCAAAGTTGGGTAGCATCCGACTTTGGCCGCGCGGCGACCGGCCGCATGCGACTGGTGACTAAAATCGACCGTGTAAACTATCAGTTGCAGGCGATCGCCCGCCGCATAATTCCGGCACAAACGGCTATTCTGCTCAACATTTTCGATGGAAATGACCGAGCCGCATGCGATTTTAGTAACCTGTGTAAATGGGCTAGCGATGCGGCTTGGTGAGGCAATTTGTGAAGCGACTCGCCGCACGGCGAAAATCGACCCGTGTAAATACCCCATTAGACGTATTAGCTTGCTGGTTTCATTATGTCAAACGAGATTACCAGAATTAATGAGGTTCGTGCATTATGGTTAAACGGAAGATGAATTTACTGAAAGCCTCACTGTTTAACGTTTTAGTCATAAAGTCGCTTATACTACAGTACATGTGTATTAAAATTAGAAGGTGATGAGAGAGACTCATAATCATAAAATTAGAGAGGTAACATAGGACTAGAAACGAGATTTAGTATTTTTAGGGTTCCGTACTAAAATAGTAAAAAAGAAACCCTTATGGTGCGACTCAGTCTGTCTGTCTGTCCGTCTGTCACAGCTGGATATCTCAAGAACTACTAATGCTATCAACTTGAAATCTGGAACAGTTTTAGATGATGTTTGCCCAACTATATTGCAAATAAGAAAGAAAGAAAATTTTTTTTTTTTTTTTATTATTGCAACAGGGTCTGAAGGGGGTCTTAAAAATTCGAAGTGGGGCTACTAGGGCATGTGAGGTATCATATGAAATTGCGCTGTTTGCAAATTCTCAAACATTTTTTTCTTTTTTTTTAGGCCGCATAGTTTTCGACTTTTGAAAAGTCTGCTGGCTGTTAGGTCCTGTGCTACATAATTATGATAGTCAATGATTGTTCTTACTTCTCAAAGAAATTACATCTGCCATCGACTTCTGCCATCCATTCTATGAGAGCCCGTGACGATGGCTGTGTGCAACGTTCTTCTGCAAATATTTCGAAGAATGGCTTCTCTGATGAATCTGATGTCGCTATCTGGAATAAAGAATTTTGTTTGTTTTCTAATCCTAATGGTAATAAACATTGTGATGAAATTGAACTAATATAACCGCAGTTTAAATTGTCTAGCACCTTGTGCTTCTAGTGTGCATTCGACTAATAAATTTTTGACGTCTGATAGTTTTTGTATCGGAAAACTGTCAAAAATTCATATTCTACTATTAAAACGTTTCGTCAAATTGCCTGTTATTTTTTATTATATACCTAGTAGATTTGTTGGAATATGTTCTTCCTCTAATTGTTCATGCTTGAAGAATATTTTATCTTAAAGTGCCTCGTAAAGTCTTCTTACAAAGTATATTTAAAACATCGATACTCAAGAGTCACGGAAACGAATTAAAATAACAAAGTAGGTAGTCGCTTAGCATTCATTACTTGTGTTAATTAGTGAAAAGCGGAATAATGAGGTTCGGAGTTTTACTCGTAAACCAAAAAAATTCTGAAATTATGCATAATTAATATTCATTCAAATTAATCTTTAAACAGGTTTATTCGTTTCTACTTGTTTATTTTGTTAAGGCCTTATGACACAGGCCTAAAATTATAGTAATTGCATTGTAATCTACGGATAGTAAGGTACCTACTTAATTATGTATGTAAAAGAAAAAACATATAATTTACGGCCAAACGCTACTTTAGTAGTAGTTAACTAAGAATGAGAAAATGGTTAAAGAAAATGTAATTTGTCAAGATTTTTCTGAACAAAAATTAAGTGAAAGTCACAAGAACTAAAACTTATTTACACACTTAGTTCACACAGTACGTAAACTTTCTCCGTTTGCTACAGAAACACCGTAAAAAGTTACAGTAGGTAAACATTTTTTTTTTTTCATATCTTTCACTACTTTGGCTTCCAGTCTAACCGAATGCAGTTGAATACCAGTATTTTATATGGAGTGACTGCCTATCTGACCTCCACAACCCAATTACTGGGTAATACGATATTCCTTGATAAGACTGGTTGTCAGACTTTCAGGCTTCTGACGACGACCAGTATAACGACTGGAACATATCCACGAATGACAGCCGGGACCATCTGCTTAACGTGCTTTCCGAACACGCCCCTCCGTGTTCGGAAAGCACGTCTCTCGGTATGTAGATATGGTCATCCACCTACGGACCTACCGCCGGAAGCGTAGCTTAACCTGATCGATAGATCGTGCGGCGGATATTACCTATTTAGCCACGAGTTAGTTTCATACCTGTATTTTATTAAAAGCAGCTGAAGCAACATCTCCTGTATCAGTAGCAACTGCTACAAGCGACACCCCGTCCAATGCTGCGTCTGCGCATAGTTCCAACAGTTCCTCTGCTGCTACCGGGTTCTTGTTCACTTCTGTACCGATACACACTGATTCATCTTGACAAAAGGCTTCTCTTATCACCTGAAACATTTAAATAATAGGAAAAACTTTTTACTTGCTTTAGTATTTTTTAACTTTGAGGGTTACTAATGTGATAAATATAAAGTTCAAATCATGGCTGTCGAGTCCTTAAGTGTCATCAACAAACATAGTGTGAAGTACCTATCATTACAAGTATGCCATGAGGGGAGACTTTGAGGAAGTGTGGGGGAAAATTATTTGTAACTTTATTTAAGTTAGATAATTTATTGTGGTAGATAATTATATGGTTAGACCACTGTTGGACATACTGGCTCGATTGTACTAGTTTTAAGTAGAGTGATAAGCTGATTAATGAAAACCTTATAATCTTCTTTTTCTTCATCGTATCGATGATTCTCTTATATTAATTTTATTTAAGCTTCGACCAGAATTCGGCTACTTCGACTGCGTTAGCGTTGGCCTCGCAAAGATCTTCCATAGTGCAGGGATTTTTACACAGAGCACGACAAGAGGTGAGGTATCGTTTGTGTTGTGGTGGAGCCACATCACAAACGATGCCTCACCTCGCACTGTGGCTCATTGGAGTACCCCCACCTGACTAAGTTGTACCTACAGTGACTCCACCTGGCTTCTTACTAAAAAACAGGTTCCTTCGCTACAAGATCTGTCGGATTTAAAGGCTTATCTCAGTTTACTTTTAAACAAATTTATTTATTTAATAGCTCTATCGCACGTAAAATTATCAATTTATTTCTAATCGGAGTAGAAAATTAAACAGCGAGGTTTATATTATTATTTTGATATTCCTATACATTTTATAGGAATATCAAATGGAAAACTATTTCAAGTGCCTACTTGTATAGTATACAAGTGTTAAATATTTCTCTACAACGCGAACATCGAGAGACGCAGTAGTTAAATGAAGCTTCAGAACAAAACTAAATAGTCTTATTGCATTTACGGAAAATACTCACTTTTAATGCACCGGGGAATGTAGCAGCTGACAGAGATTCTATTCTGTATTTTCCTGGAAACAAAGAGAAAATGCAATCCGTTTAAAAAATAATACTTACTATTTTATTGCCTATTAAACTCATGTCCCGTTTTTTGTGTCGTCCATTTTCTTCTGCACTTTTATTATGGCAAGAGGAAACGTGTATTTCTAGGTATCGATATCTATTGTTTTAGTATCGAGTACGAATCGAGAAGGTTGCTTCCGGAGCGAGCAAAAACTACGATTGGATTTTTTGGTTTGAAAGGGGATTCAAATTGAATGCGGATAGACTTCGATGAGTTTTGTGTCTTCAGGTTACATATTTTGTATATGTTCTGTGGTGTCTTATCGCGAAAGACTTTATATTATCTGTATGTTGTCGTGGCCTGTGGCGCTATACATTTGGTCGTTTGCTTTGAGCGGATAGTTTCCAAATCCGAAAACTGTAACATTGTCGTTTTGTATAATCCCCAATAAAAGTTATAAAGCAAAAGAGATTCCCGGGATGTCAGATGCCTTCCTTTTCAAACCACCAGTTTTTTATGAATTCAAGCATTTTTGCCCAGTAGGTACAACATACAGTGTGGAATACTTTTTACTGAGGATTTGTACCTACTTTATACATGATACATAATTAATTTGTACTTTGTACATTTTAGATAAGGATTTGAACTTATCGGTCAGTATTTAAATACTAATCCTATTCATATGTCAAATCAGGCTGATTAATAGCAGCTACTAAGCAAATAGTATTGATAACATTTTACTTCTGAACATGAAAACCAGTGTTGACAGACAGTTGGCATGATGACTAAACATAAGATACTAGAACTCAGAATATATAATAGTGATTAAAGGTTGATACTTATAAAAGTCAGTTGTTTTGAAACATAAAATATAAATAAGCAACATTAATATAACCTAGCAACAAAATCGCAGAGGACAAGACAAGTTTGACACAGTTTTGTTTGTTTTTAATATTCAAACCAGTCCTGTTAATAGTACCTACCTACTGGCACTTGTATTGCTTGTACTTATAAGTCAAGCTAGTGCAAAGTGAAGTGTTACTAACATAGTCTTAAGAGGAAAGGCGGGTGGCCAGTTAGGTATTTTAAGAAGGTATTGCTGTCGCTCTGCGAGCGCTCCGCCCTCGAATTCGTGCGATAAGGACAACTGCAGATCCGACTAAATAGCCTATGTAAAAAGTCACATTTCGAGGTTTTGCTCTCGCCTATTTCCTCCTCCAATATTGGACCAATTTAAAAGTTATTTCATAAACTGAATAAGAAGGATATATACTGTGCCCCTATGTTTTTCTTTTTTCGTTAATAGTTGTCAAATTGGTACACTAGGCGTCTGTTGACAGCGGTCTGAATAGGCAATTTTGAGCAATTTTGGAGGGTTCTAGTTCCTATAAATATAATATATCATCAAAAAGGAAAACATAGGGGCATACAATTAACTGATATTTATATTTCTGTAAAAAATCATTGCTTTATGGTCATTAACCAGAAAGAAAACAGGCGAGAGCGTTTGTATCTTTTTGTATGGAGAAAAGAGCACCCACGTTTCCTCTTAAGAGCGCTGGCTCCGTACGGCATTATATACAAACACTCAAGTCGTTTTTATCGAAATGAATGAACCGATTTTAATTAAACTTCATACGCATAAGCAGGATAAATAGGTATAAAAAGTTAAGATAAGATAAGATAAGATAAGATTTTATTTGTCCAAAACATGAGTATACACACATGGCATGCAAGATGTTAAAAAAATATGTTAAGAACATTTTCCAAAAATAGTGTTGCAGCTAAATTCGACCGATTTTAAATATTCCATAGAAACAGAGATTTAAAAGAAGATCTTTTTTTAAATAAGACATTTCGAAAATGTTTCTTAACTAACTTTTTAAACCTATGTTTTCCGCTTATGCGTATGAAGTTTCATTAAAATCGGTTCATTCATTTCGATAAAAAAGGACTTGAAAGTTTGTATTAAATGAAGTACGGAGCCAACGCTCTTATTTATTTTACGAACACAAGTTTTGCAATTCAAATATGTATGTTTAGGTTAAGGCTCTATGGGCCTGTGTCGCCTGAAATAATTGTTTATTTATTTATTTACCTTTATTACTAACATTAATATTTTAAAAAGCGAGACTCACAAACAAAACACAATCCAATACTAACCGCCTTCCGTGGTAAGCCACTCCATTTTCAAAATAAGAGCACAATAATGTTAAGTCAAACTCAAAAACTTATCTTTGAATAAGAACGTGCGCACGCGACGCTAAAACGTAATCAACTAACAGCAGTGTCAGTTCAGTTGTGATTGTGTGCTAAGTGAGACAACATGCGTGTCATTGAACTCGCTGTACGGATGACCTTTACCTCGCTAGGTTAAATGATGAAGATATTTTTTTTAAAAAGGTTGCTTCACAGTCACAGCTGACAGTAACTAAAACAGTAATACATAAAAGTAAATAAGTATAATAATTCTTTTTTCTGGTCACCAGTACCAATGTTGTGTAATTACGTTCAAAAACCGTCAGGATATCGCTCACGTTTTTGATTGCGAAAACTCTATTTTACTAAATTGTACGACAACGCTCAAAGGTTCCATAATTTATCTTCGAAAAAACCGAAATATAGCGAATCAAATGTGACTATCGACCAATACAAATTTATTTATTTTCACCTAATACATATACATTGACGCACTAATTCCATCACTCTCTTATTGGATCAGTCACTTAATTCGGCAAAGTTCGGTTTTTCCGAAAATAAACGATGGAACCTTTGAACATTGTCGTACTGTAAAATTTTTCTGCCGTAAGTACACATTTTTGCCAACACAATTTAAGTACTACAGTACACTTTTATGCACCCTTCTAAAATATGATATCATTAAGTTCTCAAAAAGATATTTATCTTAGAGCTAGTCGAGAAAATCTTAAAACATATTTTTGATCCATTATAAGAATTTATCCCGAGCTAGAATTATAAATTAAATTTTGTCTCGTTTAATCATAATCTCTGTTTCTGACAACTTATTTAATACACGGCCGATTAATTTTCTAGAATACAAAAGAGAATGAGATGAAAATATCAAACGTAAAGATTTCAGGGAGAAAATCTTCATAAAAACCGACCTCAATTCAAAAACACCGAAGGCGATTCTTTCATAAATATAATCAGCTTTCAGCATTAAATTATTATTTTGAAGAATGACATTATGAAGTACCTACTGTAATTTGCCCAGAAGTCAGAAACGTTAAGTTCTTCATGTTTTTCTTATAATTTGTCTTATCCACAACGGAGAAGAAAACCATTATGGTATGAAGAAAAAGAAAGATTTCACGTTGCAGGAAGAACACCGGGGGGTTTTTGTCGGTTGGAGTCTAACATAATCCTCCGTTCTACGCAGGTGAAAGGTACCACATAATAATATAGGCAAGAATACCTCACGAAAAAAGGTAGGATCAATTGTTTCAATTTGTCGTAAATAGAATAACTTTTAAAATTCGAATTCGGCTCACTCTATTATTTATTTACTTATTTACATCCTTCATTAATTTATTGATGCAGACAGCGGTAGGAAACATCTTTCTTGGTAAAATTAATGAGAAAATGCACAGTTATAAGCTAGATGACTTACCAGTATTAACGTCGCTAAGCCGTGAAAATATCACTTGTAGTTTGTTTAGAAGCAGTACCGAATTTAAAATTGTAAATAACTTCATTTCTTTAAATTTTTTGCATGGTATTTAATGTTAAATGCTTAAAATTGTCAAATGCTCAGATTGAAGTATACATATTAACATTTCATATATGTCGGCGCCAGGCCAGGGCGCGAATCACCGTAGCCTAAACAACGCCGACAGTACATAATTCATCAATATTAGAATTAGAGTAAACATCGTCATCATAAATCTTATAATGTTATCTTGGTTAAGATTTGTCAACTGGTGCGTGTTTCTTTCGCCTACACAAGTGTTTCCCTGACAACCTGATCCCTGACAATGAAAACGCGTAGAAAACCGCTCAAGCCATCTACCACTACGATATCAAATGGCCAAGCCATCTGCTACTACGACGTACCTATTTTTTCTGGAAATTTTCACTTGTATTTTAGAAGCAATAACGAATATAAAGTTGAAAACAACCTCATTTCAATTTTTTTTTTTTGCGTAGTATGTATTTAGTGCCTGGGCCCACTGCTGTGCGGTGGAATGCGTTGCATTTTTCTGCCGCACCGGTAAAACAAACGCAGTCTCGGGTCCGCGTACTGCCGGTGAAAAAACGCACGAAGATGTGTGCAATATTATGTAATTTTCATACTTGGTCCACCTAGTACGAGTATCGAAAAATACTTAGTCCAAATACCTACTCCGAGTACGTATGAAGTATTTTCTGAGATTCAGATTGACTCGCGTACCTCGCGTATTATGATAAGCAGGTACGAGATCGCGTACGTGCTTGATAATTTTCTATGTTCAGCCGGTACGTGTCTTGGCAAAATGACTCTATCAATAATTTTTAATTTTTTATGAAAAAAGTGCCCATCTTTGACTAGCTGAATCTTCGCAACCAATAGACCTAAAGTGATTGAGTTGGGCTCAAATTGTACCAAATTTAGTTTGTTTCACCAAAATATGAACAAAAATAATTATAAACGTGAAATTAAGGGCCCTCGCCCACGGCGACTTTTTGTGGCGATGCTGTCGCGCGTCCGCATCGATACAGTCGCGAAGCGGTCGCTAGCTGTGTGCCCTCGCCCACGGGCCCAGATTCAGTCGCGATGCAAACGTGACACTGGTGCGCTTCTGTCGCGATTCAGTAACGGCACAAAAATACCTGCGATCGCTACAGTTACAAGATGGACTCCGTTGAGGCCACATTCGTCACGTTGTCTTTGGTGCTGCTATTACTTAAGCAGCCGAAGCGTAGGCAACGAAAGTTCGGTTCTCCACTCACGCGCCATCCTCCCTCTGTTGTCTCCCCGATGTCGTCCGACACGGTCGCGCGTTTGCATCGATACAGTCTCGATACTGTAGCGCGTTAGTAGCGCGTTGGCATCGCTTCTGTAGCGCGTTGCAAATGCGACTAACGCGCTACAAAAAGTCGCCGTGGGCGAGGGCCCTAAGATATATTAAAAAAAAAAACTGAAACAAGTGCTAGAATTTCACAGCTTATCGAGCACCATGGCCACAAGGTTTTCAGTATTGCAAACTTGGCTAAAAACTGCTCTCAGGGGACCTAACAACATAAAAAAATCGTAGTTACGTGCCCGTTTGCAATGTTTGATAATTGATATTGTTACTGACTGGGCTAAGATTGAAGTATAGGTACATATCAAAGTTTCATATATATTTTTTCTGGAATTTTCTGTAGGCTCATTTAAAAGCGTTAGGCTCTAAAAAACGACCATTTCACGACTATACTCGCCTTAACTAAACGGCTAATTAAACCAGCGGGGCAATTGCGTAACAAACTATCAATATTTTATTGGAATCGGTTCCATTTGGACAGTTCAACAACATTCATTTCGTTATTTATGTTGTCGAGTAGACAAATTTTTCGAACATATGAAGCGACATGTATATGTTACCGGCAATCTGTATAATACAGGTATTCTATACAATACCTAAGCAATGTAGAGAATACCTGGAGCGTCCAGGCAATGTATGAAATATTATGAATATTAATGTCCGTTACATACTTTGCCTAGGTAATGTGTACAATTCCCAGGCATTGTATAGAGTACCTGCTGGTCCACCGGCAATGTGTAAAGTAAATAGATTTTGGTCAGTATTTATCAATGTTAGGTGCTTTTTGTCTCCCACCGGCCGTTTTGGTTAGGATAGAATAGGTGCAAAAACTGTCACAGAACCGAGTTAGGCAACCCCGACTCCACGTGGTACTTGTTTGCACTATCTCATCCAAGAGTTTTTTTAGAGCCGGAGGTGCGTAGGGAGAGCAGCCTCTGTCCGCGGCAATAAGGCGAGCATAGGTGCTAGGCACCTTGTAATAATACAATGTTTTAGAACAGCTTATTTTGTTCGGAGTTGATAAAATTCGTCATCTGTTTTTTGTAAGGGATTAAATATAATGACTACCAAAAAAATTAAATGCTCACCAAAATGGATAAATACTCACCAAATCTGCGTCGACCTGCTGACGAAAACCCTAACCCTAGACGGTCGACGTCAGGGGCACCCCGAGGTTTGGTTGTTTAGGTTCCTTTAAACCCTGCAGACACAAATAGGGGCCGTCGACCTGCTGTCAGTTTTCTAAAGTTATAATTTCACTATAAAATGGTTTTAATTTTGGTGATCATTTATATTTTTTGGTACTAAAATAGGTACTTTTCTGGTAAGCGTTTAAATACAAGCCTTTTTGTAACACTACAGCTAGTCTAATAGCGACCACAATAGTATGTTACACACATTGCCGGCTGCGCATTCGGTACTATAAAGAATACCTAGGCAAAGTATGAAATAAATAATATTTCATACATTACCTGAACGTTTTAGGTATTCTATACATTGCCTAGGTATTGTATAGAATACCGGATTATACAGATTGCCGGTAACATATACATCCAGTATACATGTAAACTCATAGTTACATTCGGTCTATGTAGCTTTGATGTAGCTACAGGTTTGTACCTCATTTAGTATTCAGAAAAACGTCACGTGAATGACCTAGCTTGGCTACATTTTATCTTGGCTACCAAGTTGAAATATTTCTCTGTAGCTTAGGTCAGGGAGGCCAAATTTATCACAGCCAGTGAAATATAGAGTAAGGTAAGGTCCTGCTTCATACTATATCTCATGGGCTTAGCTCATGTAGAGAAAAGGCCATTTCTATTCCGTTTTTTGTTACTTTTAAATTAAACCAATGCTGTGTGATTTCTAGATTAAAGACATACATCATGACTTTCATTGAAACTATTATTATTACTACACATTTTCACTTAGAGCAAATTAATTTGAATTGAATTTGTTTACTTCTAATATTGCTTGTTTAACATCATACCTACATAATATGATTAAGTTCATAAAAAAAAATTCGAGACGCTCATTTTATTTCAAAATGTTCACACAAAATATTTTTTTATTACTGCAATTGAGTTAAAGGTGAAATAGCTTCAATGATATGAAAAGTCAGGTTATACTCCAATAATGTTAAAGCTGAAACAGCCGAACAGCTTCAATGATATGACAAGTCAGGTTCGAGCAATATAGCTGATTCAGCTGAACGCAATCGGCAGGCGGGCCACGCCAACGAAATTCAATTTCTCAAGTGCTAACAACGATCCTGGCTATAAAGTGTTCTCACATTTTAACTGCAAGAATTCCTTAGCCCTCACACAGTAGTTTTAAGAGCTTTTTACATTTCATGCGGAGGTAATAAAGGGTGATAGATTTCGAGTACTCTTGTCTAGGCGAAGAGATTCGGAATTTTCATAATCGGGATCTTGTTCTTTGATCTCGATTCGATCGAGTACGTGTTTTGAATGCCTAAGAATCCTTGTTTTGACAGGGATAGTGAAACTTCTTAGTGTTTGGTTTAGTCACAATATAATAATGTTAAGCCTGTACTACACAACTCGCGAAGTTGACCGAAGTTAGGCGAATACGAGAGTGTAGAAGGGCACTTCGGTTCGCTTCGTGCAACCATTTTTACCGCTTTCAACTTCGACCAGTACTTCGTCGAAGCAACTTCGAGAGTAGTGTAGTGCAGGCTTTACAGTAGTTTATCTGGGCAGTGAGTCAGTGACGTCGAATTTCGTGCTCGAACTGTTGCGTACTGGTACTGACTGAGATTTCGAAGCGCGCAAGCTACTGTATCCTTATCATATTATTATACTGTGGTTTAGCACTTACAGAATTATTATTGCAAGACTCAGACGTTTATTAGGGTTCCGTACCAAAATGGTAAAAAAGGAACCCTTATGGTGTGACTCAGTCTGTCTGTCTGTTTGTCTGTCTGTCTGTCTGTCTGTCTGTCTGTCTGTCTGTCTGTCTGTCTGTCACAGCTGGATATCTCAAGAACTACTAATGCTATCAACTTGAAATTTGGAACAGTTTTAGATGACGTTTACCCAACAATTTTACAAATAAGAAAAAGTAAAAATATTTATGTTTTTTTTGTAACAGGTACTGAAAGGGGGTCTACTAAGGCATGTGGGATATGATTTGAAAGAGCGCTGTTTGCACATTCTCAAACATTTTTTTATTTTTTTTTAGACACTAAAGTTTTCGTGTTTTGATGAAAAATGTAAAAAAATACCGTTCCCCCCCCCCTTATCTCCGAAGTTTGCAAAGATAAAAATCTGAAATTATTCTATGTGATAGAAGTTTATGTAAAGACTAGCTTCTGCCCGCGACTTCGTCCGCGTAAAATTTCTTGTCCCCCCCCCCCCTACCCACTAACCCCCACGCATCGCATCGCAACGACTGCCCGCGCTATTACTTCGTTTGCGCTTAGCATCCTTTCTGACATTTTTTATTTTTGCTCGACTCCTAAGGGCCCTAGCGTGATGTTAAATAGCCTATATCCTTCCGCATCGCCAGCCCGCGCTATTATTTCGCGCTCGGCTTCTAAGAGCCCTAGCGTGATGTTAAATAGCCTATAGCCCTCCTCAAGAACTGGGTTATAAAATGCAAAAAGATTTTTTTCAAATCCGAATGGGGTTCCAGAGATAGCGCGTTCAAACAAACTAACAAAAAAACAAAATCTCCCGCTGTATTCCACCGACATTATTGAAATAATAAATCTCGCAATTTAGAAAAATTACTTATTTGCACAACGCCATCTATGGTTTAAATTGATAAAACGTCCGCACTAAACATGTTTGCTCAAGAGCGAGCGGTATGAATTAAAGTTATTTTGCGTTTTAGTAATTTTATATTACTTCCGAAACTGTACGACCAATTGCCATACTGTAAAGGGCAAATCTTATCTCCATGATGTCCTTGTGATCATAAAATAACTTATTTTGATAAGGATTAATGTGTTGTTGTTTAAATAATCATCCAAACGTAAGTATGTCTAAAAAATACTTTTTTAAAACAATAAAAGATGTATAAAAGGTAAAATATAAAAGATAGAAATATGGTGTCGCGGACTTTTTTGTAGAATTATTTAAGACGGACCAGACCGCCATACATTGTTCTCAATTTTAAACAACCATTTAGGCAGCGCATGCAAAATAGTCTGTTTTCTTTCCGACTTGTTAGACAAAAGTTGTGATAGCTCGGCTAATATGCATGATATAAATATATATTTATAGCCTATAGCACTCAGGAATAATGTAGCTTTCTACCAGTGAAAAAATTTTTAGAATTGGATCATTAGTTCCTGAGATTACCCCCTACATACAAACTTACAAACATACAAACTTACAAACTTACAAACAAATTTTACCTCTTTATAATATTAGTATAGATTACAGGAAAAATAAAACGATGTCTCTAAATAGCACACTTTTCACACACACGCACACTTTCAGAAATCGGAACGGAACCCTCGGTGCGCGAGTCCGACTCGCTCTTGACCGGTTTTTTTTTAAATTATTATTCTAGGATACTACACGCGGGTAAGACCTGGTGATGGAACAAGGCTACCAATGATGACGATGGTGATGATGACTGCACCCGAATTACATCAATATCAAGTAAAACAGACATTGGGAAACTATTGATGACCACAGCACCAATTTTCTTTTCAAAATAAAAATATCAAATAAAAAAGCCGTCAACATTAAAAACTCATACAACCTTCAGGGCAATAAAAACGTCTGTGAAATCATTGTGTTGCTCGTCACGAGCAGACTTAATGAAACACATCAGGCTGGGAGAGGTACGAATCAGGAATTCTAAACACGAACCAACCTTGTTAACTATACGACTGTCAGCCCACTTCATTTCCCAAAGAAAATTGCCTAGATAATGTACGTTTTACGATACATAAAGAAATACAATTTGTTGATTTTCTTTACTGGAATTTGTAACTACTATAATTATAGTTTTTTTTAATGTTTTTAGGTGGCAAACGTAAGTTAAGACGCCCGCGGGCAGGCAGGAGCAACGACTTTACCGCGCGACTGACATATACAACATCCCGACATCAACCGTCGAGCATTAGCCCACCAGACACAATACTCATCTGGTCGGAGGATTCTCCCTTTTCTATGGATGTTAAGTGAGCTTTACACGCTGTTCCTCAAACCTCTCAAATCCCTCTGCATCATACTTTCTCACCCTGTTCATCATACTGGTGACCCCGAACATGGACATATCCATCGAGCAGCTACTTGGCCGTCACGTCATCGTCACTTCCTTTCGAGCGGCGAGTCACACAGCCAGCCAGCACCCACGGTTTCAATGGGTAGGTATCTTGACCACCAGCATGCAGCGAACGAACAGACGGCGGACGGACGGCGTTCTAAAGAACATCTGCAATACCAGAAGCACGCAGATGCATTACTAACATTGAGACTTAGTTTAAAATCATGAGCCTATAAGATACCTGCATACATAACCTTCAAACTAGAACAGAGCAACCTTGCTTTGCAGCAGGAATTAGCAAAGAAAGAAGCAGGTTTTCGTTAATCATACAATTTTTAGGGTTCCGTACCTCAAAAGGAAAAAACGGAACTCTTATAGAATCACTCCGTTGTCCGTCTGTCTGTCTGCCTGACAGTCAAGACCCTTTTTCTCAGGGATGCGTGGAGGTATTAAGTTGAAATTAATATCAAATACGTAGGTTGGAGTTCCAAAAAATAAACCTTCTAAGTCAACGCAATAAAAAAATACGGCCATTTATGCGACATATTTTGATACTCGCAAGTAAATCAAAACCTATAGGGTACTCGTCGTTGTCCTAGGGCAAGAAGCAAGGGTCTCACTGCATAAATAAAGGAAAAAGTTTAAAAATTGTTAATTTGTAATTATATCCCATAAAAAATATTTTCAAGTCTGTCAGTCTGTCAAGGCCCTTTTTTTCAGGAAAGCGTGGAGGTATCAAGTTGAAATTAATATCAAATACGTAAGTCTATGGTCCCTTGGATTTCTAAAAAATCAAGCTTCTCAGTCAACGGAATAAAAAAATACGGCCATTTATGCTACTATTATTTTGATACTCGCAAGTAAATCAAAACTTATAGGGTTGATCGTTGACCTAGAATAATGAAATTTGGCAAGAAGCAAGGTCTCACAGCACAAGTAAAGGAAAAAGTCCGAAATTTTTTTTAGGTACTCCTCTGGCCAGCCGGTCTTGGAAACAAGGCGTGGAGTTATGTTAATTTTTTATATGTTTCGAGTTTCTAAAACAATTCCTTTCGATTTACGTTAATTTTCGCGTTCTTTTATAGACCCTTGTTACTGTCTGAATTGTTTTTGTCATTAACCCTTAACAATTACTTTAGAGAGGATTTATGCTGCTTAAACTAAATAGGGAGTTTATTTGTCATCCAAAAAAAAGTTGATTTTAATCCTCGACAGAAACAGATGGGTGTTAGAATAATTTCAATGTGTGTTAATTGTGGCATCGTAGCTCCCAAACGACTGAACGAATTTAGTTTTTAAGGTTCCGTACCTCAAGAGAAAAAAACGGAACCCTTATAGGATCACTCGTGTGTCTGTCTGTCTGTCCGTCTGTCACAGCCAATTTGCTCCGAATCTAATGGACCGATTAAGTTGAAATTTGTTACACATATGGATTTCTGTGACCGAAACACGTACGGCTAAAGTAAATAAATGAATTTTGAATATGGGGGTCACTTACATTTACTGTTGGAATGTATGGGAGAACATGCTTTTCAACTGTAATGTTAAGTTTGTTCTTGGAATAATTTTATACCAACTACGGAACCCTTTATTGTGCGTAGTCCGACGCGCACTTGTCCGGTTTTTGTTGTTATGTTTGAAATGTGACTTGATCGACAGTGTTCTTTTCTAAGCTATAATTCAAGAAAATCTATAATTCAGCCGTTTCTAGTTGATGAATGGAGGTGAGCATCTTACACGAGTCTGATCGAGTCGACATTTGGTATTCTGTTACTTCAATGATATTAGAATAACATATTAACCTTGAACTGATGCTGCAGATATTAACTGGAATTTGCAGGATGCCCAACTCCCTCACCAGCAGAGCAGAGGTGTCGTGTTTGGGCTCATTGGAATGGAATGGAATGGTCTCAATGAATAGGTTATAGATGATGGTAATCAGGGTCTGATGATGGAGTAGCAAAAATAATAATTAATGACGGTAAATTAGTAACTAACTTTACTGTGGGAAATATACGTACTTACAGCTGCGCAGAAAATTAAGCGAGGCACGTGTCGATCGTAGCAAGTCTACTAGTAGGTACTGAGTGTATAAAAGGAGTTGTCCAGAAGTGGTTTTTTATTACTCAATAATTCCGATGGGGATAAGTTAAATATATTTGGATAAAAATCCCCAAAACTAGTGGTTCTGGGCATATCGTACATTTTTAAACATCGCCAATTTTGAGAAAAATCGTTTTTTATTTTATTGAGAAACGAGACCTGAAACGAATAAACCTTTATATGTGAACCACTGACCTATAACATGCAAGTGTACAATAGAGGTCAGTGAAGTGAACACACTCAAAAAAAAAAACGAAACTTGTCAAAATTGACACAAGATAAGATAGGTACTGTCAGTCATGTCATTACTGTTAATCTATGTGATAATGTAAACAAAACGTTATTTTACCTTATAAAATAAGGAATAAGATGGAATGAGATATTTTCAGTCAAAAATGTGTAGCATAATCCTTTTAGAACTAAAAGCGCACTATAATGATTATGGCTACTACGAATGTTCACGTGCAAGTTGCAATATTTTACTAAGATCCCGGTTATCAAGAAGTGCATCATGTCATGGTCATGGTGCATGTTTCAGGTTTCAGCATAGTCCACAGGGGTTGCTTAGCAGGAGTAAATTATAATAGTATCTACTGATCGAGAACATTTTTTAATTAAGTAGGAGAATTACTTATAAATGGCTTGCGAGTCGAGATCGGAAGTTGAAGAAAAGACTCCAAAATATGCTATTTTTAAAAACTGAATGGAACATGCTATAATTGGACGCAAGTGTTAGTTTTGATGGAAATAAAATATTTTTTTGTTTTAAATATTATTTAATTAATTTTCCTAATTTTCCGTGTCTGAGCAAGTGAAGACAATTATATAATTTTGATGCCAAGCCCATCGAAGATACCAGACAATTGTCATCACATGCGCACAGCTTCCAATAGTCTTTTCCAGGTTGCAATTTTGCAACTGCAATATCAATCAGAAATACAATTTTGCCAACTAGTCTCTGTCTATGTGTAATACACTCTATTATATTACTATTATAGTGTACTATTATACACTCTATTCGTCTGATCAAAGCTGTCTCATGTAATGACAAAATGCCTGGAATATTTAATAATTGTACATCTCACTTCTACAGTAAAAGTATTGTTCGGCCGAATAAGTTCCAAATAATAACGGCAAACCTGTATAATTTGAAAATTCCTAAGCTAACTAAAATTACATCTGACATATCCATGGTGGGGAATATATTTTTTATTTCATATGTGGTATTTGAGCATTTAGCTGGACAAAACTATTTCATTTATTAATAAATTATAATCATCAATTCATCATAAAACCTATTAAAGTATTATACTATTTCTGTCTAAACTGACTGTTTATAACTTCTACACTGTGTCACTAGTAGTGTTGGCTTTTCGGTTGTACATCACTACTTATTATAAAATAAAGTCGCTTCCCGCTGTCTGTCTGTCCCTATATATGCTTAGATCTTTAAAACTACGCAACGGATTTTGATGCGGTTTTTTTTAATAGATAGAGTGATTCAAGAGGAAGGTTTATAAGTATAATGCATGCGCGGGCGAAGCCGCGGGCAAAAGCTAGTATAGTCTCAAACTCAAACTCAAACTCAAAGCATTTATTTCAATTAAACCAATTACAGGCACTTTTGAATTGTCAAAGAGTCGGTCAGTAGGTAAGTCAGAAAGTTGAAGCTAGTTGCCCATTCCAAAACGTAGATCTATGGAGAAGAACGGGCAAGAAACTCCACGGACACTCTTTTAAATCAATATATTGTTACAAAATATTGGTTACATCATTCATGTTGAAATTATACATGTGAGAACGATGAACGTTAAAAGCGTCCGTAATAAAAAAAAAAAAAAAAAAACAATTCAAAATTAAAATTAAAATAAGCCGTGGCAGCTAAGGTATGACCAGCCTCCACCAACAGCGCCCGTTCACGAACCTGATGTATGGATTCGTTAAATGATCCAACACACGCGCCACCATCAGCGAGGCATTAGAGTGAGCATGACACACTCTCAGCCGCCAGGGCACATCCAAGTCAAATAAAGACGTACCCAGTAAATGGTAGCTTTAGAGTAGGTACATAGTACTCACACATGTGCTAAGCAATTATACAATACAAAGGTGATTGAGTCTACACAATGCAAAGCTATTCTTACAATCTTCAGCAGTTCCAACAGTATCTTCAAATGTTAATTAATTAGTTGAGGTTGTGGAGCAGGACCAGCATGGAGCCAAGCATTTTTATCATTTATGTAATCCCCCAACTTATAATATGCCTGCCTGCATAGTGTGCGTTTTATACAAGTTTTAAATTTCGTCTCATTTAGTTGAAGTATGTGTGGAGGTATTTTATTGTAACATTTTAAACAGTACCCCATGAACGATGAGTCTACTTTAGCCAGCCTGAAACCTGGTTGAGCTAATAGGTCCTTATTTCTAGTATTATAATTATGCCTTTCACCTCTTTTATTAAAAAGATGTAAATTTTTTCTTACGTACATGATGTTTTCGTAGATATATTGACAAGGTACCGTCATGATGTTAATATCCTTAAACAGTTCCCTTAGAGAATCGCGCCCGCGAAGATTATATATGGCTCTGATGGCTCGTTTCTGCAGAATAAAAATGGACTCGATATCTGCAGCCCGTCCCCAAAGTAAAATACCGTAAGACATGATACTATGAAAGTAACTAAAATAGACTAGCCTCGCGGTATCTACATCAGTAAATTGACGGATTTTTCTGACAGCATAAGCTGCTGAACTTAGCCGTCCTGCAAGTGATATTAAATGAGGACCCCATTGTAGCCTTGAGTCGAGCGTAATCCCCAGGAAAACGGTTTTATCGACGAATTCTAGTTTCTCTTGATTCAATACTATCTCACAATCACTACTTTTGACATTTGGTAAAGAAAATCTGATGCACTTAGTTTTTTTCCCATTTAATACTAAATTATTAGCAGTGAACCAATTTTGGATCTGCAGTAGGGCGTTATTAACGTCGTCAAAATTTGTAGCACGTCTATCTACCTTGAAAATTAATGAAGTATCATCAGCAAATAGCACCATTTGTGGTTGATTTTTTAATAAATGGAGTAAATCATTAATATACACTAAAAAGAGGAAAGGACCCAATATCGAGCCTTGTGGAACACCCATTTTAACTTTTAAACACAGTGAATTGACACCATTTATTTGAACTTGCTGTTGTCTATCATTTAAATAAGATTTTACTAAACTGAGGGCAAGTTTTCCAAGTCCGTAATGCTCAAGTTTCAAGAGTAAGGTTTCATGATCGACGCAATCAAATGCCTTGGAGAGGTCACAAAAAATGCCTATGGCGTCTTGGGCCTCTTCCCACGCGTTAAAAATGTGTTTTAATAAGGTTACACCGGCGTCGGTCGTACAACGTCCTTTGGTGAAACCAAACTGTTGATCGTGAAGTATTTTATTCGTGTTAAAATGATTGAGCATTTGATTAAGCATTACCTTTTCAAACACCTTGCTGAAAACCGGCAACACGGATACTGGTCTATAATTATTTTTGTCTTTACTGTCTCCGGATTTAAAAAGTGGAATTACCTTACTGTATTTCATTAAATCCGGGAAAACTCCTTGATCTACACAAAAATTAAATATTAAGGCTAAGTAAGGCGCTATAGTCTCAACTATGGAGGTACAGACTTTAATGGACATTCCCCAAAGATCTTCGGTCAGTTTGATCTTAATTTGCTTAAAAGCTTTTATTACTGTTATGGGGTTAATATGCTTAAAGTTAAATTCAATCGGGCAGGCCGAAACGTTCGCCCTTACTAAATCAAAAGAGAGCGAGGGCGAGGAGTTTAAGACCTCAGTAGTTTTAAGTGGGATACTGGTAAAGAAATTTACAAATTCTTGAGCAACTTCTTTGCTATCGGAAATGAGACCACATGACGACTCCAGTGTGTAATCAATATTATGCTTTCTGTTCCTGTTCGTTTCATTGTTGATAATTTTCCAAACTGTCTTAATTTTATTATCTGCTGATTTAACCTTGTTGCTAATGTATAAGGCTTTAGCTGCCTTACAAGTGTTCTTAAAAATTCTAGAGTAAGTAGCAACATACTTATTAAAAGTTTCCGTGTTAATATAAGGCTTAAGGCCATACAGCTCGAAAAGTCTTTCCCTACTTTTCCTGAGTCCTTTAGTTGCCCAGTCACTAAATAGAAACTTAGGGCTGATGGTTTTTGTGATCTTCTTAAATGAATTATCGAACTCTGTTTGAACTACCGAAAAGAATTCTTTATACAAAATATTAACATTGTTCATTTTCAGTTCTTGATCATTTAACTTACAAATTAAAGTGTTATTAAATTTATTTAATTTAACAGATGTTATTGGTCTGGATTGTATCTGCACTTTTTGCATAGGTATGTTGGATTCAAAAGTTACGGTTTGACCACTGTGATCAGAAGGGAGATAATTAACAATGGATTTATCTAAATAGTCACAACAACAGAAAACATTATCAATACATGTAGCAGTAGTCGTGGTTATTCGGGTAGGTTCAACAAACACATTTGATAAATTAAATGATTTAAACAAATTTAATAATCTACTGGTATTTGAATTATTTTCTAAAATATTAATATTGAAGTCGCCACAGATAATTACTGACTTATTACCAGCTGCAAGTCTTGACATAACTTCTTCCATTACTGACTCGAATATAGAGTAGTTTTGATAATTTGGGGGTCTGTAAACGCACACTATGACATGCTTATCTAGCTCAACACAGGAAAGTTCAATACTATGTTCAAACGATAGTTCAACTATGTCTTTACGATTTTTCGATTTAATACAATTTTTAATTAGGATTAATGAACCACCACGCGCCATTGATGTTCGATTAAAACAACTGGCCACACTATAATTCTCATAATAAATTAACATTTCGTAATCTTTTAACCAATGCTCGGTTAAACAAATAATGTCAAACATTGTTTTTTCTAAAAACAATTCAATTTCCAATTGTTTGGATGAAAAACCTTGAATATTTTGATGAAATAATTTCAAGGATTTCTGCTTAGCCCCTTTTCTACAGTTAACTATTTTAGAGCTAGAAAATACCTTTTTGTTATTAAGTGTAACTATACTGTTAGTGGTACTTTCTATTGTCTTACAAACTAGTTTAAATTAATAACCACCTTAACATTAGTATTATTACTAACTGTGGTGCTAATTAAACAAGACTTCGACATACTAATTATGTCTGGGTTAATATTAAAAGCTAATAGCCTAGCTATTTGATGTCTAAAACTACTGGGCAGATACACCGTATCCCTAGTCGAGCTTAGCTTATCAACAAAAATGTTGGTGTCAAAAAATATAAACTTGTCACTATGGTGACTAACTAAGAATTGCATGTAATTATTTAACATGTGAATGTAGTTGTTTTGTCTGTTTGACAAGTACTTAAAGTATGGAAAAGCACACAAAATTATTTTCTTACAATTTAACTTCAATAGCTCGGTGACACTATCAGTAATATCATCTTTTTTAACATAAAGGCTGCTACCTATAAGTATAGTAATAATGGCATTAGGATCATATTCATTCTTAGTTATTGAAGCCATTATTTGTTTGTAGGAAGACTGAGGCATACAATAGTTTAGAGAAGAATGACTCAGGTTGTTGCTAAGTAATTTTCCTAACCCTTTTCCAAAACTATCAGAAAACATAATGGAATTATAACATACTTTATTACTACAAGGAACAGCACTAGCATCTGTCTGAACTACTTGCGATGGACCTAGTTCAATATCTGGTGTATCTTGACAAGACATAGATACCTGAGCACTTCCTGACTGGGACGGGTCCTCCGTTACCTCGGGTTGAAAAGTGCCAAGATTGGATTTTCTATGCAATGAACATTGAGGGCTGCTAAGAGTCAGCGGGTCCACTTTGTCTGCATTAGAGTTGCACATGTCCACCAACTCCCTTGTAGCAAGTATGTGCTCCTGAATTTGTTTTTCAGACCTCACATACTTATTATACAGTGAATGAATTGACTCTTCCAGTACCTGAATTTCAGACTGTAATCGTTGAGTGTCAATCTCATAAATGTTCTTACTGTCTTCTAATTTAATTTGATAGTTTTTTAATTTATTTATAAGAAAAACACGCTCTTTCCTTAGTTTAATATTATTGGAACTGTGTTTTTGTTGTTTCCTAAATTTAATGCACTTATTTATCATTCTATTTAGTTTTGCATATTTTTTTATTTTATTTTGACTTACTTTAAAACTACTATTATTATGTGTCAATATTGACTCTTCAGTAAGGTCTATTGTTACTAAGGAATGATGGTTGCAATTAATGTTTAATAACTCATCATGCAAGCTAATATTACTCTGCTTAGCCTGAGTACATTCTTTTTGTTTTAGTAATTTAGTAATCTGTACATTTGCTAGAATTAATTCTTCTTCCAGGTCCCTAACCTTACACAAAGCCTCCTCATATATGTTACTGCAGTTGTTGAAACCATCCGTGACCACCCGCAGTTTGTCCCGTTCATCAACAACATCCAGGTATTGTTGATGTAGGTCTATTAGCTCCTTTTTCAAGCATGTGTTTTTGAAGACGACCTTCTCTACTTCCTTCTCACTTTCATCTATCTCCTGTAACAGCTGTTGACATTTGCTGTTTGAAGCGTTAAGATCCTGGATGGCCGTTCTTAATTTGAGCTCCAACTCCTGAGCAGCAGTCTTACGGGTCATCACAGGCATGGTTTCAGGAACAAGAACTGAAAGTAGAATTAAAGGAAATGTGAGAAGTAATTAGTTAGACAGATAAACAAAAAAAAAAACAGAAAGCTTGAAATGAAAGGACAAAAAAAAATAAAAAAAATGGGAGAAGTTAGAGCTTTATGGAGAAATGAGGTAGGCTGGTGAGTCAAATTGAAATGTAACTAGATTAGATTAAGTACCAAGTTACAATGATTTTATTGTCTTATGATTTTACTTTTCCTCACGTGGGTAGGACATTTAAAATTAAAATAGTTTACTATAAGTACTTAAAGATAACAATCCAAAAAAAAAAGAAAAAACCAACTTTCTTATTGTAGTGTATTCTAATATTGTATTATAGATTTTAAGTAAGTAGTCAGAGAGTTCACTACATAAGCATTACCTAGTAAATTGCTAGTAAATTATGTAGTGTTTATTGTCTGAGCGAATGTTTTCGTCATCAATTTTGCTTCCACTAGTTGTCAAGCAAAAAGAGACATAAACCGTGCCAATGTGTGATGGACGTAGCTCAGAGGCTGAGCAGTATTTTGTGATGTTCAGTGGTGTGTTATTATTGTGATAAAATAAAACAAAATACTCCCCGGGTTTTATGATATTTTGAAATCCGTCACCGTTGAGTTGACAGCCGAGGCCGGTTTAGTATCCTTTTTGTGCGAAGTTCTCGCGACAAAAAACACTGTATAATCGCTGGGTATACTACTTAATAACTAGATCTGACTATAGAACACTAATTTAACATAAATAAAACACTTTTTATGTATAATTGTGATGGGTGTTCAGAAGTGAAACAATACACACTTAGTGATATTTTATATTTCAAAAACATTTAGCAAGCACAAAAATACACAGGACAATTTCTCGCCAACGGTTCACCAACCAAAAGTATTGCCCCCGCTACAAGTAAAACTACCATCCCCTGCTCATTTTCAAACTGTCATCAGTCACTTGGGCTTTTCTAGGTGTTTCCATCACTTCGTGAATATTGTTATGAGCCCTTTGCCATCAGGTATTACATGATCGAGCATTAGCCGGGATCTGAAATTAAGTTTTCATTTATTGCATGTTGCAGTAATCAGAGATACAGTATTAATATATCAAGTGTAAATATTTAATTTACATATTTACCTGAGGGGGGTTGATGATGCTATCTGTATAAGCCCGCTTAGGATGACCATCAGGTAAGTGACGAGATAGTCTGCCTATTCTTCTTGAGATAGAAACGCCACAACACACACATACTGATTGATGACCGAGCTGTGGGTCACTAATGTTGTGCTTGTGATATCAGTAAAAGGTTAATGCATTCTTGGCAAATGCAATCTCCATCTGTTACCTAAAAACAAAATAATATGTTATGGTCTTATGGACACAGTATCGTTTATCTGTATGTTCTTTGAGCAAAGTAGTGCTGTTTAAACTTTTTCAACAGAAGCCCGGTTACAAATATTAAAAAAAAAACTTATAATGTGTTAAAGAATACATTACCTCTTGAGCAGTTCATTCTTCCCGTAGGTACGATCAGTGAAAAATGTCCTTGTATGTTTTCAGAACACATATTTCAGCCATAAACTTTATAGTTGGTCTGAGATTTCAGCCATAGGCGTTACGTCACACAAAGTACAATAATTACTCGTAGCTTTATTTCGATCCTTAGATGTATAATGTCATTGTTTCGATCATTTTGATGCTCACGTAACCATGATGAAAAGTCTTTGTTGGAAAACCATTAACCATCATAACAATCCAAACAATTGAAAACAATGAAACTGGAAGTTCATTCAGCTTCCAGGTTATGTTGATAATTGATTGTTGCTCTGTAATCTATTACTATAGCGAAAATAAACTGAAATGAAATATAATACATGTAATTTAAATATTGGTTCATTATCTTGTATTTCACATAAAACATTTATACTCTTTAAATCTGCTGGATTACTTGTCTGTGAAACGCGCGCAGCGCAGCGGCTGCAGTAAACGCTGATTGGATATAATCCCTGACGCTATCAATTTTAGCCAATGACAGAGTGAGCCAGAAAAGTTGCGTTCTGTTAGTGCACCACCCACTAAGATTTCGACTAACTAGGCCGAAGACAGTGAATTCTACTGTCTACGAACTAGGCATATGATGAATGCATAAGCTTGTGGTAATATGCACAGAGTAATTACATTGGTAATTACATATTGTAACAAGTCTACTAGCCTACAGAAATAAAAGGGGGCTAAAGTAAGACTTGAAACAATATATTAAATATTAAAAGATAAAAAATACAGACCGGTTTTTATAAAACACGTCCTACCTAACACACACAGCTATTTAGGAAGGTAGAGGATAGCTTGAAGTAGTAGTTTGAGTAAGTCCAGGTTAGGCAAACACGCACGGATAGTTTGGAAGAGGAAGATTTTGAATTGAATCGCTCCGATAAATTAATGGTTATTTTCTATAACCCTCCTTTAGGGATCGACCGCAGTCGGGTAAGTTTTAGTCACGGAATCAGTTTTCCCGGTCGAAGAGGCTTCCGGAGCAGAACTGCTAGTCTCCGAGTCTTCCATACATCGGTTCATCAGCGTTTTTCAAAAACGTCTTCCAATTTCAGATCCTTTCCACATTTGAAGCTTTCCGTCATCAGAATGCCAAACGCCACAGTCAATGCTTGAATCTGCCAGTAATATACGTTGAAAAACCTCTAACCTCTTCGATGAATTTCGAGTGTGTGTGCATTAATTTTATAAAAGTAATTTAAGATACAGCTATTCAATAATAAATCAAAATTATCTATAAAATACAATATTTGACCTAACATATTGATAAAAAGAATTTAGATTACATAAATCAAAAGAAACGTTCATAGTCTATGCCATTATGAAACTCTATGAAAGATAGTTAGAAGAAAAAGTAAAGACAGCCTGACGTAAGTGTCATAACAATGAAAAATACCTATAGGTGTTTTTTATTTCAGATTTTAAAGAAAACGAAATGTTTTAGACCAATTCACAAGTTACAATGTAAATCTTTATAAAAGATAAATAAAAATGGATGCAGTGTAAGAAATTGTAGTAAGTGATGTAGTGAAATAAATAGATACTATATTTCCCCATCAACCCCGAGAAAATTTTCAACTCAATTGAAAATTTTGAAGGTTAAAAATATTACAACATTCACAAAACGTACATACTTCATTCAATCACACCGACATCTTACGAAGTTAGGTCAGGTAGGATTCACATTCAATGATCACTACTCAACCTGATAAATCAATAACAGTAGGCTTATTTTCGGAGTTGTAATCCGCTCACGTCTAAAACCATTAATAAAATATATTTAACAAGGGCTTATTTTTATGGAGTTGTTAGCCGCTCCAGAAGATTCAAGGTTTAAGAAAAACCAAGTTTAAGAAAACTTAAGTTTAAGAGAGAAAACTCAAGTTAGTTTGAGTTTAAGAATAACCCAAGTTTAAGGAAAAACTTAGTTTAAGAGAGAGAACTCGTTAGTTAGAGTTCAAGTTTAAGAAAGGCTCAAGGGAGACTTGAGTTTAGAAAGAGGATATAAGAATACCTCTAAAGATAGATAATGCATTAGGGGCTTGTTTAATGAGTTGCTACCGCTCAGAAAGAAAATAAAAAATGCATTAGGGGCTTATTTAGGAAGTTGCTACCGCTCAGAAAGAAAATAATGCATTAGAGGCTTATTTAGAGAGTTGCTACCGCTCAAAAAGAAAAAAAAATGCATTAGAGGCTTATTTAGGGAGTTGCTACCGCTCAAAAAGAAAAAGGTGGAATAAGTTTTTACCGAATAGTTTTAAATGAGAGAGGGAGTATTTTAATGTTGAAGGGTGAAATAATAAGTTTAAAAAAAAAAATATTCAAAGAGAAATCTTAAAGAAAATATCTCAAAAGAGAAAAGATTTCTAAAAAGTCCTGGGAAGTTGTTTAAAAGTTCAAAGAAAATAATTCTATCCATTGTTAAAGATTAATGTTAAATAGGATTAAAATATTTTAAAGGGAGGTAAGTAAGGGTTAATGAGTGCAAAAGACGACTCGAATAGAGTGAGTGCTAAAGATGACACAAGAGAGTGAGTGCTAAAGACGACTCAAGAGAGTTTAAGAGGTCTCTTAATATTTAAGAGGTCCCTTAATATTTAAGAGGTCCCTTAATATTCAAGAGGTCCCTTAATATTCAAGAGGTCCCTTAGTATATAAGAGGTCTAAGAGGTATCCTAGAGGGTTTAAGAGGTCTCCCAGAGGGTTTAAGAGGTCTCCCAGAGGGTTTAAGAGGTCTCCCAGAGGGTTTAAGAGGTCTCGCAGAGGGTTTAAGAGGTCTCGCAGAGGGTTTAAGAGGTCTCGCAGAGGGTTTAAGAGGTCTCGCAGAGGGTTTAAGAGGTCTCGCAGAGGGTTTAAGAGGTCTCGCAGAGGGTTTAAGAGGACTCGCAGAGGGTTTAAGAGGACTCGCAGAGGGTTTAAGAGGACTCTAGAGGATTAAGAGGACTTCTAGAGGGTTTAAGAGGACTCTAGAGGGTTAAGAGGACTCCTAGAGGTTTTAAGAGGACTCCTAGAGGTTTTAAGAGGACTCCTAGAGGGTTTATGAGGGCTCTAGAGGATCCGAATTAATGATGCGACTATAAAATAACCACAAACAAAAAGAAAGGCACAGAGGCACATCGAAAGTTGTATGTATGTAAGAGTGTAGAATAGTAAAGTATTTGTAATAGGTGTTATATAGATATTAGGTTTGTATAAACGACTATAGGATATTCTCCTATAGTACGTCGAAGAGTAAACCAAACCCCAACTTGTAAGTGACCACGAATGGTTTTAAGAACACTCACAAGCGAAGAATGGTTACGATTACCAGTGGGTAAACGTATGTGGTGTGCAAGTGTGTGGGGTGCAGAATAATGATGTAGAAGTAGAGAGTTATGTGTAGGTGGTAACGATTACAGGATATTCTCCTATAATACGTTGTAGAGTAAGCCAAACTCAACTTGAAAGTGACCACGAATGGTTTTAAGAACACTCGCAAGCAAAGAATGGATGCCAATTACCAGTGGGTAATGGAATGTGTGTGGGGGTGTAGTATAAGTTTGTTAAGTATGTGCTGAAGAGAAAAGTAAGTTAGTATTAGACCTACCTAGAACCTAATACATGTACCTAACAAAAAAGAGACTAAGCCAAATAAGAGTCCGAAAAGAAATAGTACAAGAGATAGTTTATTTTAGAATTTTGATAAAGATTTGAAAGGGCTAGCTTTGATTTTATATTGGGCGCCAGACTGTAACAAGTCTACTGGCCTACAGAAATAAAAGGGGGCTAAAGTAAGACATGAAACAATATATTAAATATTAAAAGATAAAAAATACAGACCGGTTTTTATAAAACACGTCCTACCTAACACACACAGCTATTTAGGAAGGTAGAGGATAGCTTGAAGTAGTAGTTTGAGTAAGTCCAGGTTAGGCAAACACGCACGGATAGTTTGGAAGAGGAAGATTTTGAATTGAATCGCTCCGATAAATTAATGGTTATTTTCTATAACCCTCCTTTAGGGATCGACCGCAGTCGGGTAAGTTTTAGTCACGGAATCAGTTTTCCCGGTCGAAGAATACTTTTAGGAGATGTTTCGTTTATAGCTTCCGGAGCAGAACTGCTAGTCTCCGAGTCTTCCATACATCGGTTCATCAGCGTTTTTCAAAAACGTCTTCCAATTTCAGATCCTTTCCACATTTGAAGCTTTCCGTCATCAGAATGCCAAACGCCACAGTCAATGCTTGAATCTGCCAGTAATATACGTTGAAAAACCTCTAACCTCTTCGATGAATTTCGAGTGTGTGTGGATTAATTTTATAAAAGTAATTTAAGATACAGCTATTCAATAATAAATCAAAATTATCTATAAAATACAATATTTGACCTAACATATTGATAAAAAGAATTTAGATTACATAAATCAAAAGAAACGTTCATAGTCTATGCCATTATGAAACTCTATGAAAGATAGTTAGAAGAAAAAGTAAAGACAGCCTGACGTAAGTGTCATAACAATGAAAAATACCTATAGGTGTTTTTTATTTCAGATTTTAAAGAAAACGAAATGTTTTAGACCAATTCACAAGTTACAATGTAAATCTTTATAAAAGATAAATAAAAATGGATGCAGTGTAAGAAATTGTAGTAAGTGATGTAGTGAAATAAATAGATACTATAATATACCCAGACTATACTGTTCACACGGCTACACATCAAGCTATACATTTCCAGTTTACACTGACCTCTTATTGTAAAGAAATCCTATACAATGAGAGATCAGCTTATACTGGAAAAGTCTAACGTAGGTGTGATCTCGAGAGATCGTGTCGGTCTAAAGCCGGGTACAGACTGCTGCAACGTAACATGCTCATGCAATGTAACATGAAAGGAGCATTTCATAAGTGTGGACGGAGCACGCGCACGAACCGAGCACGTACCTACTCGCATCCTGTTTCCGGCATGCGCGCGGCGAACATAGCTCAGCTCAGTCTGTCGAGAACGTTTCGCAGTACAGACACACACAACCCGTCCACACTGCGCTCCGTGCACACTGCGCGCACGAAGGGTTGTGTTCGGCGAAAAAACTGACAAATGGCGGATCGCGGCGCGCACGAGTTGAAATGCTCTGTTTGTGCGCGTCGTTTGCACGGTTTGTGCGCGCACTATGGGAATTCATTCATTGCGTGTTACATTGCATGTTACATTTCGTAAGTCTGTATCCGGCTTAACTAAACAGACAGAGTGTATCAACATCAGTGTATGTGTAGCTAACTTCCCTCCTTCTCTTTCTCAGCAATAAGAGGAAAACAGCTCATATGCTCAGAATGTAATGTTATCGGTATGTTAAAAATGTTATGGGAATATCAGAATATGACAGTCAATATCAAGAAATAATACGACCAAATAGAATGGATGGCGGTTAGTGGACAAATAATGTATTCAGTGGTTGTTGAATCTTTATTCCTTATAATATGTCACTGTCGCTGTCGTATTCAATTTATATTTTATTTTTATATAATAGGTAAAATTATATTACGATGAGGGCCAATGGGTCACAATTTCAATCCGCCCCTAAGACGACCCACTGACCCAATTATTGGTTGAGTTCATGAAAAGGTCAGCGTCTCCAGTCCTGGTGAAACTCAATAAAAGTATTTTGCTAGCATCACCGCGCGCTCCAATTAAGAAACTATGCAAAAAAAGCCGTCAATCAGGGCTGATGATGAGGGTTTCGTGACAGTGCAAAGGAGGAAGCGCCCATCGCGAACCAACAAGAACCGTTACGGCAAAGCTCCTACGGATCCCGAAGTGAGCTTGCGTGCCGCGAAACCGAACACACCGTGTTCATCTTCCGTCTACACACAACACCACCACTAAGGCGGAGGACATCGAGAAGTATATGCGCCAGAAGACGAGGTACACGACAAGGGTGCAGTTACAAGAGTCACGCCGCAACGTCAACTTCAAGTTAATTTATTGACTTCAAGGCGTTTGTAGTGCGACTACCAAATTGTTATCTGTCCGTCGTCATGGAAGAAGACTTGTCCGCAGGACGTGGCGTTCAGTCGCTTCCGCAGACAAGTATCACAAGTCAGCGCAAGGATAAGCTAGTGAAGTGAAGTTTTAAGCTATAATATTATTATAAGGTTTGTTTTATACTTTTTAAATGTATTTATGTTCGATTGTAACATGTCTATGGGCCATTGTAGGCTGAAATAAGTGGTTTATTATTTTAATGTAAACAAATATTTCACACCTCAAAATGCTAGTGAGCTATGTAAAGTCCCAAGTCTATTTACAATAGCTACTGTTGAATTACTGACTCATGGTCATGATCACTAATTAATAATAAAATTAATTAAATTACATTTATTTATTATGTTTCAATTGTTTAATTATGGTGGGGCTCCGGGCTGACCTGGTGTCTCCACCATTATATATTTAAAATGTTTTATTTCATAACAAAACCTAACTGACTGTTTAGCCACAAAAGAAATGAATGAAAGGCAATTGCATGCAGCTGAGATGAGCATGCTAAGCAAGATGTGTGGTTACACCAGTGGATAGAATAAGAAATGAGTATATAATAGGAAATCTCAAAGTGACACCGGTGACTGTAAACTTGTGTGGAAATAAGTTATCATGGTATGAGCATTTATGACGTGGAGGAATGAGGAAAATGTTTGGTGTTGAGTATGAATGTGGATGGCTATACGAGTCGAGGAAGACCAAAAAAACGATGGATGGACTGCGTGAAAGATGATAAATGTATAGAAAGGGAGACTACCTAGATGACGACTAATAGAGAAGTATGGAAGATGAAGGAAAATTATCAACACTTGCGTCCAATTAAAGGATATTAATTTAGTTTAGAAGTAGCATCCACTTCCGATCTCGATTCCAAGTCATAAAAAGGAATTCTCATAAGTAATTAAAAATTTTTCTTGATCAGTGGCCTGTGTACTATGCTAAAACATTTATTTATTGTTAATTAAAACGGAACAACACCAATAACATTAAAACATAGAAACAATTTTTATGTTGACAGATATAGTTATGTTGCATATAATTTAATTTAAAACTAACATGGAACAGTGGACTCTCTTGCATACTTTCCCTCACATACATAATTTTACTCCATTCATCCACAAAAAGATCCCTATTAGGATGTGTTGTCAGAATGGCATTTAGCATCTATAAAGTACGACAGACTGGACATTCAGTTCTGGCAACAGTTTTGGATAGCAGTTGCGCAAACAGATTGTACCCATGGCTCTGACGGTGTCCGATGTATTTGTCGGGCACAAATAATCGGCAGTAAAGGTCATGATTGAGCCATGCAACTCTAGGCACTCGATACATCTCCGAAAGGTCTTACGTAAACACATCTTGACAACCGGGGTCTTAGTATTTTAATGCAACTTGCACATGACATGAACATTCGAAGAAGCCTTAATCATAATATAAAGTGCGCTTTCAGTTTTAAAAGCATTATGCTACACAATTTTGACTGAAAATATTACATTTTAAATAATCTGAATTAACGTTTTGTATACATTGTCATAGTGTCATTCATACTCTTACATCAAATATTGATTGACAGTGACAGTGACAATGACAGTATCTTGTGTCAATTTTCACAAGTTACCTATTTTTTTTTGGGGCGTGTTCACTTTAACGTAGTTAGTCGTAAGCAGAACAAGCCTTTCTGTGAACGTGAAAGTTCACAGAAAGGCTTGTTCTGCTTACGACTAAATTCACAATAAAATAAAACACGATTTTTCTCAAAATTGGCGATGTTTAAAAATGTACGATATACCCAGAACCACTAGTTTTTGGGTTGTTTATACAAATATATTTAACCTATCCTCATCGGAATTATTGAGTAATAAAAAACCAACGTCCATAGAAAAAGCGGACAACTCCTTTCAAAAGTAGGAAATAAAAGTTTAATTTAAATTTTAAAAACCCCTGACACAAACAAAATCCTTTTAAAAATAATATACTGGGTGTAATTTTAATCACCGTTATACTCTTAAGGGGTCATTGTACTCATCATTATAAACAACTTTTACTGTGGAACCAAACCTGAAATCGCGAAAAAAAATCACCTGTTCAGTACATTTTGACGAATTATGCGAACATAAATGTACTGAAGAGCTGATTTTTTTTCGCGATTTCAGGTTTGGTCCCATAGTAAAAGTTGTTCATAATGATGAGTACAATGACCCCTTAAGAGGATAACGGTGATTAAAATTACACCCAGTATAAATAAAAAAACCGGACAAGTGCGCGTCGGACCACGTACAAGGAAGGGTTCCGTAGTTGAAAAGAATTTATTCCAAAAGCAAACTTAGCATTTTAATCCCAAAAAATATTTTGCTAGGTGATAAAATTAGAAATTATTTTTTTTTGAACTTTTTCCTTTGCTTGTGCTGTGAGATCTTGCTTATTGCCAAATCTCATTATTCTTGATCAACGGGATGTACCCTATACCTAGGTTTTGATTTACAAGAAATTATTAAAATTTGTCGCATAATTGGCCGTATTTTTTTTGCGTTTACTTAGAAGCTTAATTTTTATAGAACTCCAAAGTACTACGACTTACGTATTTGTACGTGGTCCGACACGCACTGACTTTTTACCTAATCCAAAACATATTATGGCAAAACTCCCAATGAGTTTAACTTACCAAACTAATTATTTCTGTAAACCAAACAGAATATTCGTGAAGGAAACCTTCTGAAAAGTTTTCCGCTGAAAAGCTTCCATTCGGACGGGATTCGTTGCGCGAGACTAAAGGAATCGAATTGATCCTAGTAATTGATTTAGTTAGCTATGTCCTTCTCGATATTCTATCGTAGAGGTCTCTGTCCGATATGTTTGCTTTCGAAATCTAATTTATTTTATACTTGGTTTTTCTTTTTAGATGAGGATTTGTATTATATAATTATGTATTAGGTATATGTTATGCTTTTATCATGTTATCAGTATCCAAGATAATTAAGATTGATTAACTATTATTAACACAAATGGGATATTTACCCGGGGGGGTTAGTGACCATGACAGTTTAAAAACTTATGTTGATATTAACACATTAGCTGCTAGACAATAGACACAATAGAAAATTAATTGTTTGAGGTCATCGGTGACCGGCGTGGCAGTTAACCTGTTAACTTCTTGTTATGTAGTTTCTCATTATTTACAACAGCTTACTCTCTCAGTATTCTACGTAACCTACAGTAAAGTCTGTAAAATCTGCGAAATTAAAAATACTAAGTACCTCTTTCAGCTGTAAAAAATAAATGTTACAAAACTTTAGTTATGATGACTCGGGACAACTAATGTAAATACCCTGACCTGACACTGAATCGAACGACGCACAATGGGAACAAATACGCACACATACACACTCACATCAGCATACACACATCACACTTACACACACAAAACACATACAAATCACCTCTTTTGTATCCACTCTGTAATCCGTACCCCGAGTTCCAAGGTACAGACTAACTGTCTAGTTTGGGTCTCACTGGCAAATAATATTTTGTTTAGTTACATGATCGAGTAGCTGAAAATATTACCTTTAGCTAGGTAAAGGTAATATTTTTAACTGGTTGTTAACATGTAAACCTGTTTACTGCACCTATTACCTGGAAAATAAACTATTTTCTATTTCCATTTCTATTAAGATTTATTGTGAGAAATTAAGAGTAAGAGGAGCTCGTGGCTAAGTATTATCAGCCGCACATCTATCAGGTTAAGCTACGCTTGCCGGTCTTGGTCAGTGCATGGGACCATATCTTTACATACCGAGACTCCTCCGTGCCTTGGAAAGCAAGTTAAGGCCGTTGGTCCCGGCTGTCATTTGTGAATCTTTGACAGTCGTTACGAATCATCAGAAGCCCGAAAGTCTGACAACCAGTCCTAACAAGGGGTATCGTATTATCCAGTTACTGGGTTGATAGAGGTCAGATAGGCAGTCGCTGCATGTAAAATACTGGTATTCGGCTGCATCCGGTTAGACTGGAAGCCGACCCCAACGTAGTTGGGAAAAGGCTAGGCAGATTGATTGTGAGAAATTAAAAGTAGCATTATGAATCAAATATATGTCTTGATGCCTGTCAAACTTGGGGCAAGCAAGATTGAGTAGAACGACTTAGTAAGTCACAAATTTATTTAATACCTACCACATAAAAATATGAGGCGTTATCAGCATAGCTATCAGCTACCAAATTGATTTCTTACAAGACTAACTCATGTAAACCACGCGTGGCTCATACATTTTAATCGCGTCGACAACGCCTTAAACTTTCATCCAACATTAACGCTTAAAACCACTCTACTAACGCTGAATTTCCCGTACTAACACAACATTAAACGAAATAGTCCAAACACAGCTTTCATCGCAGTAAAATTTTATGCAAATACTGTGCAGAATTTATACTGTTGATATGCCCAATTACTCTCTTAGGTACTTTAAAGTACCGTGGAATCGTCGCTTTAAAAGGTTATTTCGTAAATGGCATTTTATCCGTCAAAATAAGTAAAAAAGTGCCGGCAGACGTGAGAACTCGGCAGTGTTTAGAGTGACTCGGGGCTAATTTCGTTGACTTCCCTTTGTATTCGTGTTTCCATTTTCTGCGTCGAGTATCTAACACTCGGCTTGTTTAAGGAAGATTCTTGTTTATTAACTTTGTCGAGTTTTATAATAAAAGCCTCCTTTTCTCTGTTGCCTATAAAATAATGTTTTTTTATTAAAAGCCCTTTTTTATTTTTGTCACTTCTTAAAACATTGAGATTTTGATAAATCTAAATATTTTTTTGCACCTGCTTTGATTTAACCAGCTACATAATAATACCAGCCTATTATTGTCCCACTTAAGAGAAGTATTCATACGTTTTGACCGTGATTTTTGCGTTAAATGGCCAACTTTGTCGTTCTTATTCTGAGAAACTGAAGAGACTTCTACAACTTTGATTTATTGAGTGGTGGAGAATAGTTATTAGTGTGGTTCATATCGGCCTCACATTTTGCAATTTTTTCTTATCTATATAAAATAAAGCCGAAATTCCGAAGCTAATTTGTCATAAAATGCGCGACGGCATTTTTTTGAGATCGTGGATTGAAGTATGAGCAAATGAAATGAAAAATATACAACAAGATTATGGTTATTACTTTTAAATAGTGGTTTAGTTCATAGCGGCCTAAGAATTTTGAAATATGTAAAGAATATCTATAAAAAAAACCCATTCATAAACATAAAACTACTACTAAAAACGCTCAGAATTAACTGTAAATTTCTCCTTAATAGATTAATATTATTACGTAAAACATTTATCAAAATAAACGTTACTTCATAAGAAATAAAAAAAATACAAACTCAAAATAAACGTAAATTACAACTGCCAAATTGTTATATAATGCGATGCGTCGCCGTGCTTCAATATACCTAATCGGTCAAAATGCAATTTTCAAACAACAACTCACTATTCACTCTCACTTTGCATCACTTTTGATCACTTGTTTTTTATTTGATACTTTGAATTTAGAATGCCAACCAAGAAACTCTCAGCGGATTCAGCAATGCTATTCTGTAATCATTTCACCGTGAAAACTTAGGTAAAGTGAGCGTGGAGTGAGCTGTCAGTGTCATTTCACCTATAGCTAGGGATAGACCAAGCACATTTTTACAGTCATAATCGAGATTTTAATAACATTTTTATGCTATTCTAGTGATCATTTTATATTATTTCAAAGCTAGTATTTAAGTGTCTAAACAATAGGTACCTACTATTTAGGAGGTTTTCAAAATTGCAATACAGAAATTTAGTTTTGTCTAAATTTTTATTTGTCTATTTTATTTTAAAACCCCTAAATAGTTAGACACCCTCTAGCTTACAAATAATATAAAAAAATTATGTTATAAAATTAGCATAAAAAATATAAATAAAATCTCGATTATGATTGTAAATGCAATTTGGTCAATCCCTAGCATCCTTGGGATGACACTGACAGCTCACTCCACGCAAGTTTTCACGGTGAGATTTTTACAGAATCGACCAGCAGATTCGAAGTTTAGAATGAGGTCTTACAGAATCACATGGCAGGGCAAAGGCTTCTCATACAGAGAAGGTGCGAGCATTGCTCAGCACGCTAATGCATAATATAAATTGATGTAACATCGCGAAACTTTGCGGTGAACCACTTTGCGACCTTATTACACTTACGCAATAAGATTCACCGGAAATTTTCGCGATGGTCACAAACATGCTTTTCTACCAAATACTGATACCTACTGCAAGAAAAACACCGGTAGCAATCCTTCTTCTCTGTTTGGCTTGCACAGAGTATTGCAGCCCGATACTGAGTATGGATGGATATTGGATTGTTATTGATACAGGAAGCACACAATTTCTGAAGTCATCAAGAAAAGGTGAAGACATTACGTAGTATACTGTCAGTCCTTGACTAACTTTTTTAATGTTCTGCATGCGATGGCTATACGCTTATTGACATAAACTAAATCAAAGTTATCATCAGTAGATTCAGAAAAACGTTGAGAAAGTAAAAATGAAGTAGGAGACAAATTAGAATTTCACGATATGCAGAGTACTGATGTACTTTGGTTCTTCTTCGGTTTCTGAGGTTTTTAAACGGAGTTAATCCTTTCGATAGTAGGTAATTATTGGTTCGATATACTTATCATGTGCCTAAACACTTCGTTAGCTTGAATTACTATCGAGGTTTTATCTGAGGATCTCAAAAACTGGGCATAAGGAAGGAATTCGCTTAAATAGGTAGGTAATTTTCCTTCTGGCCTACAATGTTGAATTTGCAAAATGTTGAATTCGCAAAATGTTGAATTCGCAAAATGTTGAATCCCAAAATGTTGAATTCGTAAAAAGTTGAATTTTCTGGACCCACAATGTTGAATTTGCAAAATGTTGAATCCCAAAATGTTGAGTCCTCTAGATGCTAGAGGCGCCGGGACCAGTCGCGGTGTAGATATTTGGGAGAGGCCTATGTCCAGCAGTGGACGTCTTTTGGCGAATGTTATAATGAGACTCACTTCTACTTCACGGGAAAATATCTGTCACTGCGGTGATACCCACATAGAGGAACCTACCACCAGGTAAAATTAGTATACAGACTTACATACTTATTTACGTACCTACACAGGTGCGTTAATTTTGCAAATTCAAAATTGTCGTCCAGAAAGGATTTTGTCATCTAGAAACCACACCGGAATGACGGCCTCGATCATCTTACTTTTTTTTTTGAACAATCCATTTTCGCAATCTGACCTTGCATATATAGGCCACAAGTTCTCAATAGGATTCAAGTCCAGTGAGTTTCCAAGCCAATCTAGAAGAGTATAGTTTTTGTCCTTGAAATATTTCATCATCTTCTTGGAAACATGACAAGGTGCTAAATCTTGCTGGAAGATTGGTTGGCCAACTGCATGAACTTTTTTCAGTTGTCTGGACGTGGCTAACATGTCTTTATATTTTTCACTGTTCATCATTCCTTCGATGGGTATTAGTTTCCCTGCCCCCATGTATGAAAAACGGCCCCAAAACATCTTTTTCACTAATTGTACTGTCTGGACCAAGTGAGCTCCAGTTCACTTTTCATCGTTACCTTTTTGCACGAATTTTGATCGGTATCTCTGCACCAAAAATGTGTCACATATGAGAACAAGACATGTAGCCAGTGTTCTTCCGTCCAATAAGCATATTTGTGTTGCCCAAATCTGTCTTTTTCTCATCATAACCTCCGTCAGAAGCTGTTACTTTTGAGGTCTCACAGCTTTTCTTTCCTTCTCCTACCAATACGTGTCTGCGAATCGTAGAATCGTGAACTATCACTCCTACCTGATTTTGTATGCTCATGCAGTGTTATTATTTTTCTCTTTTTCTTGGCGTTAATGTCCAAGATGCCACAACACTAAAAACTAACTAAAACGCGCTTTTTCTCCCAGAAATACAAAAAAAAGATTTATTATTCGATAACGATATTCGTTGTTATTGAAAAAACTTGAAAATAATATATTGCAGCCTATGTAATTTTTGAGAAAAGTTATATTAAGACTTGATTAGGATTTTATTGTAATTTTTTACGACTTTTTACATTTTCCTTTTTTTAGTTAATGATTACAAGTGGAGTTTTTTTTTAGTTTAGGATTGGGTACAAGTAGTTATCTAAAGCGTTTTTGTTTTTAATTTAGTACCTACGTTAGTAAATAAAAATACACCTTCTGGATATCATAGAATAATCTCGATAAAATAGATTTAACAAAATCAACATTTTGGGATTCAACATTTTGCAAATTCAACATTGTGATCCGGATGGGAAATTCAACTTTTTACAAATTCAACATTTTGGGATTCAACATTATGCGAATTCAACATTTTGCGAATTCAACTTTTTGCAAATTCAACATTGTAGGCCAGAAGGTAACTACTTATTGAGTTTAAACTCCGTTTAAGAATTCTTCATAAACCGGGCATTAGAAAGGTAAGTACTTTTCAGTCGACGAGACTGTTGGGTAAATACACCAAAATCATCCTGCGAAACGTTTTTAAGGTCCAAATGAATCTCTCGACTCAGTCACAACCCACATACCTCTACCATACAAGCACTAAAAACCCAAACACAATACCTACAAAACCCATAGATCACAAGCTTTACGGTCCACAGTGGACCGATGGGGTTCATTCGTAATAATTCATAAATAGTAATGGTCAGCCGATTAGCGCTGCGGTGAGCCTTTTATGGGGCTTGCAGTGGCACGGGACATTAATTCCTGGGCACATTGGAGTGACGTATGCGTCTAGCCACTTCGATCCTTCAGTAACGCGATACGATCGTATCATCGTCACGTAGGCTTATTTTAGCTTTGTAATCACTTTCCTGTGCCTATACCTATGTAGGTATGTGTAATGCTTCAGTTATAGGAACGATCACGACGAATAGGCCATAGGTACCTCTGGCGTAGAGTGTTATAAACTCTCAGTAGGTATTTTCATGACCTCTGCCTACTTTATTTCATAAAAAAAACCGGCAAAGTGCGTGTCGGACCACGCACAATGAAGGGTTCCGTAGTTTAAAAAAAAATAGAAATCCCAAAATATTTCTTTATGTGATAAAATTACAAATGAACAATTTTCGGACTTTTTTCTTTATTTATGCTATAAGCCCTTGCTTCTTGCCAAATTTTATGGTTCTAGGACAACGGGAAGTACCCTAAGGTTTTGATTTACTTGCGAGTATAAAAAATGTCGCATAAATGGCCGTATTTTTTATTGCGTTGACTTAGAATCTTGATCTTTTGAGAACTTCAAGGGACTATAGACCTACATATTTGATATTAATTTCAACTTGATACCTTCACGCGTTCCTGAGAAAAAGGCTATTGACAGACAGACAGACAGACAGACAGACAAATAAGTGATCCTATAAGGGTTCCATTTTTTCCTTTTGGGGTACGGTACCCTAAAAACAGTAAACTCAGATTCACTAGTCAAAATAGATTTCGTATCTGGCGTAAAGCAAAAATTGTTAGGTAGGTACAGTACCTACAACACAACTTAGATCTAGAATATATTTGAAAATAATGCATTCATTCAATTTAAATTTTACGAATGTATTTGGTTAAATGACTTTACAACACGATAAAATATAAGAAAACAGTTTTTCTCAAGTCACAGTAACAACACTAACGGTGGTCGTTGGCCTCCCAAAAGAAAACCGGTCAAGAGCGAGTCGGACTCGCGCACCGAGGGTTCCGTTCCGATTTCTTAAAAAGTATGCTATTTAGAGACATCGTTTTATTTTTCCTGTAATCTTTACATAAACTTCTATCACATAGAATAATTTCAGATTTTTCCCTTTGCAAACTTCGGAGATAAGGGTGGGGGAACGGTATTTTTTTTTACATTTTTCATCAAAAGTCGAAAACTATGCGGCCTAAAACAAAAAATGTTTAAGAATGTGCAAACAGCGCTCTTTCATATAATATCCCAAATGCCCTAGTAGCACCACTTTGAATTTTTAAGATCCCCTTTCAGCAGCTGTTACAAAAAATACATAAATATTTTTATTTCTTTATTATTTGCAAAATAGTTGGGTAAACGTCATCTAAAACTATTCCAAATTTCAAGTTGATATAGCATTAGTAGTTCTTGAGATATCCAGCTGTGACAGACAGACAAACAGACAGACAGACAGACTGAGTCACACCATAAGAGTTCCTTTTTTACAATTTTGGTACGGAACCCTAAAAACATCAAATCTTTCTGCGGAGTTTAGCTAGCTAATTTAAAATAACCCTGTATAAAACTATAAAATCCAAAATAATTAAAGAATCACATTCCTTACTTGTAACTTACACTCGGCATAATGTAAAGGGGAAACAACGTTTACTTAATTAATTAACAAAACGCAAAAAAGAAATACAAGACGCGAACACGGGATGAACATAAAAAATCGTCCTTCATTACCGTTACATACGGTTTCTTTTAGGAGTCACTCGAAGGCACTCTCAATTTTCTAGTCTAAAAAGCAACAAGAGTCTTATAAAGGTACATCCTTGCTGCAAAATTTAGGCTATTGCAACCTCTATTCCTAACAGCAGAGGTTTGTAATTCCCGTAACATTTCTGGTGGAGTTGAGGTGTTTTGTCAATGAGAAGCGTACTCGAGACAGTAGGCCCTCAGTCTGAGTTGCGGTCTAGGAATTAATGTGGCGTGTCTAAAACGTAGCACGCACCTCCACCGTGCATGTTTTTCCCTTTGTCTGATAGAAAACAATGTCTGCGGCTGTGAAGAGACGGGACTTGCTTTGTGGGTGATGTTGCAAATAGCTCATGATATGGTTTTAGGACTAAAAGGCGAGGGTATGTCTTGTCTTCACGTGCTGTGACGTTTTCGGTTTGAAGTAGTCATTGTTGGGCTTCTTTTGTCATTATTCACCAAAGATATTGAACCTCTAGACGTTGCCATGATTATAGTGTGAAGTTTGGAAGTGAGACACATATATGTATACGAAATTAATAGGAAAATTGAGACAAAGCATCGTATCTTCTGTCTCTTACGGCGTGCCGTACTTTTGCTTGGCGAACTTTTGAATGTTAGCCAAACAAAGTGCTTTCACTGTTACAAAATTTATCTTGCGTCGATTAATTTTAACTTTTTGGACAGTTTTTGCATTGTGCGTATGTACTGATATGGGTTTAAGTCAAAAGTATGGAAGATTTCTTACATTAAACTTCATTTATCATACCACATAACCTACAAAAAGTATTATATTGCTGTCTCATGACCGGTCACACGGTGGCTCGATCTAGATGTCGTATATTATCTAAGTTATAGGTACACCTATACTCGTATCCGAATCGTAGCTACGTAGAATGACGTACAAAATCTTTACCAACACAGGTAGGAGATTCACTCAAATTCAGGATTCTTCAAGATTAAAAACTAGTTTAGTACGATATCATATTGATAGGAAGATGATGTGCCTTAAACCTTCCCCTGTCCTATGAACCACATAGTTCTTGGTGATTGTTTCTCGCGAGCAGCGAAAATTTTAATCATTTGTTAGACAATTTATGTAGTTTGTTCTTAGGAATGCCAAGTCTTAGACGTAGATACAAAAACTCAAATAATTTATTTCTATTTAAACATTTATAGGCGCTTTTGTATTGTCAAAGGAGTCGGTCAGTCAGAAAGATGACGCTAGTTGCTCATTCCAAGGCGTAGTAGGTTCCTGTGAAGACCAACACAATTCAATTCTGTGACACAATTCGCATAAATACATACTTAGATAAATTCTCGCCTTCCTCCCATGGGGGTAGGCCGAAACGCTACCTGCTACGATCTAATCCACATACGGACACGAGATGTACGACATAATTACCTTATCTACCAGCAAATAATCACGAAAGCCTTAATGGAAGTATTTACTAAGAATTATCAATGACATAATGACATTCAATATGTCATAGAAACATCATGAATAATGGAAAATAATGGTAAAATTGTGCCGTGAGCAGTCAATCGTGAAATCGCATTCACACTTGAACCATTAATCGAACGTATCTCCGATGGGTTTCGGCGAAATCCAACATTTTATACACAATTGTTACCATTAGGCCTTTCGTCGTCTTTTATTACAATTATTTTTATTTTGGAATATTATATTTTTTTTTCTGAGTTTCACGTTTTTGAATCGATCTTCGCATTCAATTGTTTCTGTTTTTTGTAGATCTGTATCTATATCTATATCATCTAAGGTATACTTGTTAAAAATTATAGTCACTTTTCGTGTCTGTCTGTGTGAGCGCGTTGTTCTTGTAAACTCCGTAACGGATTTTGATGTGGTGTTCACCATCGTTTAGAGAATTTGTGTGTGTACCGTTTAGATTAGACAACCATTAATTTTACCTTTTTATGACCTACCATCACCACCGTCATCCCTAACCTTTATGTTTTTTGTTTCCACTCACATAAACACAAATAATGCACCTACCATGTTATCTCTTACTGGTAGAGAACTGGTAGAGAATGCTTAAAGTATGAAGTCCATCTTTGTACCATTGTAGTGCACAAAGTTTAATCAATAAATGAAAACCAATTATGATTACGAAATGAACCGACTCAATTGATGCATCGACTTTTTTACAATCTGCTAATTGGTTATTCTTATCTTTAACGTTTAGGGCTCTTATCTGAAGAATAAATTTGACAGTTTCACATATTTTCTACTTATTACAAAATAAAGCTGTAAAATTGAAATATTTATTCTTCAGATAAGAGTGCTATTGAAAAATTAGCGCTTGGTAATAAAACAAAAAACTACTTCACATACATTTATTTATCGATCAATAACCTCCTTCAAATGTTTCAGAGCTTCATCCAACGCCACATAAACTTCTTGTGTATTCGGTCTCGCCTCCAGTGATGCTGTCGGACTCCTAATCAGGGACTTGTGGAGAATGCTCTGTGTTAATGGGCAGAATACATCCGGGTTCATTGATTCCGACTTGGATTTTCCAGTGAGATAACTCATTAGGACCCCAATGAGGAGAACTGAGACGGCTCCAGCGAAAGGGCAGTATGTGAAGGAAATCCGGAAGAGAGATTGTAACGGCTTTGTTGGGAACTGATTACTGAAAAGAAAAAAATATTTAAATTCTAGTCAAAGATTAACTGCGTTAAAGTTAGTTTGAAATTGCCGCCTTCAGCACTGTTAACATTTTCATAATCATAATCACAGAACAGATATATCTGTTCTGTGTTCATAGGTAGGTATACAATTAGCTCTTACATATAAAATATTACGCTATGTTTTGTCTTAAGATATACAATTATAGTAACATGCAAAGTAAATCTGCTAAAAAAATGTCTTATAAAAAGAAACATAGGTACTTATAGTACCTATGTTTCTTTTTATAAGACATTTTTTTAGCAGATTTACTTTATTACACATTTTTTTAGCAGATTTACTTTACTGATATTCATTAAAAATTACAATGACTTTTTTTTTCAGCATTAATAATTATAACTCTTTATCGTTTAAAAACTCGTCTATTGTATAGTGGCATTTGTCATTTTCAAAAATGTCAATAATAAAAAGAAACATTCTATTAGTCACAAAAAAATATTTTTGTTGTTGTATCTGTGTCCATCAGCGAGTACAATAGTTGTTATATGTGAGAGCAGTGGTGGCCCAGTGGTAAGGGCCCTGACATACGAGTTGTAGGTCGTGAGTTCGAACCCAGGCAGGCGCTTTACTTTGTGTAAATATTATCATCACCACTGCTCTCAAAAAGGTGAAGGAAAACATCGTGAGGAAACCGGCATGTTCTAGAACCAACCCGCACTGGGGCCGCGTGGTGGATTACCGTCCACTCCCTCTCGAAGAAGACCATGTCCCAGCAGTGGGAACGTTAAAGGCTGTATCTCCGCCAATTGTCAATCCGCCATTGCTCGCTTGCATCATTGTTTTAAATAAAACATATTCGTATTTTACCAAGTTCGTATATTTATTTAGGGTGACACAGTGCTTAAATAGTTTTTTAGGGTTCCGTACCTCAAAAGGAAAAAACGGAACCCTTATAGGATCACTCGTGTGTCTGTCTGTCTGTCCGTCTGTCACAGCCAATTTGCTCCGAATCTAATGGACCGATTAAGTTCAAATATGGTACACATATTGATTTCTGTGACCCAAACACGTACAGCTAAAGTAAATATATGAATTTTGAATATGAGAGTCACTTTTAGGGGGAAAATAAGAAAATTTAAAAATAAAGTTTTGTAAACTGTACCGAGTGACATATCAAATGAGAGGGCTTACTATGAGGGTCTCAAATATATTTTTTTTATAATTTTAAAATTTATTGTTTAAAGTTATTTAAGAAAATAGACGAAAATTGACCATTCCCCCCCCTTATCTCCGAAACTACTGAGCCTAAAATTTTGAAAAAAATATAGAAATTAGTTCTATACTTGTAGATTACAGGAAAACCTATAAGAAGTCTATGGTCTTAAAATAACATGGTAAATCTATATATATAAAAAAATCAAAGTCCTGACTGAGTCACTGACTAATATACCAACGCACAGCCCACACCAATGGACCTAGAGACTTGAAATTTTGCAAATAGATACCTTATATAGTGTAAACATCCAATGAGGAAGGATTTTTTGAAATTCCGTCCCTAAGGTGGTAAAACAGGGGATGAAAGTTTGTATGAAAAATCCTATCCCTTGAGTTAATAGACTTGAAACTTAGCACGAATATTCATCTAAGTAAATTATAAAGTTTATCATTTTTAGTTTTCCTAAACTACCCCCTAAGGAGGGATTGGGGTTGTCAAAGTTTGTATGGAGGAACTTTAACACGCGGTCCGATTAACTCAAAACTCAGTTTTTATACTTGAGACCAAAAAATAAGACCAACGTGTATTAGGGTTTTCCAAAAATTTACCCCTAAGGCGTGAAAAGTTAATTTTATAGCGGAGGATTTTATTGGGGGCTTGATTAACTCTAAAATTGGTGTAAATAATGTTTGAGTCATTTTATGGAAACATACCAGACGATTTTTGAAATTCTTTAGGTATCTGTATTCGTGAAAACTGAGATACAGTTTATATGAAAAATCTTATTAATTTGGTTAATGAACTTGAAACTTAGCACAAATACTTGCATAAGTAAGTAATAATGTTTGTCATTATTAGTTTTTCAAAACTACGCCTCAAATGAGGTTTAGGGATGTTAAAGTTTGTATAGAAGAATTTTAAAGCGCAGTCCGATTAAAAAAATGGTACTTTGAGTCAAGTTAGGAAACTTGCCAAACGAATTTTCACCGATTTTGACGGCATACAGCTGATGTTTTAAGGAGTGACTTAGGCTATTTTTATTTTAGAAAAATAAATAGGGTTCCGCGCAAGAAAATTAAAATCCATGAAATCAGACAACCACGTACAGCCCAGTACAAACTCACTAAGCCTCCGCTGTCTATTACGGCTATAACAACAAATAATAAAAATAAAGCAAAGTTAAAAATTTAAGGGGTCGGTCCCCATACAATGATGTGTTCTTGTTTTATGAAATAAATATTTTTATTATTTATTATTATTTATTATTACAGTAAACTTTACATTTTGAAAAAAAAATAAAAATTTTAATCTAGCATGTGGGGTGTCATGTCATTATTTCATCACCGCTGCTCTCAAAACGGTGAAGGAAAACATCGTGAGGAAACCGGCATGTCCTAGAACCAAAAATTCGAAGACATGTGACATCTACCAACCCGCACTGGGCCCGCGTGTTAGATTACGGCCAACTCCCTCTCACCGAGAGGAGGCTTGTGTCCCAGCAGTGGGAACATTATAGGCTGATTATATGTTTGTGGGGTGTCATCGTCTAGAACTCATTGAGTCTACTCAATGAGTGGTTGTACTCTAGTACAAACATATTTTTTTTATCTTTTAAAATTAAGAAATAGGGGGCCGTAAAAGTTGTAAATTTTAGACCATTTTTGTACGAGCTCTAGCGCAACAATTCAACAAATTAGGAATTTGAATCATCTGTATACCATGTCAGTACCATGAATACCTACTGTGTTTAATCAACAATACTGAAAACGGCGATTCATAAGGTATTTTGTTTAAACATGGGTGATTTTCTGCAACTGCAAAAAATAACCTTGTAATTCACAGTATCATTATGAAATAAGTAAAAGTTATCTTTGCGATTGTTAAACATATAATATGGTACGGAACCCTTCGTGCGCGAGTCCGACTCGCACTTGACCGGTTTTTTTTTTAATTCTCATAAAACAAAAGACTGAGATGACTTTTCATAATTTTAAAAAGTTTTGGAGTTTGCATTATTTGTTATTTTGCAACAGCCGTAAATAGCCCTGACTCACCTGATCAATAGGGTTTTATGTATCACATATTATAAATTACTTTCAGATAATTATTACGAACAAAGTATTTTTTAATTATATCATTATTTAAAATAACTGTAAGTACCTATGTATTTTCTATACACTGATGCAATGAAATGGTCGGGCTTCATCGATATAAAGGCTCTTACAGACAGAGGCGATATCGCGGTCGCGACGCGATATTTCGATATTATATCCGTAGAAAAATATCGCGTCGCGACGCGATATCGCCTCTGTCTGTAAGAGCCTTAATGTAATTCAAAACGATGAGTAAATTGCAAACTAATACCTACTTATTAATAATTGTAGTTGATTTTATTGGAAATGTCTGCATACCACGAAATGTTGAATGATAATTACGAACGTATTGCACAATATCATTATACCTACTTATACTACTATAGCTGCTAACTATTGATAAATTAATAAGTCTGGTGATATGGAACATTTTGAAATTTCCTATCTACATTTTTAGTCAGATGATGTAGAATTTTTGGCGTTAATGCTATAATTTTGAACCTGGTTAGTGTTGATTTTTTTTGATACAAAAATTCTACCTCATCTGAATAAAAATGTAAGCATAGGAAATTTCAACATTTTCCATATCTCCAGACTTATTATTTTGTTCTCAATGGTGTCTTGTCGTAGTTGAATGTATTGACAAATGAATTTTTCTGAAAATCAATCCATACCTACCTAAGTTTTGTTTTATCCATCGAATGAAGTAAGTATTGTAAGGTACAATTTCATCCTGTTATATTATAGTAGTTTTTGTATATTATATAATTCATTTTGTTATATATATATTGTTTACATTTTAAATATTTTTATAAAAAAACATTTTTAAAAAATCTGTAAGTAGGTCATGTACTTTTTATTAGCACTATTATTCAAATACATACGTAAATTATTACGAATTTATGAAACTATTGGCCTGTTTTCCTACTTCCGGATAAGTTCTGGCTTACTTATCCAGAAGATCCTTTTTAGAACTTCTGTTCCATTTAATTTATGTGGAGGTAAGTTCATATACGGAGACTAAAAAAAGTTAAGTACTTATCTAGTTTACAATTTAAAACTTTATGGAATCCAACTCATAGAATATGCCAAGACAGAGGCGGTTTAAAAAAAAGGACTTCTACTAAGAAAAGTCATAAAAGAACAGGGAATCGAGTAATAGTAATATGGGTAAAGTTTTAATAAGGGGGAATAAAAGTGAGTCAGCTCGCATCCAACTTACGGGCGAAGATTAAAACTTCTGCTTAGGTACGGTCAGCACACAATTGAACTGTGAAAACCGGCCATACTGCCACGAAATAAAAAGCTCTGTCAATGACAAATTAAACATTGTACGTGTGGTTGACTGTACCTCAAACCGAGTGTGAAGTCGGTTGTAATAAAACCGTTCTTATGTCATAAAGTCGCTGATATGGTTTTTATTTTACTGCCTAATTGGGACTGTAACTTTCTTAATGATCTGCTTCCCTCCCTAGTAGGTATTGACTCAAACTATAATCTTATGCTGTGGTAGGATTATTGGCTTGTCAGTAAGAATGCGTCATTTTTTTTTGGGAATAGTTTTTCGTATGTTAACCTGGAAGTTCTCAGCTGCACAACCGGACTTTCTTGTGGGTGCCACAATTAATTAAAGCCACCAGTTAGGCCATAAAACTTATGAACTAAGCGGCTAGTATCTAGTCACTAGATGCTAAGGCCACCCACTGTGGGGTACGGACCTCGGCTTAGGGCGTGGCTGGGGGAGTATAGCAAAGGACAGGCTGGAACGGATTAAACCAGGATGCGCCAGAAATTTTTATTTATTTAATGGTTTATCTACAATAGTTACACTGTTTAACATGAAACACATCCCAAGTGCACAATATTATGCGATAGACAGAGCATGCACAAAAAAAGTTCCTACTAACTGAAATTTTCTGTACCTACCAATAATCAAATGAAAATTCTTTGACAGTAATACAGATAATTGTATAAAATTACTGTAACACTGCAAAATGACTGAGGGTGATAATTTACTTATTAAATAATTTCCTTGATAATATATTTAAGTATCGACACTCGTGCAGGCAATTTTTTTAAATGGTAAAATGGGGAGATATCATATATACTCCCCATTACAAAAAAAAATAGAAAAAAATGCTTACGTTGCCTATGTTTCTTTAACTAGGGTACCTACCTGATTATAAGAGAAGATAATCCCAGGAGTTGTAAGTAGGAAGAGTGATTATGTTTGAAGGAGTTTGGAGACATCTAAATGAATAAAGAATGACGAAAGAATAACATTGTTTTGCAAGAAAACGGGTAGGTACAATAAGACAAACATACATTTCCGTCATATTCTACCAAGTATCTGGTGTGCAAAACTTAGGTAAATAAAGACTTAAAACTGGCGGAAACTAACAGTTAACTATTGGAGAAGGTGTTAATTTTATTATGAAGTGGGGGTGAGTGTGTGTGTGTGTGTGTGAGGGTATGTGTGTGAAGTGTTTTTTTATTAATTTAGTGAATTTGTTTTATCATTGTAAAACCCAGCTAATGCACTTTGATCATACGTATTGATAAGCCAAAGCGTAATTGATGCATAGTCAGCCTTCAGACTAATCCCTTAATGGTAAAGGGAATTGCTTATACCTACTCCATTACACAGATAAGACAATACAAGTCAATAATACAGGGTTTAAGTCCACAGAACAGTCTGTTCTATGGTAAGCACATTAGGGACATCGACGCGCAAACTGGATCTTTCAGTATAAACTGTACGCCCCTCCACAAAAATGTCTATACTTTACAAACATTTGAAAAGTGTATGCAATAAGCAGTGGAGGGTCGTGCAGTTTGCGACTGCAAAATCTCTACCATGAGTTTAGTAGAGAATAAAGGTACTGAATTCATTGTAAGTTGAAATTTTTCGTCGGTTACTAAAATCTTAAGTCCCTTACATCGTGTTTAAGTAGTAAGTTGACTATAAATAAGCCCATATTATTTAGTTTTTATTAAGCAGAAAAATATTGTGCTTTTTAATTAAAAAAAAATAAAAAAGTGTTATATTTCTCTAAGTTTTTTTAACAGTGTTGTTAATCACTCATTTTGAAAATTTTTGCTGTTTTTATTTGAGAACCCCTGAGGTGAAGGCCACAGAATGCCAGCTTTCTCGGTCTGCCTTTTAATCTGTGCTAAATAAAATATATTTCCTTTCTTATCTTGACCTAAGCCATGATCTGAAGACATGGCTATAAAATCTCATTTTTTCTAGTAAGGCTAAACGTTAGGTAGATACCTATACCCAAACATACTGTTAGTTACTACTTTAATTTTACCTTCTAATAATACTTACGCAGCATTAGGCGATACTGTGGATATGTTGGCCAGTACGTGGGTGTAATTAGCTTTCCCGCAGCCTGAAGTGGCTAGTGGTTTGCCCTGAAAGGTTAATGCTCCAGTGGCGAGAGCATTTTCAGCACCGATGAGCAACCAACCACATAGGATCAGACTTAATAAACAACCGCTTAGGGCTCCCTGAAAGAAAAAAAAAAGGAATGAAAGTATGATAAAGTTAAAGAGTACCTAGGTATTATTTCGATAGAGCGTAAAACCAAATAAAAGGTAGCGTACTACATTAACGCCATCTATTCTTATAAAATGAGAACTATTTGAAACAGAGCCCTCTGTGACAAGCATAACGTACTAATAAAATAATATTGTTGCGGACGAGAGAGAGTACAAATTTGTAAAGGCCGATGAAAGGTCGCAACTACAGTAGTTTTGTAAACAGTTAAGAGGAAGGTTGATAGATGGCACTGTTTCTTTTTGTGTTTTGATGGCTTTTATCAGTCGAACATTCTTAATTTTACTATTTTCGAAATACTTCGGGTCAGTTCACCAAGCGGAAGAATTCTCGCGGATATAAATAAAATATTTCGACTTACAGAACAGTTAGCCCTCGAGCACACAATCCCAAGGGTGAACAATCCAAGCAGTGTGCCAGCTGTAACACCAGTGACTCCTGAAGCAACGTGCTGAAGACGATCCAGTTCCTTCGCGAACCATACGACGGATCCACAGTATATGCCAACCAGCACGCAGAGACACTGGAATGATAACCATGAATAATTTAATAAGTAAAATTCTAAGGCCCGGCTGTTTCTGCAACGAAAATAAACACAAGGATTAGCTCACTAATTGTAAAGCGCGCATAACCTGCTGTGATTGATGGTTCATAAATTATAGACAGCCAATCACATCACTTGACTTGCGTTTAATTAGGACGCATCGATATTTTCGTTCATATTCATGGGTAGAACACCCTGTTAAAATATGGCTGGTGATAAAAAAATTGCCCTGGTCAAGTGCAGCAAATACAAAAATTATAATATAATGTTGAATATTGCACAGATCCTATCAAAAACAACATTTATTTGCCTCGAAGAGCGCTTCTCTAGCCTAGTCTAGTTTTTGCTACCCGATAAATTAGAGATGAAATAAGAAAAAAATACCAAAACCTACCTTCATAATCCGACAACACGCATTCTCATTGGTACTTTGAGGCATCCATGGCCTTATAAATTCTTCAAAAAGTACTCCAGCAATTGAATTTATCAATGATGCTATACAACTGTAACAAGTAACATCTAAACGGTAAACTAATATACACTTTAGACGTATAATAATAAGGATAGATTAAGAATAAACAATATTCATGTGTCTCACCCAGTTGTTGCACTGAAAATGGAGATGATGAAAATGCCACATATGCCCGGAAACATCAGAGATAAGTTGTTTAGAAAATGAGGGACGAGCTGTAACAGAAAAACGAAGGAGTCTAATTTCAAACTCAGAAAAAGGATTTTTCTGGAAATCGAGTTATGAGGCCTATTACATTTCGACCGTGATTTTTGCGTTAAATGGTCAACTTTGGCGTTCTTATTCTGAGAAACTGAAAGACTTTGACAACTGTGATGTATTCAGTGGTGGAGAATAGTTATTACTTAATTTTTTCTTATAATGGGCGACGGCAATTTTTCGAGTTCGTGGATTGAACTAAGCCTACATAAGCAAATGAAACAAAAAACAAAAACCTGAAGTTTCCTACAATAGTGCAATACCTACACAGTCAAAATATATGGAAAAGCAGATTTTTTTTCAATAACTGATGAAAAATTTCTATGTAGGAGGACTCAGAATGATGTACTGAATACGTGGTGTAACCGTTTTCGAATCAATGTCCCTTTCAACCCCTATAGCAGTCCACTGCTGGACTTAGACCTCTCCTATTACACGCCATTCAACTCAAAAGAATTTTAACACGTTAAACGCCATGGGGGACAACATATGGGCCACACTTGCTTTGTAAAAGGAGCCAGGTTAAAAATGCGCGATTGTTAATTTTTACATATAAGTTTTTATTGCTTCAGAGGCTAGAAAATGTGCCAAATCACATGAAGGAAATGGAATAAAAGTAATCTGTGCCTTTATTTTAGCAAAATACTACTGTCAATCAACAGTTGCCCCCCATGGCCCGCGCGGAAGTTAAACGCGTTGTTCGTTGGCGGGGGCCACAACACATTTTAATAGTAATTTTATGAAAAAATATGAAATAAGACATTATCATACACACTGTTTCCTTTGGAACTTTCATTAACACGTCTTGTCCCGACATTATTTGTCATATTTTTCTGTTTTATTTTTTACTAAAAACCAAATACAATCTATTTGTCTGCAGGGCCGTGGCGGTCACGTCAAATACATATATCTGTGCCCGACGGCCCCATAAGAGATGCTTAAAATCGCCTCTGACTCGCGGTCATATGTTGTCCCCCGCGGCCCCAACGGAACTATTGTATGTCGACCACAAGGTGTCCCCCATGTCCCAAACAGAAACACAGAAAAATTAAAGCGGCGTTCAACGTGTTAAGGTACATAAATTACCTGCTCATGTTTCTTTATCTGACCCGTCAGCAACGGGTCACATCCAGCAAACCATGCATATAGCGCCAAACCAAGGAAACAAGACAACAACTTCATAAGTATCACTCCAACACATGATATAGTTAGGCAGAGTCTAGCCTGACTTATTGTGGGCACAGCCAAAAGCTTCTGCAGTGTAGACTGGCTTAGAGCAATCTTCCATAGCCAGTTTGTGGATAGAGCTAGAGTCACAGCGAAGAATGATGTGTGGTGAGCTAGTTCTGGATCTGGGCTGAAAAAGAAGATGGATATGAATAAGTATTAAGCTTTGTAGGCAACTCTAAAAGTCGTCTTTATGGTCGTCGTATTGGTATCGTTTAAAACAACCTAACATATACTTAAAAGTATCAGCATCATAAGATTGCTTCTTTATATGAACGCTATAGTTTTTATCCAAGACGACTGTCTTTTGATTTTCTTCATTGGAAGGAAGCAAGCGATAAAATATTCAGGTTCACAATATATGTTTGAATTTACGACCTATATTTCTTTGGTCTATTTTTGATTCGTGTGTTTCATTCAAAAGCACAACAAACGCGTTACAAATAGGAGGAAATGTCCAACATGATTAAATTCCATAACTTTTCTTTCTCAACTCAAAGTTACAACTTTGTAAAAGTAACTATAAAACAGTTAACAAAATCCTATGGTATTTGAACCAATGAGCCCAAACAGATAATTTTCGTTTTTAGGGTTCCGTACCTCAAAAGGAAAAAACGGAACCCTTATAGGATCACTCGTGTGTCTGTCTGTCCGTCTGTCACAGCCAATTTGCTCCGAATCTTATGGACTGATTAAGTTCAAATTTGGTACACATATGGATTTCTGTGACCCAAACACGTACAGCTAAAGTAAATATATGAATTTTGAATATGAGAGTCACTTTTAGGGGGAAAATAAGAAAATTTAAACAAAAAGTTTTGTAAACTGTACCGTGTGACAAATCAAATGAAAGGGCTTACTATGAGGGTATCAATAGTATATTATGCTATTAGTGAATAAAGGACGGATTTAAAGCGAGGGCCATAGATGAATCACGAGCTAGTGAAGGATTCTAACGATTGAATCACGACCGTAGGGAGTGATTCATGATGATTGAATCACGAGCGTAGCGAGTGATTCAAGTGTTAGAATCCTGAGCGACGCGAGCGATTCATGGCCCTCGATATAAATCCGTTTTATTCAAGAGTTGCATACTATACTTTATACCATGACTAAGAGAAAAAGAAAGATTTAAGTGAAAATATACATATATAATGAAGAAAAAGTAAAGTTAAATTGGCTTTGATGTAAACCAGCCGTGATTTTTTGGGTAGCAAGCTTTCTACCTTTCCAGTATATCGGCCGCCCTCTCTTTCACAAACTCAGGTGTTAACACATCTTCATCACTAGAATGCATTTTTAATCGATTAGAACAACACAAAATTAAAGATTAAAGTAACACTAAACTTTGTGTTCGTACAACTTACAGTATTCAAAATAGCGCCAATTTACTAAGGACAGCAAAGAACACAAAACAGTTTTTATTCTAATGCTAAACTCCTTGTCGAAAATGTCGACCAATCAAATTGAATTCAGAACACATCAATATAGGTCGAATACACAGATTACACTTACACTAGATACGGCAAGCCACGACCAAGCGTGCCCTGCATGTTCGACTGTTCGTACTAAAAAAAGTCTGTTAGCTCAGTGACGCTTAGTGATTGAAACAATTCTGTTTACTTTGAGCACATCACTAAATGGCTGGGGAGAAGTTATCGTAGGTATAAAAAAGATGACACGTTCGGTTTTCATACAATCTAATAACGTGCCGCATCTAGCATAGGTTCTTTAAATCTGTGGTCGAATACATTGGTGTGTTCCATTTTCAAACATCAAAACAGTGAGTAAAAGTGCTTTTTATTCACTGTTTTCTATACTAATATTATAAAGAGGTAAAATTTGTATGTAAGTTTGTAAGTTTGTAAGTTTGTAAGTTTGTAAGTTTGTATGTAGGGGGTAATCTCCGGAACTAATGATCCAATTCTAAAAATTTTTTCACTGGTAGAAAGCTACATTATTCCTGAGTGCTATAGGCTATAAATTATATTTATATCATGCATATTAGCCGAGCTATCACAAGTTTTGTCTAACAAGTCGGAAAGAAATACCTCTTTAAACAGACTTTTTTGCATGCGCTGCCTAAACGGTTGTTTATAATTGAGAACAATGTATGGCAGTCTGGTCCGTCTTAAATAATTCTACAAAAAAGTCCGCGACACCATATTTCTATCTTTTATATTTTATCTTTTATACATCTTTTATTGTTTTAAAAAAGTATTTTTTAGACATACTTACGTTTGGATGATTATTTAAACAACAAAACATTAATCATTATCAAAATAGGATATTTTTTGATCACAAGGACATCATAGAGATAAGATTTGGCCTTTACAGTATGGCAATTGGTCATACAGTTTCGGAGATAATATAAAATTACTAAAACGCAAAATAACTTTAATTCATACCGGTTCCTCTTGAGCAAACATGTTTAGAGCGGACGTTTTATCAATTTACCCATAGATGGCGTTGTGCAAAATGTCGGTGGAATACAGCGGAAGAGTTTGTTTTTAGGGTTCCGTACCAAAATGGTAAAAAAGGAACCCTTATGGTGTGACTCAGTCTGTCTGTCTGTCTGTCACAGCTGGATATCTCAAGAACTACTAATGCTATCAACTTGAAATTTGGAACAGTTTTAGATAATATTTACCCAACTATTTTGCAAATAAGAAAGAAATGAAACGATATGTATTTTTTTTTTGCAACATGGGCTGAAAGGGGGTCTTAAAAATTCAAAGTTGAGCTACTAGGTCATGTGGGGTATCATATGAAAGAGCGCTGTTCGCGCATTGTCAAACATATATTATTTTTTTTAAGCCGCACAGTGTTCGACTTTTGATGAAAAATGTAAAAAAAATACCATTCCCCCCCCCCCCCCCCCCCCGTTATCTCCGAAGTTTGCAAAGAGAAAAATCTGAAATTATTCTATGTGATGCAAGTTTATGTAAAGATTACAGGAAAAATAAAACGATGTCTCTAAATAGCACACTTTTTCAGAAATTGGAACGGAACCCTCGGTGCGCGAGTCCGACTCGCTCTTGACCGGTTTTTTTTTGTTAGTTTGTTTGAACGCGCTATCTCTGGAACTACCCCAGTCGGATTTGAAAAAATCTTTTTGCATTTTATAACCCAGTTCTTGAGGAGGGCTATGGGCTATTTAACATCACGCTAGAGCCCTTAGGAGCCGAGCGCAAAGTAATAGCGCGGGCAGACGATGCGGAAGGATATAGGCTATTTAACATCACGCTAGGCCCCTTAGGAGCCGAGTGCGAAGTAATAGCGCGGGCAGGCGATGCGGAAGGATATAGGCTATTTAACATCACGCTAGGGCCCTTAGGAGCCGAGCGCGAAGTAATAGTGCGGGCAGGCGATGCGGAAGGATATAGGCTATTTAACATCACGCTAAGACCCTTAGGAGCCGAGCGTGAAGTAATAGCGTGGGCAGGCGATGCGGAAGGATATAGGCTATTTAACATCACGCTAGGGCCCTTAGGAGCCGAGCGCGAAGTAATAGCGCGGGCAGGCGATGGAGAAGGATATAGGCTATTTGACATCACGCTAGGGCCCTTAGGAGCCGAGCGCGAAGTAATAGCGCGGGCAGGCGATGCGGAAGGATATAGGCTATTTAACATCACGCTAAGACCCTTAGGAGCCGAGCGTGAAGTAATAGCGTGGGCAGGCGATGCGGAAGGATATAGGCTATTTAACATCACGCTAGGGCCCTTAGGAGCCGAGCGCGAAGTAATAGCGCGGGCAGGCGATGGAGAAGGATATAGGCTATTTGACATCACGCTAGGGCCCTTAGGAGCCGAGCGCGAAGTAATAGCGCAGGCAGGTGATGCGGAAGGATATAGTCTATTTAACATCACGCTAGGGCCCTTAGGAGCCGAGCGCGAAGTAATAGCACGGGCAGGCATTGCGATGCGATGCTATGCGTCGGGGTTGGTGGGTGGGGGCTACAAGAAATTTAACGCGGACGAAGTCGCGGGAAGAAGCTAGTCAGTGAATAAAATAAGCTTTTTAGAGGGGGAATGGTATAAATATATTTTTTTTTTATATAATTTTAAAATATATTGTTTTTTTAAGTTATTTAAGAACATTGACGAAAATTGACCATTCCCCCCCCCTTATCTCCGAAACTACTGAGACTAAAATTTTGAAAAAAATATAGAAAATAGTTCTATACCTGTAGATTACAGAAAAACCTATACGAAGTCTGTGCTCTTAAAATAACATGGTAAATCTATATATATATAAAAAAATCAAAGTCCTGACTGAGTCACTGACTAATATATCAACGCACAGCCCAAACCAATGGACCTAGAGACTTGAAATTTTGCACATAGATAACTTATATAGTGCAATCATCCATTAAGGAAAGATTTTTGGAAATTCCTTCCCTAAGGGGGTAAAATAGGGGATGAAAGTTTGTATGAAAAATCCTATCCGTTGAGTTAATAGACTTGAAACTTAGCACGAATATTCATCTAAGTAAATTATAAAGTTTATCATTTTTAGTTTTCCTAAACTACCCCCTAAGGAGGGATTGGTGGTGTCAAAGTTTGTATGGAGGAACTTTAACACGCGGTCCGATTAACTCAAAACTCAGTTTTTATACTTGAGACCAAAAATTAAGACTAACGTGTATCAGGGTTTTCCAAAAATCTACCCCGAAGGGGTGAAAAGTTAATTTTATAGCGAAGGATTTTATTGGGGCTTGATTAACTCTAAAATTGGTGTAAATAGTGTATGAGTCAAGTTATGGAAACATACCAGATGATTTTTGAAATTCTTTATCTGTGTTCGTGAAAACAGAGACACAGTTTATATGAAAAATCTTATTAATTTGGTTAATGAACTTGAAACTTAGCACAAATACTTGCATAAGTAAGTAATAATGTTTGTCATTATTAGTTTTTCAAAACTACGCCTCAAATGAGGTTTAGGGATGTTAAAGTTTGTATAGAAGAATTTTAAAGCGCAGTCCGATTAAAAAAATGGTACTTTGAGTCAAGTTAGGAAACTTGCCAAACGAATTTTCACCGATTTTGACGGCATATAGCTGATGTTTTAAGGAGTAACTTAGGCTATTTTTATTTTAGAAAAATAATTAGGGTTCCGCGCAAGAAAATTAAAATCCATGAAATCAGACAACCACGTACAGTCCAGTACAAACTTACTAAGCCTCCGCTGTCTATTACGGCTATAACAACAAATAATAAAAATAAAGCAAAATATAAGGGGTCGGTCCCCATACAATAACTTTTCATTTTGAAAAAAAAATAAAAATTTTAATCTAGCATGTCGGGTGTCATCGTCTAGAACTCATTGAGTAGAGTACAAACATATTTTTTTTTTATCTTTTAAAATTAAGAAATAGGGGGCCGCAAACGTTGTAAATTTTAGACCATTTTTGTACGAGCTCTAGCGCAACAATTCAACAAATTAGGAATTTGAAACTTCTTTATACCATGTAGGTACCATGAATACTGTATTTAATCAACAATACTGAAAACGGCGATTCATAAGGTATTTTGTTTAAACATGGGTGATTTTCTGCAACTGCAAAAAATAACCTTGTAATTCACAGTATCATTATACAATAAGTAAAAAGTTATCTTAGCGATTGTTAAACATATAATATGGTACGGAACCCTTCGTTCGCGAGTTCGACTCGCACTTGACCGGTTTTTTTTTAATTACTTACTCATATAAAACTAATCTTCCTCCATGACTAGCAATTTCCCACATCCTCTTGAACCCCATTGGCAACAGTGCTAAACCACTTGGCAAGGCAGTACCAGCTAAAGCCAAGAATGTAGTCATTATGCCAATAGATACTATTGCTCGTAGACCACCAACTGCACTGAACGTTGCGCATACGACGCACAACACAGCTGTTACTCGCCCCGCTAAAGGATTTGTTACTGAAAGTAATATAAACAGAGTAGATATAATAGTATAGGCTACTCTCTTAATATTTATCCATAAGTAAATATTCAATATATAATATACATTAAGTATGTTTTTAATATTATTTAATTACTACTAGCAAGAGTGAACAGACATCTTTTGGGCACGCTCGTTCCCTCATAGACCTAATCCATCGCTTTCCCTCAGGCATGATCGAGGCCAAGACCAGGCCCAGTCAGCAATAAAATAAAAAGCTTACACTATGTTCAATGACTCTCAGAGGTATTAGTCTCAGTAGTTCATCTTCAGAGGTATTAGTCTAAATACAATAGAATAGAATAGAATAGAATAGAATACAGTATTTATTCAGTATTAATAATGACAACAATGACAATGACTACTTGGACTTGGAAAAATTCTGCACACAGAGCTGAGAGGGAAAAAAAATAATTTCCTACGCCCAATACAAAATAATATCACTGAAGATATTGAGTAATTAAATATAGATTGCAGTTTCAGTGTCTTTGGTGACATTCATCACTTTTTGATTGACATACATAATTTTACCCTTGGAATATTGGATTAATTTTTTTTCAACATTTTTTAAAAAATATATTTGATGTCCAAATAATTTGGACTTTCATTCCAACCATAACAATAAATATAAGCCTATAATCAAAAATTTTATTAAGTGTAACGTTCGTAAACCATGAGTCTAAGCCCCTTATTCATAAAAAAACTAAAACGCTCTATAAACCTATTTTAGTTATAGAAGTGTTTTGTCTTCTTCTTTCAAACTCAAATCATAATTCGAAAGAAATTGTTATAATACTTCTATAACAAAAATAGGTTTATAGAGCGTTTAAATTTTAATAAGGGGGCTTAACCCCACTTAATAAAACTAAAACGCTAAACTAAAAATTAAAGAAAATTAGATTCTTAAATCTAATTTTCTTTAATTTTTCTTCTGTGCCTTTCATTTTGATTTAAACTATTGCAACTTGTTTGTTATGCTGTGTTTGTGTTCTCGCTACTGACTATTTAACTTACTTTGCTTGTGTGTTTCTATGGTTGTGCCTACTAACATTTTGTGTACTTTATAACTGATTAACTAATCCTTTGCACCAATATTGTTCAGCTCCTTACTGCGATTCTGAACTGAATAACCGTGAGTATAATTATATAATATTCTATCGACATTAGTAAATAGTCTTGTCTTGTCATTTGCCTGTTGGACATAGATTAATATAAAATAATAGAAGACTTGGATTTACACAGTAGCAAGTAAATACCTACAAATGTCTTTATGAAAATTGGTTCGAACCGGTATGATAAGGATTCAAACTTTTATGCTACAAATAATGCAGAGGAAGGTACTCACTTTCCACACCCACGTATTAGGATATAGATAAAAGGAACCCTCGTTAAAGCGCCTACACACGGCCCTAAAATCAGAGGCAATATCGGGAGAGTGGTGGTGGGGATGAAATCGGCTACTACTCTACACACGTCCCTGCCAGTTAGTACGTAGCCCACCGTGCAGCAAAGCGCTCGTCGATACAAGATGCCGCCTACACTCTCAAAAAATAAAGAAATAGGCATCGCAGGTCGGCCATCGTAATGTCTTTACTGACCTCTTCATTGTACACTTGTTATAGCATTTTAAAGGCCTCCTGCCTAATTTTGCGGTTAAAATACTCTTTATGTTTTGTATCCCATAAATACGACAACTCCTTGAAGAGATCAATTGTTTTCGTCCAGGCCTCTCGCTTCTCCTTCGCCATATCTCCGCACCAAATAAAAATTTATTTACAAAAACACGTCCTGTTGCCACTACAGTCGCACGCGCACTGCGGTGAAATCGGTTCTGATTTCGCTACACACGGACGGACAACGCTCTGGACGATAATCGGCCCTATGGGTCACCGCACACCAAGAGCAGAGCATTTTCTGAGACTATTGAAAAATTAATCTTATGACAATTCCATACATTGCAAAATTAAATACACGCCAAGCATGCTCGAGCATGCTCGAGCGTAGTCGAGCATCAAGTTTGGACGATTTAATTTTGCAATGTATGGAATTGTCATAAGATTAATTTTTCAATAGTCTCAGAAAATGCTCTGCTCTGCTCTGCTCTTGGTGTGCGCTGACCCTAAATCGTGAGCTCGCCCGAACCAATTTCTGAGTTAGGTGTAATAATAATACTGATTACAATTTGCCTACTCACGAGGCAATCAAGGGAGTGATCTACTCACTTCCCTGATATTGCCTCTGATTTTAGGGTCGTGTATAGACGTTTTTAATCCTATTTGTACTTACAGCGTAGGTATACCTACTCAAATCGATGAAATAATTTTTACACTATTTACCAGGGCACATAAGATTTCTTTATCTTCTTCAATAATTTAAACTATGTAAGTTAAGTCATCTAAATAAACCATCAATCTGCTTACCTAATCTGAAAGCCATGAGCGGCACATATGGCACAATAGGTAGCAGCATCAGCTTGCTGACGACGAACAGCACCGCAGCTATCGTCCGCGTGTGTGTTGAGAACCTTATCTCTAAGTATTCGAAGCTTGAAGACAGTTGTAGCTTGTGGAACACTGGAAACATTTATATTGAAGTTTGACAAATAATTATTGTTATGAATACATTTTTTTTTACATTTTTCAAGCCAATCATTGAATTATAAGTTAGTTATGTTATAAGTTAATAGTTGAGTTATGCGCGATAGGTTATAACTTATAACCTATCGCGCATACCTAACCCATCTCTTACCATACAAATATGCATTAGCTTCTAGGTTAGACTGTAAAATGTCCCATGTCAATGGAATAATGAAATCAGGGAAATTTCAAGTTCAGCTGTTCACAGCAGCAGTTTCTATTATAACAGGTGGGCCAAAAGAAGTCATCCGATGTTGTTTGGCTCTTATTTTTTTTCTAAATGAAAAACTTCGATTCTGTTTTTTGATTATGTTTATTTGAACCTTTAGAATTTTATTGTTCAAGTCGAGAAGATGATATCGGCCAAATGGGCGCCGTCACAATTGATTGCAATACGGGCTCGTTTTATGGTATTTTTCATCACTTCGGCGACAACTTCGGGCGACAGATTCTCGCACTCGTGTCGAATGTTTTCCTTGAGGGCTTCCAGGGTCTCAGGCTTGTTCACGTAAACACAAGGCTTCAGAAAACCCCATGGCTTGTTCACTTGTATTCTACATCTGTCTAGTCCACAAATGTCATTTGGCCCACCTTGTATCCTACCTAGTAATCTGATAAATCCTTATCGCCATTTATATCCTTTGGCATGATTAACATGCATGTCCATGTTTGAATGATAACTTCGCTACTAAACCTTAAGTAAATGACAGCAAAGAAGATAAAAGTATTTACCAGGTAAATAAATGACAGCTGTGAGGAAAGTGACGATGATGAGTGAGAGAGCTGATGCCCAGTACTGCGTGCCTCTGAGGTATATCTCTACAGGAACGCCGAGCAGGGTGATGCTTGTCAGATGACTGGAACAAAATGATGTAACTTGTAAGTACATAAATAAAATAAACAAGAATTTTTCGAATAATATGAACACACAGATAGTAGTTTGACAGATTAACAATAAACATGATAAAGGTTTTAAACAGCAGGCACATAAATCGGTACCTACAATAGAGGAATCACAGATGAGAAATATGATAATTTGTAGTTTGAAAATAGCGCATATGACTAAACAATTGTATGGCATGGCAGTGTTGTGATTGTGTATGGCAGTCTTCTCCCTACAAATCTGGAATGACTCATAAAAGAAAAGATGAAGACCAAAGATATGATGGATACATTGTGTGTAAGATAACGGTAGTTAGAAATTAAGTGGACTAGAATAGGAATTATTCAGCAATCGACAAATGTTGGTAAATACAATTGGTAGCAAATATTAGTGGAAAGTCACATGCATAAGATGAGATAACATTGTTTACTGGAGTCTCAGGAATCCATACTATCCATTGTAGTCTGTTGTAATATGTAAATGTTGAGAGAAGAAGATAAGACTTGAGCGTCATTCATTCATTAGTATAGTATTTTTACTTTATATATTATACGTCTTCGTCGGTAAAGAGACGTGTTATAGGCACTTATTGCTTTCTGTAAGTACTCGTAATATTGTGCGATAATGATTCAATAAAATGCAAAGCGGGCTGTTAATTTTAATTTGGGTCGCCAATTGTTGCCCAAATTAAAAAAAAAAATCAGTACCAAATACTAAAACAAAATTTATCTTCATTTATTATCCCACAGTATGGAATTAGCCACGTCTCATACACGTAAAGAAGTAATGTTGCAGTACATTTGCTCACTGCGTTTTGTCTGTCAACGTTCAATTAAGCCTTATCCTCATTTAAACCAGAAACTAAATCTGATCAACATGAAAACACGCACCAGTTTTCCGTCACTGCAAGACAATAAAATATCTTTAGTGAACAAAAAATATAAAATCACTCACCTCGAAATAAGGGCCAAAGTAATCGATATAACAGACATATTCTTCCCACCAAACAGGAACCCGGCAACCGTATTATACTTCCTATTAATAACATTATAATACACGATAATTCCTATTATAACACCTAATATGATCCCGAACAAGCCATATTCCGCCACATTGAAATAAATTGGAGAAACAGGAATAACGGTTCTGACTTTCAGCATCGTAAACGTCTTTCAAGTGTTAAATACGTGTGGCAAATAGCAAGTCTTCCTATCAGAGTGTCTCTTCTAACAACAATAAGAGATATTAAAGATAAAACTGGATTTGACTTCAATCTTTCAGCAAATACTAGAACGAACTGTTCTGCGACTGTTTACAGTTTATGCGCCAATTGTGTGGAGTTCTATTTTCTGACTGGTTGTTTGATTTGTTGCTACAGGTAAGTAGCATTTACATTGGTACACTTGCACTTATAACCAACATTGGTGATGGATGTGGTCTGCTCTGTAATAATTTTGTCATCCATATTTTTCTCGGTATTGCAGTGAGGAGTGATATTACCTCATTGCTTTTTGTCCGTCACGTGGATATAAAAACCTAAGCCTGTATCTTCAGCTGCCAGCTAAATCATAAATTAAGTACAATCAACAAAAGCGATAACTACCTATGTTATCATCATCATAAATGCCAGTGCCAGTGCCTACCTATTTCCCTATTCTTTATTTCTGTTTAAGTATCACGATTAATAAGGGGCACTAACAAGGCAGAAGTCCAGATTCGCAGTTGCTACTGAGAACTTCATCATCATCATCATTTTTATCCACTGCTGGGTGGGAAAAAAGGAAAGGTGTACTAAAACTTTCCGTTTTGCCATACTTCCTGGTTCTTTGCTTCCCTAGTCCAGATATTTACATAAACCCAACGCGCTTTTAACTTAAAACTGCCCGATGGAATACACGTGGCCTAACCCGGAAATAAACTCGAGCCTATAGATAACTAAGTAGGTACGGGTTAAGAGCGTTGGTTCGGTACGGCATTTCATACAAACTTTCAAGTCCTTTTTTATCGAAATGAATGAACCGATCTTAATGAAACTTCATTCACACAAGCAGAATACATAGGTCTAAAAAGTTAGTTAAGAACATTTTCGAAATGTCTTATTTAAAAAAAGATAAATGGAAATCTCTGTTTCTATGGAATATTTAAAATCGGTCCAATTTAGCTGCAACACTATTTTTCGAAAATGTTATTAACTAACTTTTTAGACCTATGTATCCTGCTTATGCGTATGAAGTTTCATTAAAATCGGTTCATTCATTTCGATAAAAAAGGACTTGAAAGTTTGTATGAAATGCCGTACCGAACCGTTTTTGAGAGTAGTCGTTAGCCTTCAGTAGGTTTTCATAAATCGCCTATCGACTGTACCTGACTAGGCATTTATTGTATCACTGTCAAAGTATTTTACAATGATAAAAGTACATACAGGCGTTCAATTACCCGCAGACGTTATATCTCTCTGTAAATAATAAAAGCAAATAGTATAAGTAAAATAAATAGTCAACGAACAATAACTCAATAACTAGCGATAAAGTTTTTGAGTACATGAACACTACATAATACACGAGATTTGTGGATGACGAATTGTTTGAATAGTATTTTGGTGTGACAAAACAAGTTACAGATTGAAGACCTTGCAATTATCCTACCAATGATACGTACAGACACCAGCACATCAAACTACTAAAATCTGTCAAATTTCTTTAATAGATTTTATTCTTTATCGCTAAAGCATTAGGTTCAAGGTTGATTGGGAAAATTTGACAGTTTCGGGTGGCTTGATGTGTTGGCGTCTGTACGTTGTGTAGATACTCGTACCTACCTTCTTTCACAGTTTGATTTTGAGCATAGATTACGGACTTCATGATTTGATGGTCAAAAGGCTACAATACAATTATTTTGAAAACTGAACTGTACCAATACCTACTGACCAAAATTAAAAGTATTCATGAAAATAGAATTATCTTTATTGTAAATAGCGCCATCTAGTAGTGAGCAGCCGAACTTTCCAACTAAGTGTTGTAGCTCGAAGAGGACCATAGACCGTAGCGTAGTGCTACGCGACTACGAGCGCCTCGTAGTGCGAAGGATAAATCCAACTACGGAGTGCTACGGCCAAATAGTTTAAGCAACAATTTCGAGATGGCGTATTTTAAAGTCTTGTAAAATTTTGTTTTTTTTAATTATTGTTATCACTTTTTCTAAATAATTTGTTTAAAAGTCGTTTGTTTGTGTATTCGCGTAGTAATTCTGAACTATTTCATAGATTTTGATGCGGTTTTCGTCATAATTTAGATTTTTTGACAAAAGTTAATGTAGGAAATTTATGTGACTCTAATGTAGATGTATCTGCGAAACTAGAGAATGATGAATGAATACTGTGGGTTTAAGTGACTTTTTCAAATCATAATTATGTATTTTCTGAATTTATCTAGGACATTACTGACGTCGGTGAAGGAAAACATCGTGAGGAAACCTGAACTTGTAGTTAATATATGTCTGAAATCGCCAACCTGGCTTGAGCAAGCGTGCTGATCAATGCTCGTGCCTTCTCTGTATGAGAAGAGGCCTTTGCCCTGTAGTGGGATAGTAATAGGCTGGGATTATAAGGCCATCCTTAGAAAAAGTCTTGGACCTACCAACGTAGGTGAAGCAATGGGCATAGGCCAGTAATTGACCAAGCGAGCGAAGCGTCATCTGCTTCAAGTCTGGCAAAATTTGATTTCGTCTGTCAGTTGGTTGCTACTCCTCTACAGGTCGTATTTTACAGCCGATCTGGACGAAACTTGGTACATAACTTTTTACGACTTTATAGAATTTTTTTGTCGTCGGGGATTTTTGATTGGAGGGATATAAAACCGGTCAAGAGCGAGTCGGACTCGCGCACCGAGGGTTCCGTTCTGATTTCTGAAAAAGTGTGCTATTTAGAGACATCGTTTTGTATTTCCTGTAATCGTTACATAAATTTCTATCGCATATAATAATTTCAGATTTTTCTCTTTGCAAACTTCGGAGATAAGGGGGGGAACGGTATTTTTTTTTTACATTTTTCATCAAAAGTCGAAAATAGTGCGGCCTAAAAAAAATAAAAAATTGTTTGAGAATGTGCAAATAGCGCTCTTTCATATGATACCCCACATGCCGTAGTTGCTCCACTTTTAATTTTTAAGACCCCGTTGCAAAAAAAATATAAACATTTTTATTTCTTTCTTCTTTCTTATTTGCAAATTAGTTGGGTAAACGTCATGTAAAACTGTTCCAAATTTCAAGTTGATAGCATTAGTAGTTCTTGAGATATCCAGCTGTGGCATACAGACAGACAGACTGAGTCACACCATAAGGGTTCCTTTTTTACTATTTTGGTACGGAACCCTAAAAAGGGTAAAAAGGGGGCTATTGGATATCAGCGCCATATGAGATCCGATTTCGATGGTTCTTTTTTATTTGAAACCTACTCACAAAAATTTGATGAAGACTGATGAAAAAAAAAACATGGTAAATATCCCGTTTTAAATAATTTTAGTGGTAAATTAATTGTTGCAATTAAGTTTGTCCTCGAGAGGTCTACTGTTCGCAAAACTTCTATTAAGTAATTTCATATATTCTTAAGCCCCATTCATCTAACTCAATTTAAAGATCATCCTACTTATCTATACATATTTCCTACGTACTATATCACCTAGTTTTATGTAAAAAGGCGTGGGAGGGATATTATTATGGATGGAGGGACGCTCTTACCAACATTAGAATATTACTCTCACACCTGCCCTCTAGGAGACGTGACGTCCGTAAATACAGTTTTTGCATAGTTTTATAGGCGCCATGAGGTTTCTTTGCAGGCTGATTTTAGGAAGTAATTTATGGTAATGTATGAGCTATAAGTATCAATTTGTATTGTAATGTGCGGGAGTAAGGTAACATATACATGAACTGTGTGTTCCTGGTCACAGCTTTGTTCGGGTGGAATTATGAATTTGAAATGGTCGAAGAAAAGTCACTTGTGTAGTCCTATATGTCTTGTTCTATAATTAAACTAGACTAGATAACCACTGCAAGTTTTTATCAATAGCATGATCTGCCTCCTCTCTTAGAGAGGGAGTGGGCTGTAATCTACCACGTGGGCCTAGTGCGGGTTGGTAGATTCGAATTTTTGGTTGAGAGTAATGGTGATGAAATTATTTACACAAAGTAAAGCACCTGCCTGGCTTCGAACCCATGACCTACAACTCGTAAGTCGTTGACATTACCATAAGGCCGCACTGCTCTGCTTTATCCATAAAACTGAGATGAATTTTCAAAATACATCGCAAAAAAAAGCATGTAGCTTTCCTAAAATATCATCCACCAACAATTGTTAACCTGATTTAAAGAAAACATTTGTTTTCCCGGTTTTAGATCGAGTGGGTAAAAAGTAAATGTTTCCGTGTCGATACCCTTGCGCCATCCCACCTTCCTAGCACAGTGGGCTGTGCTGGTGCGGCTGCTGCTGGTGCGGAAAACCTCAAACGGCGAAAATATTCAAATATTTTTGGGAGTTATATTTTCGAGCCGTTTGGGGTTGAAACACTAGGGCCATGGGGTCCGAGTGCCCACTTAGTTTTCCAAGACATCGCTAAGCGATTGGTCGACTCTTCACGTGACTAGAGGGCTGGCCTATTTTTTGGCCAAAGAATCAGCATTGCCATACAACGTGGCAATGCTGCCAGCCTTTTGGGCACTTTTCCTGTTGACAGCGATGCAGACGAATTTTTTGATGCCCTATGATCCTTTCCCCTCCTTTTTTTATACAATGTACATATTATTATTTTAATCTGTGTTAGTTTATATATTATGTACATAAAGAATAAAGATTTGAGGAAATAAAGTAATAAAACTTCCATGAATTAAATAAATTAATAAAGACATAAAGTTCCTCTGCCTATGTTCTGATTAATCTTTCATATAATTTAATTATTATGTAAAAGTTAACACACCACTCACTACCACCACCTTCACCACCACCACCACCACCACCACAACCACCATCACCTTCGTCACCTTTGAGAGCAGCGGTGGACCAGTGTATGTGACTTACCGAGTTGTAGATCGTGGGGTTATCACTTTACTTTGTGTAAATTAATTGGAAATCGGGATGTCTTAGAACGAAAAAATTCGAAGACATGTGACATCTACCAACCCGCCCTGGGCCTGCTTGGTGGATTAATGCCCATTCCCTCTGACAGAAAGAGGAGGCCTGTGTCCCAGTAGTGGGAACATTATAGGCTGATTATGCTAAATACCTTTCAGAATTTGCTAACTATAAATTTTTTGTAGCCTCTTTGAATCGAGCATAGAAGCAAAATAATTTCTTTTTGTATGTAACTCAAAGTTATACTAATAACATGGAATACATCAGAGGCAGAATAAACAGACAACATCGCTCTGGAGCTTGTTAAAAACTTTTGATGAGAGTGCCATTAAGTACGAGTAACCATCGAACAATTTCTACACGACTGTACGTTCTATAAATTCCCACCACGTACATGCGAATACACAAATCATCTAATACACAATATCGCAAATATTTCTTGTCCAGAACACTGGGTGACACGGGGCGCCCGAACAAACGGAAGTTTGAGGGGGCGGGCGTGAGGGGGGGACACAACCGAGGAAACGCCAGACAAGGACAGAAATACACATTTGAATTACGAACGAACAGTACGGCGCTAAAGAAAAATTAAATTATATTTCCCAATGGTGTCAGCCAGTTATTAAGTGGCCAGACGCCATTTTGAATTATTATATTTTTTATTTCTTTTTCCCAGGTTTCCCTTTTGTACGAGGAATTCCTTTTATTTGGAATAGTTGTGGGAGCGGATTGCAAATGGATTCAGTTGAAATGTGTTGGAGCTGTAAATCAATGGCTGTACTTTATGGGACGTTTGGGATCATTATACCTTAATAAACCTTAGTTTTATAAATAAATCTCTTTGGTTGGTAAACTTACTTTGGAGAAAACATATATGAGAGGATTTATGATCCATTTAGTAATTACGAATAGTTTTTCCATACTATCCTTCATTTTAAGTATTTTTTTCGATCAATTGGTTGGCCCCATCTCCTGGATGTTAGTTTCTTTAAATACTTTCGTTCATCATTATTATCGCCAATGAAACAAAAGAATTCACAATGACTTCAAGTAAGTTCATTAATAAAATATTGGAGGATCGATTATTATGCACTTTCGGAGCAATCTTGTTCAATAATGAATTAATTTTTATTTTTTATTTCATCTTCATATTTGTATTCAATATTTTATGAACCCCTTAAAGTAACGACCCTTAGTTACCACTTGCATAATTTCTCATGTAACATTTTTAGACTCTATTCTTATTCTGCGCCGCCAGTCTTCATGAGAACGTTAAGATGTCTGATGTATTTAGGATGCGTTTAGACTATTCTGACTACATACAATAACTAACTCCCAGCATCTTCAATTTAACACAACACAGCTAATCCATAAAGTTACCCCACTAGAAAACTCCAAATACTTACCAAAAAATATTCAAAGAAACTCATTACACCCCTATATTCAAAACCTCTTCTAAAGTTTAACATTTAATACCCACTTCACGTATTTCAAACTTAGGGGAGGTATACACATCTATCTCGCGACACCCAAAATTGCAACATAGTAGGTAGGAAAACCTTTCAAGGCTTTGCATTTTTCCCGCGGTCCGAGTTTGCCTCAGGCGAGAAAATTATAAAAGAAAAGGGGAGAATGGGACAAAGCGACGCAGCCTCTACACGCGTGATTGCACTTCCCAAAGGGCAGACGAAGAGATGCTATTAATTTTATCGGGCCTGTATTTAAAGTGGGTTTTTTCTTGTCTTCTGCTGGTTTTATGTTCTTTGATATTGGGCAGATTAGTTGGTTTAGATTATAACATAATACAATGGCGCGCCTGTATTTCTCGAAAGGGTAGGTAAAGGCTTTGTACATCCATATTAATACCAGGAAAAGCCTAAGTAGGTAATTGATTTTTGTGATGATTTTAGAGCCGTATATTTTGACGCGAAAAAAAATTTCATAGCTGGTTTTAACAACACACGTGTGTTGTTATTAAAACCAGCTAACCATTTTTTTTTTTGTTTGGAATACGCTCTTTTTGACGCTTAATTATATCATATTGGGTAGTCGTAGTGGTTTGTCATAGGAGTCAAAATACTTTACCTGCACACAAACCTAAAGTTTAGTAAAAGATATAAACCCATGTTAGAATATTATATTGGTCAGTAAAACGAAAGAATCAGCAATAACCTCTCTATCATTACAAGAAATGACGTAATGACACTATCAATAATATCTCGATTGCCAACCTACTTACCGGCCAGAAAAGGGGCAATTCCACAAAGAATGGTACTTTAATCAAACGTTTAGGGTTGAAGCTTAAAATAATCTCGGGAGGAGTTACACTGGGCCTCGGGCGTATGATAAACCGGCGATAACCGGATATGAGAACGAATGAACGAATGAATTGCCCGCTTGAAGCTACGTTTTTTGCGTACTTCTGTAGTTTTTAGGTTCCCATCTTTGTGGTAGTCGACTTTGGGGGGGGGCGAAAGAATAATGACGATTAACATGTTGGGGTAGATAGTTTTGTGAGAGCAAAATGGTTTTCTCAATTACAGTAGTTGTAAAAGAAGTTATGAAAACTGTACTAAATGGTGTAGAAAATTATTATATTGCTCTACACTCAGCTTAACCCTTCGCATACGCAGATCTATGCGATACACAATGGCTTTTTAATTGCTTCTATATACGGCATACGACAAGTTAATCGATTTTTATTAACATTCCGATGCACTTAATTTTTAGGGTTCCGTACCTCAAAGGCAAAACTAAACCCTTATAGGATCACTTCGTTATCAAAAAAGGACAGACAGACCGTTTCTTTTTCTCAGAACGCATGGAGGTATCAAGTTGAAATTAATATCAAATACGTCTACGGTCCCTTGGAGCTCTAAAAAAATCAAGCTTATAGGTCAACGCAACAAAAAAATACTGCGCATAACTTGATACTCCCAAATAAGTCAAAACCCCCGGACCCCGTGTACTTACTCCCCGTTGACCTAGAATCATGAATTTGGCAAGAAGCAAGGTCTAATCAGCACAAGTAAAGGAAAAAGTCCGAAAATTGATAATTTGTATTTTTATCACATGGTTTTTTTTGCGATTACAAACTTACATTTACAGTTGGAGAATTGACCATGACATATATCGATGTAAGGGAGAATTCACGTGTTTATCAACTACAGTGTTATGTTTGTTTTTGAGATAAAGTCATCCCAACTACGGAACCCTTCATTGTGCGTGGTGGATAATTAACAAGAACTGACTTTCAAACAATAAATGAATTTGATTTGATTTTTTGATTTGACACGCATTTGGCCGGTCTTTTTTAAAAGAACAGTGTTCAGTATTGTCTATTTTTTTTTACTTTTGTTAGTTTACTTACTTAACACATAAAATAAGCATGGCCCAAGATTTGGTACTTACATAACCCATAGAACCTGACATATAAACCCCCATCACAGCATCAAATTCCCAATCAACAACTTAACATTAAACCCAATATACTCACTGTTATACCAACCAACATAAACCCATAACCTAACCCTATACTCCCATGACGATACAATTGATCCCAATAATGAAACAAATGTAAATCGAACGTCGCCGTACCAATACCACCCCTCCCCCCTTTCGTTCATTTAAAGAGGACACGTTACCATGATATGCTTTCTTCTCTACTAACGTTACTTCCCTGTCTAAGGGGTGTCATTAACATAACATCGGCGGCGATCTCTCGCGTCCGAGCCTGGTCCAGGCCATGGTGCGGAGCGAGAGTGCATGGGAGGCCGTCACCTCCTTCTGCGAAGCAGTGATGCTCGCGAAGGAGGAGGCGGAACGCGTGAGGGAGAGGCAGCCTCACGCCCTCAGTCGCCGCAGGAGACGTCCCGGGCGGCGGGAATCGCGGGGCGATTTCCGGCCACCGTAGGCGCGGGCCTGCGGACGGTGAGCAGCGGGTAGCTCGCCGTCCGGTAAGGACCAGGCCCGAGTCGACGGCGCGTTGTGTTCCACGCGCGCCTCAAAGAGATGTCAGCAAGTGACGGGGCCCAATAGGGCCGACGCCGCTGGGGTCGCGGGTTGTCCGAAGGGGTTACCGCGGCCTTGGCATAGGCAACTGAAGGAACACGGGTGGGTTTTAGTCAGTAAAAGTCTGACACGCCCTCCCGCTCCACCCAGAGCGGGAGAAGTTATTTGATGATTTCCCACCCTCAAAAAAAAAAAAAAAAAAAAAAAAAGGGGTGTCATTAACATAAATTTTACGCTTTCCCAGATAAGCTTGGACTGCTGCCCGGCCCTCCTATTAGGTCCTTTCTTGCGACTAAATTTACGCGATATTATTACTTATGTTATGAGGAAGTAGTACAGTATTTTTGGTGTTATTGCTTATCGTAAGTCGTAGAAATCTGATAGAGATTGTTGGATAGTTATGATGGGTTTTATTGTGATAAAAGCAATAGATGTAAGGTCGGACTTTTAATAAACTGCGCTAATGTGACACTTCCACTGTAATTTTTACTGTCATTTCGTTGTAAAATCTGAACATTTTTTAACAAAATGACAGATAAGAAGTGTCATTTTACTGCAGATAATTAAAAAATTAAAAGTCCGACCATAGTTAGTAATTAATATTGTGTTGAATAAAGTTATTTAATTGAAATTCTATGTAGTGTTAGCCTAGTTATTAGGACACATTTGTACACCATATGTAAAGGTAGAATGTAATTGGGCCACGATAGTCTTAAGTTCTTGATTTATCCTACATCCCACCTACATTCCTACATTCTAGCAAATAAATTAATTTGAATTTGATTAAAAACTGATTTTAACTCATCAGCCAAAGAAATCCAAATAAATGTTTTTTTTTATTTATTTTTAGCCACCTTGTCTGTTAAATAATAATAAATAAATATTTTATTTTGGACCAAAAACTTGTACACATTTCATAGACCTGTCAAACTATGCTACAATTTGGTAGGTAAAACAATCAAAAACAAAAAAACAAGCAAAAAAACACAAAAAACAACCTAAATTAAACATCTAAGTAGTTAGATACAGATACTTTAAATTGACGGTAAGAATGTTATAATTATAGCATAGCATAGGAGGGAGTTTGCTATCGTAATCCTCTTCCGTTGGTTGATGTAACATGTCTTAAAAATTTTTGATTTTAGTTCATGCCTGTTTTATCTCGATGTTTTACTTCACCAGTTTTGAGAGCAATGGTGTTTTTATCACCACTCGATTATTTTGTGACTTTCAACTGGTAAGTACATCACCAAGTAAATTTTTCGGACATATTATGCGTTCACCTAAGCATGGCCTGGAAGGAAAACGCGCTCAAGGCAGAGCACCGGCAAGATGGTCAGACCCGGTCAAGTAGGCTGTTGGAGGCAGCATTTACTGTGCGGTTCACGCTGCAGAAGACTGCAAAGCTTGGAGATGCGTCGTATATGGTCACGACCCTCAGCATTGAGGGAAACGAAGAAGAAACTGGTAAGTTGGGGCCATTTTTCTCTGTTTTAAAAGACGTAAACTTCTATTCACCTTCACCTCTCTTTTGTACAGTCATACTCATTTCCATACATACACCACCACGAACCGGAATAAAACAAACCTCTTTACTATTCCTTTGTTCTCCCATCCCATCATAACACGACAAAACTACTCCGATTACTCCTAACATACAACAATTTTCATTCCACACATTTCGTTTGAATTAGGCATAGTAATACCACGTCTCTTGCACGCCTTCAAAAGTAGGGAACGAATAGAAAAATGGCTGGAGGCACACGACACCGGAATATATTACGTAATCGCACTCTAGTTTTGTGAGGTAACACATAAATGTGTTGGTATAGTGCGACGATCTCCGAAGTCTGATAAATAGCTCGCCCAAAATATTTTTGTTCTGAAAATCGCTAAATAAATTGAATTGGGCACGACTTCGGGTGCCGGGTGTCGAGGTGTTAACTTACAATAGGCTTATGACGTACGAGTTTGAATTTGGAAGATGGATGTACTTTAACTATTTACTTTATGTGAATTGGTGGTGATGGCGAAGAAATCCAATTTTCATAAGTAGTTCGAAGACAATCTGTATGTTTTCGGAAAGTTTTCTGCCAAATCCCTCGTTTTCTTATATGTAATTTGAGCAAAATTACAAATAGATCAGATTCTGTCTTACCTACACAAAATGTTGATACTGCCTCATAGATGAATTGACCCTTAAATTCTATCATGAACCTAGCGCTCCATTCATATACACTTGCGTGCAATAAAATCGATCCACCCCATTCTCTTCGATATGAAACGAGAAAATTTAACGAGTTTAATTAACAATAACCTAATATATTGTGTACTAAAACCTTCCTGACTGTATGTAGATTACGTAAGTGAAAAAAATATCAAAACTGATTCATTACTTTTTGAGAAAAACGCGAATTTAAAAACATACAGATCGAATGAAAAACCTCCTTTTTTTCAAGTTGGTTAAAAATTCAAGTCAAATGATCAATAAACGAACAGTAATAAACAAAATTAAGCTTATGTCAACTTCACTGACAAAAAAGAGTCACGCAGTTTTTTCAAACAAAAGTGATTGATGAGAACATCAGAAGAATCGAGTCGATCTTGTCAAGAATATTGCTTTTATCAAAGTATATGTGTATGTGTAAATAAACTTTATCTTACCTACCTTCACACAGTATAAAATAATTAAAATAAATACATTAATATCTTTGAGCTATCGTCTCTCAAATAGAGAGCATGGGGTGGGCCAATTTTTTTGCACGCAAGTGTATTAGGACCAAGTAATTTGCAATTATTTCATCTCCATCGCTTTTTCTGTGCGAAAAATTAATATAAGTACCTCTTCCTACATAACCCTTTCGGTATAAAATTTAGCCGTAATTTAATACAATATAAACATTTTCCATAATCATTACGGGTTCCAACGAAAAGCTTCGATCAACCTGACTCATCCTCAATTATGCTCGAGGCAGCAGAAAATTGTAAATTGAAGAAATATATTATAAAAATAATTTAAGAAATGTTAACAGTATGCACGAGCCCTAAACATCTTACTAACTAACCATCATAAAAGTCCCCAAACACACTTCACGAAATACATTCAGGCACACAAGCAAACAAAAAACAATAGTTATATACACACGCACACACAGACACGTCCGCTCTACCTTTTAGTGTCAAAAGTGTGAGAATATGGGTAAACAAATCCTCCAATTTCCATCACATTTATTCGAGGCGTTGCTCTGACGTCATCCCCCCTCCCCCCACCTGATAGAGAGGAACATGTAATTTCTTTTGTAGATAGTGTGAACCGACACACCCTATTGGCTGTGATGCGGTGTAGTGATAGCAAAATTTCGTCAACAGTAGGGACGTGGAGCCAATTTTCCAATAATACTATTAAAGTGTGTGTGTATGGTATAGGCAAGCTAGGGTTTAGAAATTGGTTGAAAAGGATGGGCAAAGTATAACATAGTGAAGGATTAACAGCTCCACATACGTTTACCTTACACATATTTTGTTTTCAAAAGTTTTTAGACAGTGTAAATATATGCTCAGGCATTTTAAGTAGATACGTAAGCAAAATTAATTAACACGTTCAGGCCCGTGCCGCTCTCGTGAAGTGCGCACGTTATGACACATTATTTTCTCATACAAAACGGACATACGTTCACAAACGTTCTGCTCTTCAAGTATCCTAGAGTGTTATAAGATAAAACACAACGCCAAAAGACGTCGACGTCAGATGACGTTGTTCCATATACGGTCAATACAACTGCATACAATTTGGACACAACGTCTGTTCCGGAATACTACCGGAACTTCCGAGGCATTCAGAATCCTCAGAAAGGTCTGATGCCGAGGTCTCAATCTTAGACGTAGATGGTTGCAAATTATGCTGTTTGACATTTACGGAGCTATCGCTGTCACTGTCGTCACACGGCCCTGGTCCCGAATCATAATCGCGATCTGTTCCGTACTCTCCATCATCACTGAAGGGGTCAGGTGTAGTTTCTCGCGACGAAACATCTTCGAAAAGCTTCAAGGACGCCTTGCTACACTGCCGGTTTTTATCCATCTAAAACAATACAATTTTGATGGTTGAATAAATTGTTTTAGTGATAAATTGTATACAGCAATAATTTCTATTGATAACCACGATTGATTGACCATCTATAGCGTACCCTTATAGGTATGCGTATTCAAAATACATTGTTTTTTATAAAAATAAGTATGAAATACTTACGTTTTATCGTAAAAATTGTCCGTCTAAGATACGTGCGGTCACGTATGCGGCGCACAGCGACTGTTGTGGGGAGCGTTGCTGCTCCGCACGACGTGTTCGGACGTTGCGTATGTGTGCGTACGCGCTTGCAAGTGTGTAGTAGACGACAATAATAAGCCGCCAAAATTCGATTTGTTGTGGCTCAAGGTGTTTGACACTTGCAAGTGTTGCGGCGCAAACATTCAACTAATGGAATTTACTATGGCTTCCTGGCGTGGTGAGACGTAGTGCAAATAATGTAACATTTTTATTAGACGTGATGAGACGTTGTGTTAATAATAAATTGTACAAATTTGACGTTATAAGACGTTGCGGGTCCGAACGTGTTAATGACATAACTATGTATACTTACTTACCTAATACGCCTCCGCCAAGTTTCTACGAATGAGATCCTGTACTGTGTGTCCCTTTAGGTTATACGGTAACTAGCATATCAAGAAAAGAGTTAACTTATCTCTGGTATTATGATCGAGTCTAACAACAACAACAACGATCCTTAAAATATTTTAACTGATGAGGTTTATGGTGAAGCCCATGTAAGGAATTCAAAAGTGTTTGTGATTAATACAATTTGTGATGCAATAGGTAGAAGTAGGGGGGTAGATAGGGGTAGTAGTACTGCTCGATTTTTGCGACCAAGTAGTTGTTTAATATTCACTAATCAAAAATGCCACCGCCACATCTAAGGGCCCAATCCAAATAACTTTTTTTTACAACTTTGACATGCTGTAGCATGTCAAAGTTGTAAAAAAAAGTTATTTCATACAGCACCACCAAAACCTAATGGACCATTTTTGGGATGATATTCAACCCAAAAAAAATAGTCAACTGCATGGAAGTAGGGAGAATATAAGTCAGTCGCAAAAATGAGCATAATTGGGTAATAGCGCAAAGTGGTCAAAGGAACTATGATGTCAATTTTGAAGGAAAATAAAACTGCATTTTTGGTTTTTTGAAAAGGCATCTGGCACAACCAGGAATCCAGTACTACTCATAAACATTGGTGGCACGACTGACTGCCCAGACGTCGCCATACTTTAGTATCAACACTTGTCGAGGCTTCTATCAGGATCTGATCAAAATGAGTCCAAAAAAGTATCTTACATTTATTACCAGACCGTCCCGCGGGTGAAACCTAGTTTGTCATACTTCAGACAAAATAGATTTGGTGTAACAACTGAGTAAATAGAACTCCGCGTATCTCTTGCAGTACAAAGTTTGAAGTATTGTTGTAAAAGCTTCCTCTAATGAAACATGTTCAGTTTTCAGTTCTATAGTTTGTTTTGTCATCAGTTTTATGTTTTCTCGTTTTTTTATTTTTCCATTATAGCTGTTGAGTCTTTGGAGCTAGATAGAGTAGGTAGGTAGTTTAGAAACTATGAAAAAATTACCATAGAAATGAAAAACCGTAACGACGATTTACAGCCGGTTTCTGCATTGAGAATTTGAAGTTGAAGTCTTGTCAAACTCTACTTTAGCATCTCGTCAACTTACTTCGTCATCATCATAATCATAATCATCATCATCCACAGCCTGACTTCACCCACTGCTGAGCAAAGTTCTCTCTATTCATGCCAATCCTCATGTTCCTGAGATAAGATAAGATAAGATAAGATAAGATAAGTCTTTATTTGCTATAAACATGGTATGATGTTGTTAAAGTGGTTTTGATGTAATGTCCTCATGTTTAGCTATACAGTCAATTGTATCAATTGCATAGCCAGCCTTATCCAGGTTCTACTTGCAATGGTAGCAATGTCGTCCACCTATCTAGCCGCCTGAAGACTGGCACTTTGTCTTCCAGGACTCTCACTTATGGACAACTCACTTAAGGCCGCTAAATTCAAAATTTCTTTAAAAAACATAGTACTGCTAAAATAGAGTTTGACAGGCAACTTCTAAACTCCAAATTCTCAACTCGGAAACCAGGTGATACTTATCAAGATGATGTAGATTCCTTATATTTATTTATTTATTATTTATTTATTTATTTATGTAACAATTGCTTGCTGCACTTACAGTGTACACCAAAGCGTGCAGCAAGCCAACAATATGTTGTTGCATGAAGTTTTCTAGTTGTATGCTATGGCATTCAACTAAAAAACCTCATGCAGACATTATACATAGATTTGCTGCTGTAATTAAATATGTCAACATCCGGCTCCTGAGCAATCAGGGCGTTCAGCAGATTGATCGCCTGTGTTGTGGGGGCATATCGAGCAGTATGGGTACGCGCTGGCGGAGCCGCGAACAGGCCCCGCGAGGCACAGGCGCGCGACTGCCGCAGCCGGTCCGGAGCAAACAATGAACAGCGAGCTAGAGTAGTCGCGTCATCGATCTTATTATTTAGCAATAAGTAGTAGTGCATCAAAAGCGCACATTTGCGTCGCAGCTCCAACGTGTTGATGCCTACCATTCCCGCAACAAACAGAGACGGATACAAATAGGGATAATACCCATATATTTTTTTATATAGGTAGCGAGAAAATTTTCGTTGGACCCTTTCTATCATGAGCTTATACTTTTGCTCATGCGGATCCCATACCAGCGCATTGTATTCAAGTTTGCTACGTACAAACGAATAATAAAGAGTGAGTATAGCATTCCTGTCCTTAAACCTACTTGCCTGTCTCATAACAAACCCAAGAGATTGGAAAGCCTTGCCACAGATATTATTAATGTGCTGATTAAAGGTCATATTCACATCTAAGGTCAGTCCAAGATCTTTTATTTCGTTGACGCGCTCCAGAGGGACACCCGATATGTGGTAGTTATGCTGAATGGGCGCACGCGAACGGGTAAAAGAAATAGTCTTGCACTTAGAAGTGTTAAATTCTAAGTGATTGGCTTCACTCCATTTTACTACCATATCAATATCCCTCTGCAGCGCCTCACAGTCACGCTCGCTATTAATACCCAAGAATAACTTTAGGTCATCCGCAAACATGAGACATCGTGCAGTCCTGACGACCTTCGGCAAGTCATTGGCCATAACAATAAACTGCGTAGGCCCCACGGTGCTACCCTGGCTTACACCAGAGCAAGTTATGTAAGGTGCAGATTTATGTCCAGAGATTTGAACATACTGAAAACGGTCAGTGAAATAGCTCGAAAAGAGTTGAAGCAACTTGGGGGTAAATCCTATTGCGGATAATTTTTTAAGTAGGACGTCATTTTGAACACGATCGAACGCTTTTTTAAAATCAAAATAAGCTACGTCGACTTGCTTATTTTTATCCATTTCGGTGACAGCAAAGTCTACAAAATTAATGTGGTTTGTCACAGTGGATTTACCAGCTCTAAAACCATGCTGACACTCAGCTAGTTGGGTCTTGATCTGCCTGGTGATGTACCGATTAAGTATAGACTCAAAGACCTTGCCGAAGGCTGACAGAACCGCAATAGGCCTGTAGTTGGTAAAATTTGACCTGGCACCACCCTTGGGCACAGGGGTAACCCGTGAAATTTTCCACTCAGCAGGATAAGAAGCTGTTTGTAGGGCTAAGTTATAGACAAATAGAAGTGGTTCTTTAAATATTTCTAAGCAGTCTTTAAGAATGAAGGGTGGAATGCCATCAGGCCCTGCAGATGAATGGGCTTTTAGGCGGCGAATTGCTACTGATATGTCGGCTGAGTCAATTATATCTATAGCGATCCGCGAGGAGCACAGTGGGTCTGTTGCTACCAGCTCAGCATTGGCTGCTGATAGAACAGGGTCACATGGTAGAAACACTGAACTGAAGTACTCAGCAAACGCATTTGCTGCGTCTACCCCAACTACGATCCGTCCATCATATTCGAACTCAGTGCTCGTTTGTCTAGAAGCCTGCTGCCCTTTTACAAAATTCCAAAAACTTTTAGGATCCCTCTTTATATCCGCCTCTGTCCGCTGGATATATTCGTTATATGTCTGATCGATTAGCTCTTTAGCTCGCTGTCTGTAATATTTGTATAATTCCTGATTGAACTCTAATTTAAACTGCTTAAATTTTTTTAAGTGAAAATATTTATCTTTTAAAGTTTTAATTATGACAGGTGTAAACCACACCGGATACTGGTACTTCGAATTCTGATGTTTTTTATTTTTTTTTGGTACATGTTTATCAAAAACTTCATGTAACTTGCTGTAAAGTAATGCGACAGCTTCGTCAACGTCAGTTTGTGAAAATATATCGTCCCATTTTATTAAATACAAGTCACCATATAAAGATTGGAAATCAACTTTACGGAAATTCCATTCTACCAGCTTATCATCGTCACACACAGGATAGCGACGCGCGCTCGCCGTGCGACCTCGCGGGGGCACACAACACTTATTTCGCACACTCACTGATAGTGGCGGGTGATAAGCGTCAGCCGGGACCACTGGCTCTACGTCTCCACTTACATCAATCATCTCAACGTCCAAACTGCTCAGCACCAAATCTAACATCTTACCAAATTTATTGCAAATGGAATTGTATATAAGGAATCTAAGCCAAAACTAATTTATATAGGTAAGTAGGTACATCATCTTGATAAGTATCACCTGGTTTCCGAGTTGAGAATTCGGAGTTTAGAAGTTGCCTGTCAAACTCTATTTTAGCAGTACGATGTTTTTTAAAGAAATTTTTTTTTTTTTTTTATATCGGAGAAAAATATCATGAGAAAACCTGGACCTAAAAATGCCATCATGCATAGAGCGACCAGAAAATGGTGGAAAATGGTATGGTTTCATTAGGTACTTCTCTTTCATGAGAGGAAGTCTCTTGCCCTGCAGTTATTTTAATTAGATCCCTGCCAAAAACTTACTAAAATATATTATCACCCCCATATCCATTGTCTCATCCCCAAAGAAATATTTCAAATAGCATTTCACTTTATACACATGTCACATTCATTTTCGATTTGTTACCAAAACCCAATATCCTGGCGTCGATATTTATTTAACATATCATATCAGCATTAGCTTGATATATAGGCTTTGATCCTCGTTGGACTCAGGGTAGCCCTGTGTGATTTATGCCTACATTAGCGCATTGCAAAGGAATTGGTGACGTCATTTTAGTAGGAAATATTGTGTTTATTTTTTGAGATGGTAGAATGGTAGAATTTTAAGTGATGGCGTTTGCGATAGTATCATTTTGGATATATGTCTAAATATGAAAATCATATTATGATTTATTAAATAAATAATTGATTGATTTGATGATTAATTTAATTTATCATATTATGGTCTCGGATCGAAAGCAAAAATTAAGAACCTTTGGTAGGTTGTGGTACTTACATTAATTAAAATGTAATGTCAGGGAATTTAATTGCTAAGCAAATTGACTATCTACTTAAATTCTAAGTATAGCGCTACACGGTTATTTAGACACAAATGTTTACAAAAGCACCCCCATACTAAATCGTATAGGTATGTAACGGGCATTTTCGTCAAAATGTCTACCAACCCACTTATGGGATGTCCCATACATACAAGTTGCAAATAATTAACATTTTTATAACATAGAAGTGTCGAAGTAACTAGTTTTCTTTTTTACTTAAATTGCCAACAGAAATTTAAAAAAAAAGTAACAAAATTAAATCCTGAAATATGGCATCTTACGTCTTGCTGTACTGTCCTTATTATTTGGTAACGGTCATGACCAAAACGTATCTAAGTTACTATTTATTTAGATATATTATTTGAAATTAGCTCCATATAACACACACAAAAATGCATACCTAGCAAAATTCGTAAAATTTATCATTCGACTAAATCAAGAATTTGCTAAAATATCCAAAACAATGTTAGTAAGCTGTTTTCAAAGTAGGTAGCAGTTTAAAAAAAAATGCCCATCGTCATTCGAGGGCCAACAGATCCTTGGAGCAGTTGGATTCAATCACAACAGTAACTGTCATTCTTTGACAGTTGAATGAAATGCTTGAAAAAGACGCGGAAAATTGACGCAGGTTAATTTGCTTATCAATTATTTTTCGCTGACTGTTGAATAGTGACTCTTAAATAGTGTTTCGATCAGTCACTTTCATGTACCTAAGTAAAAATATAAGAAAAGTTAACTGAATTCAATAAACAATGTTTCAATATCACAAAAACAAACTATAGAACTGAAAATTCGAAACTTGTATTCCCTCGAATAATCTACGTGGTGTTCCAATACCAGTCCCTAGCCTGACCACATCTCTGCAAAAAAACCCCAAACACGAAAGTAATATTCAAATGAAACTACACAAGAAAACTATCAGCACAGTGTTGAGTGCCTACAACGCATCGCGACGAATTTTCTAATCGTGTCCACACGGGACGGGAAAACATCATATTTCACCGGCCCGGGGGTGAGACGGGGCGAAAAGGGGGGAAGAAGGGGGCAGGGTGACGGAGATGAGTTTTTTACGCATTATTGCTACACACGGAACCAAAATTGAACCCCTACGCAGCACTAATAAATTCTAATTTCGATTATTTGTGACACTTTATGTTGATGACTTTGTGTGATGAAAATTGAGTTTTCTGGACTGGGTTTGGGCAGTATTGTTGTTTATAATGTTGTCTGTAGATTATGTGAAGGTTTTTGATAAATATTTAGTAAGTAGATCTAGGTAGTGTGTTAGTATCTGCATTATCGCTGGACATAGCACCTAAGCAGCTGATGCCTTTCAAATAATTACTGATCAGTAATCGCTTTCACAACTTTTCAATACCAATATCAAATAAAAAACCCAGCAAAATGTGTGTCTGACCACGCATAATGAAGGGTTGTGTAGGTGGGTGAATTTATCTTAAAAACCAACTTAACATTGTAGTTGAAAAATGTTCTCCCATACATCGATATACTTTATGGTCAAATCTGCAACTGCAAATGTAAAACTAATTAACTTTTTTTCTTATTATTTATTTTTCCTTTGCTTGTGCTGTGAGACCTTGCTTTTTGCCAATTTTCATGATTCTAAATCAACGGGAAGTAGGTACCATAAAGGTTTTGATTTGTTTGCGAGTATCAAAATATGTCGCATAATGTCGTATTTTTTATTGCGTTGTCATAGAACTTTGAGAACCTTGATATTTTTAGAGCCACAAGGGCCCTACTTACTTGATACCTACCTATTTGATATAAATTTCAACTTGATACATCTACGAGTTCCTGAGAAAAAGGGTCTTGACAGAGAGATGGACAACGAAGTGATGATAAGGGTTCCATTTTTTCCTTATGAGGTACGGAACCCTAAAAATCAAATATGTGATACGCTAAAGATTGAAACATTTCAGCAGTCCAAAACAACAATGCAAATATTTTATTGCATTACCGTCAATGGGGTTACTTTGATAATAACTTTCGACTTATAAAGACTAATTTTATTCGGTGCTTGAATAAGGTTTTGTTATTGTACCGGTTACTGGGCATTTTTTAGGTCGTAGAAACTTTTGATGTCTCCAAAATTCTACACCTATAGGTTTTTTTCATAAGACGACAGCTGTTATCAAAGTAGTATCAAAGTAAACCCGTTTTACCGTAACGAAAAATAATGATTGCCATCACATCCATAACTACATCCGAATCAAACTACTAGCGCACTAGTGAACTAGCTGTAACTATCTTGAAAGCTTGTAGTATGCTCACCGGAGGAAATGTTAACAAACAAATTGGAAATAGTCGGGGAGATAGCAACGTTCCTAATACCCAACTTCATTTCAGAGGCACGAGCTCCTGATCGAACGAAAACATTGTTGTGTGCCCTTATCGTTACTGTATATGTGCTGGAAATGACTTGGTTGAACTAGAAATTGTATGTAGGGCTGGGGAATTAAGAATTAGACTGTAATCATCATCATCTTCAGTGTACAGACTAAGCCGACGTTCGCACGGACGTAAAAATATCGCGGCGGGATTTTATCGCGCACTGGATTTTCTCACTCTCCGTGTTGAGCCGAGCTTCGAAAATCCAACCTAACAACAACTGAGTGCATCCCAGCGCGTCGAAAAAACACATTGTTGGATTTTCAACTCTCGGCGCTAAGCAGAGCGTTAAAAATCCAATGCGCGAAAAAAAATCGCCGCGATGTTTTTACGTCCGTACGAACGTCGGCTAAGACTGTTTGTCCACCGCACCGGGAACGTGACGTCAACGAGAAACGAGATTATTCGGCCATAGTAAATGTACTGTCGCTTCTTCGGCGCCGTAATCTTTTTCTGGGGTGGACAAGCAGTGCAAGAGGTGACTATGGAAATGCAGTTCCATTTCCATATCCATATTCCAATCAGGAGTATAATTTGTCTTTTCTCAAACATGCAGGGAAATATTGTCATTATTTTCGAAAAAGAACACGCGAAGTATCGAATTTACGGTCAAAGAAAATCAAATCCATTGCAGGAGCGCTTTGGGAATTTGGAACATTACAACGCTCCAGCAATGTTGTATGACACGGCGTGCTGGTTTTATTTTATTGTAATTTGTGTCATGTTTACCGCAAATAAACATTTTTTCTTTCTTTCTTTCTTTCTTTTCTTTCTATTAAATACTCTTTGATTGGATCTCTTTTATCATTCTTGGCATACCAAAGTAAGTCTCTTTGTTCCAAAGTAAGAAAATTGGCGGCAAAGCTGAAAATTCGTCTTGATTTGTTATTTACATACATAACAAATGTTACTAATAATATATTAATAATTAAAATGAGACTCCACCAGATTTAAGATCAGAAGCCAAATTGACAATGGAAAACCTGCTTCCAGCGAAGTCAAAAGAAAAATACATGAAAGTATATGAAAATTTTATGATTTGGAAAAACGAGAAAAAAGTGTTCACTTTTTTCTTGTTCATTTTCTCCGAAACAGTATTTATTTGGCGTAATTTAATAAGATTGCTAAAACTAAAAAGCCATCTACATTATGGGCAATTTATTCCATGCTGAAATGATCACATGTTAAAAACGGCATTAACTTGAAAAATTATTTCCCTGCATTCTTTTGAGAAAAGCACTATATATGCCTCGGTAGAAATGGCAATTGCCTGTCTCGTATTAGTGAAGTCCTCGCCTACGGCTCGGCCTTCAAACTCATACTCGATCTGCAATTGCCTATTTCACGGCTTTTGCAATAATGTACTATTAAATTACTAATTGGACAGGAATGTTAACTCTGAGATAGGATTTTTAAAATTTAAATCTTCATACGCCTTTATTATTAACCAACTTTTCAAAAACAAAAAGAAGGTTATCAATTCGTCGCGTATATATATATTTTTTTTTATGTATGTACACCGATTTCTCCGTCAATTGAGGACCGATTTTGAAAATATTTTTTTTTTAAATGGGTGTGCTCTCGAGGTGGTACGCGTCCCACTGTCACCAAATCAGAATCTGATGAGAAGATCCCATGGAAATCGAGGGAAACCCTCAAATTTTATAGGCACACCTACACCGAGATGGTCATCGGAACTACTCAATAATACGTATTTCACTTCGGTTGCGATTCGATTACTTTAATAAAGCTAAGCAATTTATGCTCGTCACAATGCATATGGTGATGTGGAGTTGATGGTGTCTTCACCATCAGTTCCAGTTCTCCTGTTTCCTTACTAGGAGAACTCCTCAACAATGAACGTCCTTGTATCGGGAAAAACAATATTTTGTAAAAGGTGATTGACATTAGGCTATTGTAACTTAGATAAATTACAAACTGACCCATTAAAAGTGAAAAAAAAACTATTTTACAAAAAAAAAAAAACAACCGACTTCCAAAAAAAATGCTACAAAGTAAAAAATAACTTTAATTTGGGAAGTCGGTGGCAAAAAACTAAAATACAGAACCAAAGACACCGACTTCCGAAATTAAAGTTATTTTTCACTTTGTAGGATTTTTTTTGGAAGTCGGTTGTTTTTTTTTTGTAAAAAAGTTTTTATGTTTTTCTTTTCAACAGCGTTGTTCAAGTAAAGTGCTGAGTAACAATTTAAGGCGATGATAACCGACTTCTATTGTTTTTATTTTTAAACTGAAGGTCACGTCTGAACCAGTAGTATTAATGATTTAGAAAAATATAACTTAATATTTTTAGATTATGTTTATATTACTTACATTGTGTCATTAATTTGTAAATGTATGTCTAACGAGGATAAAAAACTGAGAATCGTGCAAAAACTATCAAAGTATTTTTATGAAACCTTCACCATTTTAAAGATAATTTGATTATGTGTCTTTTAATAAACGTGTTTTAATATAATAACTTAGGACAGCGCTCCGTGATGATCGAGTCCTTTTACTGGGTGAACGTACGACGCGTTGCGTGAGCTCTGCACAGAACACGCAAGCAAACCACTCAAGGCCATTGGCATATATCTGAGTCTTAAATCCCTGACCGAAATAGCATCATCAGGTTCCCTATTAACGTCAAACATTTATCACCAGTGTGGAAGTTGTGCCAATAACCCCGTTAACCATTCATTGCAGCAATCAGGATCCCATGTTTAGCAGTGAAGGAGTCTATAATGTTATTAAGACTTTTTGCATTCAATTTTGCTGCTGTCGTGGTGGCCCACTTACATATTCATACCATCTCCAATAAGACTATATCTGTGTTCCACACGATTTTCTAACATGCAGGCTGGAGGTGTATTTTTATTAATAAAGAGGTTATACTGAACGCCTCTTCAGCAAAAGCTTTTAAGCGCTTCAGCGTTCAGCGAGCGTTTTCAGCGTGTTTTTGATAAACAGATGCTGCTATTAACTTGTACTGATAGAATTGTAAGGAAATTACTGGAAGTTTCAAATATTCAACGGTACTTACATGTTTGCTTTTTTACAGGAAAATCAACAAAAGTTCTGTGTATATAGATTTTAAGGGATATCGGTTTTCAGCTGATGATTAATTTTAGTAAGTATGTCATTATAATTATTTATTTCCACAATATGTCTACCTACCTATTCCTGGCACCTTTTACACTTGACTTATATTATTCGTCTATCTATGTTTTCTGTTGCACCATGGCTCAGGTGACTTTAGAAACACCCACGAAAAGTTGAGAATTTTTCATACTGTAAAAGAAAACACACAAAGAAAATAATGAATGAAAGTTTCTTTATGTTTACCGGGAATTTAAACAGAATTTCAATCAACACAGCCTATCGCAGTCCACATATACTTACACAACATAGGCCTCTCCCAGGCTACGCCACAACACCCTTTCCTCTGCTTTCCGCATCCAGTCTATCTCAGCCAGGCAGGCACCTTTCTAATATACTCGGTTTATCTAGCTAGGGAGTACCCCAAATACGCGGTCTCCACTCTAGGACTCATCTGCTCCACCGGCCATCATAGAGTTTTCATATTTCCAATTAAAATAACAAACAACATGACACGTCTGACCCGAGCCTGATCTCCCGTCATAATGTATTTAACACGTCAGCGCAATTCGCTTAATGACCGGGTAACGTGTGGCTCACTAATCATCGCTGGACCAACGCTAATTCCCCGGGTAACAAGCGCCGGCTAGTATGCAAAGCTGACGGACAAACATCTAGTTTGCTATTAGTCTTTTACGTTGAGTTACGAATTTTTGGAGGTGGTGAATGCGTTACTGTGTGATTAGTGTTGTGGTGATCTTTTGGCGCTTGCATGACGTTGATATTCGCGTTGTTGGTAGAATGGTTATAAATTGTATTGAAAAAGCAAGATGGCAGGAACCATGTAGCGTTGTAGAGAATTTGTTTTTTAGACGTTACTCAGCGCGAGCATTTATGATGACGATGATGAATTCGTTGAAGAGATGAACAAGGTCTACATGAGCTAAGCCGGTAGTGTATTGCAAAATGGGCTGGATTAAAACTCATGGTACATATACAGTGATACACAGAGACCTTATAATATAAGAATGCTCAAGCATAACAAACTGTCGCTTTTGGATGTCACCACAACAATATTATTATTTCTCATGAAGTCATGCAACAGCTAATAAACATTTGCAACGGAGGATTCAGATGTCCGATAATAAAGTTACAATGAGACACCATAATTATTCATACTATAATTTTTCATTCAATTGTTTCACTAAAAAATGTTTTCATCATCACAATTTATCCTATAATTTGAATACTCTGGCTTGGAATTTTCCCAGGGAGGTGAGCAGGCGGCAGGTTTATTATACCTACAGAATACAAAATCAACAAAAGAATGAATAAAAAAGCCAAATAAATGTATATATATTTTCTAGAATTATTGGTTTTTTGCAACAACTTTAAAGTTACATAACAAAATATTTTGCCTTCTCCACAAAATACTGCTGCACGTTCCACATCTAACGTAAGAGGGAGTGTCCACTGTCCACCGCGACGTTGATGTATCATGTCGGATCAACGGACGGGCAAGCGCGTCTGTCCTCCACCTAATCTCCATACATTATGGCCATGGATATTGTTCAAATAAATGGTACTTGAGACTTAAGTTTTGACAGTAGCTGGTAGGGTTGTCCGTTTGTTGATTTTACAAGATTTTTTTAGAGATTACGATTACTTTTCTTGGTAAAGAAACATGTTTTGTTGTGACATGTCATTTTAATAGCTGTAATGTAGTAGCTGATAATCCCTTGTGTTAGTTATGCTATGACAGCTGTTCAGTAGTTCTCACATGATTCGGTGACAAACTGGAGAATAGGTACCTACAACTACATGTTTTAGAAGATTTTGGTAGGTGTAATAATAATAATAGGTTTGTCAGAAAGTCAAGGGCCCTTATATGAGTCTTTTAGTTTATAAATGGTTGGTTTCAATTTTCAATTGGCGCTCTTGGCTAAAATCCACACGGGTCGATCTTCAAGGTAAATGTCTGTCGAGGTCGGTTCGTGGATGGGTGACTATTAATTACATACCAAAACCCCTCCGTGCCTTGGAAAGCACGTTAACCAGTTGTTCCCGGCCGTCAGAAGACCGAAGCCCTAAACTTTACCTTGCCTTGTCAAGACTGTTTGTCAGACTTTAGGGCCTAAAGTCTGTCAAACACCCATCGTGTTACCCAGTTACTGGGTTGTGGAGGTCAGATAGGCAGTCTCTAAATGTAAAACGTTGGTATTCAGATAAATTCAGTAAGACTGAAAGTCGACCCCAATAGAGTTGGGAAAAGGCTTGGCAGATTTTTTTTTTGTTTCAATGTTCAGTCCTAAGTGTGATCTACTCTCATAACATGAAAAAAAGTCACTGACTTTTATCCACCCATTATCAGCGAAGTGCTAAATTAAATGAAACGCGAAACAATCCGTTTTAAACACAAAACAAAGATTGTTTTCAACAATTGAATTGTAAAAATGATTCAAATAGTAGTTGTAATACAAAAGTAACGAGCGGGCGGGCGGCGGCGCGGGCGCAACGTATGGAGATTAATTTGCGCTCGACGCCCCCACTGACCGCGCCACAGCCTCCCACACCGATACCATAATGTGGATATGCCTGCAATATTTTTCATATTGAGTGACAATTTTTTTTCTATCTACAATTCTATATGAACTGATTAATCTTACCAACACGACAAAACAAGAAGAACAAGAAGAGAAGTCGTTTTAATTAGTTTTTATCTAAGCAATACAAATCTTGTTCGAAAACTGCGGGGTAACTGTGTAACACACACACAATGGCAATCGATCACAATGCCTTTCATTTTGACAGTTCAGCACGTACGTACGCAGCACCTACGTGCGCTTGTAATACGTTCATTTCGTTATTTACGTCGTTGAGGATACGAATTTTTAGGGTTTCGTAGTCAACAAGGGATGAGATGGGCTGGATGGGTCTTTCAAAAATATTGCGGGTTTGTGAAAACAGTTTTTCGATTTAGGGATCCGTTTCTGAAATATTAAGTTTTAAAGTGCTCATTTTTGTTAGAGTCAAGTGTCAGTCTCACCAGCCAGTCAGCCAGCTAAACGGTTAGTTTTGGATAGGTGAAAAAATTCACGGTAGTAGTATATATAACGAAGTTAAAAGGAAAACTATGACAGCCAAGTAGTCTTTTCAAGTTTACGAGTAATAGTCAAATATTCATGAAACAACAAAAAGCCCTCTTCTTAGTCCGCATTATTGTGCAACTACGGAACCCTATTACTGCGCGTGGCCCGACACGCACTTGTCTGGTTTTTTTTTGTTGAAAATCTATGAAATATGGATTTGATTTCCTTCAATCCTTCGGATTGTGATTGAAAGTGTGTTACGCAATTAGGTTGCTGAATATTTAAAAGGATGTAGGTAGCTCTATAAATGAAAATAATCGCAGATAAAATTATAGATAGTGTACCTAAATTAGTCTGTTCATACAAAAAAAAAATCATGAAACTATCATATAATTTGAAAGTGATAACGTTTTTATGTTTTGGGTTCCTAAATTTATTTCATACTAGTTTCATATGAAGTTGAGAATGAGACGAGTAAATCTATTAAATGTCTGAGATCTGACAACGGCACAGAGTACTGTAATGGTAAATTTAAATCATTTTTGAAGTCTGCAGGTATAAAACACCAGACGACTGTACCGTACACGCCGGAACAAAATTCTGTCGCAGAAAGAGCGAATCGGACTATAATAGAAAAGGCCAGAACATTACTGTCAGAATCAAATCTGAGCAAGAAGTATTGGGCCGAGGCTGTTAATACTGTTGTATACCTAAAGAACAGAAGCCCCACGAAAGCATTCAACAATGCTGTACCAGAGAAGGTTTGGACTGGAAAAGATGTGGATGTTAGTCATCTGAAAATTTTTGGTTGTTTGTCGTATAGATTGATACCAAAACAAAAGAGACGCAAACTGGACATGAAGACGGAACCGATGATTTTTATTGGATATCCAGATAATCAGAAGGGTTATCGTCTAATGAATCCTAAGACAGGTGAAGTGACAACTGCGAGAGATGTCAAAGTTCTGGAAAACGTTTTTCTTCAAAAATAAAACGTGGAAAAGTCGGAAGTGATAATAAACTTGAATACAGATACTGTTCCTTCCAGTTTATCCAACGGATCTACAAGCAGATCTGAACCCTTGGAGGCTCACGATGATGTGTACCGTGATGCTGTAGACGAGAACGTGGAAGTATTGGAGGAGATAGGGACTGAACCTCCTGAATCTGTAGTACCAGAGCACGTACCTGATGATGTGTTGACTGAATCAGAAAGAAGATATCCAGTAAGAGAACGGAGACAAGTCGATCGGTACGGATGCAATGTTATGTATGCCAAGGAGAGCAATCTTGATGGTGATCTATTGACTATTAATGAAGCGTTGGCGAGACCCGATGGTGACTTATGGCAAAAAGCGATAGACGATAAACTTATGTCACTAAAGGAGAACCAGACTTGGACGTTGGTGGATCTTCCAGCTGATAAGAAGCCTATCCAGTGCAAATGGGTGTTCAAAATTAAGAGAGATAGCGATGGCAAGGTAACAAAGTACAAGGCTAGACTAGTAGCAATTGGCTTCACACAGGTATGTGGTGTAGTCTATACTGAGACTTATTCTCCAGTAGTTAGAAGCTCTACTCTACGTCTGTTGTTCTCGCTAGCTGTTGAGTACAGTTGGTTTATTGACCAGTGGGACGTCACGACCGCCTTTTTATATGGTAAAATTAAAGAGGATATTTACATGTTCCAACCAAAAGGAGCAGTAGTCAAAGGTCAAGAAACCAGAGTATGTAAGCTGCAGCGTTCTTTGTATGGATTGAAACAAGCTTCGAATGCTTGGTTCAAGGAATTGGACAAAGAGATGTTGAATTTAGGTTTTGTGCAATCAAAAATAGAACCGTGTTTGTATCAAAAGCAACTTAAAAATAATAAGAAGTTAATTGACGTTATTTACGTAGATGATCTTTTTATTTTTGGAAATTGTGAAAAAGAAAAGCAAAAATTGAAAACTGGTTTGCTTGACAAGTTTAAAGTGAAATATTTAGGCGCGGCTAGGCATGTTTTAGGCATGAGGCTGAGAAGAGAGAAAGATGTTATTTGTCTAGATCAGCAACAGTTCATTTCGGACATATTGAATGAATTTAACATGACAGACGCTAAGCCCGTTTCGACTCCCATGGAAGTCGGAATGAAATTAGAAAGATCGACAAATTCCCATAGTGATCTGCCATATCAAAGCTTAATAGGGTGTCTAAACTATTTGGCATGTAATACGCGACCAGACATAGCACATGCGGTGAGTGTACTTTCACAATTTAATTCGTGTTATGACGAAATACACTTTAAATGTGCGAAACGGGTCTTAAGGTATTTGAAGGGCACGTCTAACCTTTGTCTCACTTTTAGGAAGTCGGGAGATTTAGACTTACGAGGCTATGTTGATGCAGATTGGGGAGGGGCACTTGATAGAAAATCTTTCACAGGATTAATTTTCAAATTAGGTAAAAATATAGTATCATGGGAGAGTAGGAAGCAAGCGACGGTATCCTTGTCTTCCACAGAGGCAGAGTACGTAGGACTGAGTCAAGCATCGAAGGAAGCTCTTTATTTACGTAGTTTACTGAACAGTTTGACAGCTGTGGATAGTAAAGCGGTAGTAATTTATAATGACAATCAGTCGGCGCATAAAATTGCAGCTAACAAAATGATGCATAATAGAACAAAGCATATAGATATCAAGTATCATTTTATTCGTGAGTGTGTACTGGCTAACAAAGTTGAAATAAAGTACATGTCAACTGATAAGATGATAGCGGACATCTTAACTAAAAGTGTTCACAGCCCGAAGCTTAGAGAATTTTTAAAGGATTTATCCCTGTCAAATTATTCTATTAAGGGGGTGGATGAGTAGTTAGATGTTTTGATGTTTTATGTTTTCTATATGTTTTTGATGTTTTATGTTTTCTATAAGTGTTTTGTGTAATAGATAATTTTCTACGCATGTGTAATAGATTAAGAGGGCGTATTGGAGGTCGCATATTATAGATGCACTGGCATGTGTGAATAATCTTTTATACATGTCTGTCACCAATTTAAATAAGCGTAGTTACGGCCTTGTTTATGTTTTTATGTGTCACTAGCTTGTAAAGTATTAACCACGAATATAGTACTATCAGACTACACTGCTACTCTACCCCTTATTTTACAATATACTACAACATTAAATAGTATCATCTAGGATTGATGTGTACGCATTCTAGTTTAACATATATTTTTGCATAACTTACTAGCATTATTTGAAGGCGTAATATTAGATTTAAAAGTCACTACAATCAATGCGAGCGTTACACTTTATTCCAGTCGACGTGGGAGTCTGCTTGTGGCGTACCACAAGACGCGTTAAAGAACTTCGTTCCAATAAGTAAAACATTAACAGTAGCTCAAAAATTAGAACAAAATTATACCACTAAATATAATTTTCATAAAATCTCCAGGTCCACACTATGACAACGTGGTTGGTTAACAAACGAACAACCCCATCCCTCGCTACCCTTGTAGCAGTCTTGGTAGGTATATAAGGTAAGGAACGGAGTAATTTACGACGACTGACGCTTCTTGATACTTGAACAAGTATTGTTCATCAAAAATTAATAAATAAAATTTAGCTTAGCACTAAATCAAGAAACTAATGATATCTTATTATTTTCATTATATCAATAAGAATAAGTTTCATGATATTTATTCAAATCAAATCAAATCAAATATCAAATATTTATTTTGGAACAAAAACAGGTATACAATTTTTCGTGTACGTTAACAGCTACTATAGTTTAAAAGTAAGTAAGTAAAGTAAGTTAGTAGTTATTGTAAGTAAACTTTGAACTATCCAAATATTCAGGATGCTTACTAGTTATTTTAAGAAAAATATAATGAGCCTGTTGTTATGTTTCCACTGCTGGAACTCATACCTATACTATAACAGTTACACTCGACAAGAGTCAGTCGTCATCGAACACTTTCCATTGCAGGATACCTTGTGTCTATTTTTAAGTTATGTTTTAGTTTTTGCATGGTTATTGATACCAGAAACTAAGCATAATCAGTCTTTAATATTCCCACTACACATAGGCTAGCTGTCACATACATATCTTCGAATTTTGATTCTTGGACATTTCCTCACGATGTTTTGCTTCCGTTTTGAGAGCAGAAAGTAAAGCGCTTATCTGGGTTCAAACTCATGACCTACAACTCGTAAGTCGAGGCCGTTACCACTGGGCCACCACTGCTTTCTAAGACCACCAGAAACTTAAATCTGTATAATTATACCCATTTAGTTCCTTACTTACATAAGTAGAGAATCCGAGTGAGCTTCCATTTTTCGCCATCAGAAACACTACTCCAAAAAAATAATTCACAAAGTATCAAACCTTTTTGCTCCTTCTAAAGTCTGAGTGTCGAAGATAAGGCAGGCTGGGCGAACTATTAACAACTACGTCTGCTGAATATGAACCCGGTGCCACAGCCAACAGCGGCCATTTAATGAATATTTGATCCCCATTGCACTGGTCGCATGCCTGGACACATTCGAATCAATTGTACAATGTTCCCTAAAACAAACGGACGGAATAATAAAGATGGCGGCGGAAAATTTGAATGAACTCGCACCATTTTTCTTTTTTTTGGACAATTATGATTTTTGTTTTTGTAAAAATTTATTTTTTCTGTATGTTTGAGTCTACTATATTGTTTTATTTTGATAAACAAATACAGAGGAGTCTTGGAATAGTGAAAATTCACTAATTCTTAATGTAACCAGAATACAATAGAACCGTAAAATAATCCTTAACGGTTTTATTTTTCTTTAAAGGTATAAAGCGTCACATAGAGTTGTGTAGTGTAATAGTGTGTACCTACATAACTGAATTCTAGGTACCTTTGTATGCACTAAGCGAAAAAAAAACATTTCGATTCTTAGAAATAACTACACTAGGTAGATACTAAGAAGAAGAAAAACTTTTAATGAAGTAAACAAGCTGTTTGAATTTCTATCTAAAACATGTAGATTCTGATTATTTATGATAATAGGAATACCTACTATTTATTCATAACATATTATTTGCCCATTCCGTCAGCCCTATCAAAATATTAACACTACATCAGAAATATCCCAATAAATGTGTTACAGTTATATCGTAATTCTTAAATGATTCGTGCAATCGAAATTGGTATTTGATTTTCCTCATTGGTATGAATTTTACGAGTAACTGAATGATATTTATAATAACAAACATCAATTCATAAATATTCCATTTACTTAGAAAAATATAAGTAAACATCGACACTATATTCCGAATTAGAACGTAAACACCACTATAGTGACACACGAAAAGTAATTCGTCATTTAAATAAAATATGAAACAGGTGAGCAAAGAATACGGTGCATTTACTTTGTGACGTACTGTATGCTCCTTCCTCTTTCCCACAATACTAAACTTGTCTGCATACGTCTCCAATCTCTCCGCAGACACAACAAAGAAAGAAAAAAAAACTTATAAAAGCAGATCGCAAATGAGAAAACCTCTCGAGACGAAAGGGAGTCGCTGAAACTTTCAGACGTCGATATCAACCGGCACATAATTAGATGTTAAACTTTTCATTCTTAAAAAAAATATACTTAAAGTAAATTAACATATAATTCAAACAGAACAACTCATTACATTATAATAAGTTTATTTAGTAAAAAAAAAATTGCGATAAAAAAAACTTTCATTATTAAGCGAAATACTCGTACCTTCAAAGACTAACCTATTTGAAGCGAATTACGCGCCTAATCCAATATTTGTTCAAGAAAGAAAGAGAAAAAAAAATTCGCCCCAATTAGCGTGCGACCCGGTTCTAAGAGAAAAACGAAATTGCTACGTAAAAAGTCGTAACTCAATTACTGCGATGAACCGCTGTCGCAATAAGGCGTTCGTTAGCAGGGTTGAGACTAAAGTCGGAGCATGCGCCGTGACCCGAGGTCGATAATGAGGGAGACCTCTCGCTCTGGAGCCTCAACATCACACATCCTCACAATTTAACGTTTACGTATTTACATACTCTCCCACATATGCATATTCACCCTATAACTAGGGTTGCCAGGTGGGAGTTTGAATTTTGGCGGTTGGTTTCAGACTTTGTGGTACAGTCGTGCTCAGACCACTTTTGAAACTCATACGCATCATAAAAAACTGTTTTTCCTGAAAAAGCTAAGGATTTTAGCACCTGTCTGATTGAAAAACAATTTAAATAAAATAGTACGTAATCAAAAATGTTTTCCTGATTCAATCTGTTTTGACCTATAAGCAACTATGTATATGTTTTTACTAACTATAAGTAGACTAAATGTTTTTATCAATACTTCGGGTTACAAAATTATGTTGCGTTACTTAAATAATAATTATTATGTTTGTAGGTTGGTAGACCAGTAGCTCTATAAATGGCTCTTCAATCCACTGAATATTTCACCAGACCCATTTTTTTTGACATTTCAAACATACCTAATAATACCTATACATACGTTCTAAATAAATCCTTCGTTTGCCAGCCCTGCTTCCACCACTATGACGTATATGCACCGTACGACACACACACGCAATCCTACACATTCGCACACACGAACCAAGATCTTGGAATTTGTTTAACTCAAGTAATGGCGTCTTACATTGACATTAGTTTGTCGAAAGATATTTATGTGAGTTGAATGTTTAGTTGAATAAGGGGTTAAGTTTATGGGCCCCCATTGTTGTAACTTTTCTAGTTTTTTCGTTGCTTATCTACGTATTTTATGAGATAAATCGTGTGATGTATTGAATCTGCAGGATTGATGGCGTACCGCATAAAGGCATTGTCATAAATATATTTCATATTAAAGAAAGTATTTTTTTTTTGTTACCTTCATCGTTATTTTCCTGTTATGAGTGTTCAAATTCGTGAACTTCAAAGTAAGTAATGTAATTATTGAGTTTTCTAAACTTTTTAGTTATCATAAAATTATTAAGTACCTAAGTATTTTTTAAATATGAATAGGTAGGTAGCTAAGTTATTTTCAGCTGTCGTCTACAACTCGCGGGAAAATGACGCTTCTATGCGCGAAACGTTCTTGATATTTCCACATTTTTGTCTGCCTTTTTTATAATTCCCTACTCTTACCTTAATTAAGATTACATCCAACTAATTATAAACACAAGGTCTGAAATTGTATTTAATATAACAAATAATTCATTTACCAAACTCATAAAAAACATGTTAGTAATCACCCAATTAATTAAGCCATTAATAACACAGTAATTTATTACCAAAACAAATCGTGCCATCCACTCAAATCAGAGACACATAAACATAGCATCTAAAATTGGTAAGTTCTGTAGGAGCCATAACTCTCGTCTCACGTCGCAATATAATTAAAATCACGACTGTCCCGTGGTCCTCCGTGGAAGAAAGTGCCCCATCCACCCCCCTACACCCCCAAGAAAAGGGGGGAGGGAGCCGGGGCGATTCACATTAATATTCCCCACTTTTATCTCTATATGCAAACTGGCAGCTAAAAGTTGGTCCGTTCATTGTGACCGGTTGATTCTTCCTAGTTGAATGATTGTGCTGTTCCAATGTTCGCGGGATGAGAAAGTTTTTGTTCAGCTATAGCTCTGCAGAATTCTTTTGTAGGTTTGATTTTCTTGTTTCATTATGAGCACTGTAAAAGTTCTCGGTTTTGATTGCGGGGTAGTTTTTAATATTAAGTTTCCCGGTGGTATTGTCGGGCAAAGTTTCCATGCTAAGATAATTTTCGAATACCTTCGTACTTTCTACTTACTGGTTTATTCTTAAATAAAAAGGCACTTAAACATATTTAATCGTCCATCTCAAAAACACAAAAAAAGTAATCTCGGGAAAAAATCGTAAAAGAAGAATTTTAAATGACCACTGTTGTTACTGACTGTACACCATCAATTAAAGAAAACGTTGGCGCAAAGAACCGTAAAAAGTAATTCGGTTGAATCTAAAAACATAACGCCCTTTTCGCAACTCTGATTGCTCTCAACAAATGAGAACGCTTTACAATCGTGGAAAATTTTAATTAAATTACAAACAGAAATTCCTTTTGACGACAGAATAATGCCGCTAAATACAAAATCCCATTGGTCATCTTGGCGAAAGGAAGAGCGGGTCGTTCTAATTACAAATAATCAAGCTTTCCGATTGGCGGGTGCGATCCCCTCTTGTGTTTGTTCTCGGTGGTGGGCGTGGCATTTCTCGCTCGCTCTTTTAATTAGTGTAAGGAGTAAATTGCTTGCGAGAGAGAGCACTGCTAGTTTTGTTCGGGCGCCATCTCTTATTGGATGCTGTAACTAGTGGGGGGTAGGGAGAAAGGGGGAATAGTGTTACGTAGTTAATATAAGGAAAACACGTACGGCAAGCTTTGTAAGGGAAATGGCTAGGTTGACATTTTCAGAGTTGATAGTTGCACGCTTCTGAGTTAAATCGTTTGTTGGTATGCGACATGAGAATAGCGATATAAAACACGGGGATAGAAGATAAATGGGTGACTGTAACTATCCGTTTTTTTTCCGGTACTTGAAAACATCGTTTATATTCAAATAAATGTGTCAGGTGCTCACATATAAAGTTGGACTTAGAAATGTCTGTATATCTAAACATTATGCTCGATACATAAAACATTTACATACAATTATCCATATTCATCAATAAAGAAGTACGAAAGAAAATCTGCATCATTGTTGCAACAATAAGAAACAACTGAGTCTCGAACCACCTTCGTTCGGTGTATCATCGACGCGCGTTTGTTTTTTTATTGCAGCTACCTCACGACCACCCCCCCCCCCACATCCCCCACCCCCACGACGCAGCATTTCCAAGCCATTTAATATTAATGTGCATTTTCGTGGAGAGGAGAGATTCGTATAAAGCCCCAGTCTGCGATACACTACTATGGGGAAGTCGGGCTAGAATGGACAATACGTTTAAATTTTAATTATGCAAGCACTTGGAAGAAACAATTTTCCTTTTATGGCTGAAATAAGAATTAGCTGGCAAGTTTATTTTATGATGTTTTTAGTTTGTTGTTTAAGTTACTTGTCTGCTTTGTAAGTAAATTGCTTTTCTATGCAGATTACAAAGTAATTATTAAAAATGAGTCTTTAACCCCCGTTTCCACGAGCGTAATAAAATCGCGGCGGGATATTATCACGCATGGATTTTAAACTCTCTGCTTACAGCGCCGGGAGTTGAAAATCCAACAGTGTGTTTTTCATCGCGCTGGGATGCACTCTGTTTTTGTTAGGTTGGATTCTCAACGCTCGGCTCAGCAACGAGAGTTGAAAATCCAGTGCGCGATAAAATCCCGCCGCGATTTTATTACGCTCGTGCGAACGCCGACTTATAGACAGATTATTATAAAGCACTCGTAATAATGATTTAAAATAAAATTTATCTTAATTATTACTTATTAACAGATAATCCTTAAAATTTTCATAACTCCTTTGCCAAAAAAGACTAGGTATTGGCAACCAATCGTCCACACAAAACTCGAAACAACAATAACACAAAAATAACCAGTAAATCAAAGTGGCTATTTCACACCGCTCTCCCCGCTATGCAGAGTTGCAGAGCTCCTAGCCAGCCTTACACTGGATTTATTACTCGTAGTTAAAAGTAGTTGGTAAGGCAACAGTACTTCCAAACAGCCATTTCCAATAGATAAAGCTTCGAGACAGATTCCAAATACATTAGGCGGTGACGCAAGAAGGGGTGAGACTATTAAAAATTCCACAGAAATACACGACGATACGTCGGCGTCGTGTATTTTCGGTCGAAACTCGTGCGTCGAGTGCATGACACGTTTATTAGAAATATCCTCTCCCCTGACATGATTTTGTGAAGGTTTTATGTAAGTAGGTATCAGCATAAAGCTAGTGAGTTAGTAAAATAAAGGTGTTATGTAGCGTCAGGAACGAGTACACGACTTAGATGGTAAAGCCAAGCAGTTCTTTTTTAGGGTTCCGTAGTCAACAAGGAACCCTTGTAGTTTCGCCATGTCCATCTGTCTGTCTGTCCGCGGCTGAGCTCAGAGACTCTTAGTACTAGAAAGCTGTAATTTGGCATGGTTATACCTACATATTAATCACGCCGACAAAGTGGTAAAATAAAATCTTGCAAAAAATTTTAAGTGGGATGATATTTTTTTTCTCGACTATCCCATGGTGTGGGTTATCGTTGGATAGGCCGTTCTGTAATCTGTAAAAACCATTTTTCGATTCAGGGATCCGTTTGCACAATAAGTTTTATAGTGCTCATTTTTGCTAGCCAGCTAAATGGTTGTTTTTGGAAATGTGAAAAATTCACGGAAGTAGTAGGTAAGTAATTTGTTCGTCAAATCGTTGAGCTCCTTAAGTTTTGAGTTGATCTGCACGATTACTGACAAATGCGTGCACTGACTGGACAGGTTCACTCAATCTGTGTAGTTTTTTCCTTAAAAGACCATTTCAGACAGCAATCTACATGGTCTTCACATGATCTGACCAAGATTATGTCTGGACTTTAAAAGAGACTGTGACCTCTTGAGTTTGTTTCGGTCTTTCTTCTCAAAGTAGTCAGACAGGAAACGCCGACCTCATCTAGTTTTAAAAAATATGATTGAAGTGTAAAAGTGTTTTTACAAACCTACTTACAGAATATAAATCATTTATCATTTATAATGTAACGAAGTTAAAATGAAAACTATCACAGCTAAATAGGCTTGTTACATTTGCAGTTGGAATGTATGGAATAACATATTTTTCAAATACAATGTTAAGTTTGTTCTTGGGATAAATTCATCCTAATTACGGAACTCTTCATTGTGCGTGGTCCAACACGCACTTGGCACAAGTTTAAACTTGATTTCCGACCCTCAAAAAAAAAGAAGGTATTCTGTCAAATTAGTCAAAGCTATAGTTCTTTCTAATTACGAATTTCTGTATGAAATTATTGATAAGATTATGTAATGTTTCCCTCGTCTTAATTTATTAACACCGCATTAGGGATGATGCCTGGGTAAAAAAAAAAAATCTATGTAGTTCGTCAGTCAGATAATAAGAAAATTATTTGTTTTATCATAATTGTAAAAAATTACATAAATAAAACGCATTAAAGTTTGGGAGGGGGGTCGCAACTACGTATAAAATATAGTAAGACGTGACGTCATGCCACATTTTAACTCAATGTATCGCCGTAATCTTTTCATCACGTAACAAAAGAAAAAATACGTGTAGGTACAATATTTTTTAATAATCTGTATAGACATGACTGACAAGAAAAAAATTTAGTCATCATCTCATAATTTTAACCAATATAATGTTGTCCTAGTGTTGGATCTTAGGGCCAATTTTAATTTTAGTCCTAAACTTAATTTTACTAAAAAAAAAATTAAAAATTAAAAGATTCATAGAATATTCATTTCTAACAACCCGACTTCTGTAATATATACCTACTAAAGTACTTATCTATAGGGTAGAGAGGGGTGACAATGGTCTCGAAGGCGAATCGTAATTCCTATTTTACAAATGGTCCACGATTTATACGACACCTCCGTGATTATTCGCAGTACCACAATAAATTACCTGAGTTTGGTCCAAAGAGGATTTTATTTTTGGATTTATAACCGCCATCTTGTAATTCGGTGTCCTGATGAGGGTTGGTACAGATGGTTCTTGTAATATTAATTAGATATAAATTATGAGAAATTCTGTCTTTGTAATTCAAATTTTGGACTGGGAATTATAGTATAATGGATTTGGGTTAACGATTTATGAAGAAAAGGAGGCTTATATACTTACAGGCTGTGAGTAAATAGATCGGGAGTCGCTGTGTCTCAAGAAAAAATAAGTCCATCCGTGACAAATATGAAAAAAACCGGTCAAGAGTGAGTCGGATTCGCGCACTGAGGATTTCGTTCAGATTTCTGAAAAAGTGTGCTATTTAGAGACATCGTTTTATTTTTCCTGTAATATTTACACAAACTTCTATCACATAGAATAATTTCAGATTTTATCTTTGCAAACTTCGGAGATAAGGGGGGGAGGGAACGGTATTTTTTTACATTTTGCATCAAAATTCGAAAACTATGCGGCATAAAAAAATGTTTAAGAATGTGCAAACAGCGTTCTTTCATAATAATTATGATACCTCACATGCCCTAGTAGCACCACTTTGAATTTTCAGACTCGCACCATATGGGTTCCTTTTTACCATTTTGGTACGGAACTCTAAAAATGGTTAATTTGTATCATAACTAATATTCGCAGATCTTATTTCCCTCAATTCAGTTTCACCTCACAAACAAAAAGCTGAAACCGATTATATAATTTTGAAATTATGTACACAACAAACTGCTGACCCTCTTGAAACAACCCAAGCAACTATAACGGACCCAAAAAGTCAAGAACAGATTGTAAAAGAATTCAAAGAATCTATCGACAAAAATATTCCCCATGCAATAATTTAACTAAGATATTCCAATCAAACTAATTCCCATATCTAATCATCAAGGCATGCTTAAGACATTTGTCGATATAAAGCTTTCAAAATATTGACTATGGTTATTAATTATCTGAACAGCGACAAATATGTGAGCAATGGCCGACATTCGAGCCACAGGATAATATAGCTACAGTAGTTAAACTGGGCAGTGAACTTGAAATAATTACCTACGGCCGTTCGGTAGATAAATACGTGTCAGTCCGTGTGTATTTTCCACACGCTAGTACTGTTTCGTACTGGTACTGACTGAAATTTCAAAGCGCGTCATTACGGCCGTTTTATATGAAGACTAGCTTTTGCCGGCAGCTACGCCCGCGTGGATGTCAGAAAATATCCCATACACAGGAACTTACTACCGGGAATTCCTTCCCTATTCCTTGTTTACATTATAAAGGGAACCTCTGTGCGAAATTTCAGCTTTCTAGGTCCAAGGGTTTGGGCTCTGCGTTGATGAGTCAGTCAATCAGTCAGTCAGTCAGTCAGGACTTCTCTTTTTTTTATAAACTACTGCATCATTATTATACTGTGTTTGAGCCATGTGGTCAAGTCGAAAAGCTATTTTATCGCTTCCTGTCAACATTGAATAAAATTACCTTTTTTTTTGGAATTTTGATGAAGTTAATTCTCATACTTAGTTGCTTACTTTCTTTTTCTGGTTACCGTATGTCAGCTGTTTTTATAAATTGACATTGCCTTTTCTGAGGGATTAATAATTGGTGGAGGCGACTACTGTATAATTATCTAGTTGATGAGTAGCAGTAAACCACTTTTTTTAACTGTTATCACCAGCTAAGTGTTGTCTTTTAAGCATGTTAATGATTGAATTAGCAACTTGATCATATTTTATAATTAACTTTATTCATGAGCAGGGGGACATAGTAGGTCATGGCTCATGGTACCTATAGCCCAGTCTTTGGACAAAAAAATACCACATAGACTTCGACTTCGTCGACTTTTTTCCAACGACCAGCGTCAACCACGAATGTAATATTGGTGTTAGTCGTAGAGAAACAATTTGGTAGTGGAACATCAAAGAATTAACAAGGACCGCAAGTAGTAGTATAGGAGAAACAAACAAATTATGCAAAGCTGATTGACCTTCATCAGTTTAAGAGATACCACAAGAAAAACTTGGTGCTGAAGATATTACAACAAAACCCAATTTATTTTGAAAATTTTTCTCGTTAGTTAGTAACCCCCTTATTCATAAAAAAAATAAAACGCTCTACAAATCTATTTTATTCATAATAGTGTATTGTCAATTTCATTCAAATTATGATTTGAGTTTGAAAGAAGAAGACAAAACACTATTTTAACTAAAATAGGTTTATAGAGCGTTTTAGTTTTTATGAATAAGGGGGTAAGTAATTTAATAAGTAAGAAAACAGCTTAATGTACTGCAAAATTTGAATAACAATCATTTGTAGAATTAAGCCATGGAACTGATGGACCAATGAAAAACAGATTGAAGGGAAATCTTTCGGTTACAAATAGTAAATTTTTTGCCCTGGCTGGATGCCTTATTTATAAGGCATGCACAGGATAGCTCTGTTAAGCAGCTGACCATCTCGCTCACCTGCGAGATGACATAGCCTACAGATAGAAAAAAAAAGAAGTGAGTATTTGTTTACACACTGCGGTCACAAGCGCTACTACTGAGCATTTAATGAATTATTCCTTTATTTCAGGCAGCTGTGGTTTCAGGCAGCAAACACGATACACAGATACAAAAAAATATATATACTAATACATATAAAACATAACTAATAAACTAAGACAGACACACGAACATTAGGTATCAGGTCGTAGGTTCGATTCCCAGGTCAGGCAAAGTGTTATTGGGTTTTTGCATCTGGAATTTGTCAGTAGCAGCCTGGATTCTGGATTTGTGCACGGTTGATGGCAATAGACTGGTCCCCTGTTACATCACCTGCCTAAACTTTTCCCAAATATTTTGTATGTCGACTTCCACTGTAACCAGGTGCAGCTGAATACCAATATTTTACATGGACCGACTGCCTATCTGGCCTCCACAACACAGTAATTGGGTAATACGATATCCCTTGGTAAGACTGGTTGTCAGACTTTCGATTTTCCGATGACCCGTAACGACTGTCAAGGATCCACGAATGACAGCCGGGATCAACGGCTTAGCGGCTTTCCGAGGCACGAAGGAGTCTCGTATGTAAAGATGGTGATCCACTGACCAACCCCGGCAAGCGTAGCTTAACCTGATGGATCGACCCGAGCGGCTGTTATTATTTAGCCACGAGCCTCCTCGGAAGGCCATACACATTCCAAAATTAGACCAACACATTATGCATTTCAAAAATCCATCTTGATAACAAAAAAATGCACATCGCACAAGGCGCGCCCGTCACAGCAGACTACACTCTTAATTTATAGACCGAAGTGTTAATTACAGTAATGAATAGCCTACATTACGTGGTTATCGCGCTTATCGCTACATCTATTTGTTCATGTTAAACGCTTATGTTAATTTGAGGAAGTTTGCTCCAATGAGTACGGGAATGTCGATTGGGCGGCCTTTGATATTGAACCGTTTTGTATTTGTGAGAGATTAAAATATTTATGGGAATCTGTTTTTTGTGTTTAGTTTTTTGGTTGATTATGTTATTTTGCGTAAATAGGCTTGAAGTTTACACAGGCTGGAAGCGTAAACAGCGGCAATATTTTAAGGGATAATTATACTCATCATTATTAACAACTTTTACTATGGGACCAAACCTGAAATCACGAAAAAAAATCAGGTGTTCCATAAATTTTGACGAATAAAAAGTGGAGTCCTGACTGACTGACTGATTGACTTATCAACGACTAACCCAAACCCATGAACCTACAAAGCTGAAATTTTGCACAGAGGTTCCTTTTATAATGTAGACAAAGGAATAAGGAAGGATTTCCCGGTAGTACGTTCCCGTGGGATATTTTTCAACATCCACGCGGGCGAAGCCGCTGGTGCGAACATAAATGTACAGAACAGCAGTTTTTTTATCACGATTTTAGGTTTCGTCCCACAGTAAAAGTTGTTCATAATGATGAGTACAATGACACCTTAAAATATTGTCACTGTTTACACTTATACCCTGTAATATCAAAGCTATCGATAACATAACATAACATTGCGCCTGTTTTCCACGTAGGGTTAGGAAGAGGTGACTAAGTACACTTCGCCAGTTAGTGTACCATGGAGCCTATTTCCATCAATAAACTCAGTCTATAGCAGTCCACTGCTGGAAATAGGCATCTCCCAGGCTGCGCCACAACACCCTGTCCTCCGCCTTCCGAATCTATTCTCTCCCAACCACCTTTTTAAGGTCATCGGTCCATCTAGCTGGGGGGCGTCCAACACTACGCTTGCCGATACACGGTCTCCACACCAGACTGCCACTAGGCTGCTTACTCTGCAAGCTATGTTGGTAAATTCGGTTCTTTACCGGATATTTTCATTTCTGATCTTATCCTTCAAAGGAACTCTGAGCACAGTCCGTTCCATAGCGTGCAGAGCGACCTGGAATTTGTGAACCAGCCCGACTTTCAATGTCCACGTTTCGGCACCGTATGTCATAACGAATAGGACGCACTGGTTGAAGACCTTAGTCTTCAAACACTGCAGATTACGGGCTACGAGAAGACTTGACGAAGTTTCCCAAACGCTGCCCAACCAAACTGGATCCTTCTGTCGACTTCTTTCTCAAAGTTGTGTCTATAACATCAATCTGCCTGGCCTTTTCCCAACTCTGTTGGGGTTGACTTCCAGTCTAACCGGATGCAGCTAAATACCAGTATTTTACATGGAGCGACTGCCTATCTGAACTCCACAACCCTAACTGGGTTATACTATACCCCTTGGTAAGACTGGACCATCTTTACAACGATGGTCACCCATCCACTGACCAACCCCGGCAAGCGTAGCTTAACCTGACGGATCGACCCGTGCGGCTGCTATTACTTAGCCACGAGCTCCTCAAAGTTGTGTCTATAAAATGTACATAAATAAAAACTTATATTTTAATACAATAACTTAACTAAAACTATTAGCAAACTAAAATATGGCGTCGAAAAATTTTCATCCGCATCGCTAATTTAATACAAACTAGAAATAAACAACTGAGTAGAAGTGAATGCATATGAGATTCGATAGAACAATGTAAATGCACTTACTTAAAAATAAAATGCATACGATACCATACAATTAATTACCTACCATTCAATTAAAGCAATAAAAACAGTAAAAAAAAGCAGATGTAAATAAATCATGCTTTTAACAACAGTGATGAAACTTATCTATTCCGATGTTTATCTATCTGAGTTATAGTTAACTAAACGGTAATTACACGCCAATTAACTACCTATGTTTTATGTTAATTAAATGCACCCTCACGTTACATTAACTATCATTTTAAACCTTTTTGTTAACCATTAAGTACCGTTTAAAGTCAATGAATAATTATCACTTTATGGTCTTAAATTACTTAACGTAAAAATAGCATATTAAAAAGCGTGATGATTTTTAAAAGCTAGTTTTAATAAACATTGTAATGTTATTATGACGGATATTACATTAATTTTATACTAATTACACATTTAATTTTCGAGGCAATCATGTTAATACCTAGTTAACAAGCTAAATTAGAATAAGGTTAAAGCTTGGGTTTTATGCGTTTTTAATTTAAAATAACGTTAAAATTAATTTGACACTTTCACTGTTTCTTTAAAAATATTAGCTTATTAATGTTGTATCTCATATTTATTGCATACAGACTCATTATAAAACATGACACATTACTTTATATTTATTACAGTTAGTTCAGACCTCTTAAAATATGAAAAGTCTCATTCGTTATGCCTTTTTCTTTTTCACTTTATTCAATGAAGTAAAAATTATTTTGTCAAGGTACAGTCAGGGCCGTTTGTTAGTCTCTAAAAAATAAAAGTCAGATACTTTATTAAAACGATTTGTCATCTACTCGGCAGTGCCTAACAGAACCGATATTGATGAAACTGCACAGTTTTTTATTACAAACGAAGGATTAATAGTAGACAGGAAGACTCGGCTCGCATAAATATCTCATTAGGCAAAGATTTATTACTTAAGCAGTCACGAAACTGTAAAAAAAGTTTGGAAGAAAACGGTTTTGATAATTACTTGTCAACATGCGATTGTCTATTTGGAGCTCAATGTTGGTTAATTTGCCTTTTTTTATTTGCCGTAATATATCATTTTGTTAATGACACCTAAATGAAGAGTGATCACGAACGCAATCCACAAATTTTACTAACAAACTTGGTGCAATAAATTTGAAAATTAAGTATTTTTTACAGCTTGTGTAAACGAGTTCGGGCAACAAAATTATCTGTACCTATTTGTGTTTGGTTTAAACCTCGGGTATTGCGTAAATTTTGTGTTTGCTATTTGGAAGGTTAGGTACTTTTTTACTGCTACTTACGAATTGTTGTCATATAGATATGTCGCAGCTAACTAGCTTAATTAGCCGTTTAGTTAACCGCCTAGACTTTGGAGTGCCTCGCCGGCCGCTGCCGTGGCACCGCTCAATTCGCTCGCTCGGCTTGCACGCGGTTAGTCACAGTTCTAACCTAACCTAACCCATTTCGTTAAGGTGATCGGGCTTAGTTACTGCGACCAATCTGGCCCGCGCGTGGTTGGTCACAGTTCCAACCTAACCTATAATTGAATACCTGTCATTCAGGCCGCTCGTAGAACAGCCCCCGTTTTGTTAAAAGGCTAGGTGGTTAACTAAACGGTTAATTAAAAAAGTTCGCTGCGACAGACATCAAAACCCATCTTTTCAATAATATCCACCGTTTTTGTGGTTCCGTACCTCAAAAGGAAAAAACGGAACCCATAAGGATCACTTCGTTGTCCGTCTGACTGTCTGTCTGTCTCTGTGTCTGTCAAGAGCCTTTTTCTGAGGAACGCGTGGAGGTATCAAGTTGAAATTAATATCAAATATAAATAGTCTAGGTCCTTGGGGCTCTAAAAAAAATAAGCTTATAAGTCAACGCAATAAAAAAGTACAGCCATTTATTCACTATATTATATATATATATTTTTTATTTTTATTTTATTTATTTATTCATTTTGATACTTGCAATTAAATCAAAACCTATAGAGTACTTCCCGTTGACCTAGAATAATTAAATTTGGCAAGAAGCAAGGTCTCACAGCAAAACTAAAAAAAAAAAAAATTTTAGGATTACAAACCTTTTGCAGTTGGACAATTTGACCGTTATGATATTAATGTATGGGAGAACATGTTTTTCAACTACAATGTTAAGTATGTTTTTGAAGTAAATTCTTTTCAAATACGTAACCCTTCATTGTGCGTGGTCCGACACGCACTTGGCCGGTTTTTTTATAAATTGCTATTCACATGCTCATCTGAAGAAAGAGCCTTCTTCTTCCTCACACTTCCTCTTAACTACTCACAAATTTTAAACTTTTTTTTTGCATACTGATCAGCTTAAAACGTTACTTTTACTCTTAAGAATACAAATCAACAGCTGTTTGACGTGATCACAAATAAAAAAAAAGTAAAAAAAGTGCTGCTATTAAAATTCGTTCCCCGATTGTACCGATAAGCAAACACTGAGCAGGAAAGGTGACATTCGGTAAGCATAAAAGTCTAAAGGAATCGGCGTGCGTCCTAATAATTTATCGACAGTTTGACCTCGCTTCATTTACATTAAACAAATTGTTAATTTTTTGATAGTTATCATCCGGAACAGATGGTCGAAACCAGAGAATGCAAACCCAATGAAATTCGAACTTTAGGTGTTCAGATTTTGGGTTGAAGTTCCAGTGATGTCGAGTGAAATTCTTTAAAGTGTTTTTTATGTTTACGCCGTAATAATTGTGGAAGGTAAGCATGGCATGTGCCGTGGTTATGAGACAGGTTGACCACATGTGGCGCGATCTGCTAAGTATTTTATCGTACATTTTAGATTATAATTTGACGCGTATCGTTTAACTTAATGAAATTTGTTTTGTGGCCATACAATTTTGTGGACTGCCAACTCTGGTAACGTAACTTAGAATCGGATGTATTAAAAAATATATGAAATTTGATATGTACTACGTAAGTACTTGTGTTCAAGTTATTAGTTTTTATCGAACAAGTTTTATGATTGTACCTTAAACCTTTGTACATTGGTCCGTAAAAATAATCTTTTAGTATTTGAATGTCGTCCTTATAAATAGGTTTAGGGCTCACAAAGCTAGGTAAGTTCTTTTGGAATATTAGAGATTTCTATCGGATGGAAAAGTTTTATTGATCTATAATTTTATTGAGTTTCTTTGACGACTAAGTATTATTTTTGTAATCATCGGACTGTTTACGACGACCAATCTTCCTAATTCGATTACAACATGTAGAAGACGCAGAGGCGGTCGCAGCATGACTTCATTAGTACGACAGCGTTTATTTGTGGTAATCTAGGTATTAGTAACCTTTAGGACGACCATGACAGAAAAAAATATATAAAATGGCAAGAGATTCTGTAATGGCAACCACATACATGCATAACAGCCAATCCTTTGCGACTGGATGGTACAAATGCCTTACTTTTTTACGCTAAAAGACTCTAAAATCGACGTTATTTATGAAATTATTAAACATTAAAACGCACACGTGCCTCATAAACAACAGCAATGTGTAAAGCGTCCCATGTGTCCGGGAGTAAAGCGCGACATTTATTCGCACAAACCATTACCGAGCGCCACCGAAAGTGCCATTAACATAAAAGAACGAAAAGAGAAACTACTTTCAAACTCAATATCAGAATCTTTTGTGTAGCAAATCTACTCTCCAAGCCCTCAGTTGGCGGCCATCCGTTAACACATTGATTATACATCAAGGAAAATAAAAAGGAAATAGCACCACGAAAAAAGCCGCCGTAACGATTTCAATCAGACAAAACGTTTTGCGTTTTTATGGTGGCTCGCCAGCGACTATCTCGTTCCGAAACAGATTATTTCTCATTTGATTTATGGCGGTTGAATCTTCCAACGATATTATGTTTTGGTCATCCATTCGATTCCTATTTGAATGCTGAACGCCGAATGGGGTGGTATGAGACGGGGGTGGCACTCGTACTATATTAATCTCAAATCCATTTGTTGTAATCTGCATTCGATAGTGGTGCTCTATTCAGTGGCGTTAGGGTTGAAAGTCGCGTTCATTCTACGCATGAGTTAGGACAGTTCAGAGATCGCCAACCGATAGAGGTGAGAGATGAAACAGTAGCATCGAATTCATTTCGCCGATGTATAATTCCGTCTCTTTCTCACGCCCTGCGGGAGACTGGGCCCTAGTATGTATCAGATTTGGGTTTTATCGTTTTATTGCTTATTCTTTTTAGATTTTCAGCGGCGAAGGCATATCATTTTGTTTTTAATGCGAGGCATAAATAACCGCACAACCAGCCAGTGACTTAAAGTAATGGCGCGTTTAGGAAAATATGCGGAAGTGAGCACTATTTCTTACGTAGCAATAAAGAAGATTTGATGCACATTTTATTGTAATTGGATGTTAATAACATTAAAATTGTTTTTATTGTGCAAATATGCAAATTACGATTTTGTGGTAGAGCTTTATTTAGGTAAATTACTTATATTCTTTCAAAATTATGATTTTCTTATTACTTCATTACATTCAAAAACACTCCTCAATTCAACAAATTGGCCACAGAAAACGTCAATCATACATTAAACTTCTTATGAATTGCTGCTCAATTTCGACGGAGTGATTTTAAAGAGCGGAGGGGTGATTTGCTTGAGTAAGTATTTTGCAGCAAAATATTTTGTCGTCGGTTTGCCGCATCTGGCGTAGGTCCAGTCGTCTGATGACAGCTTATGAATATTTTTGGCAAAATTTTTCGCTTTTCCATTGAATTTATTCTTCTTGTTTAACTTTTTGTTCCAAATTAAACTTTTCACATTGTGCCATGCAATACTTTACAGTCTTGAAATGTCAATAAAAGTATTTATCTAACATAAATTGTTCAGCATTATGGTCGTTTGGACACTATTTGCGCTTATATGTCTAAATCTTTATGTCATCTTAAGAAAACGATAAAATACCTCCATTTATTTGCAGGTAACCTTTCTCACCTGAGCTTACGTTTGCTAACAATAGGCGATAGTTCTCACTACTCAATAATAGATGCCGCTAGGTGGTAGCGCGGCCGCTGTCCCGTAGTGCCACCCCTCGCCGCATGGGGCGCCACGATCACCCATTGTTCGGACCCTAGCATCAAACAGAGTTCGATAACGCATAAATTCAACGGGTCTCGAATCTTTTGTTTTATCTCAGTAACGTATGGACACTGCGAAGTGAGTCCGTATGATGTTTTGTTATTTGTTTTGGCTTTATTAATGAAATATGTCGCTTGGTGCACACAGCCGCGGCTTTATTTTATTATTTTAGTTACCATTTGTTATCACGACTTTATCTGCCGTATAGAACAGGGATGCATCGAGAAGTAAATTATGAAGGTATTGTTCGGGTCAGATGTCTTTAGTGAGGAACAATAGGAACGAATAATTTTTGCTTTCAGTAATAAATTTTATATTAACAAACACTGTTACATCCGAAATCGTTTTGAAAACTCCCGACAGAGATCTTACGTCAATTAATAATAAGCTTTATTAATAAAACAAAACATCAGATTTGCTAAAGCGCTGCCGAATTTTTCCATATTCCGATGAATAACTGCTGAAATTTAAAAAAAAATCCTCGTTTTACAATACCTAGACTTAAAATATTCTATCTCAACATTTTATATAATAACATGTATGAATCGGGTATTTCAGAAAGCCACACGAGACACACACACACACACACAATCACAGTTTTTTCGAGTTTCACATTTTGCTGTTTTTTTATTTAATCTATGGATCTAGACACAACATTGAGTTAAACAGAAACACCAATACTACACTTTTTTTCTATTAAAATGTATAAAATATAAACTCGTTCAATGCAGAAACCCCAAAAATCCCTGGAGTATTGGTGTTTTTGCAATACACCCATATATTGGTATGACATTGAGTCAACTTGACACTTAACCGTGGTTTTAACTCGTTATATCTATGGCTGTTGTTTATATCTATTATTTAATTAAAAAAAAAATTAAAATATAATTTTAAAATACTTTTTTTAATTTATCCCCATACAAATAATACTTCAGAAACACCAGAAATCCACAAGCTCAAAAAATTAAAAAAAAATACCTAACCAGTTCATTTTCCGATTTTATTACTTTTAAAAAGTTTACTTACAGGATCTAGTTTTTTCACAACTTTGCTGCACTGGAATGGTCAGGTTTCTGAAATAAGTACTTGATTCGTAAGTATGTATTTGCCATGTAAGAGAACAGGACCCCTTTCCCTCAGTTTTCACTGAAACACTTCGTTCTACATTTGCATCAACCTGACGTCACAAACTTTTCAACATTTCATTTCCTCTTTAATTTTATACAGGGTGTCGTTAATCCATCGATATTAAAAACACTGCAAACATCGCAATCTTCCTCAATCTTCTTCGAGTGACTCTTTACTTTACTTCAGAGGGGAAGAACTAATGAACCGGTGAAAACTTTCGCTATTTATAAAGGAAACTTCGTCATTTGGTAGCTGAGCGGTTCGTGAATTAAAACTTAAACCTTTGAAAGGAGAACTTCCTTTCTTGTCTTAATCTTAAATATTGACTGAGATTTCATAACTGTTTTATATCCCATGGATTTTGTGTGGGGATTATTTTTGAATTTTATTATTGTTTTTTTTTTATATCAAGTGGGTAGTCCACTTCAGCTTTCGGCTTTACGTAATCTTGTCAATTTCACTATAATGTTCTTTTTCTTTTCATTTGCAAATTATCTTACTGACATTTCTTAATCACAATATCGAAGAAAGACGTCTACGACCTCTTTTTCCATCAAGTGGTATTTTGGCTTTTAGTGCTCATTCAACTTTAATTTTCTCCATTTCAGCTTTTCATTCTTATTGAAGCCATGCATGACCACCTGTTTCACAATTTCTTACTGACAATTCTTGGTCACAAGGTTGAAAGATGTCTACTGTCCCCTAAGCAATAGCGTATACCACTTCAATCATGCACAACCGCCATCGTATTCATGAAAGAATATCAAGAAAATACATTTATTTTCACTCTTTCTGAAAAACGTACCATAAGTAAATATGTGTGCAAAAGAAGGGTTGCCTACCTATCAATATTCTTCAAAAACGTTGCAATTAATATCGACAATATTAACATCTTTACACAGTACCTACAGTACTAATGATATTTAAAACAAATTCATTACACAACTAACAAATATATTGCGAGTGGACATTCGTCACGCGCCCCAACCCTTTCCCTGCGGGAGTGGGTCGAAAATGCCCGCTGTGCTAAATCCAAATGAACGTAATAATTGACGCTGCCCACTCAACGACGACCTCTGGGCATGTTTGACACGGGCTAGGACAGAATGGCGTGGAGATTTGTTTAAAATGATTTATTAGTACATAGGATTATTTTTAGTCCCATGTTGTAACAATGATTACTACATGACAATGTTTATACAATTATAACTACAGTTTTACGAAAATTATAAAGTGTCATAAGTACCAATCAACCAACTCTGCCTCTCAAAAAAATTGACTTATTTATGGTAAGACGCCTGTGTTTAGTAGAGTTTTTGACCAACATAATTATAAAACAAAAAAAGGCTCGCAACAAAATACTAAAAGTGACATAAAATTATGCCAATTTTGATGCCAATGTGTTACTTAATTTATTTCAATCAAGACAATTATGATTATGATTTATTTTAATTACAAAAACGTTTAATGGCCTAGTATGTATTAATTACCAAAAGCATCATTATAAATCAAAACCAGAATTCACAACCCTACTATAACTAAGAACTTAATACCCAACAATGATTAAGACTCGTAAAATACTGAAACACGTCCTCTAAAATCTGTTCCAACCCGCCCCTATACTAACAAGCGGGGGTGACATAATCGGAGAAACAAATCTGGCTACTGGTGCTGCATATAAATGATGATGATTAATTTGTTCTTCGCAAATGACAAGAAGGGTTAAAAGGCAAGGGTAGGGCGTAATTTTGCCACTTGTACCAAATATCCCCGGTATGCAGGAGTAGGGTTGAATTTGCGCAGTTTAATTTCCAGTACGGTACTTTTGTACTTTCTGATTGCCTTTGTGGATCCTTCGAGTTTGATGGAGAGATATTTCCGACTCCAGAGCTGTATTAATTACGATTGTGATAGAATTCGGGATGGCGGCCGTTTCGTAACAATGGTAATACAAAGTTTCGTTGTCTTTGATCCCGACAATGGGGTTGATTTTATTGTGATTTAAGAATTTGGTAATTTCATGATTGGGGTGATGTAATTTGTGGTATTAGACCGAATTTTGGGCATTCTTTGGCCGCTTTTTTCATTATTGTTGTTATCATTTTGATTGAACTTTTTGGGTCCCGTACCTCAAAAGGAAAAAAAAGGAAGGATATAGGATCACTTCGTTGTCCGTATGTCTGTCTGTCTGTCAAGACCCTTTTTCTCAGGAACGCGTGGAGGTATCAAGTTGAAATTCATATCAAATACGTAAATCTGTGGTCCTTTGGTGTTTTAAAAAAATCAAGCTTCTAAGTCATCGCAATAAAAAATACGGCCATTTATGCGACATATTTTGATACCTACTCGCAAGTAAATCAAAACCTATACTTCCCGTTGTCCTAGGAGCATGAAATTTGGTGAGAAGCAAGGTCTCACAATAGAAGTAAAGGAAAAAGTCTGAAAATTTTTAATTTGTAATTGTACCACCTAAAAAAATTTTTTTTGGGATTACAATGTTATGTGTATTTTTAGGATAAATTCTTTTCAACTACGGAACCCTTCACTGTGCGTGGTCCGACACGCACTTGGCCGGTTTTTTTTTGTATACATGAGTAGGTACACAACAGTTTAAATTACAAGGTTTAGTGTCAGTAACATGCCAGAAATTATCTCAAACTAAATCAATTCTCCCGATAATAGGTAGACCAGATACTCTCTTCACCTATCATCCAAGTCCATATCAACCCCATTACGTCCAATCTTCCACGTGGCGTCCATTTGACACTTGCCCTTTACCCACAATACATTATACTAAAACAAATAAATTGAAGATTGAATCCACCACGCCCCTTACGATCTAAAAGCGTAGGCAATCCTTTAACATCGATCGTCCCCAGTCAGCGGTTCGCGAGACATTTGCAATATTCTTAAAAACATTTGGGTCCCGTCGGCTATCGAGTCGCACCCGACATCATATAGGAAAAGAATTTGCAATTCGTATAATAAGTTTCACTCTATACCGCTTCGAGACCGCCGTCAGCTTTTTAGGGTTAAGTGGGAAGGTGAAAATTAGATAATTGTGAATTGGGTTGTTATTATTTCGTTTTTATTTTTGTCAAAATTTTATCGTATTTATTGTGACTAATTAGGAGGAGCTGTGATTTCTGTGCCAAAGAAATTTAACAAAACATACCGTTTTATTAGCCTGCCTTATCTAAATTTTACGATCCTTTCATCGTAATGAGTTTAGTGGATACCTAAGTTAAATCATTAACTTTACTGCTTTGCAATATTATTATGAAATGTACCTATCATTATCCAGTCATAAAAATAGATAGATAGATTGGCTAGATATAGGTAATGGGTTTTTTTGTTAACCTAACGTAACAGTTTATATTACTTCGTTTGAGTTTGAGTACACACAGTTGAACAATAATAATTAATATTATAATAAAAGTAAAGGCCCTGCAGTTTCAGACTATCCAAAATGTTCTTCATGTAAGATCGTACCTATTCAAGGCTGCTCCTTCCTAAAATACGGCGAAACTAAGTAACTTTGTAACCATCTTTTACAGTAACTATAGCATCTGTCTGATAGGAAAAAATTCACAGTAATCTAAAATACATAAGAAGTGATTTCATGTGTCCTGAAATCTATTTTAGTTTGTAGAACTAAGGAAAAAAAAACATAAATCTAGGTCTATTTCAGTCTATTTTTTCGAGTTGTTACCATATTACTCCTACAGTTTTCATTAAAAGTGTTCATAAATTTATACAGTTCTTTACAAACTATTATGGAATGATTTCTTGTCATTACTTTTTTAGTTTAATGAACAGTTTTTTGTAAATCGATAATTACTTCATATTTTGCAAGCGTTGTGTCATCGCGCTTCTCTTTCTTTTCTATGCAGTCCGACAGTGACCGCGCTTTTTGCGACGGACAAGCCTTTATTGAAGAACTTTGTAACGAGCCTTATTGCTCAAAACAAACAATACAATTTTACTTTTAAATTAGCACCTAGAGGTATCACAATCATGTGTTTTACATGTGTGGTACCACTTATGTACTTAGTTTACACAAAACACAATAAAACAGCTAGGTCAAATACTCTACATATTCTCGCATTTCCAATGTTGTTTTCAATAGGAATTCCTTACAGTTGTATTAAGGTTTGAATCCGATAGCACCCACACACTACGTAGGAGCCCCCGATAATGTTAACGATAGACAGGGCTCTCGTCTGCTTTGACTGATTCTGATCTTATTAGTTTATTTTATTTTTGGTATAAGGGCATAATACAAAGGTGCGCCATAAGTATGAATAAAAGTGTATACTTATATAAGTGTGTATGCAAAGATATTTGCTTACTTGGGTATGTATGTAATTTTAAGTAGAGTACTTATACGTATTTATGTAATTCACGTGTGTTGCTGGCAGCCACATAGGCACAGGTAGACATATGGAGACATATCTAATTAACTACTGTAAAAAGAATGATGATTGTAAGTGGAACCTAGATTTTTCAACTTAACTTTTAGAAAATTTTTAAATTTCGTTTTAACGGTTGCTGTTTCATGTTTACTTCAAAGGGTTGCTTTAGATTTTCAGTGTATTATAATTAATGTTTAAGGCTAGGTATATTCGGAATTATATTTTTTGCTATGCCACAAGAAGAATCATCATCTTCCTCTTATCCCATGTTACTTGGGGTCGGCGCAACACGTTTTCTTCTTCGAGAATGGAAGTGTCAACCGTTATGCTATCATTCACTCCCTTCTCTTTCATCCTCCTCACACAATCCATCCATCTTTTCTTTGGCCTTCCTCTGCCTCTCCATCCATCAACATGTATATGCCACATAAAAAAAACTCTAGTGCAAAGAAATCCGCCCAAACATAATCTCCAAAAAAATCAGGAAAACACAGTGACACAGGAAGTGTGACCTTTTGAAGAAAACTAGACAAAAATACAAAGCGCACAATATTTTAAGAGGTGGGTAGACGAGACAAGATCATGTGAACTCGCTACTAAGAATCCGTATGCGTCTGCCCACACACAGCAATTAAGATAAAACGGTGCAACGAACATCTTCATATAATAATGTTTATGAAACTACTATTTTTTTTGCTATTGTTACTTTTTTAGGTAATGACTTGTTTATATGAAGTTGTTTTGGGAAAGTTTGTGTTAAGCTCCTGCTCCAGTTATGTTGAGAGATTTTTGATAATTTCTGGGTTTAAAAAACCATTTCGTCAGTAATTAATATAGTAGGTACTGTAGAGGCTTTCTTTCCGTGGATGTTTAAATTGTTTATGAGACAAAAAAAGAAAAAAAAAAGAAAAAAAAATAAGTGACAAGAAGTCAGGCGTAGGCGGCCACACAGAGTACCTACATTTGTATGGGCGGCCCCGGGCCGCAGTGATAAGTAGTTGGAAAAGTTCTGTAATTTAATAATACCCCTAGTTTACCTCTCTACTTCTTTAATTTATAGCGTTGTTATCCCCCTTGTTGTGGTTCGAGACCTTACAGTACCTAAGGCATATGCCCAAGATAAAGTGTCAAAGGCATAGTACAAAAAGGGCTTTCACCGTCGATTCTGAAGCCTCCCCTTACGTTGGTAACGTACTTACCTACGGCTATCCTGTAGTTTCAGTATGGTTACCCCAGACAGAGTGTATCCATGAGCCATAAGGCCCTTATTATTTTTATTTTATTTTACAAGCAGTTGAATCAACGAAGAACAATGTCTCGGCAAAAATTACATTCGTAATTTGTTGCGAAATTGTCAAGCACTAAGATTTTATGCATTTGTTGTGACAGCTCTATTTACTCAATATCCATACTAATATTATAAATTCGAAAGTAACTCTGTCTGTCTGTCTGTCTGTCTGTCTGTCTGACCTTTTCACGCCTAAACCACTGAACGGATTTCGATAAAATTTGGCAAGGCTATAGATGGTATCCTGGGGACGGACATAGGCTACTTTTTTTTTTCAAAAATAATCTTACAGGGGGTGATATAGGGGATGAAAGTTTGTATGGGAAACTTAGTATTTCTTAAGTTAGGGATGTGAAAATTAAAATATATGCTTTTGATAGGAAATTAAGAAATATGCGGTTCAGCGTTTTTGAAAAATCATCCCCTAAGGGTGTAAAATATAGTAAAATAGGGGTTGATTTTAAAATTTATAAAACTGCACGGATTTCGACAAAATTTGGCAATGCTATATATAGCATCCTGGGGAATGACATAGCATACTATTTTTTTCAAAAATAGTAGTATAGGGGGTGATATAGGGGATGAAAGTTTGTATGGGAAACTCAGTATTTCTTCAGTTAGGGATGTGAAAATTAAAATGTATGCTTTTGGTAGGAAATAAAGAAATATGCGGTTCAGCGTTTTTGAAAAATCATCCCCTAAGAGGTTAAAATAGGGGTTGATTTTAAAATTTACAAAACTGCACGGATTTCGATAAAATTTGGCAAGGCTTTATATAGCATCTTGGGGAAGGACATGGGCTACTTTTTGTCTTAAAAAATAATCCTACAGGGGGTGATATAGGGGATGAAAGTTTGTATGGGAAAATCAGTATGTCTTAAGTTAGGGAGTTGATTTTAAAATTTACAAAACTGCACGGATTTCGATAAAATTTGGCAAGGCTTTATATAGCATCTTGGGGAAGGACATGGGCTACTTTTTGTCTTAAAAAATAATCCTACAGGGGGTGATATAGGGGATGAAAGTTTGTATGAGAAAATCAGTATGTCTTAAGTTAGGGATGTGAAAATTAAAATGTATGCTTTTGATAGGAAATAAAGAAATATGCGGTTCAGCGTTTTTGAAAAATCATCCACTAAGGGGGTAAAATAGGGGTTGATTTTAAAATTTACAAAACTGCACGGATTTCAACAAAATTTGGCAAGGCTTTATATAGCATCCTGGGAAAGGAAATAGGATACTTTCAAAAACAATACTACAGGGGGTGATATAGGGGATGAAAGTTTGTAAGGGAAACCCAGTATTTCTAAAGTTAGGGATAACAAATTCATGTTATTTGGTAGGAAATTAAGAAATATGCGGTTCAGCGTTTTTGAAATATTATCCCCTAAGGGGGTAAAATAGGGGTTGATTTTAAAATTTACAAAACTGCACGGACGTCGATCAAATTTGGCAAGGCTTTATATAGCATCCTGGGGAAGGACATGAACTACTTTTTGTCTTAAAAATAATCCTACGGGGGGTGATATAGGGGATGAAAGTTTGTATGGAAACTCAGTATTTCTTAAGTTAGGGATGTGAAAATTAAAATGTATGCTTTTGATAGGAAACAAAGAAATATGCGGTTCAGCGTTTCTGAAAAATCATACCCTGAGGGGGTAAAATAGGGGTTGATTTTAAAATTTACAAAACTGCACGGATTTCGACAAAATTTGGCAAGGCTTTATATAGCATCTTGGGAAAGGACACAGGAAACTTTCAAAAACAATACTACAAGGGGTGATATTATTATAAGGGATGAAAGATGGGAAACCCAGCATTTCTTAAGGTAGGGATATGAAAATTCAAATTTATGCTTTTGGTAGGAAATAAAGAAATATGTGGTACAGCGTTTTTGAGGGGGTACAATAGGGGTTGACAAATGTTTGTGTAACTACCTCTTTTTAAGAGATTTAAGGGATTGGGAATGTAGTCATAGTTCGAATCTTGAGATAACATTTAATCTTTATTTCATTCGAAGTTTTTACGAGGAAATTATTTGAACGAGTGGACACTCGGACAAAAGTTATTTGTTATTAGAGCGTGACTGGCATTATAAATTTTAAGTAATTAACAAAGTCCCCCCGCCGCGTAAGTGTGTCTGTTTGAATGCGATAATGTCAAAAAGTACCGAACGGATTTTCATACGGTATTCTCCAATGAACGGAGTGATTCAGTGTAATTCATTATGGTTTTGTGTAAATTGGCTGAAATATGACGACGACTGTTGAAGATGTCGGAAAAAATCATGCCGACTGGTAGCTTTATGCCTACTATACACGGTAACGATATAACGTAGCGATTTGAGTTTGTACAGTTATATCGGACGGCCCTAAGTTTTCCACATGTACGTTCCCATGGTATATTTTCCGACATCCACGCGGGCGAAGCCGCGGGCAAAAGCTAGTAAGAATATAGATTCGTTGAGCATTAGTAAATATAACAAAGCAAGTAGAAGATTATACTCTTTCGAACCATTTATTATATTTTTGAGATAAGCACGGCTATAAAGTTTCATATTTATTGACAGGCAACCATAGGAGAAAAAAAACCGGCTAAGTGCGTGTGGGAACACGCACAATGAAGGGTTCCGTAGTTGAATAGAATTTATCCCAAAAACATTAAGTTTGTTTTTGGGATAAATTCTATAGGCACTGTAGTTGAAAAACATAGTTACATTGATATAATTATACATATAAACTTATTATTATATAATAAAATATATAATAATAACCGTGACGTACTCCTACGTCACTGTTAATTCACCAAATATAAATTCGTAATTTATTTATTTATTTATTATATGGTAACTTCACAGCTGACAGTAAGCAAACACAAATTATTATACCAAACATTACGCCAATTACGAAGTACTCAGATAATTACAGTAAAAAATACAGAGAGTGACATAATTATTAATATGTAAGTATGTATTATGTATGTATGCTGGTATGTGCGTGTATCTGTGCGGTGTATGTGCTGTAAATGTGTGTGAGAGTGTATGTGTGTATGTACGTATGACTAAACTGGCACTACTTGGTTAGCTGAGTAACCGGCGTTTGATGGAGGATTTGGATAATCTCCTTTTTAAGTGCGTTTCGTGTGGTACTAAAGGGGTCCAGAGATGGGAATTTATCATTATATAATGCAGGAAGACGCAAGAAAGGTGACATTTTTAGATAATTAGTGGAGGCCGTTGGTACTGATAGCAAAATGGTATGTCTGGTACGCCTGAGTGGAACATTATAATGAATTTTGCTGAGCAGCTGTGGACAGTCAAATTTATTATTAATCCGAAAAAAAAAATTGTTAAAATTACAAATTTTCGGACTTTTTCCTTTATTTGTGCTGTGAGACCTTGTTTCTTGCCAAATTTCATGATTCTAGGTGAACAGTAAGTACTAAGTAGGTACCCTATAGGCTTTGATTTACTTGCAAGTATCAAAATATGTTGCATAAATGACTGTATTTTGTTATTGTGTTGACTTAGAAGCTTGATTTTTTTAGAGCTTCATGATCTATAGACCTACGTATTTAATATTAATTTCAACTTAATACCTCCACGCGTTCCTGAAAAACAGGCAGACTGACAGATAGACAGACAGACGGCCAACGAAGTGATCCTATTTAATTCCATTTTTCCTTTTGAGGTACGGAACCCTATAAATGCATATAGGTACTTCATGGACGCTAAAGTAAAATAAATGGTCGGAATGATTATAGTTAAGTTTAACGAGCCAACTCATCATAACACATGCCTCTTAAACTACCGTCACCTCAACCGATCATTATCTCGCTCATCTTCCACTAACCCAAAAAAACCTTCGTTAAAACTAGTGCACGTGCTCCCCATAGCACGGACTTATTACTGCATAGATAAAAATCGCCTTAATTTTACAAGAAACGTGTAAACCTTTGTTTAACTTTAACCGGGCACTGTTGTAACGACCTCTTTAGTATTAGTGGCACGCCCGCTACCGGTTATTCTGACGTTTTTTTGTTTTAAACCATACCTAGTTGGTAGGGTTGGCTCGTGGATAGAGGAGAGATATTGTTTACTGGTTCGGTATTTCAGTTTAAAGAAATGGAGAGGGTTACCCCTCAGCAGACCAGTCTAAGATCCCAGAACCTACGAAGATCTTAGATCTCAGAGCAGTCTAAGATCTTCGTAGTTTTGTCTATTGCATGATTCTGTTTGGTAATAGTACATTATGATATAAGTGCGGAAAGTTGAAAATTACAGCCGAGGCGCTAGGCGAGGGCTACAAGAAAGCACAGGCTGTAATTATCAAAGCGCACGTATGTCATACGACGTTTTATAACATATTTGCGAGAAAAAGCCGAAAATACGTTAGAATTTTTACTCACATGGCCACTTGAGCGTCTTTTTAGAAATGCCAGCAAGTTGGAGTATTACTTGATATCAATACCATGTTTTGTTTTCACAGTGCTTTTTAGCATTGAATAGTAGCACCACAATGCTTGACTTATCTTTTTGAGAAAATTCCATGAAATAGGCTAAAAACACACTCTGAAAATGAGTTTACCTACATCTTTACTTGTTTTCCATAAGATGAAATTTTGATACGCTTGTAAGTATCTGTCGGGCAAGAGGCTTAGAGTAGCCTTTTTCTGCTGCCTCTGAGACTTCTGGCGGTGTCAAATTGATAAATTCATCATTACTTGACGACATTTTCAAATAAAAACATTACAGCGGAAAAAAAAAGCGCGCGGAATAATTTCATCAGCATCAGCGCTGTTTTTTTAAGGCAAAGGCACAAAAACAGCCAGTATTACTAATAAAGTAAATTAATATTTTTTTGTTTTTGGTACAGATAAATTTACAGATAAAATTAATTAAATTAAAGAATTAAATGTGTTTTTTTATATTTTATCTCCCAAAGTTAATTTTATTCATAAAATGTTGACCATTTTTCTGACAAAATATATTTAATTATGTTTCACTACTTTTAAAAATGTAAATTTAAAAAAAAATGTTAACCGAGAGCCTGGACCTCACACCACAAGGGAATCCTAGTGTGTAAGGTCTAGGAATTCAATTCATTTGAATGTAATCTTAGGGCCGATGTTTCAATCCTCAGATAACTTTTATTTGAGGAATAAATATGGTGGTTTGACATAATATTTTCTATACAAAGCTGTCAAGACGTCAAACATATCCCCAGATAAAAGTTATCTGACGATTTAGAAATCGGCCCTTAGTGAAATAAATTTATTTTTATTCTTACTGAAACCGCCCGAAGAGTCTGTCCACATGTCCACGTCCGCGTCACGACGTCGTCAACGTGGAACGGTGCGGTGTCGGGGCACGGTGCGTTGCCGCGTCGTGCTAGTGCACGTTACGACAACGTCGCCGTGGAACGGCGCGTTTAGCAGGTAAATTTCAATATAAATAAACTATCATATGAGTGTCTATAAAAATAATTAATAAATATTTTTTCAATACACTTCCTCGAAAACTGGTTCATATCGCACTACGATTAGGTTCACAATGCAATGTATGTCGCACGAGTGCGATTTTTCATTTTCCACGCATGCGGGAATGCCACAGATGAATTATACCTATACTTAGTCCAAATTGGTTCAATGCCTCTATTCACAACTCTCTATTCGGAGATGAATGTTTTTTTTTAATCTCGGCAAAGAGACATGCGTCTTTAAGGCGTTAATATTTTTTTAATTTTTAAATAATGTTTCTATATAGAATATTAAATTTATACCATTCCCCCTCTAAAAAGCTTATTTTATTCACTGAAAACAGTGAATAAAAAGCACTTTTACTCACTGTTTTGATGTTTGAAAATGGAACACACCAATGTATTCGACCACAGATTTAGAGTACCTAGGCTAGATACGGCATGTTATTAGATAGTATGAAAACCGAACTTGTCATCTTTTTTATACCTACGATAACTTCACCCCAGCCATTTAGTGATGTGCTCAAAGTAAACAGAACTGTTTCAATTGCTAAGCGTCACTGAGCTAACAGACTTTTTTTAGTACGAACAGTCGAACATGCAGGGCACGCTTGGTCGTGGCTTGCCGTATCTAGTGTAAGTGTAATCTTTGTATTCGACTTGCATTGATGTGTTCTAAATTCAATTTGATTGGTCGACATTTTGGACAAGGAGTTTAGCATTAGAATAAAAACTGTTTTATGTTGTTTGCTTGTCCTTAGTAAATTGGCGCTATTTTGAATACTGTAAGTTGTACGAACACAAAGTTTAGTGTTACTTTAGTCTTTAATTTTGTGTTTGTTTAGTGTTGTTCTAATCGATTAAAAATGCATTCTAGTGATGAAGATGTGTTAACACCTGATGAAAGAGAGGGCGGCCGATATAGTGGAAAACTCAGCGTGCCGGACCGGTACGTGTGGAGGCGGCGATGCCCGCAACTGCTAAAAGTGCCCGTGGGCAGAACTAATTTACTGGCGAAAGCACCCCTCACCCGAACAATCCGTGTGGTGAACGAAGTCCATGACAGACTAGATATTTTTTCGTGCTCTTTGAGTGAATTCGCAAGAGTTTTATTAAATGTAGTTAGTTATTTAAGGTAAAAAATATTATTTGTTGTTAGATATAAAAGGTTAGATAAGTTATTTTTAAGTTGATGACTACACTGTCGCATTAGGTTAAAGCCTGTAATGATAGCTGTAAGGATGATAAATAAATAAATAAATAAATAAATAAATAAATAAAAAAAACTTGCTACCCAAAAAATCACGACTGGTTTACATCAAAGCCAATTTAACTTTCCTTTTTCTTCATTATATTATTATGTCTATTTTAACTTAAATCTTTCTTTTTCTCGTAGTCATGGTATAAAGTATAGTATGCAACTCTTGAATAAAACGGATTTATATCGAGGGCCATGAATCACTCGCGTCGCTCAGGATTCTAACACTTGAATCACTCGCTACGCTCGTGATTCAATCATCATGAATCACTCCCTACGGTCGTGATTCAATGGTTAGAATCCTTCACTAGCTCGTGATTCATCTATGGCCCTCGCTTTAAATCCATCCTTTATTCACTAATTGCATAATATACTATTTTATTATCAAAAACCATTAAAAAAAACAATAATAAAAAAAAAGTTTTTGAACAAATTAACATTTATTTGTGTTCTAAACTCAAAAATATTTGAATTTTCTATTTTTCATATTAGGCTGTTTATCGGCTTTATACCTTTGCTTCTCTTTCAACCTGGCGAAAGCAAAGCGCGGAAAAAAAAGAAAATTTAAATCATAGTTCCCTATTAATTCATGACAAAATTATTTTCCGTTATTTTATGTGTTTTTGAATTTATTTCTTCAAAAGTGTATTGAAAAACGTCGTTTGATACTCGTGGACATTTGTTATTGCAGTTCTCGGCTCAAAAACAACCTCGTTTTAATTCCGCCTCGAACGCAATAACAAAAGTTCTCCACTTGTATCAAAATGTACTATTTTTTTTTTAAATAAAACCTCTTATGAAGTCACCACGTATGAAGTCGGTTATTTATATTTTAGTTAATTGCCCACTAAGTGCTCCAATATCGCTACTAAAATATTTACAGAATTCATTCGTGACGTGCATTTTTACGATACGGTGACGTAAATTTGCACATCACGTCAACGTACCGTGCCACGTTACCGCATCGTTCCACGTTGACGACGTCGTGACGTGAAGATGTGGACAGGCCCTTACGCCCTTATGTTGTAATACTGATGTGCGGTTGACTATACTTCGATAACTTATGCGATACCGGACTTATTTCATTGTGTTCACTATCTTAGAAGTCTGATTTATCATCATGATAGAATAATGCATTGCATTCTTTTTTATTGCATTAGAAGAAGTTCTTACTTAACTTTATTAAGTGAAAACGTGTTAGTAAAACCGTTTATTAAAAAAAAATAGGCTTTGAGAAAACAGAAACTCTCGCATGCCACCCCTAATTCATCGTTTAATTGTTACGACTCAGCTATCATGAATATCATCTTAGACTTCATGGGAACTCGGTTCCGCCATTTTTCGACTTTTGTCGGTACAATACGAAGCAACATTGTTTATTCTTAGTAATGAATGAGATAAACCTATTTTTTTCTCTATCTTTCTTTTATAATGTGTAGCACGCACAGCCCTCTCGTTTTCCTAACATTTCTACATCATTATAGTGTTTATTGTCATTTTTAATGTTAACACGAATGTTCTTAATGACTTTTATTGTCTTAAAACGGTAATTTCTTGAGAAATGTTCTGTTTTTTTGTTTTGTTTATCAGCAGTTTGACGTCAGTCAGTAATTTTAACATAGGGTTTTGGCCGTCAACAAGACTAACGAACTTTGTTGAGTCTTTTAGATCCAATTTTAAAAAAATACAAAAAGCACCTTAACGCGCATTTGCGCACTGGCTAAACATCGCATAAACTCATACTGTTATCTCTATTTCTGTCAATGTATCTGACAGAGATATCGACATGTTTTTTTCGCCAGCGCAAACGCACGGTTATACGCAGTTCCCTTCTTGGTATATTTTCAGTCTTTGGCTGATATTTCTGAACGTCTGAAGCTACAGGTTTGTTTGAACTTCACTGTATTGAACGTAATGTGACAAATTGTCACCTGTAGCATATGATCTACATCTTGCTACTAGTACACACGCTACATACCAAGCTATACATTTCCCCGGTTAAGTACCTGGTTCAGTTTTAAACTGATTTAATTTCTTCTTTACACTTACTTTCAATATTGGCTGTATTCTGTTTCATTGTTTGACGACCATGTGGGGCTCGTGGCTAAGTAATAACAGCCAGACGGGCCGATCGATCAGGCTCAGGATCAAGCTACGATTGCCACGGTAGGTCCGTGGATGGGTGACCTTTACATACCGAGACCCCTCCGTGCCTCGGAAACTACGTCAAGCAATCCTGACTATCATTCTTGGATCTTAGACAGTCATTACGGATCGTCAGAAGCCCGAAAGTCTGATAACCAGCCTTACCAAGGGGTATCGTCGAGCTCAGATAGGCAGTCGCTCCATGTAAAATACTGGTATTCAGCTGCATTCGGTTAGACGCTAAGCCGACCCCAAAATAGTTGGGAAAAGGCTAGGCAGATGATAAAGATATTTGACGGACATGTAGCTTAAAATCATTAAAAATCTCCTGGTGATTTTTAGCTACGGTACTGCAGTTTGCTGACTACCTATCTTTATCAAGAATCAGGGCGCTCTATTTGACTTTAGTAACGTCCTGTAAATAAATAATAAATAAAAAATGTGAAATGTTTTTTTCCATACTAACTTTCTCTCGAGCATATAAAAATCATCAAATTCTAAAACGACGATTTTGCAAGCAGACACTCAAAGGTCTTCAAAATATTCATAGATCCGGAGTTAGTAATAGGTCGATCACAAATTCACCAGATCGCCACTAAATGAACAGACACGGTCTACTGTGAAACAGAAGTTGAATTTGCGTATTCATAACTGTAAGATGACCGCTTGTTACACCGACGCGAATCTACCAAAAAGTAAAGCGACTGCTACACGGTCGCCAACCGCGACCCCAACAGAGGTGACCTTGGTTGGCGTCCGGCAGAACAGTTTCAACTATGGTCTGTTTTTTAATCTCGGAGACTAAATTGACAAGTAAAATGTTCAAATGACCTATAAGATAATGTTAGTCAGTTTGACATTTGCACTTGTCAATATAGGTAATCTTCGAGATTCCGACATGCCATTCTGTACTGATTGATATATTATTCGAGCAGTGAAGACGAGGGCAATTTGTCATATGGCATTTAAATTGTCAATTTAATTTTTTTACTGATGCCTTGAATTGGATTAATTGTTTTCCATTTAGAAACCAAAACCTCCCAGGCAAGGCGCTTTTGATTGTTGTCTTTTTACTGTTCGCAGCTGAGGTCCCACAGACAAGGCTGGTTTTTCTTCCGCCATTTTGGAATATTTTAAGACATAGGTAAACTTGTAAAACATAGCGCGCATAACACGTGTGCCTCGCGCGGCGATTGACAGCCCAACCTCCTCGATTCACGCTTGGTCGCTAGTGCAGCTTTATAAACCAAAGTCGTTGGAAGGTCCAATTTAATTTGGTTGCCAACCAGCAGGGTCACCTCTGTCGTAGTAGACGCTTATGTAATGAAGAACACAGCGGATCTGTTCTCTGTTAGGTACAATTTTCCAAGAGTTAGTGAAATTAAGTTTAGGGCTACTTTTTATACATTACAGTACACATATCACAAGATTACGAAGTCATGCTTTGATTGAACAAAAAACCCTGAAACATGACATTTAAAATCGAGAGTACAGAACCAATATTGATACCAACATGTTAATCTTCATCAGCTAAGCTGTTATCTTTCACTAGCTTGTGCTGTTGTAGAATGATTTATGATGATAGGTATTGTTTCGTAAATATGTCCATTCCCCATAGTAGTTGAGTTAAACCAAGTCATGCACGTAACAACCGATCAGAGGGGCAATTCTCGTACCTAAAAACGTTCACAATCTCATGCCAGCGTCAATCAAATGTCAAAAATGTAGGTAAACGCTATACAATTTTTGACAGATTGAGTCTTGAGATGATATTGCGAACGTTTTAAAAATACGAGAATTGCCCCTCTGTTTTGTAAAAATCTCACAGTGAGAGAAGATCATTAAACAAAAGAAAAGTGAAATTCCGTTAGGAATCGTTATCCTCTTCACTTTCCACTATTGGACCAAATATGTAGAGCCACTCCCTGCGCTGTTATACGAGTTTGAAAATACTGTTTTCATTATGTATTAGTTATTAGAATAATAGTCAAAAAAAATTTTAAAAAAAAAACAGAAATAAATATAGAAAAACGTATACTTTCGAAAAATAGCTTTTTTTTCGTTTCACATTTAGCCCAAAAATTAATGGACGGTGAATGATCTCCTCTATGTGAAATACGTGAGCTTGAAGTACAAGCTGTCAGTAGTGTCAATCCCTCGCAAAACGTGGAATGCTAGCTCACTTCAAGCTCACTTCACGTCTATCTACAAAATATTTAAAAAAACATCGTCAGTATTACTCTCGACGTCACTCTAAAACTCTACTCTAGTTTATCTGGGTAGTGACCTTGAATAACATTATTATACTGTGCTAAAACCACAGAATAATAAAGCTACAGTAGTTTATGTGGGTAGTGACTTTGAATAACATTATTATACTGTGCTAAAACCACAGAATAATAAAGCTACAGTAGTTTATCTGGGTAGTGACCTTGAATAACATTATTATACTGTGCTAAAACCACAGAATAATAAAGCTACAGTAGTTTATCTGGGTATTGACCTTGAATAACATTATTATACTGTGCTAAAACCACAGAATAATAAAGCTACAGTAGTTTATCTGGGTAGTGACCTTGAATAACATTATTATACTGTGCTAAAATCACAGCATAATAAAGCTTCAGTAGTTTATCTGGGTAGTGACCTTGAATAACATTATTATACTGTGCTAAAACCACAGAATAATAAAGCTACAGTAGTTTATCTGGGTAGTGACCTTGAATAACATTATTATACTGTGCTAAAACCACAGCATAATAAAGCTTCAGTAGTTTATCTGGGTAGTGACCTTGAATAACATTATTATACTGTGCTAAAACCAATTCTTCTACATATTACGTTACAGTGTAACAGCCGCCCAATATAATGAGTTGCGTCGACGTGCTCGGCCGGGTTCCACCATTCGGAGCGTATTCACCCGTATTCATATTCATTAGGGCGCGAAGGGCCCGCTTGATTGCACAAAGAGCCGACTAATTTGCTCCCGCGATTCCGTCTGCACTAGGCTTAATTTATTTACGGGTTGTTAGCAGCAATGTACTCATACTAGTGAGGTATTTGGTTGTGTTTTGTTTTAGGGGTTTTGAAGGGTTGGTTGTGTGATGAAGATGTTGGGTATGTAGTATGTGAGTAATTGGAATATATCAAAATGTAAAAAGAAAAGTCCTGACTGACTGACTGATAAAGCGGAAATTTTGCACAGAGGTTTCCTTTATAATGTAGACAAGGAATAAGGAAGGAGTTTTGTTCCCGTGTGATATTTTCCGCCACGCGGGCAAAGCCGCGGCCAAAAGCTACTCTACAAATAAAATACTTTTACCATGAGTAATATAACATCACGCCTGTATTCCACGAAAAGTTAAACAGAGGTGCACCTATAGTACACCCACATTTCACCAGGTATAAGTCGAGCCAGGCAGGTAGGAGGCGGGCCTATTGCCACCAACTGCTACTGAGAACTTCTAGATGGAAAAACCCAATAACACTACCCGAACCAGGAATCGAATGTAGGATATCATGCCACCATGCCGTTTTTTTTTTTTTTTGTGTGGAGCGGAAGGGCGTGTCAGACTTTTACTGACTAAAACCCACCCGTGTTCCTTCAGTTGCCTATACCAGGGCCACGGTATCTTTTCCAAACAACCCGCGACCCCAGCGGCATCGGCCCTATTGGACCCCTTCTTTTGCTGACATCTCTTTGAGGCGCGCGTGGAACACAACGCGCCGTCGACCTGGGCCTGGGGGTCTACTCCCTAAGTTCGTCCGTCCATCCGTCCGTCAGTCAGTCCGTCCGTCTGACATAACGATCCATCAAAACAAGTGTAAAAGTTAAAGTTTTCGTACGGGCAAAAACACATCGGTAGTAGGGACAGCTGTCAAATCGTGTTGTCATTCATACTTCGTTCGGTCCCCGAACCAATCATCCATCCGTAAGTGATACGGAGTAGGAAACGCCCGTAACGAAGGCCGAAACTACGGGCTTCGTGCTTGGGGAGTAGACCCCCTGGTCCTTACCGGACGGCGAGCTACAGCCCACTACTCACCGTCCGCAAGCCCGCGCCTACGGTGGCCGGAAATCGCCTCTCGATTCCCGCCGCCCAGGGCGTCTCCTGCGGCGACTGAGGGCATGAGGCTGCCTCTCCCTCAAGCGTTCCGCCTCCTCCTTCGCGAGCATTACTGCTTCGCAGAAGGAGGTGACGGCCTCCCATGCACTCAATTGCAACAAATATTTAAGTAAAAGGCAAAAATACGTAAGTATTTGTTAGATATTTAAACCAAAAACTTGGTTAAAACATGGGCGATATTTTAGAGGCATGAGGAACAGGGTGTAAAGTTCACTCATCCTCTATTGAAAAGGGAGGATCCTCCGACCAGACGGGTGTTGTGTCTGGTGGGCCACTGCCCGACGGTTGATGTCGGGACGTTGTATATATGCTAGTCGCGTGGTAAACTCTAATTGCGCGATGCAGGTTTGCGTGACGTCATGTCATTGATGCGTAGTTCTCATGTGGCGATGTAGATGCCGCCACAATATTACCACGTCATAAAATTAAAATTAAAAATCTGCTATAAACACTTAACTTGACAAACACATGGTGGAATGAGAGCTTTAGTGTACCTTCACAAAACTGTCAGTTATATTTACAGTTTAAAAGTAGCCTATGTGTTAATCAAGGGTATATGCTATCTACATACCAAATTTCATCCAAATCGGGTCAGCTGTTTGAGCTTGAAGAAGTAGCAAACATACAAACACACACACTCACAAACATTCACCTTTATAATAGGTATTAGTGTGATTCAGGTATCACAATTACCTTAAAATGCGGGTTAGAATAATTATTTAATATTTTTATAGTAACATTGATCAGTAACCAACTAACCAATCACCTTCCACACTCAATGATGGCACAATACCCATTCACATTCATCCATCGTCATTCACGTAAAATTCCCACATAACTTTACCTATTAGCATGATGGCGACTATCAACAATTGTGTATATGCAAATACCGAGTATACTCAACTATACCTAACTATAGTTGGTACCAACCATTGTCGAATCAATAGCCATTTTGAAGCACGCTCTGTTACGGGCGGATCGACTTAATTATTGAATTAGCATTTAAATTATTTCGGGAACCGTTCATTTGTAACTAATACAAATAGCGAGCCGCATGAATAATGTTGGGTGCAAGGAGGTACGAAGGTAGAGCTTGTCCACTGTGAAATGAAGCGCTCCACTACTTCAATTTGAATACGTACACTGCGGTAAATGCGGTGGTGGGGCGCGTCATTTTATAGTGGACAAGTTATAATGTGGTGGGTTAGATTAGATGTGTAGGTAGAAAGATACGTAGGCTTTGTAGGTAGGTGCTGAAAGGACCAAAAAAGTTACATCTTGACTAATACTATAAATGCGTAGGCGAGTTTGTTACGCTCTCACGTTAAAACGGCTGAACGGATTTAAATGAAATTAGGCACATGTGTAGACCATAAGCTGGGTTAGGATATGCGGTACTTTTTATACCTATATTGCGTGTGAAACCGCGGAGCACAGCTAGCAATATAAAATTGTGGAAACGAACTTGGTACTTTCTTTTGGACATAAGTTATTATTACTGAGTCCGAGAAACATACAAAGAATTAAGTATCATTCTCATGCTGGGGAATTTAGTAAATAGCCAAGATTTTTGTAGCAGAATCCACTTTTTCATAATAAATCGTAGGTATCCTGACTTACTCTAAAAACACGTGGAAGCTGCAACTTCTTGTGAAACAACCATGTGCGGGAAAAGGTCGGTAACCATTGATGTTAAATAAAAAAAACAAATATAGGTACTTATCGAGTTGACCACCTCGTGATTTTTTTCGTTGGTTAAAAATAAAAAGACGCGATAATTTCGCTTACCGCAGCGGCAGTGTGAAACAGGGCAAGAGGAAAAATACGAAAAATAAACACGACAGGTAAGGTGTTCTTACCTAGACAATGTAGCACATCCAAATTTTCTAGTTTCGTGGTCTAAGCCCATGACGCACGAATACGTGCCGCCTTGCTGACGCGAATATTAAGTGCTCTATACTACTCTTATGTAAAAATAGGCTTAAAGTTACTCAATTTCGTCGAAAAAAAAATATTTTACATTTATTTAAGTATTTTATATTCCTCTGGCCGGAGATATTAACATAGGGCGCATGGCATCGAAGTTTAATCGATCTTTATCAACTGATTAAAAGTATCTATTATTATATTTTAATTTTTTCTTCCATCAATTACTTGGAGTTCTCTACTTATGGATTGTATATCATCGTGTGAGGAAATAATTGTCTCTTTAGCTAGGTACTTATTTGGGTATCAAACGCAAACGGAATAATATATCTGTTACGTTTTGTATAAATGTGGGGTGAATACGTTATACATATATACATTGTCACACATGTAACCAATTAGAAGAATGTAGGAAACTGCTACCTAACTCTAACAATTTTAAAATCGTTTCGCTTAACATTAGAAGTTACCAGCACAATTTTGATAACTTTTACACAGCCTTCCAGCGCCTTGACATGGAATTCGACGCTATAGTTTTGACAGAGTGTTGGTTAAGTGACATGACAGTACTTGACCCACTACCAGGGTATTCCGCATCCCGCACTTATACTCAACAAAATAAAAACGGAGGTGTAGTCATCTACACCAAAACCTCTTGGAATATTTCTGTATTGGATACAGAAGTCGCAGAAGCGGACAGTCTTCTTACAATACTAGATGATAAAGTGGCTGTCCTGGGAATCTACCGCTCTCCCTCTTTCCCAAACATTGATAATTTTATGATCTCCTTAGACACAGTCCTCACGCAGTTAAAAAAGTACCCAACTATTATAGTAACCGGAGACCTTAACATTGATATTTATAATACAAACAACAACAAGCACACTGAATATCTAAGTCTCATGGCAACGCATGGACTTTTGCCTGCGATAACCGAGCCTACCAGAGAGCGCAACTGTCTCGACCACATTTTTATCAAGTCAAACTTCAAATCTGTAGGAATCATAGGAAAATCATCTATTACAGATCATGATATAATCATGGCTGCCATAGCTCAAAAACACACTCTCACCAAAGCTATACCCCGGTATAAAATAAAACTTGACGAAGAGGCAGTCGCCGCAGAGATGGAAAACACAGACTGGTCTAACGTCTTAACTACCAATTGCACTAACTCCTCCGTTAACTCACTAATCGAAACTATTTCCAACTCAATTGTAATGCTTACTTCACTTCTCTAGGCAAAAATCTTTCGGATCTCATACTAACGCGACTGTCCGAGACCCAAGCATCCCTTGCGAGCAAATATAAACCACGTGAAACTCCACCACACTCTTTCTTCTTCCGCCCAACGGTTGAGGACGAAATAGAAAAACTTATTGATCAACTTAAAATTGATAGCGCCAGCGGACTGGATGAAATTAGTGTCAGGATAATTTTACTACTCAAAAAAACACTGCTAAAACCACTCACTCACATTTTTAACTTAAGTTTGGAAAACGGCATCTTCCCAGACTGCTGGAAGGTTGCCTGTGTCCGACCCATTCATAAAAGCGGTCTTAAAGAACTACCGGAGAACTATCGACCTATCGCACTATTGTGCATTCTATCAAAACTTCTCGAAAAAGTGGTAAATAAGCGACTAGTAAATTTTTTAGAAGATTACAATCTAATATCTGAAAGACAGTTTGGCTTTAGAAGAGGCAAGTCGACCGAGGACGCCGCTATACTGCTAACCAACTCCATAGCTTCTTGTATTGAAAAGGGCGAAAACGTCATGGCAGTTTTCCTTGACCTGGCCAAGGCGTTTGACACAATATCGATAGATCTACTCCTGTCCAAACTAGAGGGTATAGGAATACGAGGAAACGCGTTAGACTGGTTTCGAAGCTATCTAACAAATCGCCGGCAACTAGTAAAAGTAGGAGACTACTCTAGTGGATTACTGCCTATCAATTTTGGAATCCCTCAAGGCAGTACTCTCGGTCCGACCCTTTTCGCCTTCTATATGAACGATATCCTTAATGCACCGCTTCAAAACGCTTAAATAATTTCTTATGCAGACGACACGGCAATCATATTCCATGCCAAAACTTGGGAAAAAGTGTATCATCTTGCCGAACATGGTCTGCTTACAATCTCAGAGACACTTAGTAGAAATTTACTTACACTTAACATAAAAAAAACTAAGCTCATCACTTTCTTCAAAACCATAGCTTCCAGTCCTCCTTGCCAATTGACACTCAAATTCCACACATGTCGCAACGATCACAATTCATCACTCACAAACTGTATCTGTACTCCTATAGACCGCATTTCCTCCCTTAGATATCTAGGTATTACTATAGACGAAAATTTATCATTCAAACCTCACATACACTTGCTAGCGGGCCGCGTCAGAAAACTAATCTACGTTATGAAGAAACTACGAGACTGCACACCTATTAAAATTCTCCGAACAATATACCTAGGTCTCTGTCAATCTGTACTCCAGTATGGAATCTCCGTCTGGGGCGGAGCCGGGAAAAGCACATTTATTGAAATAGAAAGAGCTCAAAGATGCGTAATAAAAGTAATGCTTCGAAAGCCCTTTAGGATCCCGACAGACCTGTTATACAGTGAATTTCCGGTTCTTCGAGTACGTCAACTGTATATAATTAGTGCCGCACTGCATGTACACAAGTCTATTAAAAACAGACCTGACTACCAAAGCCTGCTCTCAAAACGTATCTTACATGTCCCTCTTCCTAATGCAAACAGTCTTCTGGCCAGACGGTGCCCCTCTTACTTACACACTCATATCTACAATAAAATAAGCAAGCGCTGTGATACTAAAGGTCTTAACACACACTCATTTAAAATAATGACAAAAAGCTGGCTTCTCTCCCTGTCATACAACGACACTGAGGAAATAGTGAGTTAACACCAAAATCTACTAGCAAGTCATTCACGTAATCATTTAGTTCCTCCACACAAAAACCCACACCTACTACAATACACACACACACACTTCACACACACACACACACACACACCCCACATACCCTCACACACACACACTGCATCATTATTTAGAATTATTTTATATTGCTAAATTTACTTTATTTTTAACTTGTTATTTCTCGACCCTTAATTAATTATAATTCTTGTATTATGTCCATTTTCAAACATCCTGAAATTAAATTGTTAACACAAAATGTCTCGAATTAAAACTTAAGATAACGCAACTCAGGCCCCCAAGATACAGGCGCTGCCTAGTTTGGGGACCACTGTTCAAATAAATGTTACTTATTCTAGTTACAGCAAGCACTCAATATTATTATTTCTGTAAGTAATTTATTTTGTAACGATGGACCAATAAAATTATTCTTATTCTTATTCTTATTCTTATATAAGGTGGTTTCAAAATTAACTTTACAAACTTTAAGAGGTGCTTAAGACCATTGAACTGAACAACTTTTACTATGGGACCAACTTTGAAATCGCGAAAAAAATTCTGTCCCGTACAGTTTAGAACAGTAGGTAGGTTAAACTTAAGTATGGGACAGCTGATTTTTTTCGCGATTTTGAAGTTGTTCCCTTAGTAAAAGTTATTCAGTTCGTTGGTCTAAACCACCTCTTAAAGTTTGTAAAGTTAATTTTGAAACACCTTAGGTATATGTAACATCCTCATCTGCCTAGCCTTTTCCCAACTACTTATGTTGGGGTCGGCTTCCAGTCTAACCGGATGCAGCTGAATACCATATTTCATGGAGCGACTGCCCATCTTACCTCCACAACCCAAATACTGGGTAATACCTTACCCCTGGTAAAACTGGTTGTCAGATTTTCGGGCTTCTGACGACCCGTAACAACTGTCAAAGATCCACGAATGACAGCCGGGACCAACGGCTAATCGTTCTTTCCGAGACACAGAGGGATCTCGTTACTTAAAGAAGGTCACCCATCCATGGACCAACCGCGGCAAGCATTGCTTAACCCGATCGATCGACCCGTGCGGCTGTTATTATGTACCTGTGACTTGTTATGTAGGACGCTAGCTTTATTTCTATGCATAAAACTTCGGTTAGGTATTCACATCTAAGATGAATCAATGAAAAGAACCTCACTATCGTCATCGTCATCAGCACATATCAGTCCTTAGCTGGATATAGGTTCTAAAATAAAATTACAAATGAGCTTGTTCTTTGGCCACTAACATTCATCGTTCCACCTAACCTGAACATTCACCGCAAAACTGGTATATTTTCCTGCACGCTTATAGAAAAACTCCTAATAACATTACCAATTTACGCACAAAAATCTACCACGCAAATGTGCACCTACCGAAAAAACCTTCACCGCTACCTCTACATCATGTACTGCATTGTTTTCCTGTACCTAATAGACAGCAACACGAAACAATCGTATTTCAATAACAAATAAACAGATGGGTTGTCACAGCTCGTCACGAAGCATTAAAATCGGTGTTTCGTCGGCATGAGTCATTAATTCCTATGTTTATTGGTCCATGATGCACGAACCTTAAGTAGTTTTAATGTTTATTGTGAGGATGTCCGCAGTTTTGGCTTATGCTGTTGTCACAGGCCAGACCGCGTCAGGCCAGGCCGAGGGAAACGTTGATCTGATGAGGCCTGTGGTGGGAATGCTTGGCCTCGACAGGCGTTGTCGCGCGCCAGGCCGTGACAGGCATTGACAGGCCGTGGAACCGCGGCTTTAGGTGTTCGAACTGTGTTGTTTTTGAATTAAGTAAAATTAACACTGACATTAAGATTTATTTACTAACAAAATTGTTACTATATTATTATGTATGCTTAGGTTAAGGTATGTATCTATGGGTATTTGTTACCTGAAAATAAATGGACCTTTGGAAGGCATACGAGGGGCCGAAGCCAACTCGCAGAGGCCCCATATACAATTTTAAATTATAAGGAGGCACCAACCGACATTATCCCTGTATGCACTATGCAAGTGCACCCAAGGACAACCCCCGGTTGGTGCAGGACTATTGCAGAACATGGAAACAAAACATATTGGGCTATGGATTTGGGTGGTTGTGGACAGGTTACTATTATTATTACTCTGTTTCTGCCGGTCTATTCTGTAAAAATCGCATCTTGAAAACTTAGGTGTATCTATGTATTGCTATGGATTGACACATAAGACGGCTGCTCACTTTTAGTTCATTTCACCTAAGTTATCGGTAAGATTTTAACAGAATAGATCGACTGGTTTGTGTAATGAATTAGCTTCGTTGCCATGAGGAATTGCAGGTTAAACCATTGAAGATACAGTATGTCACGTGGCTATATTCAATTTGGAAGATAATGTCACTTATATACAGGATGTATCAGAAAGGTGTCGTCAAATTTAAGGGTGTGGTACAGACCATCAAAATACACAACTTTCTCCATGGGACCAATATCATAATCGAGAAAAACTTATCAGCCATCCCATACATTTGGGTCGAGTAGGTATTGAAGCTTTGTACGGGACAGCTGATAATTTTTTCTCGATTATGATGTTGGTCCCATGAAGAAAGTTGTTCAGCTAGATGGTCTGTGCTACACCTTTAAATTTGACCACACCTTTCTGATATACCCCGTAGAGTGTAGTGAATTTAATTTAATAAGGATTCTTTCAAACTTAACTTTACTGTGAGTGCCGTGAGTAAATGCTTATTTTTGTATGCAACAAAGGCGCAAGGTACTGGAAATATTAACTCATTAAAATATTATACCTAGTAAAAGAAAATGGCGTATTTACATGAATATAATTATCATCGAAAGTCTGAATTAATGGCGGCTTCTTAGGCCTGTTTGTACCACAAATCACTAAACAGACATAAAGAACGATGTTTTAAATTCCTTTTGCGCTTAATGTGTTCAGTGATTAGTGGTGCAATCGGGCCTTACCTACATAGCAATTTCTCTTGACCAGCTTTCTGATAGCAATCATCAACAAAATTCGAGCAAGCCAACCAAGCATATTACAAGGAGCCAAACTGCCCAATAAGGGTAACTTCAAACGGCTCTTAACACCTAATAAGTACCTCTGGTCGGGTGGCCCGCGCGTGGCGTATGTTACAACTTTAAACTTGCGTTAAATTTAAACCGGGATTAACGAAACCGCTTGCCTTAATTGAAACGCTAGGAATCCTTTGTACCACACGGCTGAATTATAACGAAGAATGGGAGGGGATTACTTAACTTTTTTAATTAGATAAGGGAAGGATATGGGATACAGAGTTGAGGAATTGGAGCATGTGTGGTGTTAGAAAGTATTTGAACAATTTCTCCGGAACTAGACGGATGAGTTAATCACTAATTAAATCACGCCAATGTATATGTTTTCAGCGACTAATTCTAAAACAAACAATTTACGGTTCAACAACCTGAAACTATGCTATCGCTACCTACCTATAATTTTCGGGACGATCAAGATTTTTCTAATCTATTTAAATAAAAAAGAGAAGGCCAGACTGATTGACTGACTCATCAACGCCCAGCCCAAACCCTTGGACCTAGAAAGCTGAAATTTTGCACAGATGATCCCTTTATAATGTAGACAAGGAATAAGGAATGAATTCCCGGTAGCAGGTTCCCGTGGGATATTTTCCGACATCCACGCGGGCCAAGCCGCGGGCAATGTCTAGTACACTATGGTTTAAAATAATATTTGGAATATTGATGGTCTGCAAAGACAAAACCTACAAGAGATTTTCGTCAGTCAGTGTGAAACCATGGTGGAGCATGGTGGATACCAATAATTTTCCAAGAATTTTCTTAGAATTTTTCACCACAATTTATCGTGTAAGTTATAGGCATTACTAACATTATTATTTAATACACAACATTTAACGATTAAACTGAACACGCATCAGCATGCATTAAAAAAAATTAAAATCATTGTTGTTTCCACCTACTCACCAATAGATGGCGCCACTAACAACTACCGGACCTGTGTATTATCCTAAAGGCCAATAGTTCTCAAAAAACAAAATGACATCACGACTCTGCAATCTTATTACAAGTACCTACAACAATTATTTAAGCACACGATAATATTTCCCGTGCGAAAAAAGGCTTGCAGCTATAATTTTTAATGCATTCTTGGAGGGAAGGAGCGGCCGTGTGGGTAGAATCACAATTAGGTATGAGTCTGATACTAAAACCATGTTAATCTGATGTTGGTGTAACAGAGATAAATGTGTTTTTGTTTTATCTTTTTTGTGGGAGGTGTTGAAAGCTTACTGTTTACGAAATAATGGGTAAAATCTTGAGATGGTTCCTAGGAGTATCGCTTGAGCTTAAGTCACTTCTAGTGCCAGCTCAGTCCCTGAGAGAGTGAATATCGCTGAATTTGTATCTATATATCTACAACATTAGTTTTTGTTTACACTAAACCCGAAAAGGCGTCATTGTACTCATCATTTTGAACAATTTTTTCTATGGGACCAACCTTGAAATTGCGAAAAAAAATCAGCTGTTCCATACATTTGTTCACTTAAATCGACAAAATGTAGGTATGGAACAATTGTTTTTTTTTTTTTCGCGATTTCAAGCTTGGTCCCATAGAAAAAGTTGTTCAAAATGATGAGTACAATAAACCCTTTTCGGGTTTAGGCTAAACAAAAATTAATGTTGTATATAAATTAATCCCTATTTCCCTTGGTCATCGCATCACGCGTGAATGGATGGAACAATTTCGCTAATTCTTTTTTTGTTGTGTTTATTATTGTCAGGAGAAGGTTGTTATGAAAGAAAAAAATAAGAAAATTTCGCAGAAAATTTGGAATATTTCAGAAAACTTAACGACTATTTTAACTTCACTAGTTTACATTAGAATATTCATTGCTAAGACAGGACAACATCTCGCGTCTGTCGGGTCAGAACTTATTTTCGAATAGCTTCTATTAACAGGAGAGCAAGAGAGAATATTCACTCTTTTGATAGATTTTATAAATAACGAGAAGAAGGTACGTTTTGTTATAACACTGTTCTATCTTTTCTTACACACAATGTTATGTATGACAGATGCGCTAACGCATCATTGCGCCGTGACATGGCCGTAAAAGTATGTAGCCTTTACGCTACGAACACATAAGTACCCAACTTTAAAGGCCCCGAATCCTCAGATGACGCAGGTGTAGGTATGTAGTCGGTCACGTGTCCATTGTTCAGATGCCGCCCGTAATGAAATAATTCGTGGGGATGCGCCTGCGCACCGATCGGACTGATAAGGAGATGCGTGTGTTGATGTGACGGCAGATGGGTTGCTTTTGGTGTGAAATGATTTATTTCATTTCGAGTTTAAGACGCTGGTTATAATTTTAAGCCGTGTTTGGTCATTAAATTGCACCATTATAATTAAAAATTTAAATTAACCTATAGCACTCGGCCGACCGAGCACTGCCTGCCTGAATTTTTCCAGATATGAGACCTAGCTAGATCGATGTTTCGCCCCCGGAAACCCCTAAATTGCAAATTTCATCGAAATCGTTAAAGCCGTTTTCGAGAACGTGATTACAAATACATATTTATATAATAAATATATACAAATATTGCTCATTTAATAGTATATTATAAGTGTTTTGCATAAATTAAATTTTAAAGCAAAGGATATATTAATAACAAATACTATTCCAAGAAAAAACAAGCAATCATGGCGGAGTATTAAATTCGCCTTTTGAGACTCAATAGAACGTAATAACACTTTTAATAACTTACCTAATAACATTACTATTACAATTCTAGTATAGGTACCTATATAAAAACCCATTCACAAACCATAAAGATGAGAAACCTAAAGAAAACGTGGCGGAGCGTCACAACCACGCATATCATTTTAATGAATGAGCGTAGGCTAAAGGCAACGCCCCAGACTTAATAAAATTGTCATAAAGGTATGATACAAAAAAAAAAGAAAACAAAAAACTAAAACCGGCCAGTAAAAAAAACAAACGTTAAGAAAAAGTCAACGTACAGCCAAACCAAAAAGGTTTGCACTTCGGTAATTTTCGTGTTTTTGAATGATAACAACAAACAAAACAACAGAGTAACAGAGGCAAAACTTCTAAGTTTTGTATTGCCGCGATTTGCAGTAATACACCTACAGTCTGTTCAGAGTTATTTTACCTCTGACAGCAGCAATCCAACATCAACCTTACTGTAACTAAACTAAAGATCACTTTGATTTTGACAGTGATGTAAGATCTGAGGTAAAATAACTGGACGGTCTGTTTAATTGCGAATTTGCATGAAGTTCTCTCTATCGAGTTCTTCCTTTACCTACTCCGGTTGCAGATCGTCAGAAACGAATGTCAGTCAACGTTATTCATGTTTTTTTTTAAATTATATACATACAGATGTTCATCCATAATTTATAATTTTGCATTCATGGTAATTAATACAAAATAAGTAATTCCATGGTTGTAACAGCTCTATATTAGATCTCATCATCACGCGTTCGTATTTCCGAAGATAGACGATGATTCACGAAGCGCATACTTTTCTTGGGATACTGTACTTCATTGTTAGGAAGCTGGTGTAAAATGAGAAGTAAACTCAATGGTAAACTCATATTTTTTTCTTGTTTACGACATGTAACAGAACTGACTACTGTATAAAGTAGAAGATCTATGATGTTTTTAACTTTTTCTGATAACGGTTTTGAATAACAATGTTTGATATATTTTTTTTTATATTGAAGGTTATGTCCGTTGAGTTGATTAACTGCTCGGTCTCACAGAAATTTTGTTTTTATGACAAATCACTTATTTTTATTTAGTCGATTCAATAATATAAATCATTGTTAACATGATTTACTTACATTGACTTATATATTACTGCGTAAGGACTGGGCGGACGGCATGTTAAAATGACGCCACGAACGTGGTCCGACAATGACCCTCCCCTAAACCCAAGTGAACTAGTCCGCGATCGGCTATCTTCGGGTACGGTCGTAAATTTTAAAGGCAAAAAAGCCAAATTATGTCGTGACGGGTTGCGTGAACTACGACAAAAAACATAACAAAAAAAATTATAACATTTCATATCACCTGTAAGTCAAAAATATGTCAATAAATCAACTTCTAACATTATTTAAAACAATTTTCTTTTCTACTTTCCTGCTACAAGTAAATTGTCTTAGACGACGCGAGGCCACGCCCACAAGACCGTACCGCTGTGCGACATAACTTTGCAGCGGCGTGCGTTGTAACCGATGAAATAAAGATTTAATTATATTACAATAAAATATAATTTTATACAAACTCTCACTCTCTCTCTCTTAACAACCTGCGTTATTAATCATAAATTACATTTATGAAAGGTCAATAATTGAAAGATATACAATTTCAGGAAACACCACGAATCCAAAATGGAAAATATGTCAAGAATAACAAAAAGGCCAATGAAAATTTTATTATTTATACGAACAAACTGCAATAAATATAATTTTTGAAAAATAAAAGTTTTCATAATTTCTTTATGTCTCGAAAAATACCACGCCGCTCTTACAAGGTTACGTCTACGAGCAGCCTGCGCCGATCGACATCGTAGTTAAGAGTAGTTCTAATAGATGGCGTTAGTGTTTCTGTGTGGCGATCGCGTCAGGCAAATGTACGGACGACCGTATCTTTACTTTTTATATCAATGTTTACTTACAAGATTTTTTTTGTTAAACTGATACATTTTACGTCATATTTTTTTTTTACAAAATTAGATTAAGTAAGTAAGTTATGCACAGTAAGGGAATTAATTTTTGAGCAACTTGACACCAAACCACAATTTGTCATTTCTATCAGTTGCGTCGTGATGGCTTAGTGGTTTAAAAGACCTCGCCTCTACTCATGCACGAGGTTGTGGGTTCAAATACGGGCAAGTATCAATTCGAGTTTATCTTGAATATTACTGACATTGGTGAAGGAAAATATCGTGAAAAAGCCTATTTTGTTGTGGATGGGAAATCATCAAATGACTTCTCCCGCTCTAGGTGGAGCGGAAGGGCGTGTCAGACTTTTACTGACTAAAACCCACCCATGTTCCTTCAGGTGCCTGTGCCAGGGCCACAGTATCTCTTTCGAACAACCCGCGACCCTGGCGGCATCGTGAAGAAGCCTGGACTAAATATTATAGTTATTAATTAATATACTTAAGTCTGAAATCGCCAACTAGTCTTGAGCAAGCGATCAAATGCTCATGCCTTCTCTGTATGAGAAGAAGCCTTTGCCCAGCTGTGGGACTGTAATAGGCTGGTATTATTTATTACTAGCTGTTTCCTGCGGCTTCGTCCGCGTGGATAGTACAATACTTCCCTATTTGAATCGGATTTTGTTCACAATTTCATAGGTTTTATTTATTTTGCGCAGAACCCTAATTCTTTTTCTAAAATAAAATTAGCCTAAGCTACTTCTTATAACATCAGCTATTTGCCAGTGGAAGTTCCGTCACAAATTGGTCCAGCCGTTTCGGAGATTAGCCGGAACAAACAGACAGACAAACAAACATTTAAATTTTTTTTTTTTGTTATAAGTACCTACTGTATATACTTTCATATTATATGCATAGTAATAAAGTGTTATTTTGAAATTACAAAAAGATATTTCAATTTTATTTATTTGTATAGAAGATTTATAGCTATTTCATACAACTGTCAAAAAGTAACAGTTGTAATTTGAATATATGGACAGTTTAAGTTGACAATTAATTTCCCCAACCTTAACATTGTACAACTAAAACTGAAAATTCAGAAAAAAAAATCAAAAGTAATCTCATAATTTTGTGCTTAGTCTTCCTCTAAACACGAGCCAACTTCCAATCAACAAACATTACAAGGGAATGAAACCTCAAAACTAAATTACAGAAACTCAATAATGGACTGTACAAGCAATAATCTTTGAAATCACAAATCAAGTTGTAAGCCGAACGAACGCTTTCACGAGCACCGTAGGCGGTTCACTAGTCGCTTCCAGCCATTACTAATGACATACGGACCGGTAGAACGGACAGCCTACAGCTAACTCGTCACGAATGCCTAGAGTATCTACTGGAGATAGCTGTTATAGAAGGTATGGTGTAGAGTTTGTTGGCTGTTTGCGAAAGACGTGTGTCAGATTAAGGACTGCATGGCAACTTTTGTAAATGAATAAAATTTATGATTGTAGAAATGAAGAAGCTGTTGTGATTATCAATATTGATGACTAGCCAGACGCTATGCTGTCAAAATTTAAATTTCTTTTTTTTTCCTCTTTTTAGTGTAACTACCTAAAAAGGATAAAATGGAACCCGTATAGGATCACTTCCTTGTCCGTATGTCTGTTTGTCTGCCAGTCAGTCTGTCAAAACCCTTTTTCTCAGGAATGGGTGGAAGTATCAAATACGTAAGTCTATGGTCCCTTGGAGTCCTAAAAAAATCAACCTTCTAAGTCAACGCATAAAAACATACGGCCATTTATGTGACATATTTTGATACTCGCAAGTAAATCAAAACCTAATTGGGTACTTCCCGTTGACAAAGAATCATGAAATTCGGCATGAAGCAAGGTTTTACAGCACAAGTAAAGGAAAATCATTCATTTGTAACTTTAAGCCATAAAAAAGCTTTTTTTTTAGATTTATAGTTTTTCAACTACAATAGTTTAATAAGTTTGTTTTTAGCATAAATTATTTTCAACTACGGAACCCTTCATTGTGCGTGGTCCGACACGCACTTGGCCGCTTTTTTTTTCTTTTATAACCATACTCAGTAAAAAAGAGAATAAAACAAAAAAAAATAATTCAAATCGGTCAAGCCGTTCTCAAGTTAGTTATGGCGTGACCAAGGGAAATAGTGATTTACTTTTATATACATATACGTACATAGATAAGGTAGATAAAGCTTTGGATGAATTCAGTCCTTCACCCTAATTGCGTAACACACTCTCAATCACAGTCTGAAAGATTTTGAACCATATTGCTAATCCATTGCTTCATAGGTTCAAAAAATTTGTCTGCTCAACAACTTAAATAACGCAATGAATATTGTTGAACTGTCGAAATGAAACCGATTCCTACTGTAAGTTGGTTCCGCAATTGCCTGCTGATCTATAATAGTACCTACCCTTTGTTTTGAGAGCTGATAACAAGATTATCCTAAACTTTTGTCCACAATACGCGCTCATCTAGATTTATATGTTCATAATGTTAGGTTATGACAGAATTCAGACCATTCCCTTGGACAAATAAATAACAATCAAGTATGATACTTTTACGGCATCATAAATTTTCTCCTATTAGCGGAGTACTTAACATTTAATCAACGAGTTTGTAGTTTCTCAGTTCAGTTTATTATTCTATGAATGAGTCCTACACAGATTGATTGGATTTATTCATGTTTCTCTAATTATAAAAAGTAGTCTTCTAATTAAACCCCACAAAATCATTTTCACAGTTTGTCTATGGCACCATCCTAACTAATATTATAAATGCGAAAGTTAGTTCGTTTGTACGTTAGCTTTCACGCTAAAACGGCTGAACGGATTTAAATCAAATTTGGCACATAGGTAGATCATGACCTGGGTTAGGACATAAAATACTTTTTATCCCGATATTCCTACGGAATCGAGACTTATGCGGGTGAAACCGCGGGGCGCAGCAACTACAAAATATAGTTAAATTTATAACGCAGTGCGAATCTCTGATCATCCTCTGGTTTTTTTACATGCAGTGGATTAATTATTAACACGTTGGTGTATCTCACTGGTTGTGACTACCTAGATGCCAGTGGTCGTTACTGTCCGCCAACGCGTTAAGGAACCAGACACACCTAGTAAGTTTTCCATTCTAAACCATCGTCAAATACCGTGATTCCAACTTTACCCAAATCTTTTCGTTCGCCAACCAATCCGGCCGTGTGTACACGATATTACGAACAGCTTCGAACTGTCAAAATAGCTAAAATATACGCCGTTTTATTAACACCGGACACAACAATTGCTGGGCAAAGTGTGGGATTCCTTATTCCTCTAGTTTATTGGACGGGAGATGGTGCGTGGGATTGACGTAGACTCTCGGTGGTCCTATATTTCCATACTAATTATTATCGGGTTCCAACAGAAGTTGGTCGTTTTTGGGTTCTGTCACATATAATGTAAGTTCATGTAGTCATAAGATATCTCATATTAACATAAGATATCTCATATTAACATATGAGATATCTTTGGTCAGTCTTATCAAGGGGTATCGTGTCACCCAGTAACTGGGTTGTGGAGGTCAGATAGGCAGTCGCTTCATGTAAAACACTGGTATTCAGCTGCATCCGGTTAGACTGGAAGCCAACCCCAAAAATAGTTGGGAAAAGACTAGACAGGTGATGCTGATGATGGATGATCTTTGGTCTCCAGTTTATGGAATGATATGATATTCTTGGGAAAGTTATTTTGCCGGATGAAGAATTGAATTTACTTTTAAAAGCTGTGATTATTAAAATGTGTCTCATCTTAAAACGTTTATTCGATTATTTACAAAGATATGTTTGATTAAATAAATAATTTAATTGATAACAAAAAATAGCTTATAAAAAAAGTGTAAAGTACATCAGTAAACCAATAAATAACTTATATCAAAATAGAAGATGCATAGAAAAACTGTTTTTCAGTAGTCAATAATTTTAATAAAAAAATTCATCGTCCATTTCGGGTTCTGCAGTCAATAAGCTAAGCAGTTCGCGTTCTTAGGTGTCTCGTAATAATCTTTTCATTAAATAACCTGTTGCTTTTTTGTATAAGTTTTACTCGCTTTACGTTTCTATGTTGACTTGATTACACAAATGAGGGTTTAACGTCTAACTTTAAAAACAGTTATACGTACAAAAATATGAGTTTCTTTTTTGTTTTTTTTTTCTACAATCGAAATATTTGTATGCAGGTACATAATAAACTAACAGATTTAAAATAATAATATGTACTTACATGGTATATAAAAAAGGAGGAGAAATTAATAGTTAACACTTAATTTAAATTGGTTTTTTTTCTTAGAGTAGGTTATTGATTAAGACGTGTTGTGACATCATAATGAACAAAACGGCCCAGGATAGCCTTTACCAGACTGAAGTGATCATCATGTTAGTGATTCAGCAGCTTGAACATCATCAAGATTCTCTCTCTCTGTGTGATTCAATAGAAAAAAGTGTACCAAGAACGAATATCAATAAGGAATAATAACTTTAAACTACTTACCAATAAAGATATATCAATCAATTGTTGCCAACCTAGCTAGATAGCTTTAATTATTCCAATTATTGTCGAGTAGCGATACCAATTATTATCGGCTGATACCAATAATTGTCGGTGACAACTAGCAGGCATCCTTGGCTAGTCATTAGGCCTGCCAATAGATTATTGATTGGTGCTGATTGTTCGTTCGTTTGTGCGTATGTAGTTCGGGTCGTTTGCATGAATCTCTGCCGGTTTTAATGGACAATCTCGACTAATTGTACAGAGTAGTGTTCGCGTTTTTGTTTGCTATTGTTTTTGTGTTAACTTTTTTATAAGAATATAATTATGTGGATTGTCATCAATTATATTTATAATTGCTCAGTTAGCTGGGCTTTTGACCGTACCTACGCAAGCAAGAGTAAGTAATCTTTTCCTTATAATAATTTTAGTACTTATATCAAGGTTAAGGCAAGGTTATGACAATGCAAGAAGATGCTTTTCATTGGTTCACTCTGAATGTCTTGCATCTATTGCGAGTTTGTAAAGGCCCGCCTCCACTTTGAGCCCACTATTTCCAATAATTTATAGGTGCCTACTTAAGACGCAGATATATCCCAATGGCCTTGAGTGGTTAGCTTGCGTGTTGTGTGCTGAGTTCACGCAACGCGCAAAAATAACCAATAAATTAACAATATATTTTATTTTATTGTAATTCATGTTCTTAATAAATCTTAGTTTATTCCACTCAAGCACCTTCCGTGTTTTAACATTTAATATTTTTCTTTTTTTTAATGTACTTAAATATTCACAATTTTGAATTTCGAATTCAAAATGTATTTTATTTTATATTTATGTTCATAAGTTTTTATTTTTAAGTTAATTACGTTATTGATTTTAGTGAATGCTGTGTACCTATACCTGTAATAGGCATACTTACCAGTACTTTTATTATATATTACTCTGTCTTATTATTTTTTTGTATGTAGGTACTGCTGTTGGTATACCTAATAAATAAATAAATAAATAAACGCGTCGTACGTCCAGCCAGTAAGACTCGCCCATCAAGGAGCGCTGTCCCAGATTAGACGCAATATTAATTTATTATTCATAAAAAAATGTATTTTATATAATAAAACACGTATAGTAAAAGATAAATAATTAAATTATCTTTAAAATTAGGTTTCATAAAAATATGTTTGATAATAATTATTGCGTGACTCTCAGTTTGTTATCCGCGTTAAACATAGAACTGTATTAATTAATTACACTATGTAATATAAACATAATCTACAATATTCACCGATTGAGATATTTAAAAAATGCTCTAATTTAACATACATTTATTCTAAACTATTAACACTAGATACTCGTTTAGAAGTGATCTTCAGTTTAAAATGATTAAAAGTCAGTTATCGTCAGTTATCGTCGCCTTAATAAGTGTACAATCAACTCAGCCTATCATTGTCCACTGCTGGACATTGGCCTCTCCCATGCAACAATACCATGTCCTCCGTCTTCCGCATCCAGTCTGTCTCGGGCACCTTTTTAAAGTCATCGGTCTATCTAGCTGGGATCAACAAACAAATATTGGTAAAGGTAATCTAAGTCATTTGTTTTGTTCATATTGTTTAGTGCCAATTACCGTTACCAGACATGGCTGCCTGCTTTTAAATGCGACCTCATTCCATTCCAAGAATTATTATAATAAACTGCACATAAGCGACACCTATCAAACTTAACTAGTACTTATTACCAAATACGGCAACAGTTTCCCATTAATATGAATTCTTAATTTACGCATCCATATTTAAAAGTGTGACAGAACTCAGAAACATACGCATTTTAATGGCGTTATTTGAATATTAACAAATACACCTTTTAAGTCAACACAAAAACACTTCAATAAAATGTGGTACAATTGTCTGCTAAAGTCAATAAATGCCACCGAATTAATTATCTTGTACGTGCTAAAATCCAAAATGGCGGCCTGTGAAAGTTTGACGTTTGACTACTCTGTGCAATTAGTGTTTGCTTACAAATTGTCGGTTCGGTCGTCATGGCAAGTGCTTCAAATTGCGGATAATTGATCGCCAATGAGTTCACTAACTCACATGACTGTGGCAAATAATGAGCAATGTCATCTATGACAATTGACCACCTCTGTTTCATGTATGGTCTGTTGTAAAAGTCACTGATTAAAATGTAAACAAATGAATTAGAAAATGAACCTGTGGATGCCAATTTGTAAAGTGCATTTTTTAATCTTGAAGACTAAATTGACTACTGCAAATGTTAAACTGGCTTGCATTACATTATCATAAAGGTCATTTTAACGTTTTCACTTGTCAATTTAGTCTCCGAGATTAATAAAAAAACAAACAGACTTAAAAAAATCGTGTCGCTTACAAATTGAGTGCTTTGATTTGATTGATTCAATACTTAAACCAGAAATTCTAGTTTTAAATAACATAGAATTATTAATAAAGATGTTTTTAACCGACTTCCAAAAAGAGGGGGTTCTCAATTCGTCGGAACCTTTTTTTATTTTTTTTTTTTTTATTTTTTTTTTATGTATGTTCCCCGATTACTCGAAAATGGCTAGACCGATTTGGATTTTTCTTTTTTTGTTCGAAAGGGTATACGTCCCAAGTGGTCCCATGATCATCAAGTCAGGATCTGATGATGGGATCCCATGGAAATCGAGGGAAACCCTCAAATTTTATGGGCACACTTATATCGATTTCGGTATTTTTTATAGTAACTCGTGCATTTGCTCTCGGAAAGTACCATTCGGTGAGCTGGAACTGATGATGAAGACCACAGAGGGCCATCGGAAATACTAAATTATATCTAAGTATATAACAGGTTGCGATTCGATTACTTTAATATGGTTTATGCTCGTCAAAATAATGGTAATGGTGACTTCACCATGAGCTCAATTTCTCCTGGTTCTTACTAGGAGAACTCCTCAAAAATTAACGGCCCTGCATCGGGAAAAGCAACATTTTGTAAAACGTGATGAGCAGCTGACATTGGGTTATTGTAACTTAGATAAATTACAAACTGAACCACTAAAAAGTGAAAAATAAAAACTTTTTTACAAAAACAAAAACCGACTTCCAAAAAAAACACTACAAAGTGAAAAATAACTTTAATTTCGGAAGTCGGTGGCAAAAAACTAAAATACAGATCCAAAGACACCGACTTCCGAAATTAAAGTTATTTTTCACTTTGTAGTGTTTTTTTGGAAGTCGGTTTTTGTTTTTGTAAAAAAGTTTTTCATTAATTAAGAAGTGAGGTTAACTATAAAACAATAATTTACGTCGATGATTTTTCAAGTACAATTTAAAACATGTTATTAAAACAATAATTACCTATTGTTGGAAAAGTGGTGAGATATAAAGTTGAAACCTTCTAAATATCATCATATTAATATGTTACTAATTCCTTTATGAGTGATTGCGTAAGAGTTTAACCTGAACAGGGTTTATTGACATTTTCGTCACATAATTTTGGAACAGACAGTATTCACCTATGTTGTGTATGACGTGTTAATGAATGTGTATGAAAAAGGAAATTGATGTCAAAACTAGTTAATAGGAGGTTGGATGTGTGTGAAACACAATAGAGTAACATAGACACAATACGAAATAACTGTAATGATTATTTTGAAATTTGGAAAACATTATGGTGACCGATTCATTTACGTATCTTACCTAGTTTTTGCTTTCTGAAAACTTTACAACAGTTGGTTTCTCGATTAGAGTAGTACATTTTTTTTTGTGGATGTGTCAATGACTTCTCCCGCTCTAGGCGGAGTGGGACTAAAACCCACTCGTGTTCCTTCAGTTGCCTGTGCCAGGGCCACGGTATTGGTATCTTTCGAACAACCCGCGACCCTGGCAGGCCGATTGGAGTACCTGAATACCTAATAAAATATGATTATATAATAATCCTAATAAAATAGGATTATACGATTATCATCATTTTCTTGCCCTTATAGCAACTTATTTGAGGCCGGCAACATGTCTTCATCTTCCAAACAGTAGCTACAATACAAATTGGCAAAAGGTACCCGACCAATCACGCAAAAGGATACCGTACTGCACATACTTATCAACCCACTTTTTTGCCAACTTGCGTGGCGATGAACCGGAGTAACCGACATAGCTTGCAGAGTAAGCAAAATGAAGTGGCAGTGGGCTGGCCATGTTTGTCGAAGAACCGATGGTCAGTGGAGCAGACGAGTCTTGAAGTGGAGACCGCGTATCGGCAAGCGTAGCGTGTGACGCCCCCCAGCTAGATGGACTGACGACCTGAAGAAAATGGCTGGGACAGACTGGATGCGGAAGGCGGAGGACAGGGTGTTGTAGCGAAGCTAGGGAGAGGCCTATGTCCAGCAGTATACTGCGATGGGCTGAGTTGATTGCGTGGTGATTACTGAATTCATAATATTAGCATTGAGTATGGATGTATGTTCAATCTGTCGGCCCTTATTGTAACTGGGACACTCTTACGTCAGCATAATGTTTGACGTCACGTTCTAAATTGGGTAATAAGAGTACATCCTCACTGATGTTTGTCTGACTGAACTGATTTAATAGCACGAAATATGATAAGAAAGCTTTTTATTACCCAATTTCTAGGTTGGAAAATAATGACCTAGTATTTGTCTTTAACCAATTTTCCTAAATACATGTTGGTTCAAGATTTTTTTGTAGCTAATAGTAACAAATCAAACAAATTATGAGGTAAATCGGTAAATGTCTAGACTGGGAATATTGATTGTAATATGAATTAGAATATTAAAGTACCTATTCGATGTCATTGACCTTGTGTAAATAATTATTAAGTAAATATTAAAGTTCATTCCCACTTGATTACTGGAATAGTTTTAATAGTATTTGATCAAGACAATAGATTTTTTTTTTCAAAGTTCCTTGACTTTGAGTAATAGGTTCAGTAGCATTAATTAATCAATTTATTTTTTGGACAGTTGCTATAGGTTAACTTTCGATATAATCTCTTTAGAGAAACAGAACACAAATGTAAGGTAAAAGTTTCTTCACATAGGCTGGAGGATTGTGCATGGAATCAGTGCTTTCTCTGTACGAGTTGGTGATTTCAGACCATTTCCTTCTCCTAGAGTCAAATTCTCTAACTGAACAGATAGCCGTGCTGCAGGGGAGTTTGTTGCCCCACTTCTTCTTCCCAGCTAAACCACTAGAAAATGGTGAAGGACGGACGTTTTGAGGGACTGGCTTATATTATTTTGACGTTCAAAAAGTGCTAATTCTCATCCTAGACCTACAAATGAAACCCAAATAAAAAAATAATTATCCACTAATACGCAAATCATAAACCTAGAAATCTAATTTCGTCGGAATGATGCTATAAAGGCGCATAATCGTTCCATAACGTCCGCCATTCAATACTAACGCCTTAAGTAATGAAACGAGGGCTTATGTTTATTATATTATTTTACGCCGAAAAAATTACTAATGTTATGAAAAAATACCCGGTTTCTGGACGCCCCATCAATTTAGATTAGTGAGGTAATAGCCCGGTGTAGTCACTTAGCCCGGTAGCCACCCCCGTACCAAGGAAATCTATGTAAAAGTTGAGCTATAAGAAAATTTCAAGCCTATTATGAGTTGCCGTGGTGTACGTCTTTGTGGGAGTGAGTGGTCTTGATACTTTATTATTTTTGAGGTTGAATAGGTAGGCATCCAGTTCGCCACCTTCCGGATCCAGTCTGTCTAAGTAAACCTTTCAAGGTCGTCGGTCCATGTACCTTGGGGACGTCCTACCATGCTTTGCTTACCGTACGCGGTCTCCACTAAGAATACTACAATAGTAGATAACTAAACAAAAAGGATATTTTTTTTCTAATTTACAGATACATTTATTTATGACACAAAATAATGGTTTTTAAATAATTTATAGCAAACATACCACACCATTTCTTGATCCGGCTATTACAATGATCGACACTTTTCAATGATTAGCATCGAAAGGAAATTGTGAAACGTAGCAGTCCCACATTATAATACCATCGATTCGGCTACAGGATCCACCGGCTGCTGAATCGATAATTATAATCTATAATATTTCCAACCATTTATTTTACTTTTGATATAAGCACGCCTATGAAGTTCTTTATTTATTGACAAGAAACCGTAGACCAAAAAATACAATACTTCATGGACGCTGTTTTTTCTTTACATTTTTCTTTAAATAAAATAACAATAAAGTCGATTGATAAAGGAAATTGAATCGGTAACGCAATCGGACATTACTAGGTACTAGAGCTGTTGAAAGTAAAATAAATGGTTGGGAAGATTATAATTATCGATTCAGCACGCACAAATTGCCCAAAACCTTTTAACAGTGCCAAGTCTCCACAACTACTTTCTCAAAATATCAAAACTATAAATCCTCGTATACTAATATGCACAATGAAGCTAATACGGTAGAGGTTAATTTCTGTATGGTGGGCCTTCGATAGCCTTGGTTAATAAATTAGTGAACCCCCTCGCTCCCTCGTTACTTACCTTGCATTATAACTTGGACGTTCTCATTACTCCTAATGTACCACTTATGAATTAGAAACAATCACGTACTAGACAATGTAAAAGCCTTGGGTTTTGTTTTACTTACCTATCTTACCGTCTCAAAAGTTGGTTCAGAAAACGGAATGTAAAGGTTATGTGAAAAAACTGTCAAATCCAGATTTAGAAATAATAATAACTATCCATTCAATCACTTATCTTATAAAGTGACTTCTTCTAGCTATTACTGTTTTTTCGATAAAGTTATATTTTCAACACGAAGGGGGCAAAGGTGTATTACTAGGTAGTAAACTGTACACCCCCATTTAACCAGTTATGTTTAAGGCTCATGATAATTGCCCAGTTGCCAAACTAGGCCCGAACCCAGACTCCAAGAAAGATAGTATAACTAAAGAAAATATAGAATCTTCATAAAACCTAGGCTTTGTACCTCAGCAGAAGCTTCAATCCTAAAAAGATCATTCTAATTAGAAAATATTTAACTGATCCTCTAAAAACTTATTGACTTTTTAATGATAGACACTTTTTAAATAGTTGAGCCTCTTTTTAACTTTCTGGCCATTTCTCACAGTTGGTCACAGTAACCATGTTATGGAAGGTATCCCGATCAAACGGGTTAGAATAGATTGGAACTGCGACCAACCGCGCGCAAGCCGAGCGACCCATCAACATCAAAGTTGGTCGCAATAAAAAATTGGCTATTTAGTATTTTTAGGACCCCAAAATAGGAATCACTTGAGGTTCACAAAAAGAGGCGCAATCATTATATTAGAGTGTACAATAATACAGGGTGTAAAGGACAGCCTTCCCATACTAACAGAGTGCATCCAGCTCCTTATTTTCGGCCGGATAATTTCTCAGAAAAAAAAATAAATAATCGTTTTTTCAATAACTATTCCTTTATTTCAATGTAAAATTACATTCTCTGTACGCAGCACTTCATTTAAGTAAACAAAACAGCTAAAATAAAAAATAGCAATGGCTGTTGAAATACTCTAATGAACGACGCGCTGCGCTGCCGTTCGCAACGTGCGTTTTGCCACAATAAGGATACATTGCATGTGAGGTAATAAAACAAATCTAGTTTATTGGATTTCCATATCGTTCCTGAAATAATTGAATGTAGGTACCGGTAATCTTAGCATGATACTGAATTCACCCCATCAGCCTGCGGAGGGCTGTCCCATACACCCTATATATTTAGGAGCGCAAAATAGTAATTATTAGAAGTTCGATTACATATACAATCATACACAGTACGTACGTCCATAGGCGTTAAATTCAAATATGGGTATTCATTGCCTAAGTAGTTGTCTTCTCATTCACTCGTTAGTCCACTAAGATTTATTGATTAATAGTAACACGCCTACAGACATTTGCACCCCTTCACTGGTAGCAGCAATTACAATAAATTCTATCACAGTTTAGTGTTCAGTTGTGACTTCATTAGGTGTTGAGTTACTGTGATTGTTCATAATATTACATGTGGGTATTGGAATGAAGGGTTAGATTGTACTTTATGAGTGGGCCTACTAAATTCATTGAGTCAACAATAAGCCCGTCAGTTTAGGCTTTCCATAAACTAACGCCAATGTTACCTGTATGAATCCTAAAAAGCCTAAAATTCTGGAATTTATCTGACGTACCTATACGATAGTCAATATTTATATGACTATCCGGAAAATATGTAATTCGTATTTACGAAAGCAGATTGGCATCAAAGCTCTTTTTATGAAGAAATAGAATTGTTGGTGATCTAGTGTGTTAGTAGGAGGTCATCCAAGATCCAAGAGGGCTTATAGCATCTAAAGTCCCAGAGACGAATACTAAAAATAAAAAACTGTATTGCACAACAAATAATCATGATGCAAGTATGACGATTTGGCAATATTTAAGTTCATTGATATCACGATGAATGATACCTAGAGGACTACACAATGTTGTCCCTAAAACTATTTTTCTAAACAATATCATGATCATCATCATTTCAGCCGAAAGACGTCCACTGCTGGACATAGGCCAAGCGTGACCACTACCCAATATAGCAAAGTAAAAACAAAGTGCAGTAAACAACCAGACGTTTCCAACATTTACAAGACGATTTCCATGACAAGTAACTTCACAGAGGTTGTCAATTATCCACGAGCAAACAACCGTTTAACTGCAATAAGTAAAGAAAAAAATTTGCCGTAAGTAGGTAGGTAGCAATTACAAATTGGTCATAACGACCCCTAGTTAGGTAGTCACAAACGACTCACAGAATAATAATTCTTAATACGACATTGATTAGCTTGTAGTCAAGAAAATCGAGCTGCACAGACATAATGACAATTTAAAGACTTAAAGGTCCATTTTATTATCATATTGTATGATTCTTGTGGAACTATTAGCCCTTATGACAATAGCATAATGATACGGTAACACGCAAGCCATTTTTCTTATCGAAGTAAGCGGCAAATATTAGTTTTTACAACACTAAAGAGGTATTTTTAAGTTGGCAACATTAAGTTGGATGGTGACGTTAAAATTGGGTTGTTTAGTGAAAAAACTATAACTTTTTGGAGAAAGGGTGATCGATGGTCGTATTTACCAAATCTCTTTTAATTTGTTTACATAATATTCAGTAATTTCTATAAAAAGTATTAATTAACTAAGTAGAAATCGGTTGTTTTATGGGGCATTGTGATGCGGAGGAATGAGGAAAATGTGTTAAGGAAAGTTTTGACTGAGTATGAATGTATAAGTAAGAGTAGAGGAAGACCAAAGAAACGATGGATGGACTGTGTAAAAGAAGATATGGCTGGCAGGGGGTGACTACCGAGATGACGACTAATAGAGAAGTATGGAAGAAAAATACACAAGTTACGCCGACCCCAAATTGGGTTATGGGTTACCAAATTATTTTACATAGAATTGGCAACTTATTTGTTATCAAATTTATGTAAAATATTCGGAAACAAGTGGTGATAAAAATACAGCTATTTATAATATAGATTAAAAATTTTGTAACACGTTGAAAGTCATACAACGTACTGTCCACCTTAAAATGTACTACTGGTGGGAGAGTCACACCGGGCTCGCTTAAGCGGCTATTACATAGACGAGAACTTTGAAATCAACTAAAAAAATATAATTAACCATTATGTAACCAAGTTTATACGAATAACATAATGTAAAAGTTAAATACTTACACTAAAAACGTTCAATTTCACGTCGAATTAATAGAAAGCGTCACAAAAACGGTGTCATAAAAACATATATATCGCCATGTCTGTCGCAAGAACTTTGTCAATCAAAACTATCGTTACACTTAAGGCCCATACTCACGACTGACTTTTGGTCGTATGATTGCAATTCGTGACCAACCAAAAGCATTTTCCTGGTTAGGGACATTTTTCATTTTCTGTTCTTTCTCTGACTCAGTTCCTATAAAAAACGAATAATCTCACTGTCGTGTCGTCTCTGTCTGTTGTTAATTCTCTCTGTGGTAGATGTTACAAATGTCAACCAAGTCTTTATATCTACGTCAAGAACGGTTTCTGCACGTGAAGAAGTGCTTGTTTTGTACTTATGAGGAATCGGCAGCAGCCTTCACTTTAACAGACATAACGTTGCTACCAGCCATTTTCGCGGAGTGGATGTCAAAGAGTCGTAATGACGCATTCCTCCTCATATATTTGTCTATCAATGGCCAAGACCTATGCAAAGATGTTGATATCAACTGTTAGCAGTATCGTTCAGTCGACTGTCTACCCAAATCCTTAGAATTTAACACATCAAACACAATACGAACCTACCATCCCTAGCCAAAGTTCTCGTACGATAGTTGGATCATTACAAAAACTCGTATCAAATGAAGAAACAGCCTATTCGGCATTTTTTATTGTTTATTACAGGCAACTTTTAATTCGGCCAAGTTTTCGATGCGTGATTCAGCGTCGTTAGTTTTTTCAACTTTTTTTTTATAGGAGTTGAGCTTCGTGTCTCTTAGTTAATGTGCCCTATTAGGTACACTGCGGACATGGGTCGTGTGACACGGTCTTTACAGTTAATCAGTTTATATTGTAGTGGAAAGGTAAATAAAGGGGTTGTGTGTTAATTTTATGATGCCTTGAAGTTGGGGCGCTTCTGTTTTGATTTGAGAATGAAAACAAACAATATTTTTTTAATTCTTTGTTTCTACGAAATTGTGTGTCTATGCAGTTAGATGATTTCGATTTTTGTAGATTCTCTTTTTACAGGAGTGTTAAAGGTGACTTACGAAGACTCTTTTAGTAGCAGCTAAACCATACTGTCATAGGTTGCAAAGATCACTCACCTCAAACATTGATGTTCAATGTAAACTATAGAGTAGAAGCCGCGAACAAATTTTTTGTACAACATGTTGTTGTCCGGGACAGCAAACGTCCATACACAGCGGTTGTCACATTTGACGTCCGCGGTACACATCTAGCAAAATGTTGCGCAAACATTTTGTTCGCAGTGTCTGTTCTAGTTTACATTGAATCTCAATGACCTCAAAGGAGATTTTGTTTAGCAGCCTTTAGACATTTCTAAAAAAAACACGAGATATTTAGTAAGGTTTAAGTTTCGCTTACGTACGATAATGATAATGATAATGATGATAATGTATGATAATGCCAAAATCGTTTTGGAGTTTCATTTACCTTTCCTTCATCTATTTTAATTCGATTTTCAATCGTTTCAGTAATGAATCGTTTTTACGACAAAAAATCCTGAACTGATTTAAAAACAATAAAATGCGAAGTAACATTAAATGGGACGACGGTAGCTAAATGAGTACTAAATGCTTAGCTTAGCTTAGCCTTGAATGAAAATTGACTTTTCCTTATACTTTTAAATAAATATGATCGGTACAGTTTGATTGTAAAGACTTTAATAAACCTCGTATTGAGGTCGATGATCAGTGACTATAAGTAGGTTTTAGTTCAAACTAAACTAAATTGTTACTAAAGCTTTCGTTTCCTAGGAAAGCGGTTCCGTCATATTATAACGGCCGCCATTAAAATCTTCAATTCTCATCAGTATTTGACGTTAAGTCAAACCCCGCTGCCCAAAGATTTAAATCGCTAGATTTGCCCTTACCGTACTTAGTCACAAGAAAAAGTATACATACTGAGAAGAGTGAGCTCATACATTATTAAATAGCGTTTCCGTGACAATCAAGTGTATTAGTCACTGCGTCATTGTGTGTCAGAGGTGTCAAAACGAATCGGAAATGCGCCGGTGAACCTAATGATTTAAATCTTTGCTACTGCCATAATTTTTATAACAACCGTCACGTGCCGTAACCGCTCTTCTAGGTAAACTAACTTTAGCACTTTGTACCACACCATTATCCGTACATCGATTATGAAGGTGGGTGGGCAGTAGGTACCTTCGTGCCTTAGAGAAAGCGTATCCAAAATTAACCACACTTGTGTGTGGCATGGTCTATCCTGCCTTTGACAGATCACGACCATGGCCACCGGTTTCGTATCTATGGTTTCGAGCAGTATCTTGGATGTAAACTGGGTCAAAAGATTGGACAGCATTTCCACCAACCAGCTATCACCAATGCATCTATAAAGCTTGGAACCAACAATTTGCTCTGTGCATATTCAAAGAAACCAGAAGTCATAGGGAAGCTAAAACTCGACCCAGATCAGGGCCACCGGGGCCCGTATTTGGGTAAGAGTTCATACGAATTTTATGCGAGCAATCATTTTCCCGCGCCTACGCCTGACGAGACACTGATTTTAGGACTCAGTGTCTCGTCAGGCGTAGGCGCGGGAAAATGATTGCTGGTTCGAAGCCTGAAAGAGACCCTGTAATAGGATGATGCCTGGGTAAACAAAAGAAATTCTATTTAGTCCGTCAGTCAAAAAATAAAAAAATATTAGACAAGTATTTTTTGCTTTACCTTATTAATAAAAAAATACTTACTTATATAAAACACGTTAAAGTTGGGGAGTGGGATCTCGCTACGTAACAACTATAACAAACTACGTATAAAATCTAGCGCCTGTGTGGAACGCCCCCCCGCTAGATGGACCGACAACCCGAAGAAAGTGGCTGGGACAGACTGGATGCGGAAGGCGGAGAACAGGGTGTTGTGGCGCAGCCTGGGAGAGGCCTATGTCCAGCAGTGGCCTGCGATAGGCTGAGTTGATTGATTGATAAAATCTAGCAAGGAGTGACGTCATGTCACATTTTAACTCAATTTGTCGCCTTTCCTTTGATTACTTAAAAAAAGAAAAAATACGTGTTAATATTTTTTAAATACAAAACGGACAAAACAAATTTTTGTCACTATCCCTATTTCGGGGGAAGAATGAAAGATTCGATATACTGAATATGTAGGTACAGGTCATGCCTTCCATTCAAGCATTACCAATAGACCCTTCATTTTGAAACATCGTAGGTCGCAAAAAATTACACAGTAGTTACTGATTTTTTGGGATTATTAGGATAGATATCAATAGTGTAAAACCAAGTTTGCAGCTTCAAAAGATCAGTGCTAATTGCGTGGTACTCGAAAAACCTCGTCATTTTCGGACTTCTTTCATTTTCTGGCTTAGGTATAACTTCTAAAATATGCATCCTACGGAAGAGTGTCTACGGCCATTGGCGTAGACACAAACTAAAAAGAAATTTCTAAAATAGACACAAACATAATTCCCTCCTATCAATTCCACGTAAGTCTTGTTTAACAGAACAAACATACGGAAATTTGTACTAAGCAGTGAGTCGGCAATTTCATTGTGTGCCCAAGAATTATGATGTATGAGAAATCGGCATTTGCAAATCGTTTAACTGATACTAAGGAAATTGCGGACAATTTCGCGTAATAGACTTTCATGCGGGAATAACGATTGACTAAGTGTATGGATTTTGTATAAATTATTACTTACATGAAGATACCTATTAGGGTGCATAGAAATAGGAATTAAATTATGGTGATTTGAGATTTCACTTTTTGCATGGTTTTCCTATTTCAATATGAATTCTTGACATGGATTTTGAACACACTCTTTGATTTTTCCTCATACCAATTATAATAAAAACATTGGGATGTCTGTAGGTCAGAAATATCAAGCAGAACGGTTTTCGATTTGAGTATGACGAAGATAGACAATTATGAGAACTGACTACATCTATCTATATAAATAAAAACCGGCCAAGTGCGAGTCGAACTCGCACAGGAAGGGTTCCATAACCATATGTTTAACAATCGCAAAGATAACTTTGTATTTCATAATGATATTGTGAACTACAAGGTTATTTTTGCAGTTGCAGAAAATTGCCTATATTTAAACAAAATACCTCATGAATCGGCGTTTTTAGTATTTTTGATTAAATACGGTATAGGGTTCATGAATAAACCATATACAGAAGTTTAAAATTCCTAACTTGTTTAGTTGTTGCGGTAAAGCTCGTATTGCTAAGCGAAAACTCGAGAACGGCTGGATCAATCGGGCTTCCTCGGCCATCAACGAATATTTAAAAAAAATTCTTCATGAGAACCTCTTATGAAGAGAAAAATTTGAAAAGTTGCCGGGAAAATTGTAAAATTCTAGAAAACTAAAAGAGCATTTTCTATGGGAATTTTGTATGAATTATTAAAATTTTGACTGGACAACGTCAGTCGGGTCAGCTAGTATTACATAATTATAAACATAAATTATAATCAGTCTTGGAAACCCCAAGTTACCTAAGTAAAACTAAAAACGAAAATTCTCTTACTTAAATAATGACGAGAGTATTATATAATAATATTCCAAATTCGTTACCACGGGTTGGACGCAACAATATAATAATTCTCTGTCTTCACAAAATAATCTTGCCTGATCCTCGCAATATCCACAAAACCGTAGCCTAACTATCCATGTAAATAACAATTTTCATAACGGCCCATTTAATACTATTTCATAGTTAACTAACTTGTAATAAAACCGTAAGCTAACGTCAAGTAGTCGTCGACAAAACGACAGTGTAAAAGCAAATTGATCTGACATTCCAATGATAATACGAGTATTCAACACAACTGGCGAATTTCTAAGCTCAGTGAAACGCTGTCTTATCTAGGAAATGTTCGATTGTCTGTTTATTTGCACTTTGTTGTAATTGTTGATTCGATTAGATTGGGTTTATGTATTTTAGTACGTGTTTTTAGCATCTGTGGTAAGTATTTTATGAAAGAACAGTATTTATTGGGACTCATACTTTCTCTTCCCTCACTCTCATAGTCCAATGCAACGGCAATCCGACTTGACCGGCTTTCCGAGGCACGGGAGTATCATACCGGCAACTTCAAAACTCCGGGCTGTTACTAAGAAATTTTTAAACCTATCCAGGAATCCAAGTTCAGCAGTCGTGTTTGCGACTACGAGACCAAGGGGCAGTATAAACCAGTGATAGATTTATTCTAGGTCTTTGTATTATTTGGTGTAGTGATGATTTTGTTTCTTGTGGATAGCTGCGGATGCTAAATAAAAAATACCTAGACCAAATTGATTGATTTCTGATGGATAGGTTGTAGTTTTAGGGGGCCGTAAACTATAATTTAGAACATCAGTTACGTAAGAACAATGTCCATAATAATATTAAAAACCGGCCAAGTGTGAGTCGGACTCGCACACAAAGGGTCCGTACCACCATACAATATTTAACACTACACATTTTTTTTTAATTATTTATTTTAAAAAACACGTTTCACCCTCTTTAATTGTTAACTTTATTATTATTTTATTATTATTGCTATTCAGCAATAGAAATACGCAATCTGTGAAGATTTCAACTTTTCACCTTTTATGTTTCACGAGATTGATAGTCCGCTGACAGACAGACGTACAGGCACCAGGTACAGTACACCGGGTTCAGCTTGCAATTTTAGAAGACCAGAACGTTTAGCAGGCCATCATCTATCCCCTAGCCAATGTTTCAGCTCAGCTTCCAAACTCTGGACAGACTCAATTGAAATTGGCATCGGCAGGCCAAGAAGATCCCCTTAAGATATTACGAAATCGCAATTTTGCGAATTATAAGGCATTAACACATTTCCGCCGAGAAACCGCAAAACTGCGAAACCGTATTATTTTTCGCTGATGTTCCGCTACTGTGCTAAATAAATGTATTTTCTTTCTTTCTTTCTTTTTAGGGTTCCGTACCAAAATTGTAAAAAAGGAACCCTTGTGGTGTGACTCAGTCTGTCTGTCTGTCACAGCTGGATATCTCAAGAACTACTAATGCTATCAACTTGAAATTTAGAATAGTTTTAGATGACGTTGACCCAACTATTTTGCAAATAAGAATGAAATAAAAATAATTATATTTTTTTTGCAACTGGGACTGAAAGGGGGTCTTAAAAATTTAAAGTGGGGCTACTATGGCATGTGGGGGTATCATATGAAAGAGCGCTGTTTGCACAATCTGAAACTATTTTTTTTTTTAAGCCGCATAATTTTCGACTTTTGATGTAAAATGTAAAAAAAATACCGTCCCCCCCCCCCTCCTTTATTTCCAAAGTTTCAAAGCGAAAAATCTGAAATTATTCTATGTGATAGAAGTTTATGTAAAGATTACAGGAAAAATAAAACGATGTCTCTAAGTAGCACACTTTTTCAGAAATCGGAACGGAACCCTCGGTGCGCGAGTCCGACTCGCTCTTGACCGGTTTTTTTTTTACACGAGTAGCGGAACATCATGCGAGTCAGTAGAATTGAACTACAGCGGTTTCGCTGCTATGGTTTCGCGGCGGAGGTGTGCTAAGGGTTTAAAACCATGCAAATCCGGGTAGAACAGTTAGTGTTAAATATAAATAAATTAATACTAAATGTAATCAGCTCGCGGGAAGGAAAGGCCTACTTGTTAATAACGGTAAGAAAATTATAACCGCCGATAATATTACTAAGGATATAATTTCTCGTCTAGTTTGCTGTTGTCAATGATCATTGCTATGCAATAGCTTGGATTTATCTTATCATTGCTTTTTACTCTAATTCGTAAATATAGTAACATGACCCTGTATTTTTATTCTTTATTTTACTAAGGGCTAATTTTTCAATAGTCAGATAACTTTATCTAAAGAATAAATATGACAGTTTGACTTATTTTTTATACAAAAGCTGTCAAACCGCCATTTATTCCTTTATAAAAGTTATCTGATGATTGAAAAATGACCCCTAAACTAACTAACTATAGGTACACACTAAATACAAAACAAAAAAAATACAATTTATTAAACTAAACTTATCACAACAATCAACTATGACGTCTACAAATTCCTCCACATCTCTGTCAACTGATATTATGCTAAAAGACTGCCGACATTGCCAGGTTGTATGGTGGTAATGGAGTGGAGACCGCGTATCGGTAAGCGTAGTGTGGGACGCCCCCCAGCTAGATGGACCGACGACCTGAAGAAAGTGGCTGGGACAGACTGGATGCGGAAGGCGGAGGACAGGGTGTTGTGGCGCAGACTGGGAGATGATGTCCAGCAGTGGACTGCGATAAGCTGAGTTGATTGATTGATTGATGGTGGTATTCTTTAGAGACACTTTTTTTTATAGGGTCTATAATTGTCTATATTTCAATCAGTTTACTTTACTGCCAGTGTTCAGTAAAGAATAATAATAATAACCCCACCGCCGTATCTCTACGTTGACGTCGTGGTAGGGCTTGCGCGCTCCAAACTCTAGGTCTGTGCCGTTGGAGTTTACTTTGCCGAAACAGGGTGGGGGGATACCAAGAGAGATACATAAACCCAGCATGTGGCGAGCTGTTGGGCAGTAGCAACCCCATGGACCATATCTCCCAGGTAAAGTCTAGTTCTTCACCTCGGGCTTGGCCGGCTAGATTGAACACTGACGAGGAACAGAGCTATCACCTCTTTCTTGCCTTTATTGGCTGGCTTGAGTGGAGATTCGCTAGCGCAAACGTGCTCGGAGGAAGGAAGTATTCTAGTAAGATGCTGGTAGGGATCTTGACCATACTTTCGGGATTGTCCTGATAGCCGTGGAATACCTCTCCACTCTTCAAACACCTCAGGAAGTGTTGGCCCCATGTCACTACGTCACTATGTGCCAGTGACCGTTTTCGGGGGCCCATTATTGAGTGTACAAGTTACCCTCTGCCAGTTTATCTGTGTATTACATAACATTGATCAGGCATAGTCCTTCCATAGTTCTAGGAAACCAATCCACTATATAATAGCTACCCAAACCCATAGCCCAATATGTTTTGTTTCCATAATCTGGAAAAGCCTTGCACCAACCGGGTGTTGTCCTTGGGTGCACTTGCATAGTGCATACAGGGATAACCACGGATATCTATGGGGATAACAGTCGGTTGGACGCCTCCTCATCATTTAAAATTGTCTAATGTGCTTCTGCAAGTTGGCTTCGGCCCCTCGTACGCCTTCAGGTCCGGGACCCCAGGGTCCCGAGATTATGTCAATAACATAAATAATATTTTTTTTAATTTTTTTTTTTCAGAAAAAACACATTTACGGTTTACAAAAACAATTTTCTAAGTAAAAAAGATGTGTGTCAATGGTGTCTGTACTAATGAAAAAACCGGCCAAGTGCTTGTCGGACCACGCATAATGAAGGGTTCCGTAGTTGAAAAGAATTTATCCAAAAAACAAACCTAACATTGTAATCCCAAAAAAAATATTGTATAGATTAACATTAATATTATAAATTAACAATTTTTGGACTTTTTCCTTTACTTGTGTTGTGAGACATTGCTTCTTGCCAAATTTCTTGATTCTAGGTCAACGAGAAGTATTCTATAGGTTTTGATTTACTTGCGAGTATCAAAATAATAGTAGCATAAATGGCCGTATTTTTAATTGCGTTGACTTAGAAGATTGATTTTTTTAGGACTTTAAGGGATCATAGACTTACGTATTTAACATTAATTTCAACTTGACACCTCCTCGCGATCCTGAGAAAAAGGGTCTTGACAGACTGACAGACAGATGGACGGACAACGAAGTGATCCTTTAAGGGTTCCGTTTTTTCCTTTTGAGGTACGGAACCCTAAAAAACATAGTATCAAAAACACCAGCGCCATCCAAACTAGGTTACATTAAAAACAAGTATAAAAAATAAAGAGTAGAAAGTAATTTTAAAATAATGTAAACAAATTACTTATTTACCCATTTATATAGGATACAAAATAGACAGACTAGCTTGTGGATATCTAAAAGGGGAAGTTTTAGAGGCTGTGCTGTATCCTGCTGTCTGACTGCTATCAACTATTTGTCTATCAAGATGATTCGACATTCAATTTGACCGTTCATTGCAAAATTTCATGTAATTAAATAACTATACCTATATTATGTTATTCAATTTTTGTTGCTTCTCCTCATAAGGGAAAACGTATATCCGTTAAATCTTGGGCGGTTCCTCGTCAATAGTATATTCAAAGAACCATCCAAAGTGAAAATAATAATAAAAAGATTTAATTTTACTTCAGCCAGTTATAATGTTACGATGAATGTTTCCTCGCTAACGCGTTAAGCGCCATCTTATGCAAATACAGAACTAGCCACCATTGCTAAATCTAGTCCAAATAGGATTTATAGGAGCACGGCTAAGCTAGATTAAATTCTAGCTCACAACCACTGTAAAGGTGATACCTTATCGTGAACTGAACTTAGTGAGTTTTCGACATAATATATATATACCTAACGTTCTATAATACATTCTGAGGAATATTAACCATTCAGTTAAAGAATCAAGACTCTTTTCCGGTTCACTCCGTTTCGCTCATTCCTCGCTCATCTTTCCACAGTGCCTTCAATACTTATTATAAGTAATATTACATTTTGAGTGACTGTGAGGTAATGGTAAGATAAGACTCGCAGAATACAGTCTACAAATGCGTTGCTTATTAAAATCGATTGATATTAAACAGGCTATTACGATTGCCCGGGCAATTTGCATGATTCTAATAGGCTAAAGGTTTTAGATAGAAGTGCAAACATTTCTAATTGCGGTGTCTAATAACAGTTTGTGTGATTTTGAGCCTGAATGGTTAATGTTATCTGATATTGTAGTATCTACTTTGATGTAATAGGCTTAATGGGTTGAGGTGGAAGTTAGTCCGGTTTTAACACTTTGGACAAATGTATTATGTTCATTTGTTTTTGTTTAAATAAATAAACTAAACGGAGTTTTTTGCGTTGAAAAGCAAAAGTTTTAGTTGTGAGTTATTGACAATATTGATTGTTACAGTTATGATGCGAAAACCTAATTAAGAGAGTAATAGTTGATGGTAATAGGCTGGCCCCCTATTACATGGGACTTAATTAAACATAACTTAAAAGAAAATAGGCACTATCAACAACTCGGAACAAACACAAAACCTATTGACTTTAATTTCGATTTTAATATATAATTGATTGAAAAAAAGTTTAAAAATAAAATGTCCCAGTTACAGAATAATAATTATAAGTACATTATTTTATTTCATTCCATTTTTCAAACTTTTTTATTATTTTGTGGTAACTAAGTAGGTTAGGCATAGTTTCTTCTCCCAAATTGTTTCCTTAATCAAAGCGAACAAAAAAAATTGAAGACCATGTAAAAATATATCTATTTTTGCATACGGAACAGCTCGATACATCTATAAAATTGGAATCACATATCGTGATTGCTACTTAAAAATGGAATGTCGCCGGTTGCAGGAAATCAAATTGAAATTGTATATATGTTGGTGAAAATGTCGATCCAAGGAGCCACACGATTCTCAACACATTTTTATTACAAATACGATTCTAGATTAAATTCCATGCATTATAATATAAATCGAAAATCAATCTTTGGCTGTATTAATGGAAATTTCGGCTAGAATGTGTCGAAGCATGTTTCTATGATTGTGAATAATTTGAATTAAATGGTCGCAAAATCCCGAATTACGACGAAAAATAATTCTTCTTATTTGCCTCTTTGAGTGAATTCTTTGACCTGGGACTGAAAAAAAATTGCTTACTGAGGAAAGAGACTTTATTAATCAATTAAAATGTTGATCCAACCCTTCGAAAATTAATTAAACTTCAAAATAAAACAACTCTCCCACTACCAAATTCACCGAAAACCCTTTCAACGTCACCCGAAGTCAAAACACCTAATCCCATACTCTCAGGTAGGTACAGTCATACCCAAACATAAGTGCATATGTCGTCGGCACATCGGCGTAGACCTCTGAAATTACTTCCCCGATTGGCTTCGAAATATGAATGGTAAATTGGATGGCACCGTGGCCCCCACATGCCAGCTTTATGCCTGTATGTACTGAACAATGCTTAAGAATATTCCATGAATGCAAAATAAGCAGCTAACAACGAAAACGTATTGTCTTTGTTCGTGTCTTCTATGATTATGTCATACTTTTTATTATTGAGTTGGAAATTTTTCATGCCGACTGTATTTTTAGTGGGAATGGTTTTTGTTGAATCTAGGTCATATGCTATTATTATATTGTAAACACCTATGTATACTGTTACTTTTGCTGTGTATTTTATTAAAACCAGCTGACACGGCAAACATTGAGTTTAAAAAATATATATTTCCCGAATTTGAAAATTATCCGGAAAACTTTTAAAAATTTTCTTTCTTTCCAGAAAACCTAATTCGGATTACCTATTAAGAACGTTTTAAAAGAAAAAAAAGCTAAATCAGTCCAGCTTTTTTCAAGTGTTGCGTTTACCAATGAACAGCATTTCAGTTTCATTTATATAGATAGATATTTGATTTATAAAAATAAGACATTCGTACATATAGACTTAGTCATATCATTCTAAAATTAGGTTTGGTTAGTAACTCTATCTGCACCTACATTAATCAAACTGTTTTAATATAGCTACCTAATAATGCCCTTCTTTATGATATAATAACACTATAATCATAAAACCATAAACAACTGCATATCGTTTTATAACTGTCCTTAAAGATACACATCACACCTATTTTTTGTTTACCCTCCAAAAACTTACAAATAATCCAAAACAGTCCTTCAAAAAGTTATAAAGTCCCAATAAAAACATTATAAAGGCAGTTATCAAACTACAATAATAATTACGAACAAAAAGTGACAAGAACACTACTGAATATACCTACTACAGGGGAAACACCGCGTGGCAAAACTGGCTAACTTTTAAAACGTTATATGGCCGGTAATAAAACGTTCGTTCCGTACGAGCACAATACTTGCAGAAATATTTTTGAATACGGAATTAGGTTTGCCAAAAGCGCGGGGAGCAGATAAGGCAGAAAAAAAAACAAATTTGTAACGGGTAAAGTTTTTGGAGGCGGAATGTCTCCCTTGGGTGCTGAATCTTCGTCGGCGTGGCTCGTAAAACGCGGGACGTGGGCAAGCGGGCAAATTTGTCCTGAGAGCGACCTATGACGTTTTGATGGAACGCTCCCCGACTGATTTCCCACACCCTAGATTCATATTCATAACGATACCTCCGCCAACAGTGACATATTTGACCCCAAATCCATCTAGGTCACCCTATCGATACGTGACGAATCATGCGAAATTGATTCGTTAATAAGTAATCTAACTTGCAACTCTCAAACAAAACAGCTTGTTAAAAATATCATTAAAACTAAAACTCTATTTCGAACTCGTATTCGCTACGAATGTCCTTTGCATGATGATCGCCTCTTCAAAAGAATGGCACCCGTGTCTAAGCTATCTTGTAGGAATTTTAAATTGGACGAATCGCTCAAATGTAAATGGTTTTCCTTTATACCCCATCCTCTCGGGCTGCCCACCCCCGTCTATTGCGCGCCTAGAGGCGACTGGCATACCAACACACACGCACACACCTATGTGAAAGCCTACGTCGTATATCACCAATGGATTTGGAGCTCCTTGTTTGCATACGTCATCCGCGCAGCCGTCTCATTTGCATAGCGGAGGGGCGGCGTAGTGGTTCATCTTACATTGGTATCGTTAAGCTGACACTAACACACACAAATCTCACACACGCTCACATCTCATCTCGACATACAACTAGGAGTAATGCGAGTGTGAATACGTAAATACGCGTCGGAATCGCGAGTTCAAAAACGCGAAACGCAATATGTCTTCATAGTAAAGAGGTGAGGGAATCTTTTTAAGGGACTCTAACAAAAGGGCGGGAGACGTTATCAGGGAAGGAGATCTCATGTTTTTGATGTGTTCTCTAAATATAAGTGGGATATTATGTAGTCATATAAATGTTATTTCAAGTACTTGCCGATTATTCCTGGAAATAGCTTAAACTGAAATCAATTTCATCACTAGAGCAATACCGATTGGCGGTTATTAGTTCATTGTATGTTAGGTAGGTTTCTATAAACACATTAAGTAATATTATTGTTTTAATTATACCTGTGTATACAAATTTTTTTTTAACAAAAAATAAAGCCAAGTAGGTAGTACACATAGATACGTCAATGAAAAGTTAGTTAAATTAATTAAATCAATTAAAAAAAACTAATCAATGACCATCACATACTAAAGATGGCCCATCGTGTGAGCTAGCAATAAAACATGGTCTAAGCTTCATTCACCTTTCCATTTTCCAATCACCGACTATCGAGTTGAATGGTCAGGGATCGTAAACAGTTTAATGTGTGGGAGAGGTTGGCTAGTTGGCTAATTAATTAAAGATGCCATCGTATTATCGTTACCCACCCCTGGTTGATAAGCCAGCGATATATCGGGGATAGGCTTGTCTGTGGAGCTAACTATTATAGCCTGGAGTTTATAATGGTCGCAGTAAAAGCTGTAGTATTTTTAAATCTTTTTTTAGGTTATGTAGATAATAGATTTTTTTAGTTATGATTAGCAGTTTCATTTGTGAATCTTATTAGATTGCCTTAATTTTAACAGTTTAGTACCTAGTGTAACAGAAGAAAATTGTATTAAATTAGGTACCTAACAAATTCTTATTGTTAGACTACATACTTAAATTTTTGAGACTAATTAATGCTTTTCATATTTTTCCGGAACTAAAATACTATTCTAGAATCTGATTTTCAAATGAATACCTACGTTTATACACGTAATTTCTTGTTTATTTACTTTCCAAACACGAATCAGAATCTCCCGCTCTCAAATCTGCTATTCACCGCTAGATGGCGCTACGTGTCCTCGCTCTAAACGGCCATTTTATGAAATTATTTAATTTTGTAACACCGTTCACAGTTTTCTCATTACACTTATAAATACAGAAAATGCTATTTTCTTTTCCTCTCCCGAAGCGAGGAACTCTTCAGTTTAATGAACAAAGTTGTAGCTCCGTACTTTTCCATTTAAAACTTTTCATATTGATTTCAAAGTTTATTTTTTATAACAATGAACTTGATTCTAGAATAATGAGTTTGATCGAACTGTTTAATTGAATCAGTTACCAATATGACTTTGTTTGTTCATTCTAGTAAGTTGTTTTAAAAGTCGTTTGTTTATTTTGTAAAATGTACGGAAAAGAGGCGCCTAATAAGAGAAAGGCTAGTTGATACTAAGAAAAATACCTTATGAATTTTATCATCTGAGCTAAAAGTATCTAAACTCAACTTAGATTTGTAAATGATTTTATATTTATTATTATTTTTGAGAAATAATTACCGTAGCCTATTAGTATCTAATTATTGCCTATACCTACTAAAAGTGGGTACCTAATGACAAAAAATTACGAATACTTAATGTATCTATGACTATTCCAGTTAAAGTAAATTAAAGTTATTTGTTGCTGGTTCAAAAGGCTTTATTTTTAATTGGACACATTTTGCCTCCGAATTTTGTCCCCTCAAAGGAAAACAATGGTTTAAGAACATCACATCCTTACAGTTTACATATAAGTTCTATTATTATCTTGGCCTAGATTAGATAGATTAGATAAGTATACATCACGCAATTATGTCTTTCTGATTATTGTAAACAAAAGAGCTCTCACAGCAATAATATTGGATACCTACATACGTGCTACGTGAAAGCTACCGATCAAAATAATAATTTAATACAAAAACTACTATTAAAAGTAAAACTTGTTAGGGAAATCTAAATTTTCAAATCTATCTAAATAAAACAAAGTGGGGTTATTATTTTACACAATTTCAAGAACGGCTGGACCAATTTTTACGATCTTCGATTTGTTGGATTTGTCTCCGCACTGAATAGCATAATAACTATTAAAAAATTTGCGAATAAAAAAGATATGAAAAAAATTAACTGTCTCATACATGAAATTTAGACAGGACAACGTCTGTCGGGCCAGCTAGTTACTAATAAAATTATCTCAAAAATGGGCCTAATCCTAAAGAAATATTGCACATAAACTTAACTCTAACTACCAGGCACCCATAACATACCAGGAGAAAACAAAAGCAACCCGATTCAGGAAAATCTTCAAGTTCCCTTAACGGCCAACAGTTCCCCGAGAGGAAGTGGTAGGAACGCATTAATTTAATTTTATGGTTTTTGTGTCTGTCACATAACTAGCGGGTTGTGATTTGTGACCTCTCTAACGAGGAGGGCTTAATAAGTGGTACGAAGGTTTAATTCTAGTTATGGTTATTTGGTTACAGATTTTTTCGTTTTTATGTTTTGTAGAATGAATATAACTTGACTACTACACTACTATATTATAATTGTTTACTTTTAACCTTGCTATACAAAATCAAATAAATATTTATATTGGAGAGAACACCTGATGTTCTTGTACCTACTAATTTTTGTGCTTACTCTCGTAAGAAAATAGTGGGGAGATATATTTTTTTAATATATATTTACACCTACACTGCAATTATATGCAAACTAAAAAAATAACAGAAAGAAAAATGAAATTCCTTAGATTCATGGAGTTGGAGGATGGTAGGAGAGTTTATATAACTTTGTCAATAGATGGCGTTATAAGTCGAACCATGTGTGATTCAATTGAGGAAAAGTTTTGTTTCAGGTGCTCGCATGAAAATTATTTTTTTTATTAACGTTGAATTATTGTTATCACTTTAGAATTTTCGACACAAGTTAAGAAATAAGAAGAGTCGTAGGTAGGTGCTATTCGAGATTTCTACAAGTTTCCAAGGATCAAACCGGGACTGAAGAAACTCCCCTACTGTGTCATCAGCCCGCTAAGACAGCACTTACGCGCAAGAGTGTCTACTGCATGGCTCCAATCATATATGATAAAATACCTAAAAGTTGGAAAGAATTGCTGCTATCATTATTTAAAACAAGGCTTCGAAGCTAGCTTACAGCTTTTGACAGTCAAAGCATACTTTAGCAACAGTATTAATTCTTAAGTGAAAAAAAAATAACTTAGACTGCTAATAATGTTTTAAAATAAGAATTATGTTTGATTTGTTTTTTTGTTCAGTTTGTTAATGTTTAGTACACTATTTTAGTGGATTATGCAATCCGTAATTTTTTGCCTTCTGGACTACAATGTTGAATTTGCAAAATGTTGAATACGCAAAATGTTGAATTCGCAAAATGTTGAATCCCAAAATGTTGAATTCGTAAAAAGTTGAATTTTCTAGACCCACAATGGTGAATTTGCAAAATGTTGAATGCCAAAATGTTGAGTCCTGCAGATGCGAGAGGCGCAGGACCAGGTGCGATGGAGATATTTGGGTGAGGCCTATGTCCAGCAGTGGACGTCTTTTGGCGAATGTTATAATGAGCACACATCTACTTCACGGGAAAATATCTGGCACTGCGATGGCGGTGTGGTACCCGCCGTACAGGAACCTACCACCAGGTAAAATTAGTATATATACAGACTTATATTTATTTACGTACTTATAGGTACGTAAATTTTGAAAATTCAACATTTTGGGATTCAACATTTTGCAAATTCAACATTGTGGTCTGGATGGGAAATTCAACTTTTTACAAATTTAACATTTTGGGATTCAACATTATGCGAATTCAACATTTTGCGAATTCAACATTTTGCAAATTCAACATTGTAGTCCAGAAGGATTTTTTGCATGCCTACTAGTAAAATAAGTCTATACCTATTCCCTGTATCGCCATGTATTGTCCCCATATTTGCAAAATAAAATATCTTTATCTCATAAGTTTCATAAGTCCCGGTTTGATCCTTTTATCATATTCAGTTGAGAACTGCTGAAAATTCACCTTTGGCAACCGTACCAACAGAATAGCCGTATAAATAGTGCTAAAAGATAGTACGGTACAGACATAAAGGGACAGCCCATTAAAGGACACTAAGAGCAAATCAGAAAGCACCTCATGTGGGTGCTTTATAGTCAAACAAAATGCTTATTCGCGACAACAATGAAGTTGTGAAGATGGAAGAGTTCGCAAATAAATAATGGGTCGTTTCAACATCGCCCACTGATCTTTGACTGCTAATAAAACAGCCAAAGCTTACTAATAAGTATATTTTTACTACTTAAGTCAGCTATAAAAGTGAAATTTGCCGGGCTATGCTAACTCCGCCTTTCCAGGTAACTATGTCTATAACTATATGTATTATGGATAGTTTTAAAATCACTTTCCCAGAATGGTAATAAAATTCAAATAAAACCACATTTATTAAATGAGCAATATTTTGTATAAATGTCATAGTCAAAGGTTGATATGCAGTCTCTTCCCGGAATGACTGGTTTGTCCTAGGTTTGACCAAAGCCTTCGGGCAAACCCCGAAATAAATTCCAATTTCGGCCTTTGACTAAAGTATTTTAAGTCAAACCTAGAAGTTCCTAACTTTTCAGTCAAACGTCGAAAGTAAAATAATCTGTTTCCGGCTTTGCCTAGTCGATCCTAGAAGTGACTGGCAGACTCGGTTAAACGTCGACGCCAGGGGCACCCCGAGGTTCGGTTCCTCCTGCAGACAGAAATAGGGGCCCGCGCAGCGGGGCTCCGTCGACCTACTGACGAAAACCCTAACCCAAGCCTAACCTAGGTGTTTTGAGGTTAGTTAGTTTGACTGGTCAAACCCCGATTTCACTAAATTGAGTTTCGACGTTTGCCTGACCAAATTAGTTTCTCCTAGGTTTGACTAAAATTCTTTAGTCAGAGGCCGAAAAACTTCATTTGTTTGGGCTTTGACTGAGACTTCAAGTCCGACCTGAGGATTGACTAGTCAAACCTAGGAGCGCCGGAGCTTCGGGGTTTGACTATAATGTATATTATACCTTTATTTAAAAATATAATTACGTTCTCGAAAATAGCTCTAACGATTTCGATGAAAGTTACAATATAGAGCTTTACGGCGGCGAAAAATCATCTAGCTAGGTCTTATTTCTGGGAAAATTCGTTTTCTCTATTTTCACCCGAGCGGAGCTCAGTCGCCCAGTTACTCGTACTTATAATAATATTCATTAAAACGTCAAAACAAAAATTAATCGGAACTCGATCACCCAATCTTCCCATCACAGATATCGTGAACATTGACACTGAATCATTCCTTTATACATTCCAACAGAACATTAAACAACACGACCGAGACGAAAGTAAACCCATCTCTTTCACACCTCTTGTTTCTTACTACACCCATTTATCACTATTTGAATAAATTCAATATGTACATTGAATTGCGTGTAATTAATGGTTTTATTCGTTTAGCACTTAAAACGCTTTAAGGGCGAGGTGTCCAAACATTTGGCGTCCCTTTCTTCCTGGGACGGAAGAATGGGATGGGCGATCGCGCAAGAACACCCGCTGGTTTAGATCATTAATATTGATTTGTGGTCAATCAAAGCTCTGGAGGATTTCACTTTTAATGTTATTATTTTTTGTCCTACGCCTTTGATGGTATGGATTTAAGTATCCCTTCGATAGCCGGAGGTCGTTTTTGTTAGTCTCAAGTTTTGTCGCAAAAATTATTAAAGTAGGTATTTCACATGTCAATTGGCTCAATCGCATGCTTCTTGATTAGCCTGATATTATACAATCGAATAATGTATTTTTATTTTTTTCCTAACAAGTTGCGGTCCTTATAACGGTGTATTTGACTGTCCTTGGTAAGAGTGAAGGTTTGACGTTACCATAGTTTCAACACGAGTAAATTCCAGAGAATTTTGATATTTAATATCCACAGATCTACAGTTACAGCCAACAAACAATACTGTTGATACAAAATTAATTACAATCACATGCTTATGCTATTTAAGATTCTGATGTAACAAAATTATCCTATTCATCAAATTCAAATGAGCTCAACAATTAATCATTGCACACAACCTGTTTAATAATATTCAAGTTCAATATCAACTTCAAAACTAGAAACAATTGTATAATCGAAAACAAAAGTGGTACGAGTACTAGTCAATACAATAATATTAAGTGTGGAGTTCTTATACCCACTTAAACAACAAAGCGTAATGATTCCACTCGACAAATAAAGGAGAGTACCAGTCACTAGTGATGTCTACTTCTCTGTCGGAATTCCGGGATTCAGATGTAGGGAAGGGAGATTGATTTGAGTCACAATGGCAATTGATTGATGAATGAGCAGTTGTCATATAAAAACGTTTTTTACAAAAAAATACAACCGACTTCCAAAAACAACACTACAAAGTGAAAAATAAAATTAATTTCAGAAGTCGGTGGTTAAATTTACTTTCGTTTTTGCCACCGACTTCCGAAATTCCACCCACCAAACCAACCACCCAAGCAAAGTTAAAAAAAATCGGACGACCGACGGTAAAATTAAGATATGCGTGCAATGGTCATACATAAAAAAAAATATTACGTGTCAAATTGAGAAGTGTCTTTTTTATCGTCGGTTATAAACACAAACTAAGTAACAAGACATGAAAACTATATTTTCATAAACTTATCTAGTGTCGAACATAATTATGTTCCTACCGAAACATGACAGTCCCAATTCGGGACACAACAGTCTCAGTCCCGGAATGCCCCGCACAGAACAGAACTATAACAACACTAGTACAGTCATACTCAGCGGTGAGCAATGACCGCGGCCGACAATCATTAACAATGCAGTGTCTTATCTAACTGAATATAATTAATGAAAGCACCACTCGCTGTGAAGTACCATACACTTATTGGCACGTGAAGCTTTTTGTGATGGTGATAATAATTATGGTGATTTGGATTAATGGTTAATTGGTGATTATTGGCTTTTGGGAATTTGTGCCTTCTATAATAATAAAATCTTGGGGTTTATAGAACAAAGAAAAATAGATTTATTTGTAACTGAAACACGTGCATACAAAAAGATATGCAACAGCTTTGAGATGTTGTGTCCTATCCTGTGTTTATTAATATTTAATTTTTTTATAAAAATACAACTTAGAGACCTTCACCGAATTAATCAAAAGCTTAGCAGAAAAAAATATTTGAAAGTTAGTATAGTTAGCACCTATACATTGCACAACATTGAAAAGAGTATGCTTAGATGATTTGGTCTGTTGAGAGGATGAATGAAAGGCAACTAACAAAAGGTATTTACAGGGCAGATGTGAGTGGAAACGACGCCGCCGGAGGGGTCGTCTTAGGAACCTGACCTTATTGGTGATGATCTTCAGAAAGGTCAGGTGTACTCCCATAGTACGGCGTGCGTGTATGACCAAATGTATGAACGTAAGTAAACGAGACAAAAGGAGTATAATATTGTAAGGATCGATAACAGGTGGAGTTATGTAGTTTCTGTCTACGCCCTTGGGAAGAAGGCGTGAGTTTATTACATACATAAACTGTATTACTACCATTGCCTACACATATAACAAAGACAAACAAAATAACACTAATAAATTCTATCACCCGCTTCCTCTGCCTCAAACAGTTACACAAACATTAATACAATTCATTACTAAAATTAATAACTATCTAGACATCGAAGAACTCACGACTACCTTCATTTAATACATTGCCCTTTATGGCTTAAAACCTTGAGCTATGGGGTGCTAACTATTATTTGAAGATGAATAATGAACGAGAATCATTGGAATTATGAGGTTGCACATTCCTTTGACCTTACTGATGGCGATTCGTTGTGTTTACTTATATTCCTTGATGGATGATCCTAGTTTTGCAGATTTGCGTTTTGAGGAATGGACTCATGTAGATCTTAATAATGTTTGTTTTGTATGGGAATGAAAAGGGATAAAAATAGCTACAGACAATGATATTAATGATGGTGTGAATTTGTTTCCCATTGATTTTATGAAATTATTTATGTCTGAGGGAGCATTATGCTCTTACAATAGAAGGCAAAATCAATCAACTCAGTTTATTGCAGTCCACTGCTGGACATAGGACTCCAGGACTCGTCTGCTCCACCGGCCATCAGTCCTTTGACAAATATGACCAGCCAACTGTCACTTCAACTTGCATATTCTGCAAGCTATGTTGGTAACTCCGGTTCTATAGAAGGCATCTTGGAGATAATAAAGACACCTCAAGATAAAAGGTAAAACACATTAAAAAAGTAAATTTTATAAATCAAACCCGACTGCGTAAAAAGTGAACTTTAAAAAATATGGAAACAAGATGACCTACTTATTTCGTCACCAAAAAATCTCATGCAGTCGGAGGCATCTTCTTCAAAACAATAACGACCTTCGACTGCATGAGATTTTTTGGAGACAAAATAATTGTCATCTTGTTTCCATATTTTTTAAAGTTCACTTTTACGCAGTGGGGTTTTTGTTTTTTTTTATTTACTTTTTTATTTTACACTTTTTAGCGTACAATACACACTTATAATCGGGTGATAACAGCTACTTACTCACTCACTCCAAAAGTTCGGGATTGTTTTTATCATTTCTCATTCCAAATTACATTTAAACGTACCTAATTATAATGTGTGTACCTATATATTTTTGTAATCACCTTTTATTTAAAACTCTTCATTTTGATAACCCACTCGATAAGTTCAGGAGATTTTTTTTTTGAAAACATTTTGGCGCCAAAAGTACACCATTTAATTTTTTTATAATTTTAATGAACCCAGTGACATTGGCGCAATAAAGACGAATCTAATGACATACCACTATTCAAAATTGGTCAAGCCGTTTAGGCTACAGGAGGTCACAATGGAACGGACATACAAACATAGGTTCCTACCATACATACACGCGAAGAACATTCACAACAACCCTCCTTCTGGGTCAGTTGGGTAAAAAAGATTGGCATTTTTTACTATAGTCAGGAATCTTAAATCAATGATTCAGTACTGAGGGTCCTGAACTATTGAGTACAACTCTAAAACTGACCAGTAACTACCAATTACGAAGGTGCTAATTCACACAATATTACGTCAACGCAATAAATAACTCCTGTCGCAACGATTTTCAACAAGCAAACGTATTAATTTATGTTAAATAATGCAACAATACATCAAAGTTTATAGTTTCTAATTGTGCAATGTTCTAAGCTCCATTAATTATATCTGAGCGTGATAAGGAACCCGATTCATGTCCATTGTTCAAGCAAACTTCTAAAATGTCGCTTTAATTGATTTAAGCCGTGAAATATTCGTGCTAACTAAATCTTGACTGAGTTTATAGTTTGCTTGCGGGTGCGCATGATATTTTTGAGTATATTTCGAGGTACTTATCGGTATACTTTTCAGGACTCTTAAATCGGGTTTTAAGTTTCAGTTGTCGTTCATATTGTTTGAAACGTAATTTTACTTTTAAAACCTGCTCTGTTACCATCAAACGATTCTTGAAATTTCCCTTGCTCAGTCTCTTACCTATGTTATTCATTTGACTAGTAGACGGGTCACTTTAATTATGTACAAAGTTTTTTTTTTTTTTGTGTTTTAGTGAGTCCAGAGTGGAGACCGCGTATCGGCAAGTGTAGTGTGGGACGCGTCCCCCAGCTAGATGCACCGACGACCTTGAAAAGGTGGCTGGGACAGACTGGATGTGGAAGGCGGATGATAGAGTCTTGTGGAGCAGCCTGGGAGAGGCTTAAGTCCAGCAGTGGATTCCATGTGTGTGAGTGAGTGGAGTCCATTAGTTTTCCACTATTTTCATGATTCCTCCAAAAGACTGCTTACAACAAAGTAATGTTAGTCTTTAAATATCAGTTCTTCTCGTGAAGTAGTATTTATTTGATATACAGAGTGTATCAAAAAGGTGTGGTGTGGTACAGACCATTGAACAGAACAACTTTCTCCATGGGACCAACATCGTAATCGAGAAAAAAATATCAGCCGTCCCATATATTTGGGTCGAGTAGGTATTGAAGTTTTGTATGGGACAGCTGATAATTTTTTTCGATTTCGATGTTGGTTCCATGGAGAAAGTTGTTCAATTTGATGGTTATCACACCCTTAAATTTGACCACACATTTCTGATACACCCTGTATATCAGATCTGTCATTGATTACTGATTCATATTCATGTCACTGACATTTATAATTACAAATAAAATATTTCATGATTGCCTTTGATATTCAGAGCACTTTAATTGGTATCGCTGAGAGAGGTAAATCTTGTCATTTGTTTCAATAACTTTAAGTTATTCGGTACATTACGAGCCACTTGATTGAGAAGAATCCAAATTATTCTTCATTCGATGTCTGATGTTCTCATTAATTTTATTGAGCATCGATTCTCGATTTGCTTTTACTGAAAAATGGACGAAAAAAGGAACGTTTCGGTCAATGAAAATTTAATATTACTTAGATATAAATTTATTAGATTTTTCTTTAGTTTTTAATCTAAAGAAGGATTTCAATTACACATAAACTGCCTACAGTTAGGTATAAAATTCAATTGAAGCATTTGCAATAATTGAAAAGATATCATTATCTCGCACTTATAAAAGCTTATCTTTCAATTCGAGTCCATTCATACAAAAGTCATACAAAACTACCAACAATTCAAAGAACTGAGTACAATAGTTTGGATATTCTTGATTTTTATCTATATGAAATTCACTTTTTGCCATAACACGTTGATAAATTCCCGCATCTGCACGTAAGGCCAGACCCAGTTTTAAAAACATAATTAATCATTATATTTTGTTTGACTACGGTTGACAGCAAAAATTAATTAACATTCCATGTAAAAAATACAAAAAGACCAATCAGGTGTCTCCGTGAAGGTACGCCTACATTCATTCAATTTATTTTGTGCACAGACAAAGATTATTACGTACAGAATGTTACTTTTATTTTGTTGTCTGTAATATTAAAATGATCCATACCTTTGAAGTAAACAATAATATTATAAATACCCATAAATTTTACTGTGAAATAAATGCTCTTACGTATGTACCTACTTAACCATAGAGAAGTTTAAATTTTTTTAATAGAAAAATAGCAAAAATATTTTTTCAAATGGCTGTAAATAGATAAAATGACACACTGCCATGCTTAGACGCGTAGAATGCGTAGAAATATTTCTAAAATCTATACTTCTGTCTATTCTTCCGTCGACAAAACCCGTTTCTATGGTGGCCATGCTACACGTGCTGCGAGACAGAACCCCAGGGCTCTGTCTCGCATAGGGTTACATCATTATTCTGAGCAGTGGCCGTTTTGCGTGGATGGGACGCATGTATTCGCCCAATTTGTTCTCTGTCTGCTCCCTGTCGATGTTTGTGTTCTTTTTATTGAATCGTGTTTGCCGCAAATAAATGTATTTTCTTTATTTTTTTGATGACAGCACTAACAATAATTAACAGAAGTAAAAAGAAAAGAAAAAGAAAACAATAATTAACACAAGTACTTAAAGTGTGCTGTTGCGTGTGCTACATATTACAGAAAGTTCACCAAACGCAATTAAAAATCAAATCATTAGACACAAAATTTGCCTACACCTGCCTTAAAACCCCTTCACAAAAGCAATAGGCAAAAAAGGCCACCAACCATCAAACAGGTGTCATATCTGCAACCAGAATCTCTGTCCACTTGCATCTGTTATCTACCAACAAGTTCAGTAGCCGATCGGTCGTCCGGCCGTTAGTAATTTGACAGTTCAGATGACAGATTACAACGAGCTTCGGAGACCACCAGGGTTTTGTCGCTTCACTCCATCAAGTATCGTTTTTGTTTATGAGACAACACTGCCCCTAATTGGGGCTTCGGTGCTACCAAGTTGATTATGCTGGATTACTGGATTGTTTTAATGAACGACGAATTTTAATTAGTGTTTTTCAGGTTTTGAGGCTCGATCTTCGATCATTTATGACATATAAATGTTGGAGGATGTTATTAAAATTTATTTTCGCCTCCAGCTCCGTCATTTTGAGCTCTAAATTACACTATAGGTTTGAATTTATATTTGTTAATCAAAATCAACAAATGCTGTTTATTTAATTTTTAGGGTTCCGTACCTCAAAAGGAAAAACAGAACCCTTATATGTCCGCCTGTCTGTCTGTCAAGACCTTTTTTCTCAGGAACGCGTGGAGGTATCAAATTGAAATAAATATGAAATACGATGGTCTATGGAGCTTTAAAAAAATCAACCTTCTAAGTCAATACAATAAAAAAATACAACCATTTATGCGACTTACTTTGATACTCGCAAGTAAATCAAAACATTTTTTTTAAATTTGGCAAGAAGTAAGGTCTCACAGCACCAGTAAAGGAAAAAGTCTGAAAATAGTAATTTTATCACATTTTTTTTTTGCGATTACAAAGTTGGAGAATTGACTGTGACTTATATTGTATGGGAGAATGTTTTTCAACTACAATGTTAAGTTTGTTTTGGCATAGGAACTCTTTTCAACTAGAACGGAACCCTTCATTGTGCATGGTCCGACGTGCACTTGCATGGTTTTTAGGGTTCCGTACCCAAAGGGTAAATCGGGACCCCATTACTAAGACGTCGCTGTCCATCCGTCTGTCACCAGGCTGCATCTCATGAACTGTGATAGTTAGACAGTCGAAATTTTCACAGATGATGTATTTCTGTTGCCGCTATAACAAAAAATAAGTACTAAAAAACAGAATAATATAAATATTTAAGGGCCTCCCATACAACAAACGTGATTTTTTTGCTCGTTTTTGTTCGATATTGATAACGGCAACAGGTATACTGTTGAAATATTCTCAGAATATTGAGTTTTATGATCACTTTAAAAATAAATAATTAAATTAAAATAAAACAAATATTTAAGGGGGCTCCCATACAATAAACGTGATTTTTTTGCAGTTTTTATAGATAAATGGTACGTAACACTTGGGGCGCGAGTCCAACTCGCACTTGGCTGGTTTTTTATTACTATATAAGCTTTGGTGCTAGTAATTTTACTGGTTTGAGTCTTTTGTCTCATCTTTTCCATTTCTGGCTGGTCTTCAGGCGATCTTATTTAAACGCTAAACAAATATCATGGGAACTGATATCAGGTCAAACCAGTTCTCAAACCAAAGCTAGTTCGAGTAATTTAATAATTATAATCTCTATGTACCAATAAAACATAACAATATTACTGAAATCTTGATCTTATCTATAACATGAGTAGTTAATTGATGAATGACTAATCCGACACGCCCACACTCACATTCTACGTCGACTGTTGATTCAATACGGTTTATTTCGTAATCGTTGTCACTCGCTGATTTGTATGATAAGTAGGTATTATTGTTCCGAGCTGAGGAGCAAATTTTCCTTTTTCTTAATTACTTTTCCAAATATCTAGTGTCAAGAAAAGAGTAAATACGTTTGTGTTATGATCAAACTCAAAGTCAAATCATTTATTTCAAATAAGCACCTAAAAGACATTGTTGAACGTAAAAAACTACAAAAAAATAGATTTGATTCCAATCGCCCCTTCCAAAAGGTAGTTTCGTATGGAGGAGAATGGTCAAGAAACACCACTGTTAGGTAGGTACTCTTCTAAAATGTTTTACAATATTTTGTATACATTAATTTATATGATTACTAGCTTTTGCCCGCGGCTTCGCCCGCGTGGATGTCGGAAAATATCCCACGGGAACGTACTACCGGGATTAAAAGTATACTAAGGCCGATATTCACACGGACGTAAAAATATCGCGGTGGGATTTTATCGCGCACTGGATTTTCAACTCTCGGTTTTGAGCCGATCCAACCTAACAACAACAGAGCGCAACCCAGCGCGACGAAAACACTGTTGGATTTTTAACTCTCAGCGCTAAGCAGAGCGTTGAAAATGCAGTGCGCTAAAAAAATCGCCGCGATATTTTTACGCCCGTGCGAACATCGGCTAGACAATAATTATCTTCTCGCACTGCTTATATAGTACTCGAGGAGCGGCGCGCAGATTCATATCTGATTGCTGGAGGATAATAAATCTTAAAACCAAACAATAGTAAACGGAAAATTACCAACATGCATGCCTATGAAAGCAACTTTAAAGCGAAAATATAAATCCTCTTTATTCCTTATCTCGTGGGAATTAAAAAAATATTAAGACTAAATGTTACTTCAAGATACGAATTACCCAATCTCTTAAAAACACGTAATTTTTCATAAATCAAACCCATAAATTTGAATTTTCATATCCCTAATTTAAGAAATGAAATGGTGATATTTGGGGGTTTCTCATAAAACTTTCACCCCCTTTTTAAGACAAAAAGTAGGCTATGTCATTCCCCAGGATGCCATCTTAGTCTTGCCAAATTTTATCGATATTCGTGCAGTTTTGTGAATTTTAAAATCATCCCCTATTTTACGACCTAAGGCGATGATTTTTCAAAAATTCTGGACCACATATTTTTTTATTTCCTACCAAAAGCATAAATTTGAATTTTCATAGCCCTAACTTAAGAAATGCTGGGTTTCCCTTACAAACTTTCATCCCCCATATCACCCCCTGTAGGATAATTGTTTAAGATAAAAAATAGGCTGTGTCCTTCCCCAGGATGCCATCTGTAGCCTTGCCAAATTGTATCGATACCCGTGCAGTTTTGTAGATTTTAAAATAACCCCTATTTTACACACTTAGGGTATGATTTTCCAAAAACGCTGGACCACATATTTCTTATTCATATCCCTAACTTAAGAAATGCTTTGTTTCCCATACAAACTTTCACCCCCTATAGGGTTATTTTTGAGACAAAAAGTAGCATTTAGCTTCCCTTGGATACCACCTTTATAGCCTTGCCAAATTTTATCAATTCGGTGGTTTAGGCGTGAAAAGGTAGACACAGACAGGTGGTACAGACAGACAGACAGAGTTACTTTCGAATTTATAATATGGATAATTGTTATTAACCGACTTCAAAAAAAGGAGGAGGTTCTGGTTGATATATTTTTTTTTTGTATGTTTGTTACCTCAGTACTCCGTCATTTATGAACCGATTCGGGAAATTCTTTTTTTATTTAAAAGGGCATACTTACAGATTGGTCCCATTTTTATCAAAATTCAGTTCTGATGATGGGATCCATGAGGAATCGAGGGAACTCCTCAAATATTATAGGCACACATATACCTATTTTGGTATTTTCATCAACAAATCAAGCGTTTGCATTCAGAAAGTATCATTTGGTGAAGTGGAACTGATGACGAAGACCACAGAAAGCCACGGGAACTCCTCAACGATGATAAATGTTTCACGGGTGGCGATAAGATATCTCGATTAATAGTTAAGCGACTATGACGAAGCTTTAAATAAATGGTTCTGATGAAAATGGTACCATCGAACCGATCTGATGAAGAAGCCGGAAGGTAGGCATCGGAACTCAGTAATAAAACAATTTATCCTAGCCGTGTTTGGGCTTATTGGAATCGTCATGATGTGTACTCTGGTTATAAATGATTCAAATTGATTGTCAGAAGGCAGATTTCGTAGCCTCGTTATCTCTGTCAACTAAAACTACACCTACCAAACTTCTGACACGACTTAGCGCGACGTATTTGTTTTTTGCAAAGTTTTTATTTGAAATGGTATAAGGCATACTCCTGAGATGGTCGCATAAAAATATCTTCAAGTTCTGATGAGTGGCTTTTGAGTTAGCTTCAATAATTTAATACGTCTTTTTCCCATTTAGTCTATGTGGATGATGCTCTAATTTATTTTGCAGAGTATTGGTATTGAGATTTGTGTGGGGTAGGCACCACTAAAAAGTGAAAAATATTTTTTTACAAAAAAAAAAAAAGACCGACTCCCAAAAAAACACTACAAAGTGAAAAATAACTTTAATTTCGGAAGTCGGTGGCAAAAAAAAACGAAAGTAAATAAAAAACCAAAGACACCGACTTCCGAAATTAAAGTTATTTTTCACTTTGTAGTGTTTTTTTGGAAGTCGGTTGTTTTTTTTTTTGTAAAAAGTTTTTAAATCTGTAATATCTTCGAAAATATTCATTTAAATTAGATGCTGTAAAGGGCCATATTGATCTATAGTAAATACACAATGTATTTAAGGTACTTAATTGGATAAGGATTAATGCTGTATTGTTTAAAATCGCTTCGTAAATAAGCCATTATTTTGCGTAAAAAGTAAAGGATAAAAAATGGTTATTGTGGGTTATCCCTGAGAGATAGACATATACCATCGCGGACTTTTTTGCAGACCTTTTTAAGGTGTACAATACTGTAGTACATTATTTTGATCTATCCCGTAGGGTTCAGCCAGCGTTTGCAATGTAAGCGCAAAAAAATGTGTTTATTTACGACATCACATTAGAATCCTCTAAAATTATCAGTGTTTCTCTACTATATTATGCATGTATTATACATAGAAACCTTCCTGTTGAATCACTCTATCTATTAAAAAAACGGCATCAAAATCCGTTGCGTGGTTTTAAAGATCCAAGCATACATAGGGACAGACAGACAGCGGAGCGACTTTGTTTTATAATATGTAGTGATAATATACTAGCTGCGCCCCGCGGTTTCACCCGCGTAGACCGGTATAAAAAGTAGCCTATGTATAAGCCTAAGTACCAAATTTCATCTAAATCGGTCTAGCCGTTTGAGCGTGAAGAAGTAACAAACATACACTCACACACACACTCACAAACTTTCGCCTTTATAAGATTAGTGTGATGAAGACGATGCACCTGGACTAAAATTATTACACCAAATAGGTAAAAAGAATGTAAAAAAACTATTTCACAAAAAAAAAAACAACCGACTTCCAAAAAAAAAAAACTGCAAAGTGAAAAATAACTTTAATTTCGGAAGTCGGTGTCTTTGTATCTGTATTTTAGTTTTGTGCCTCCGACTTCCGAAATTAAAGTTATTTTTCACTTTGCAGTTTTTTTTTTGGAAGTCGGTTGTTTTTTTTTTTGTTAAAAAGTTTTTATTTTTCACTTTTTTGTGGGTCAGTTTGTAATTTATCTAAGTTACAATAGCGCAATTTCAACTGCTCATCATCTTTTACAAAATATTACTTTTGCCGATGCTGGGACGTTAATTGTTGAAGAGTTCTCCTAGTAAAAACCAGGAGAACTGGAGCTGATGGTGAAGTTACCATCAGCTCCACTTCACCATATGCATTGTGACGAACGAGCATAAATTGGTAATCGAATCGCAACCCATGAAATACTCATTATTGAGTAGTTCCGATGGCAATATGTGGTTTTCATCATCAGTTCCACTTCACCAAATCGTGCTTTTCGAGAGCAAATGCACACGTTACTAAAAAATACCCAAATTACTATAGGTGTGCCTATAAAATTTGAGGGTTTCCCTCGATTTCCATGAGAGCATACCCTATCAAATAAAAAAAGAATTTTCAAAATCGGTCCACAATTGACGGAGAAATCGGTGTACAAACATAAAAAAAGAAAATATATACGCGACGAATTAATAACCTCCCCTTTTTTTTTGAAAAGTCGGTTAAAAACCGGTCAAGAGCAAGTCGGTCCTATATCGAATTTTTGAGACCCCTTTCAGTCCCCTTGCAAAAAAAAAAAAAATTTCTTTCTTATTTGCAAAATAGTTGTGCAAACGTCATGTAAACTGTTCCTTGATAGCATTAGTAGTTCTTGAGATATCCAGCTGTGACAAACCGCCTGACAGGCAGACTGAATCGCACCATAAGGGTTCCTTTTTACCATTTTGGTACGGAACCCTAATGAAGCAATGACAGACAAATTTATTATGTACTATAGACAATGGTGCTCACATATTTACAAACATTATAAAAGTACCTATACGATTTTCCTAAAAAAAATAACATGTACTAAGTCAGTGTATGAGTTATAGTAATCACAGAATGTAAAATCAATGTCATAAAAATAATAAATTATACAGTTAAATTAGCAACCAGTTTGGCTTTACATTGTCCTATGTATCAGGACCAGCATGTTTCCAGGAATTCTTATCTTGAATATCAACACGTTATACAGGGTGAAATTGAATAGATGCGACAAAATTTAAGGGGGTGTTCTACGCATCAATATGAACAACTTTTACTATGGGACCAAACCTGAAATCGCGAAAAAAAAATCAGCTGTTCAGTCATTTAATGTTCGCATAATTCGTCAAAATGTACTGAACAGCTGATTTTTTTTTCGCGATTTCAGGTTTGGTCCCATAGTAAAAGTAATTCATATTGATGCGTAGAACACCCCCTTAAATTTTGTCGCGCCTATTCAATTTCACCCTGTATATGGCGGAATTACCAAGATGGCAGATTTTCACATCAGCTGTGGACCGAAACAACTGGGAGTCATAGGGTATGCCTTTGGCCAGCAGTGAGATGATGCAGGTGCTAGTACCAGTTACTACAAGTGAGCAAGAATCTTAAAGCTACGACTAGGTAGAGTACATCATTCAATTGGCCAATTTCATGCCACGAAGACAGTTCAAGTTGACTTTGATGAGTCAGTCTCTGATTGGCTGCTGTTATCTCAGGTGACATAACATCTAAGCATCTTACGATGTCTTCGTGGGAACCGAAGGTGCGATCTTGACTATCAGGAACTACACATAACACTTTTAAGGTACCCAATCAACAAAACATTGAAATCGTCTGACACAGGTACATACTCAAAAACTTTCAAATATTTAATAACGAGAGTACTCACGGGAGGTCTTTCGTCAAATACAACAAAGTACTTGTCTTTCACAATACATTTCTAGTAAACGTTTGGTATTTAAATATAAATCGAAAGAGCGGAACACAATGGTGTAATCGATAATTGAATTCAGCATTGATGAACTTTACACCGCTCGACCTTAAACGTGACAGATTAGAATGGAATCCATGCTGAGATGTATAAAGAGTTGATATAACGCTGAATTTAATTTGACATGGTCACGCATTTTTCTTCAGTCGGGGAAATCTGATTTGTGAAAAGGATTGTCATTCTTTGAAATTAATTTCGTCAGTAATGTGACTATCCATTTTTTCTACTTTAAAATATTAGCCGATAGATTGCTTGCCAGAAGCCAGAAGCGATGGGATTCAGTTTAGTTTAAATATATATGACTCTCTTATGTCTCATATGTCGTATCTGTATATACCGGATTACTTTTTTTACCGTCTTGAAAAAATTGGGTGTGAACGGAGTAGAAGCTTATGGCACCTAGTTTTTTTTTAAATATCTTAGACAGAAAAAATGATCTAAGTATCAATAAATACTACAAATTACATGTAAACTTTTCATATTAGAACAATTATACACAGAAATTTTGAAAAAAAAATCGTTTAAAAATATCGAAATTCAAATCATATGCAACCTCCCTACATATGATTTGAATTATGACTGTTTTTTAATTTTCTTTTTTTTTAAGTTAGGTACGCCAAAGGCTTCTACTCCGTTCACCTATTAAAATTATAGCCTACTTTTTTCAAGACGGTAAAAAAGTCATCCGGTATTTTACTGTGTGTATTTAAGTAATCCATACTAATATTATAAATTCGAAAGTAACTCTGTCTGTCTGTCTGTCTGTCTGTCTGTCTGTCTGTCTGTCTGTTACCTTTTCACGCCTAAACCACTGAACGGATTTCGATAAAATTTGGCAAGGCTATAAATGGTATCCTGGGGACGGACATAGGCTACTTTTTTTTTCAAAAATAATCCTACAGGGGGTGATATAGGGTATGAAAGTTTGTATGGGAAACTCAGTATTTCTTAAGTTAGGGATGTGAAAATTAAAATGTATGCTTTTGATAGGAAATAAAGACATATGCGGTTCAGCGTTTTTGAAAAATCATCCCCTAAGGGGGTGAAATAGGGGTTGATTTTAAAATTTACAAAACTGCATGGATTTCGACAAAATTTGGCAAGGTTTTATATAGCATCCTGGCGAAGGTCATAGGATACTATTTTTTTCAAAAATAATACTACAGGGGGTGATATAGGGGATGAAAGTTTGTAAGGGAAACCCAGTATTTCTTAAGTTAGGGATAACAAATTTATGCTATTGGTAGGAAATTAAGAAATATGCGGTTCAGCGTTTTTGAAAAATCATCCCCCAAGGGGGTAAAATAGGGGTTGATTTTAAAATTTACAAAACTGCAAGGATTTCGATAAAATTTGGCAAGGCTTTATATAGCATCCTGGGGAAGGACACAGGCTACTTTTGGTTTAAAAAAATAATCCTACAGGTCGTGATATAGGGGATGAAAGTTTGTATGGGAAACTCAGTATTTCTTAAGTTAGGGATGTGAAAATTAAAATGTATGCTTTTGATAGGAAATAAAGAAATATGCGGTTCAGCGTTTTTGAAAAATCATCCCCTAAAGGGGTAAAGTCGGGGTTGATTTTAAAATTTACAAAACTGCACGGATTTTGACAAAATTTGGCAAGGCTTTACATAGCATCCTGGGAAAGGACATAGGATACTTTCAAAAACAATACTACGGGGGTGATATAGGGGATGAAAGTTTGTAAGGGAAACCCAGTATTTCTTAAGTTTGTGATAACAAATTTATGTTATTGGTAGGAAATTAAGAAATATGCGGTTCAGCATTTTTCAAAAATCATCCCCTAAGGGGTAAAATTTACAAAACAGCACGGATTTCGATAAAATTTGGCAAGGCTTTATATAGCATCCTGGGGAAGGACATAGGCTACTTTTGGTCTTTAAAAATAATCTTACAGGGGGTGATATAGAGGATGAAAGTTTGTATGGGAAACTCAGTATTTCTTAAGTTAGGGATGTGAAAATTAAAATGTATGCTTTTGATTATGCGCAGTGCGCGCTCGCTCTAAGTATACACGGTAACGATATATCGTAGCGATTTGAGTTTGCACAGTTATATTGGACGGCCCTATGTTTTCCACATGAACGTTCCCATGGGATATTTTCCGACATCCACGTGGGCGAAGCCGCGGGCAAAAGCTAGTAAAATAAATAAATACTATTTACCTTACGATAGTGTCAGCTAGGCAATTCAATTCAATTCAATTCAATTTCTTTAATTCAGTCTAATGTGTCCATGTGTGTGTGTGTGTGTGTGTGTTTCTATCACTTTGAAATTCCAGAATTTTTTCAACAGCCTAAAAATCATATAACATGTTGTATCATCATCTCTATATCCATATCATTACATGTCAGGTTAGGCAAGTCACCGTCTATCGTCATACTTAAAGCCAATTAAAAGATTTAGAACTGTGGATCTTTGTTTGACTGTTACTAATATCGAATGCTTTGTGACAAGCTATGCTAACGACTTTTTACTATTTTTAAGGTTCCGTACCAAAATGGTAAAAAAGGAACCCTTATGGTGTGACTCAGTCTGTCTGTCTGTCTGTCACAGCTGGATATCTCAAGAACTACTAACGCTATCAACTTGAAATTTGTAACAGATTTAGATGACGTTTTCTCAACTATTTTGCAAATAAGAAAGAAATAAAATATTTATATTTTTTTTGCAACAGGTACTGAAAGGGGGTCTTAAAAATTCATAGTAGGTCTAATATGGCATGTGGGGTATCATATGAAAGAACGCTATTTGCACATTCTCAAACATTTTTTATTTTTTTAGACCGCATAGTTTTCGACTTTTGATGAAAAATGTAAAAAAAAATACCGTTCCCCCCCCTTATCTCCGAAGTTTGCGAAGAGAAAAATCCGAAATTATTCTATGTGATAGAAGTTTATGTAAAGATTACAGGAGAAATAAAACGATGTCTCTAAATAGCAGACTTTTGCAGAAGTCGGAACGGAACCCTCGGTGCGCGAGTCCGACCCGCTCTTGACCGGGTTTTTTTTTAGGCCGTGACTCATAATAATTATAGGAAGACTATGTGCATTGCATTTATTAGCTGAGTTAATTGACTGTCGCATTTTGACAAAGGATAAGTACCGTTTCTTCCTCAACTGTAGAAAGGTGACTAATAAATGATGTCAGACTTTCTGGGTATGGTACTAACAGCGGTCCCAAATTGGTCTGTGAAGCTTAGAACATACTGGCAATGTCTGTTCTATTATCTTTGTCAAAATTCCAACAAAAATTTGTCAAGATCCCAACATAGATGGAAAAAGGCTAGACTTTCTTTTTTTTTTTGTCTCGTAGTTAATCAAGCACTAGAGGCCAATAATCTAAGTACTAGCTGCGCCCCGCGGTTTCACCCGCGTAGTCCGGGATGAAAAGTAGCCTATGTGTTAATCCAGGGTGTCAGCTACCGCCATACCAAATTTTAACAAAATTGGTCCCACCGTTTGTGCGTGAAGAAGTACAAACACCAACTTTCGCCTTTATAATATTAGTATGATATTTAAGTGACGTTCGCACGAACGTAAAAAAATCGCGGTGGGATTTTATCGCGCACTGGATTTTCAACTCTCGGTGTTGAGCCAATCTTCGAGAATCTAACCTAACAACAACAGAGTACATCCCAGAGCGTCGAAAAAAACACACTGTTGGATTTTCAACTCTTGGCGCTAAGCAGAGCGCTGAAAATCCAGTGTGCGAAAAAAAATCGCCGCGATATTTTTACGTTCGTGCGAACGTCGGTTAAATATCACACTAATATTATAAAGGCGAAAGTTTGTGTTTGTACTTCTTCACGCACAAACGGTGGGACCAATTTTGTTAAAATTTGGTATGGAGGTAGCTGACACCCTGGATTAACACATAGGCTACTTTTTATCCCGGACTACGCGGGTGAAACCGCGGGGCGCAGCTAGTACTTAGATTATTGGCCTCTAGTGCTTGATTAACTACGAGACAAAAAAAAAGAAAGTCTAGCCTTTTTCCATCTATGTTGGTGTCGGTTTCCAGTCCAACCAGATGCAGCTGAATACTAATATTTTACATGGAGCGACTGCCTATCTGACCTCCACAATCCAGTTACTGGTTAAGACTGGTAGTCAGACTTTCGGACTTCTGACGACTATCAAAGATCCAAGAATGCACACACACACACACACACACACACACACCCCCCTACACACCTATGCAAACACCCACACGCACATAATACATTCGCTCGTACCTACATATATTCACAATATTTTTTAACCTATTATTCTAGTTTGTAATCAATCTCCTGTGTTTAGCATAAATTCTAGAACGCTATCGTCCTTTTCCTGAGGTGGGCGTTAATTTCTACGACACAGTATTTTACTAATGTAGGTATTATCGCACTAAATGTTATTGTCATACTGTGTTTTTTGTTCAATAAAGAATTTATTTATTTATTTATTTAATGACGGCTGGGACCAACGGCTTAACGCGCTTTCCGAGGCACGGAGGTGTCTTGGTATGTAAAGATGGTCACCCATCCACGGACAAACCACGGCAAGCGTAGCTTAACCTGATCGACCCACCCGTGCGGCTGTTATTACTTCCACAAAACAAAATAAATTACATATTATCTATTGAGCATGTATTCGCTGGCTGTCCTTCAAAACGTTTAGTTTTAACTCACCGTTGTATAATATACCTATAGTCGACTTCGTAATCGACACTTTAGAATAGAATAGAATAAACGTTTACTGTCTCCAGTGTTGAAGCTAGTAGTAGTAGGTACATACGCAAAACTTTAACACCGGAAGCAAAAGGTTCAAGCGTCAGAATCATTCTTAGGTCCCTAAGGGATTGCTAAGCGCTGGTTTTCAGCTTAAACCCTTCATTCCTGTTTACAACAATTTTGAACACTTTTGACAATAATTTCCACTGTAGTCAAATTAAAGTGAAATTGAAAATTCAATAACGTTTAAACTATCTAACTGTCACATAGACAAATAGACCAGAGGGCTTAGACATAGTGACATTCTATCAGTGATAACTATGATGGAAAAGACTCAGTTTCCTCAAGTGGACAGGCCATTGCAGGCTACACTGTACAACTTGTTTTGTAACTTTAAATGAGTTTTTTATTTTTGTTTTATTGATTTCTTTTATATGCCAATAAAAACCATTAAATTATTATTTCAAAATCTAATTTATTTTTTTCATGACTACTTATAAAAATTGAAGATTTTCTTTAGTTTATGAGGGCTAAAACACGATTGACACAAATTGGATCGATACAAAAAAATCGCAAGATTTCCTCAAATTTACTATTTATAAACGTCCAATATGAGAAAAAACTGTTTTATTCGATTGTAATTAGAGCAATTTCAGTAAAATTAAATTTCGTTTACACGTTCACCATTAAATACATTAATGGGATTAAGGACTTATTTTGATGTAACAGAGCATAGAATTTTAAAAATAAATATTTATAAAGCGTGCCATAAAATTGCACGCGGGCCCGGCGGCCATACAATATACCCTGTTACTATACCATTTCGTCTTAATGCGCTAAGGGATGCGCTAATGTAGTCCGCAAAATTTTAATTTTCTTGCGCTTTTTACAAGGTTGTATCTTAATCAAAATATGATTCGCGACAGTAAGATATATGTACATATTTACATAATTTTAACCATAAAAATCATCAATACATCTCTCTAGGTTAGATTTGCTCCGGATTTGTCTGATTTCGCTTGATGACTGTGTCGAATTTTATACTTATGGTCGGTGTTAATGCAGTTACTTATTCAGTGAAATATAAAAAGTGCTCGAGCATCCGCGAGGATATTTTCGTTTGGTGGAGTCTGACCCTAAAGCTACGTTTTCACTTAGAGTTCTGAACAGTTCTGAGCTAGCAAACGTTTGTTCGCATGGTAAATGAAAACACTTGAGCGAGCGAACATGTTTGTTCAGTGATGATCGGTTGGACTCGGCGAACACACGCTCATTCTTTCAGTGACAACGACGTCACGGCGAGCGAGCTTTAGTTTTCTTGTGAAAACATATTTTCTGTTTTGAACATCATCGGCGCAGAATACACAAAGTATATAAGATTCTCTCCGCAAAATCATTTAAATAAATAGCGACTCTTAAAGTTTGTTTTTGGAATAAATTCTTTTCAACTACGGAACCCTTCATTGTGTGGCGGGTTTTTTTCAGTTGTACACTTTACAGGCTAGAAGTGCACAGGTCAAAGATTTTAATCCCAAAACCATACTTCATCTAAGATATATTTAGTAGACATAATATAAACAGATAAATCTAATGTACCAGCTCATAAAAATGATAATAATAAGGTCGTTAACCCATTGACTGCAAATGGTGTAGTAACGTATGCTTCAAACGAGTGGAGATACGATTTGCATAGCCAAATGAGTGTTTGATACATTCCATTTTTATTACTACTCTACTTACATAGGTATATTATACCTGCATATAGTTCGATTCAAACTTAATGGCGGCTCGGAAGTTAGCTGCGCGTGCAGACCGTGCAGGTAAACAGTGAAGTCGACAATAATTATGGGTCGATTTTTTTTTCGTTTTTTGGAAGCTCGATTGAGTTTTTTTTTTATTTAAGTTTTCAGATTTTTTTAAATTTAGCTCCTGTAAATTTGAAACGTATTCTACCTGCAAACGCAGTTAACTTCCAAGCCGCCAAGTTTGAATGGAACTGTATCTATGATGCAAAGATTTTTTCAATACACTTCCTCGAAAACTGGTTCATATCGCACTACGATTAGGTTCACAATGCAATGTATTTCACACGCATGCGATTTTTCACTTTCCAACACGTGTGCGGGAATAAAAATTGCCACAGATAACTTATACCTATACTTAGTCCAAATTGGTTCAATGCCTCTATTCACAAACTCGCTATTCGGAGGTGAATGTTTTTAGGGTTCCGTACCAAAATGGTAAAAAGGAACCCTTATGGTGTGACTCAGTCTGTCTGTCTGTCTGTCTGTCTGTCACAGCTGGATATCTCAAGAACTACTAATGCTATCAACTTGAAATTTGGAACAGTTTTAGATGACGTTAACTCAACTATTTTGCAAATAAGAAAAAAGTAAAAATATTTAAATTTTTTTTTTAACAGGGACTGAAAGGGGGCCTTAAAAATTCAAAGTGGGGCTACTAGAGCATGTGGGGTATCATATGAAAGAACGCTTCTTGCACATTCTCAAACATTTTTTAATTTTTTTTTAGACCGCATAGTTTTCCACTTTTATAAATGATAAATGATTTATTTTTCTGTAAGTAGGTTTGAACAAACACTTTTACACGTCAAACAATTTAAATTTAAATTTTATTTTGATGAAAAATGTAAAAAAAAAACCGTTCCCCCCCTTATCTCCGAAGTTTGCAAAGATAAAAATCTGAAATTATTCTATGTGATAGAAGTTTATGTAAAGATTACAGGAAAAATAAAACGATGTCTCTAAATTGCAAACTTTTTCAGAAATCGGAACGGAACAATCGGTGCGCGAGTCCGACTCGCTCTTGGCCGGTTTTTTTTTAAATCTCGGCAAAGAGCATCTATAAGGCGTTAATATTTTTTGAATATTTAACTAATGTTTATAAATAGAATATCATCAAAACTATGATTATTACAATAAAAAAAACGTTTATGAACAAATTAACATTTATTTGTGTTCTAAACTCAAAAATATTTTTTTCTATTTTTCATATTAGGCTGTTTATCGGCTTTATACCTTTGCTTCTCCTTCAACCTGGCGAAAGCAAAGCGCGAAAAAAAAAAGAAAATTTAAAACATAGTATCACAATAATTTATGACAAAAATATTTTCCGTTATTTTATTTTATTTCTTCAAAAGTGTATTGAAAAAAGTCGTTTGTGAACATTTGTTATTGCAGTTCTCGGCTCAAAATCTATCTTAATACCGCCTCGAATGCAATAATAAACGTTCTCCACTTGTATCAAAATGTACTATTTTTTTCCTTTTTATAACCTTAAACCAGATTTATTATCATCTTGATTTCCGGTAAATCACAGTTCACTTTAAGAAGTTTGCCTCTTAAAAGATGTATTTTCCATCGAATAAAACTAGAAAGTACCTGTTTTAGTACACATCATTAATGTGTACTAAAACGGGTACTTTCATATTAAATTCAGCTTTAATAGTCATCAAACTCAAACTCAAAGGAAATATAAACATATATATGTCGGAGAAACACCGTCCTCCTCGACATCGTTTTTAGTGTTCACGTTGGGTCTAGTGGGCGTTATAGGGATATGCGAGCACAAAACACTATTTACACACACACACGCGCGATTTTATTAAAGTTCTACAATTCGAATCACTAGGTAGGTAATTTTAACTATAAAGGAGCAGCAGGTTCGCGGCACAGATCTAACTTCACCACTTGTGATCCACCTCGATCAACCACCGTTACAAGACTGCACGCTCCACCCGGCGAACGTTAAGATGGCGCCTCGACCCCACTCTAGGTCTACCCTCTGCTCTGATTGGGCGTTATACAATGCAGTGACTTTTAATAAATTTGTTAGGTTTTACACAATGTAAAAATGTAATAAATCAAATTAAATTAAGACTTAATTAGCCATCAATAAAATCATAACAATCAACTCTTTGTTTACTTTCTCCGACACGGCCGTCCTGACATTTCACACGTCCTCGTGTGATGTTGAGGGACGAGCATCATTGTAATCTGTAACAATTAAAAACAAGCAAAACTTTTGTAAGACAGTTCGGCCACTCCTGACATAGTGAAACAAACATTTTTGTTGCATCTTTTGCACAAAAGCTTCATTTAAAATAAATTCTACACTTCATCTGTTAGGCACACAGCAAGGGTTATTATTTTTTTATTTCACTAACGCCTTCGTGTAAACAGTCACAGTATCAAAACAGTCACCTCACCCTTTAGACAACCCATACCACAGTCTAAATGGCCTCCTAGCCTTTTTTTACAAGACAATTCATATCTACGCAGTATATTTGGCCACCTCGCCTTTTTAGACAACTCACGACTGCAGTCTGATTGGCCACCTCGCCTTTTTAGACAACTCACGACTGCACAGTCTGATTGGCCACCTCGCCTTTTTAGACAATTCAACTCTACACAGTCTAATTGGCCACCTCGCCTTTTTAGACAATTCAACTCTACACAGTCACACAGTCTAATTGGCCACCTCGCCTTTTTAGACAACTCATAACTACAAGGTCTAATTGGCCACCTCGCCTTTTTAGACAACTCATAACTACACAGTCTAATTGGCCACCTCGCCTTTTTAGACAATTAACATCTACAGTCTAAATGGCCTCCTCGCCTGTTTAGACAATTAATATCTACAGTCTAAATGGCCTCCTCGCCTTTTTAGACAACTAATATCTACAGTCTAATTAGCCATCTCGCCGATTAGACAAAATACCTTAACAGCCACTTGGGAAAACTACGTGGCGGCAGAACCATTCACAGACTTACTGATTATAAGAATAAGGTCTACTTCCCTGTATATCATGGTCCGATTAGCAGTATCCGCTGATGTTAGCCAGGCTCGGGCGTCAGTGTCTGCATTTTCATGTTAAAATTTGGGCAGCGTAATATTGTTCGCTGCAGTAGCCGGCGGGTTGCGCAGGGTCTCCACGAGTAGTCGCAAGCGTTTTGTTGCGCCTCAAATAAAGCGCGTCACCCATCGTTTCTATCACTCGATCTGTCTACGTTTTGTGCCTGCATTGATCCCACTTCTGATGTCGGAGAAACACCGTCCTCCTCGACATCGTTTTTAGTGTTCACGTTGGGTCTAGTGGGCGTTATAGGGATATGCGAGCACAAAACACTATTTACACACACACACGCGCGATTTTATTAAAGTTCTACAATTCGAATCACTAGGTAGGTAATTTTAACTATAAAGGAGCAGCAGGTTCGCGGCACAGATCTAACTTCACCACTTGTGATCCACCTCGATCAACCACCGTTACAAGACTGCACGCTCCACCCGGCGAACGTTAAGATGGCGCCTCGACCCCACTCTAGGTCTACCCTCTGCTCTGATTGGGCGTTATACAATGCAGTGACTTTTAATAAATTTGTTAGGTTTTACACAATGTAAAAATGTAATAAATCAAATTAAATTAAGACTTAATTAGCCATCAATAAAATCATAACAATCAACTCTTTGTTTACTTTCTCCGACATATATATATTTCAAATATAAACCAATTACAGGCACTTTTGAATTATCAAGAAAAATTAAACTTGTTGCCCATTCCAAAGCGTAGTAGGTACCTATGGAGAAGAACGGACAAGAAACTCCATCAATTCGTTACCTGGAAACGCAATTAATATAAACACACACAATGGAAATGAAACCTAATATCTTTGGCACGAACTTAAAGGATTAATTGCTGCTAAGCTGCATCAGGAATACGAAAGATGTGCACTTACTTATGTACTTATTCGTTAATTTAAGTGATTTAAGAGTTCACAAAATCAGATTAAGGGGAAGAACTTAGTAATTATAGAAGACAGCGACCCAACCCTTCTTCACACGGTTTTTAGTACTTGATAAAACACGGGGATTTCTTTGTTATAATTATGAGGATTAATCTATATAAATAAAAAGAGAAGTCGTCGTAACTGACAAACATACTGTGACTGTGGGAGTCACAGTATTGACAGACTAACTCATCGGCGCCCAGCCCAAACCCTTGAACCCAGAAAGCTGAAATTTTGCACAGAGGTTCCCTATAAAATTTAGACAAGGAATAAGGACATCCACGCGGGCGAAGTCGCGGGAAAAAGCTAGTGTATTATAAACAAAAACCTCCCGGAATAAAATCTCTAAATAATGTAGTTTACACACAGACAGACATGAAAAGCGACTTTAATTTATAATAGTACGTATAATATAAAAACATAAATATGGAACACAAAGGCAAGATAACACAGGAAAGCAAGTGAAGGAGATGAGAATGGACTGTAAGTAGGTATTTGTGATTCGTGGAATTACATAAAACTATAGCTCAGTGTGATATAATAAGATTTTAGTGGGAAAATTATGAAAAAATATAACATAAAATATTGGAAACACAAACCAAACCTTTGGACAGATACAAGAAGAATGAAAAGAAAAGAATAACTTTAGAATATAAAAAGTTTACCACAACCGAGGAGTTTGCAACAGCAAGATTTAAACGTGGATGATGAAAAGGGTCAGACAAATGACTACGATAAAGAAAAATCCTTTGCTAAGTTAAGCCGTTGGTCTCTGCTGTCATTCTGTGGATCTTTGACAGTCGTTACGGGTCGTCAGAAACCCGAAAGTCTCACCACCAGTCTTACCAAGGGGTATAATATTACCCAGTAACTGGGTTGTGTAGGTCAGATAGGCAGTCGCTCCATGTAAAATACTGGTATTCAGATGGAAACGGTTTGACTGAAAGCCGACCCCAACATAATTGGGAAAAGGCTAGGCAGATGATGAAAGAAAAATTCTTTGCTAGGTTGTCGAATCTATTAGCATGCGGAAGACACTAATGTAATGCGGATTTTTGTTAAATTTGTTAGATGGAATAATAGGAGACTAAATTGAGTTTAGAAGACGGTGTTACAATTACGATGACAACTTTATCGGGTTGCAAAAATAAAAACAAGACTTTACAAACTACAAGTGTTGCGAAAACAATAGTTAAAAAGCACAAAAACAAAGACAACATACAGTTTTACTATATGAAAAACGTTTCGATGAGCATGTAAACATCTAAATTGCGACTTTAAAATTACGACTGACGTTAAGTTAAAAAATTTATAAAAAGTAGATTTTTAATTATATTTACACGTAATATGACGTAAAACGCATTTTTGATGACGCAAGTGTCAGTATTACGGTTGGCGCAAACATGCGACGTAGCATCGGAGATCGGCCACTGTAAAGTTGCACCTCAAAAGTAGGATAGTGTTAATAGTTGCTGAACCAAACAACGTAATTGATACTGTAAGTGTATTCCTGCATTTGTATTGTGTGATCAAAATTGAAATTGGAACTCTTCAGTCTCAAGCGTTCGTCAAAATTTCGAGCATCTTACAAGAATCTAAATAATTACATCAATCATGCTTTAGGCCCTGCGCCCACAGGTGGCACGGCACGGCAAGGGATAAAGGATAAGGGGTTGGAATATAACTGAATAGTATGACAATAAAATTGAAATTTCAATGATAATCATCGTAGGTAGGTAAAACCTAGCTGCAGTATGCTTAGGCCATGAACGGTTAATTCTTTCATGGCTTAGGCATACCGTGTCATTGAAATTTCAATTTTATTGTCATACTATTCAGTTATATTCCTATTCGTCACAAAAAAATCCCTTGCCGTGTCGCGGTGCCAGTGGCGCGTGGCCCTAAATCTCTAGATGTAGTTGCATAAAACCCAATTAGATACTGCTTGGGGACACCAAACCGCGATTAAAAGCTTAAGCTTGTGTGTATATATGCTAATCGCGTGGTAAACTCTAATTGCGCGATGCAGGTTTGCGTGACGTCATGTCATTGATGCGTAGTTCATATGTGGCGATGTAGATGCCGCCACATCACTCCCCTCCGGAGACCGGAGGACGATAGTGGGCTGAGTCGTGTATCTTGCGATGCTTGCCAGTGCCAGTTGTGGTTCCAGTGAGTCGGAACCGGGTGCCGCATAGTTCACGGTGAGTCGGAACTGTCTGCGGTGATACCCCAGTGAGTCGGGGTGGCGCTGCGTTATGCTCCAGTGAGTCGGAGTGTACAGCGCTGGGTTGAGGCTGAAGGTGATGACCAGGAATGCGCGTCCGCTGCATGCTGGTGGTCAGGATACCTGTTGAAGCCGTGGATGCTGGCTGGCTGTGTGACTCGCCGCTGGAAAGCTTGAGGAAGTGATGCTGATGACGTCACGCTGATGTAGTTGCACGAAGGCTGCGTTGACGTTCATGCTCGGGGTCACCAGTTTGGAGGCATGAGGAACAGGGTGTAAAGTTCACTCATCCTCCATAGAAAAGGGAGGATCCTCCGACCAGATGGGTGTTGTGTCTGGTGGGCTACTGCCCGACGACGGTTGATGTCGGGACGTTGTATATTATGCTAATCGCGTGGTAAACTCTAATTGCGCGATGCAGGTTTGCGTGACGTCATGTCATTGATGCGTAATTCATATGTGGCGATGTAGATGCCGCCACAGTGTACTTAGCACAGAGTACCTTTCTTATTTATTCGATGAAGGACTACAAACGTTAGTTCTTGATATTAAAAGTATCGCGTGCGCTGAACATTACCATCAGATCATCCGGGTTTACTCATTAATTTATTAAGAGATATTTCTGGCTTCCTGCCTGTATTATGTAAGAACGCATGTGATTAGCAGTTTTACGTATTTTTGTACAAACATTAATATAAGTGCGGCACGGCTGTTATTTCTCATCCTGTATTTTTTATTCTAAATAATCTTGTAATGAGTTCGGTGATATATTGTGTTATTTATACTTGGCGTTAATAAAATTTATTGTCAAGTCTAGGATTAAATCCGATGAGCTCATTTGCAGACGGTTACAAATTAATCATGTGCTAAAGTGATTAATTGTTTATGCTTCTAACACAGTTTCATCGAAAATAAAATTAGATTAGGATATTACTAATCATGTAGGAAATTATTAAAAAACATGGTGGAACACTTGTGAATTCTAAAGATAATGAACACCTACTTTTGAGTTTTTCTGTAGATAAATAAAAGCAGACGCAGACACAGTACGAAACTGCCGACAAATAAACAAATGAGTGTTGGTAACTCTTTGTGTCTATAGAATATCCTTCTACTACTCATCTGCCTAGCCTTTTCCCAACTATGTTGGGGTCGGCTTCCAGTCGAACAGTATTTTACATGGAGTGACTGCCTATATGACCTCCACAAGCCAGTTACTGGGTAATACGATATTCCTTGGTAAGACTGATTGTCTGACTTTCGGGTTTCTGACGACCCATAAAGTCTGTCAAAGATCCACGAATGACAGCCGGGACCAACGGTTTAACGTGATTTCTGAGGCACGGAGGGGTCTTGGTATGTAAAGATGTTCACCCATCCATGGACCAAACAAGCGTAGCATAAACTGATAGATCGACCCGTGCGGCTGTTATTAGGTACCTATTTAGCCACAAGCCCCTCACAATATGTTAAACATTAGGTATTGGCCCTCACTAGGGTATGTTCTGCTGATGTGTCACGCCACAGCAGCGTAAATGTGGCCTGGGGCTGAATGCCCAACGTAAGCCGAACTTATCTTAGTACCGTCACTGGTGAAGGCCACAAACAAACCTAAAAAAAACTTTTGAACATAACAAAGAAACCTCACCACTTTGTTCACATCTCGTATAACCTTAGAGAATTGTCCAAGCGATCGATTGCGCCGGCAATTAATAAGTCGTGATCATAAATTGATATTAAGATTCTTTGAATTAGTCACTGCCATCTTGATTGTATGTCGTGTATTGTGTCTGTGTGTATAAAGCTTTGGATTCTCGGTTCATTAGCGTATCGTGTAGATATGGAGCAAGCATTTTAAAATTAAATAGGTAGGTTATTAATATAGTGTTATATAGTGATTGATATTGATTTTTTGTGAGTCAATGACTTTGAATAACATAAAAATTGGCAATCGTTTCAATAATAGTGTACCCAAATAACAAGCTGAAAACAGTAAATCAGGATCAGTTCAAACTACAAAATTCAGTATGCAATATTAAGGAAGAGAAATTTTGAAATCTTAAGACAAAAAAACATGTACGGCTGGCTCCATTACCACGTGAAACTGTGGGACAAGACTAAGGAATAGAGAGAGATAAAATTGACGAGATGAAGGTATCACTAAATGACGAAGTACGTCATCCAAAAGAAGCTGAATTGTACTTACAAACGTGCCAAAATTATCATAACTTTTCCTTTTGGCGGTAAAGCTATAGAAAAGGCGTGAGAACACTAAAAAAAAAAAAAGAAATCATTTAAACCTAACTAGTAGTCAAACTTAAAGACCAATCGCACTTCCCCATTAACACTATATGCTCAATTACCAACACTACACAAATGACTCTATTCATTAATATTTTGAAGCGCAAACTTTTATATTTCCCACGGTCAACGACGAAAGGCGAACATTAGCTGAATGTTTCCATAAAGAATAGATACAGAAGCTCCAATCTAAGTGACTATTTCACAGATTTAGAAAGGAAAAAGGATAACCTATACATACACAATTTTGAAGGCTCTTTTGAAGATCTTTAAAATATTACTGTAAAGTCAAGAGTATTATGAGTGAGTAATGAATCATTGGTGTGAAGTAAACTTTATACAGCGACAAAGTTGAGGAAATCTAAGCATGGGCAATCACACTGCAAGATCGATACGATGACAATATTCATGGTTCCAGGAAAGTTGTTATTAGCACCCTAGATTTGATCAACCCCATCCAGCCAGCAGGTACACCACCTATCTACGGCCGGATATGGTGAATTTTTCAATACTGACGTTCCATTGTTCTTAGTCAGTTTGTTATACCTATGTTCACAGGTTCTGTATTCGCAATTCGGTCGTTATTATCGTTCTCAGAAAGTCCATAAGTTCCAAATTCACGAACAGTGCTCAAAGAACCGTCCTTCTGTTCCCTTATTTTGGGTTGTAGTTTCACTCTATTTAGATATTTAGCTACCGTTTTGAGATAATAAATCATTTTGTCGGTACAGAAGACTGGTAATTATCGCAATTAAGGTTAAGCAACGATTAGCTTTGTTCTTTAAGAGGAAACGTGGGACCGAGGTGTTTCGGTGAATCACTGCTCTCGGAATTTGAGATGAATGAAGAATTTCTGAAGACCATTGTTACTTTGTGTTTGAACATCACTTCTGAGATTTGGGACTTGAGTCGGGTTAAAAAGACGTTAATGTCAGGTATCGCTAACAAGCAATTGATAAATCATTCACACTTTGCCAGTTACAAGATTTTCTCTTTGTGCGTATTTACTCAAGTCGAGGAATATTTCTGGTAGTTACAGTGCACAGTGTTACTTGGTTCCATGTGGTAATCGAAACGGTGAACTTAAAGTTGAGACAGAGCGCCATTTGGAATGTTAATTCAAAAAAACTGTTCTAAGTATTACATGCTTTCAAAACATCATCTGCCTAGTCTTTTCCCAACTATGTTGGGGTTGGCTTCATGGAGTGACTGCCTATCAGACCTCCACAATCCAGTCTGGATAATACGATACCCCAACCAGTCATACCAAATGACTGGTTGCCAAACTTTAGGGTTTCTGTTATCCACGGACCAACCGCAGCAAGCGTAAATTAACCTGATCGATTGACCCAAGCGGTTGTTATTACTTAGCTACGAGCTTTTTGAAATATGTAGACTGCAAAAATGTTTGTTAAAAAAAAAACCGACTTCCAAAAATCACTACAAAGTGAAAAATAACTTTGATTTCGGAAGTCGGTGTCTTTCGTTTTTTATTTACTTTCTTTTTTTTGCCACCGACTTCCGAAATAAAAGTTATTTTTCACTTTGTAGTGATTTTTGGAAGTCGGTTTTTTTTTGTTAAAAAGTTTTTATTACTCGCTTTTTAGTGGGTCTGTTTATAATTTGTATAAGTTACAATAGTCTAATGTCAATTGCTCATCACATGTTACAAAATATTGCTTTTCCCGATGCTGGGACGTTAATTGTTGAGGAGTTCTGCTGGTAAGAACCAGGAGAACTCCTCAACAACCACTCACCACACGCATTGTGTGACGAGCGGAAATTGCTTAGCAACCATATTAAAGTAATCGAATCGCAACCCGTGAAATATTTATCATTGAGTAGTTCCGGTAGCCATCTGTGGTCTTCATCATCAGTTCCACTTCACCAAGTGGTGCTTTCCGAGAGCAAATGCACGAGCTACTATAAAAAATACCCAAATCGCTATAAGTGTGCCTATAATATTTGAAGAGTTCCTTCGATTTCTCCAGGATCCCATCATCAGAACTGGATTTAGACAAAAATGGGACCATTTGGGAAGTATACCCTTTCCAACAAAAAAATAATTTTTCAAATCGGTGGGCAAGCGACGGAGTTATGCGCGAACAAACATAAAAAAAAAAAAAAATACAAACATCCGAATTGAGAACCTCCTCCTTTTTTAGAAGCCGGTTAAAAATGTCAAAACAACACTTTTTCTTTTTATAATATCTAGCATCTTAATTTCGCAATCCTTCCAAGCGAAAAAGTAAATTTAAGGCCCAGATTTCCTGAAAACGATCAAAAACGTGGTTTTTTAAAGCTGTGTAGATACACAGCTTTAAAAAACCACGTTTTTGAGATCATAAACCGTAAATAATTTTGACATGTAAAAAAAATATGATATTTTCAAGTCCTTTTCGCATACAGTGATGGAAGCCAAAACATAATTATACATATTTTAATGCACCAAAAAAATCTTTAAACATACCTCCTAATAATCTTTAAAAGCAGTTTATCCCTTCATTAGCAATTATAATTATAATTAAAAATATACCATGAAATGTCAAATTCCAAACTGCATCCAGTGATGGATTACTTTTTAATAAATAGTTAATTTCTAATTTTATACGATTTTATTTGCACTTTTACGACATAATTCCGGTGCGCGTGAGAATCTTCTATCTCGTGCGTCAAACTAGACAGCCATAACGCCATTTCACTTACACACCGAGCTAAACCAATCTTGGAACCTGGGCCTTAACAATCAATTTCCGAACAAAATTCAAGGTAACAACACTACGCACATTCAAATACATAATTCTGTTACGAAAATAGCAAAATGGTCAATCTAGAAATACATTGGAACACTACAGACATACTTAATCTAAAAGATAATAATATTTTGTTTACTTTTACCACAAAGTATCTAAAAACCAATGCACGAAAGCATGACAGGTGTTAGCTTAATCAATTAGATGAAATCTACGTATCTCATAGTATATCATATGACATTATAATTTTTAAACACGAAAATACTTAGTGATTTCAAATGAAAAAACTAAATAAACTCCTTTGCAAAAAAAACGGGCACCTTGCAGTCATTGGCTTTTCTATGGATAATATTAATATTTTTAGTATGTCATTAGCATAAATGACTAGAATTTTTTTAATATCATTGAAAATATAGTTTATAACCCTTAAATCCTGCAATCAGTGTTTTAGTCAATGTAAACAGAGAGTCGTGTAAAAATGGAAATTTTTAGGGTATAATTAAATTAAGACTGCGAGTATTTTTATGGTATTTTAATAAAAAAAGACATTAAAAAATAAAAATTAATAACGAGTATGACCTCCCCTTGCAGCGATTACGGCATGTAATCGTCTTGGCATGCTTTCCACCAGGCTTTTGATGGTGTCCTGTGGAATGTGTTCCCACTCAGCCGAAATCACACGTTTTAGCTCCCTGATGTTTTGTGGAAGGTCGTTGGACAGGTCGTACTCGCCTTTTTAGGAGGTCCCAGACGTGCTCAATGGGGTTAAGGTCGGGGCTCCACGCTAGCCAATACAGAAGACGAATACCGACCTCTTGCATATAAGCATCTACGTCGCCAGAACGGTGGTCCCGAGCATTATCGTCCATGAAATGGCATCTTCACCAATTTACAGTCAGTGCGGGCTGTGCATGTTGACAAATTATTCCTGTTATGTACCTTTGCGCATTTAGTGAGCCATTTGCAATGAACACTATCTCGGTACGATAGCTGGAAGTTACGCCCGCCCAAAACATAACGGACCTTCCACCATAAGGGGTAATTTCTTCAGAACACACGTCGGCATAGCGTTCCCCTGGTCTTCGGAACACTCGCCGACGGCGGTCCTCACCATTCAGACAAATTCGAGCCTCATCGGAGAAGAGTACGCTACTCCAGTTATCTAGTGTCCAAGATAGACAATTTCTAGTGAACCTCGGTCGAGCAATCCGATACTCACGGAGTAAATTGGGGGCCCGCGCTGGTCGTCGACTGCGTATATCAACCGCTAAAAGCCTCCTCCTCACTGTCCATAGGCTAACTTGTGCTCCTCGTACCTCTTCAAGGTTTCTTTTGAGGTCTATGTAACTGCATTTGCGATTACTCAACGCCTGAGTCACTAAAAAGCGGTCGTCTCGAGGTTGTGTGCAACGTTTTCTCCCACAACCTTGCTTCTTTGAACGGAACCTGTCTCTTGGTATCGAGTCCAGGTTCCTTGGACGGTGGAACCACTCACGTTTAACGGCTGTGAGCCGTAACGTTGGCTACACCCCACTTCCAGCAGCGCTATAATTTTACTAGCTCTTATTGCTTTTTCTGCCATTATAATCGACACAAAGATATCTGTTTTAAGTCACAATGAGGCAGGATTATGCGACAAACATAAATTAATCTAATAAAAATAACGAGAAGTTAGTTTTAGTTGCCTGATAACCTTTTAACCGCAAACCCGCGAATAGTAAGTAAAAAGTCATAAACTGAAAAAGAGATTATTATTTCTAAAAACAACAGTTCTGAATTTGAAATTAGCTTTTTTTCATACCCAGACTCTTTATTATGTGCCAGGAATATAGTTTGCCTATTAAAACCTCATTAGAACTAAATGATTACCAATAATGTAGAAAAATCCAAACTGCCCGTTTTTTTTGCAAAGGAGTGTATATGTTTGGTATTTTGTAGATTAATTTATCTTGAAAGATCAATACAGTTTGCAAATATTAGTCATCTTGACGCCACATAATACATATAGGAGTATGGAATAGATCTTGTGATTAAATCTTGTCTGATCTAACAAGTAGATTTTGTAAGAAAAAACTGCGTTTACTACTGTAGTAAAAGCAATTTTGTCGTATAAAATCTACCAACGGTTCGTCCCACTTCCGTTTCATGTTTATGAATTTGATGATCATACATTGCACTTAGATTTTATTTCACTCGTTCAATTCATATGTCAAAGAACATAACCACAATGCGAACATAAAATACAAAAAAAAAAAAACAAATACTAGGCTCTTCCATTTGTCAATCGATAAACTAATAAAAAACTAATTTATTTCACGATAATATTGTTGAAAATTCCCAAGTCATATTTCAAATTGTTAATAATGAGCCCGGTACCTGACGGTTTGAGATCGCGCTAAGACTTCGATCTAAAGAGGCTGCATTTGCATAAAATCATTAGTAAGCACAATGGTGTGCGGGCAGGGACACGGCCCGAGAGACACCTCACAGTTGCTCTTAAATATCCCACCACCATCAAAAAACACAGATCACACACTGCCCATTACCTGTTCGCAAGGACCCGTCAAAATTTTGCCAGAAGTAAAACGGTAATGGATAGCGCACAACAGAAAGTTGACGTTTATTGATGCGTCGTAAGAATAGCATGGCACGGGCTACGAGCCGCCTCTCGAATATGATTTATCATCGTTCATTAGGCGAGTTTGTCCGCAGCGACAACAGATGGAGCTGATAGCACTTGGCAGGGTGGCCGGCTTGTTATTATTTTTATTACCAGTTTTCAAAGAATAATACTTGAGGAATGCATCTCTTAATGAACTTCCACCCTTTTTGGGATCGACATGATGGATAGAATTAATGTCGCCTCCCATTGTTGATTGGAGACACTTTCAATGGTTTGGGACACGTCTACTTTGATTATGTCGCATTGATTTCGGGTTTGATACCTACCTAAAATGGTTTTCTGAGAAGGGCTTAATGGTTGTTTTTGCTACTGTGATGTATGGATCATTATAAAACCTCACGAAGGTGTGTGTGACTAATGATGTATAGAGCGGCATTCATTTTTATCTAATGTTTCAATAAAGAAAGCACCTTTCCAAAAATAAACCATGATCCTGTCAAAATTGTTATTAAAAAAATAATCAATATTTAATTCAAACAGCGACAGCCCTAAACAGCAGTAAACATTTTCATAGTCACTCACAATGCTCTCACTAAATCCTCTTACCATTTAAATCTCCCTACGCACGCGCAGTGCAAACACTGACAATTCTTAAAACTGCATCTTTAACACCGTCGTCAGTCGTGTTCGGAGCGTAATTAAAGGTCCGAAGGGAATTTGCATTCGTTTCTGAGAGCTCGTAGGGTAGAAAAAAAAGTTGTTAATTAGCATATTGTATTTTGAAATGTGACGGTTTGCATGCAGAGTTTCATGCCCCTTAGCGGTGGGCTTGAGTCTCGGATTTTTATGAGTCTCACCATGTGTGGACGTGTCTTGATTCAGCTTGTCATGAATAAAATCATGGTTATTGGTTAAAATTAGTTTGTTAATACCTGTGTTCACAGGTTCTGTTTTCGCGGTCGGAATTTATGCTGTTTTAATCTGGTGCGTTGGTATTTATACGAAAGTAGGAAGTTTCATTTAATTTATTTAAAGATATTCTTATGAAATATTTATTGAGGCAAATTAAACCATCGCCATCATGACTTCCAATGAAACTCAACTAGGAACTAAACGATGAATTTTCAGTAAACCACAAATTACTAAACCAGTCTTATCCACACTAACCTGCCGTCTAAGTCAATCGTGATAGCTTTAGTTTTGTGTCTCTGTTTTAATTAATTTGGTTCACGAAGTCGCCACTTCGGGTGTCACGACAAGATGCTTCGAGAGTACTGACTGACATACTTCAAAATGTCACCAAATCATTGGGATTATCTGCGATCGCTACCGGTAGCCTACCCTTTTGACCGTCATTGTTTCGAGGATTGTGTGTCTAATTCCACATGAGGAATTAGGTCCTGATGCGAAAGATAAACTTAACGAGAAACGTGTTGAAGGTATTAAGTAATGTTTTTAGATGGTTCTTAGTACTGTGTGTAGAAAAGTGGAGATTAAAATACATGATTATACGGAGTGCTGCAAGGACGCATTTTGGAGGCATTGTGACTTTTGTTACTTTATTTGAATAAATTACAGCAATAATCTTACGTATTTCATATAAATACTAGACCAATATTGTCTAGCAGCATACACTTAGAATCCACATGATACTGCAATTACAATTCTACTTGCCATTCATGTTGATTATGATACCCTCACCCTTCGATGGGACCAATGCATAACTAAGCGGGGTTCGATTGCAAATTACTAGACGTTGATTGGGCGGCATCGAAGCAGTTAGTGCCAAATCACACTTACGTCCGTACGTGGACCGTGGTCCGTGTGTCCGTATGGTTTATTTTTTTCCTGAGCTAAGGTAGTGTTTGGTGTCAATCTTGTTTGTCTTATTGCTTTTTCTTTGAATGTTCATGTTCATGACCATACCATTGTAAAACCTTATTTTGAATCCTGTCTAATACAGCAGTGGATTCTGATAGGTTATTACGTCGCAATGTCATCATCTGCATTGTTATTTTGCTGACTACACCCATTGGCATGACTTTTGTTGTTACCATAATCAAAATTATCATGAATACGTAATAACTATTGCAGCACAAATTAAATCGTACCGGAGTGTGAGAACCCCGACTATCACGATTGCACGGATTTGGGTGATGTCGCAATGTTCCAATTAGGTGCTCATTTGTGTCAGTCGTGCATTGTTGCTATTCATTGGTGGTGAACAATCGACTCATTGTGAATGTGTTTACCTATTAGTTTTCAAAATCACTAAGTTTTGTACTGTTTAATGCTTGCTCATTTTCATTCGTTGAATTAGTTTCGATCTGATTCTCTATAGTCCGGTGATTTTGCTGAAGTAAGCCAAAAATAACAGGTTTTGCGAAAAGTAATGAAATGCTGAATAATTTCTTTGCTAAAATAGCTTTCCAATCTTATATCAAAGTTTAGCTATCCGACTGTTATCTCTTTACTCGAATTTACCCTCATAATAGGTTTCATGGCCATTCTTTGGATTCTCGATAGCCTGTTATGTAAAGCTTATATCGCAATTTACAAGAAAGGGTAAGTAGTAGGTATGTTCATCCGCACTTTTAGTTGTATGCTTATAGCATATAACTATCGTTCCAACAATACAGGTAAATTGCAAGTCTTGTCAGTCAAAACGGTAAATTATGTTCTCAGTGAAACTGTGGGAAAGGCTCGAATTTGATAACCTAAAAGAGGATTGACACCGACACACGGGCCATTCTCACTGTCCCAAATATGTATAGGACCATTTAACGAGAGTGCCTCATAATGCACGAGTATTATTTAACTACAGATTCAATAGATTCAATCAGTGATACAACGATTAACATAGTACACACCCATCGTACTAAGCCAGGCGGGGTAGTGACACAATAGACCGTACGCCACAACATCATCAAACAATTTCAAAATCTGATCCTATGCATAACGAATGGAGTTGATAAATAGTTTGAATTAACCGATCTAATACGGGTCACCCACAACACAGTGACTCGACGGAATAGCGACTCGTAATGATAATTGAACTGGCAAACACCCAGCCTGGACTATCAGAACCATCTATTGAGAAACGACGCTGGAAACTATATGACTTGCGCTATTGTATTTATGATTGTTTTTTTATTTTATTTCTTGTCTTCCGACACAATCTTTAGCGTTCTGATTAACTCGGAGCTTTACCGCTGTGAATTGTTTCAAACAGCCCGTTAGAATATTGAATTATGCTGATCTATGAGTAACGTTTGGGGAAATCAATGGCCATTTCTTACCCAATATTTTACATTTGGGTATTACCGTTGTTCTGTGAAAATGTTGGGAATTTTCCTTAATTAAAGATAAAATAATGTCAATGATACAGGAAGACGCAGTAATCACACACACTTACAAAAACTTACACTTATTAAAAACACACACACTTACTAAGCAATGAGGACAATTTAAAAATTAAATTAAGACGAATTTCCTCTCACTCTATTTCTGAATTGCTAGGAAGTTTCATATAGTAATATAGTAAGAATGTAAGTAACGCGTAACACAATAGTAGGAATGATAAAATTCCTCCACACTATGTTGCAGGAGCACAATTCTCTGACATACTGTCCTCATATCTTATCATGGTTTTCACTGTCCAGAAGGCCTAAACAAGTTGTAATCGCTATCAAAACGTTTCATATTTCTTTAATGACTTTCAATGGGATTGACAAAAGATTTTCGGTAGCTTATCCTAATCCAATACATTTTTGACTTTATCATCATCACTTTGTTTAGGTCCTCAGGTCCACCTTTAGATGTAACTGTCCCATGGTACACCATATCATAAGTGCGTTCGGTTTTTTTAGTTTTCTTTTAGTTATTTTTGCATCGAATTCACCAACTATTTTCTTAAGGTCCCTGATCTCTATGGCTCCCATGTTTGCTAATTTGGTTTCCACTCTCGTCAGATCCAATCAATAATTCAATCCCATTAGTCCAATACCTGGCATAAATATTAATCGATGAGCTCATAATAACAATTTGGAATGTCAGTCTAACTGTCAATACCAGCTAAACCACTACCAAGTAGGAATGTTTGTCTTCAACACTAACAATAAAATTAATTTAAAAGTATAAATGACTTGATTATAAATTATTTGTTTGTTCTTGTACTTTAACATCCATTCAAGACAACATAAGCTTAAGTATAATATATTTTATCTCTATTTCAATCATAACAACTTCAAACTGGTTAAACTTGACCATGATCTTTCTTGCATTGTCATAAGGGATCCTCTAATTGAATTTTGGTAATAAAGAGAAACAATGCGGTTTATTTTAATATAGATTAACGACCGATGACTTGACACCTCGCACACAAATCCGAAGCCGGTTGCTCATCTACAAAGTTGCTATTACCTTTCCTGAAATCAGAATTAAGAGTATAATGAACCTTATTTCCTAAAGGTTTGGTTTCGTCAATGATAAAACTACGTTTGTCGAAATCATAGATGTGTTTCTCTGAATTAAAATTAGTTCGAAATATATTAATATGTATTAGTGTCAACCTTTTTACGTTATTGGTTATTGGTTCATTGTTGGGTTATGGTAATTTCCGTGTGATATATTTGTTTTGTTTGATAGAGATCTGGTACATAATATAACCAACGTCATTTACTGTCGTTATCCATATATTCTACTAAAGAATGTTGTATCGAGCAAATTTTTCAAGACTTTACCAACTAACGATAGGTATAAAATATAGCGTACGTACCTGAATGATTAAATTCATATTCAGTTTTTATCTTAGTTTTCACACCCTTCAATATTTTAAACGAACCCTGGACTTTATGCTCAGCAGTACCTAACTACTGCTTGCGAACACTAAACCAACGAGGCAGTTGATCTCAAGTCAAAAGAAAAAAAAACTTATGACCAAAGCTCCATGTAAACGCAGTTCCTTAAATATATATATATTGTAACACACACAATTAAAAATAAATTACTTTATAAGATTCTTCCATCAGTCATGTTGATATACGATCGCATTTAATACTTTCAAGTGACCAATAAAATCGTCCAATAAATACATCTGGTCTCATTGTTGGAGTTGTTTCGGCACTTTTACGATAGCCAGACTTACCGAAATACGTCAGGCATCACTACGTGTGATATTAACATTTTGAGGGAGCTAAGGAATTTGTGGAACTATGTTGATTGTTGGTGTTTTATTTAAGGTTGTCCTTGTTTATATTAATTAACATTTATTATACCTACGCTATGAGAAATAACAGTTGAATTTAAGTGTATATGAAGAAAATGTATCACTACTACAATCACTACTCTTTCAATAACATCGACAAGATAATAGTCTTTTGGCAGTATACAAATATATCGCTTCCATCCTATTCTAAAATTAAGCAACTTCCTGAAAATACACTTTTGACAGAGTGACACTTGGTTCTTATTTATATCCCTTTGCAATCACAACATTTAAAATCTTAATTTCATATTGAACTTCACCGCCTCTACAAAGGTCATTTTACCAATCTACCTGTCACTCACGAACACAAAGTCGCTTTAATAAAAACAATGCTTTATTTTGTTTTAATCCCATGAGCTCTTAAAGGGTTATTAAGTTATGACTTATTGCACTTCGGTTTTATACTTTTATGATGTGATATAATATTATATACTTTTCTCGTTTCGTCTTTCCATGGTTTGTACGAATATTTTTCAAATCCACATTTCAATTAACTCTTTAAACGTTGACACCCAGGTGTGCAGATAACAATAAAAATCTATTGTGTCTGCTAATTGGCGTGCGACGGGTTAAGTAACTTCATTTTTATGATCTTAGTATGTCCCACTATCGGCAGTGATCACTTGCAAAGGAAATTCAGCACTAACATACCCAAACCATTGTATTATTTGACAAAAAGCTCTTCATCGGTCTATGATGTGATGGTTGTTCATTTGAATATATTCGCAACGCAAACACGATTGGCTGAATTGAGATGCATAATTTTCTAAAAAAAATTTTAAGACTTGGTATAACAACAAGGAAATCTCGAAACCTTAAACAAAATTGAAAACAAGATTCCAATTTACTTACTCAGCCAATTGCCATCAATTTTATTGTACAGAAAAGCCAATCGATTCACAAGTGCGTACACTTAACCTCACTTACATTGTAAGTTGCTTTCTTATTAAAATAATCATAAAACACTAAGAGAGACTTTCTCAAAACCTACGCAGTGTGAGGTCGATGCCTCAGTGAGGGGAATGCGGATCTCATCGGTCCATCGATGTCGACTGTTTTAATTGTTTCGAGATGAGACCGAGGAGCGGCCGTGTCAATGAGAGGTCAACTAACGACGTGATTAGTATTTCAAATCGAGAACTCGATTCTGCTTAATTTGAATCGATGTTTTATCGATACGTCGTTCAGTCACGAGTTTTGTTTGTGCTAATTATGTAAATGTTCGTTTTAATTGCCATAAATTATGAAGAGAAAATGTTTTACCTGTTTTGTGAAATAGGTTTATTATGGTGCTGACATGCTAGCGGTTAGCAACATCTTACTATTTGGAGATAACCTTTGCATCTTTCACATTAGTTAAACAATGTATTTTCCAATAAAAAGGTTATTTTGCTCATCTTAGAGCACTAATGAACTTATCTGAGTTAAGACCATTCCGAATTTTATGTTGTTAGGTATTAATATTTTTTTAACTGTTTCGTAAAAAACGAAGCTTTATGCTTCGTAAAATTCCAGTCTTTTCATTCACAAAACGAAATTGAATTAAGAATGAAATTACTTACGGCGCAGGGACATGAGCAGAAATCCAATACTTTTTGTGTAATACAAAATAATTGCCTGCAGCATTAAAAAGTGCTTATGCTCTGTGTGTTTATATTAAACATCAGCATTTTTTAGTTTGTTCAAAATTAAAAGTCGGTCCAAAAAATAACACTTGTTCAATCGATATCACACAGTAAAGGTAGGGTTACCACTGACTCAAAATGGAGTCAAAATATTAGATGATTGCCAAAATGGAGAAAAAAATTGCTTAGTGTGGAATTGTATAGTTTGTAACTAACTATTTATAATAAGTGGTCGATTCTAATGAAAAAATATCGAAAATATAAATAAAAGTAGGTACCTAGTAAAAATAAAGTGTCTAAGCCTATCCAATAGAACATAGAGACTTGCTTTAAAAAATATAAATTTTTGTTTTTTGTTTTTGTTATTAGTTTCAGAAATGTAATTAATTGTAGGTAAGTATTTAAATTGGTGTCAACCTTAATAAATACTAACAAAAATTCCCGCCTACATTTTAATAAGTGGCGTTTGAGTGTTTAATAAAAACGGATTGTCCTCAGGAGAGGGCAGGGTATAAATAAAAACATGTTCACATGCTCGCTACAGCTTGCTTAGGCGACATTACGTTTTGGAAAATCGTTAGCGACGCCTACGGAAACATTTTGTTTGTGCTTCGGAACTTTTAGAATTGCTCCTTTGAGGAATTTATGAATGAAACTTTAGCAGAAAAAAATCTGAAATGAATTCATACACATATTTCTTAATGTCATTGTTCATTGAAATTAATCATGAAAATTCTTGTAGACTTGCAGACTTATTGATCGACAAATATTAATTAAATATGTAAAATTCGAAATAAACATAAACATACACATAAACTTTTGAATTGTCTTGAATTAAATATAAATATTGAACTGCCATTATAGAAAGAAAGCTACTTGAAGTAGGGGAAAAACAAAAGAGAAAGATGAAGCTTAATTTAAGAATGCACTTGTTGCAACAGCTTTCCGACGCAAATATGTGCCTACGCGCCGTAACTAACATAATTATTATAAAATCCCAAAAATCAAAACACAATAATAATATTTTAGCGCAAGCTCACAAGCTATTAAAGAAAGATGTTGCCTCTATAACTTCTGAATACTGCAATCCCGTATCTCGAGGTATAAGCCGTCTTCTTACTTATCCGAAACACCACACCCCGAATGCACTTAATGTACAAAATATTGTAATGTTATTATTATTTCATATGATAACCCGAAGCCTTGCCTTTTCAATACCGGATAAAATAATTTCAATAGCAATGTGTGCCTGGATGGAGATAATCTCTGAAGGAAGATAGGACGGGTATGCACCTCGATTATTATCATAAATTTATCTAATATGTGGTATGAAATGATATGGAGCGCTTTAATTGGTTAAGGAGAACTGGTTATGTACAAATAGGTTGTAATGCCATACACTACCCATTACAACCCACAATACATAAGAACACATGAAAGAAGACATATACAACGTGTAATGCTAAATGCGCAAAACCTCTTAAGGGGTCATTGTACTCATCATTATGAACAACTTTTACTATGGGACCAAACCTGAAATCGCGAAAAAAAAATCAGCTGTTCAGTACATTTTGACGAATTATGCGAAGATAAATGTACTGAACAGCTGATTTTTTTTTCGCGATTTCAGGTTTGGTCCCATAGTAAAAGTTGTTCATAATGATGAGTACAATGACCCCTTAAGAGGTTTTGCGCATTTAGCATTACACGTTGTATAAGGATACATGGAAAGGAAAACAAAATGATGAAGTTGACAATGCATCTTCATGAGGAAGTATAAAAAAGAGCAAAATTCAACATAATATTTTTGCTATTCTCAAGTTAAAAATTTAATAATGTTATCCAATGCTAACAAACCAATAAGTGTATAAAATGAAGTAAAACATACAAAGTTACAAGTGACAACAACCAACACAATATTCGTATCTAAAGTATGTATTACACCAAGAATGCTGCAGTCGTTTAATGCAAAACACTTAGCACTAGAAATTAATATCTAAAACCGTAACCGCACTAAAAATGTAACCAGATCTTAATATATGCAGACTTTAATTTTTACGAAGCGAAGATTCGATTACAAAACAAATTAATGCAGAATTTAAACTTAGCATTAAAAATCCAATAAGTGTCCACACAAAAAGATAGCAAACATTTATCACGAACATGAACATAACATTATAGAGGCGACTCAGGTGGGACACATAAAACTGGCCGAGATCACAACCCACCTAAACTAAACGTAGGCAGACCCAATAAAAGCCCCTAAGCCATTTAAATCTCTCTAAACGACAGGGTTATAGTTTAATTTTACTGCAGAAAGCATTTCCATCACAATTGGAAGTGACTCCTTGTCATTTATTTTAAAGTGTTTGCGGGCCTCATCCTGACCGTGCGTTATCATAAATCTTTTTTAAGATCGTACCATAAAGGCAGATAAGGTCGCACCCAATCGCCTAAAGATTGCCCTTTACCGAATTTACAATGCTGACGAATTGTCAGGCGAACGTGGAAGGATTAGTTGACAGGACAATGCGACGCTTGGCAACAATATTTTTAATTATGATGAAATAATAGACACTTGGCCTGAAAGTACAAGCTGTGATGATTTCTGGACCGGATTTTCTATTAAGGTTTTTGTGATGTTTTGTTTATATTTTGTTTTGTTCCTTAGTTAATAGACAATAAAAACAAATAGGACCGGAGAAAAAGGAAAACTGACAGTGAAAAGGCATTTATGCAAATTCCTTTTGATGCAGACTTATGTAAAAAATAAATTAAATAATAGGTACCCAAGTAACACATCAAAGCAGTATAACGGCCGACTTACAGCATTTCTGTATCGTTTTCGCATTTTGAATTAGTTCTATAGTAGCATTATAAACGTTTATACGGCTACTGTAATGCTTATTTGGGCACAAATTATACGGCTTTAGATCCTAAATAGGTTCACAATAGTTGTTTAATTGCATTACAGACGCATTATATTAGCATTATTGTGGTCAAAGAAGGTATCAATCGCATTAAAGAAGCATTATACTGGCAATATTATTGATATTGAAGAAGTTAATTGCATTACAATAGCATTAGACTAGCATTAAAATGTAGTAAAAGAATGATTGGAGCTATTTAAGTGTTCACAGTTAGAACTTAAATAAACCCTACATCATTGCAAAAACATCTCTAATACCAGGGTACAAATTTTATAATACAATTAACGTTGTAATCTCGTAATATAATATGGACGAAAACGGTCAAAACTGAGTGAGTGACACCATATTTGTTTGCATCAAAAGAAAATGTATAATTCCTACTGGGTAAGTTTTTGACTCTTTTGTTATTTCATGCCTTCAAATATTACTGCGCAATGTAGTTTACTGTAAATGTCTATATAAGTTTCATTGAAAATTTTCACGCGCCTACGATATTTTGTGGTTTTGATATAAATTGTTATATAAACCTAAGTGTGAAATAACTAAAACAATCGTGTGTTCCTACTAAAGAACGAATTTTGCATAATTAACATAATAATATTGGTTGGGCAGTATTAAATTAAGTTATATAATTATTGTATAGGTCTATTGCTTTTATAAATAGGTCAGAATGATAATATTTTTTGGTTATAAAATATTTACAAAATGGTGTCGGTCCATAGCAGCCCGGTGAGTCTTTAAAAAGGCTAATTAATACCGCCAGCAGTATAAATACTCACACATGAACAATTATTAAGCCAGAGGCCAGAGAGAAGATTTTTGATGAACCACTGTAGTGCCATTATCTATAAAGTAGTTCTATATGGGTTCACTTGTATACCAGTAGACTTGATGTAGACTGAAATAGTGCCATTACTTGATTATTGCCATTAATTTTGGGGATCCTTGACCAAAACCCTAAAACCCATTTCAAAATTTTTGTACAACTTGAATCCGTATGCCAGGAGTTGATAAAAAGCCTTTCTGAACGCATTATCTCCAAAAAAATTCGTGCGCGTGGCTTATTAAAATGATTATGACGCTGTATAGTTAACACACTAATATCTTTTTTATGGCCGATGCTTTTAATAACATTGTTTTCTTATTTTCAGTAATGTTTGTACCAACCATACAATCCCATACAAAACAGTACAGACGGTAGAGGTAGAGGAAAAACAATCCTGGTACTGTACCTTCTTTGTGGGAGGAAAATGGTAACTTATGGTGGCCGCCTAAAAAGACACTGTACAAATGAATGAAATATGAGCAATCCAAGCCCGATAAAAAAGAATGGAGGTTAATAGAGTGCATTTTAAGGAACAATATTCAAACATAATCAGCTTGCCGAAGCTGAATGATCAATAATGGAAAAAAAAATCTGACACAGACGTGAATGACATAGGCATGGTTGCACCCCAGACGACCGTAGTTCAAAATCAAGAAGTATTGAAATTTTAACTTATGGCTTATATTGTAAATTAGTATGTTTGCATATCATGAATACTTATATTTTATACCACTATTGCATACGTACCAATAAAAAACGTTATTTTAAACACTTATTTTTTTTATTTCTGTACATTTAATTTTTTTATGTAGAATTAAAATTACCAATTTATTTTGCGTGTAATAATTTTTAAAGCTCTAGCAGGTGAGTCACAAATAAAACATCTGCTCTTTACTGGAACTTTCTCGCCAGAGAAAGAAATTTATTGGAAGAGGGATACAAAAGTAATTCCCTCTTCCAATAAATTTCTTTCTTTGAGCTTTTAAAAATTAGCAAACCATCAATATTTAAATTTAAGGATATATTTTCTGGAACATCTGTCCAGTTTTCCAATAACAAAGTAAAAATTATTAGTTATTTCGTTATGCCAATATTGGCCTCCTTCAATTTTTTTTATATTGACAAATCTAGATATTTTTAAAATGGTCCTTGGATCCTTATGTAAAATGAAGATTTTTCAAAACAAGAGGATTCCAAAACGTGTGTATATCCAATGTTGACAGGTCCTACTTGATTTTGATAACCTACGGAACCTTCTTTAATATCGCTACAATTCCCTTTGCACGAATCGTTTTGTTGTACATTGATCGGATTCGTAGACAACATAATTTTTGCATGTTCCTTTGATATTTTTGCCTGATTCCTCCGGTATTCTTATTTTAAACGATTTTTTCATCATTTTGTGAAAAAAAATGCTGCACTTATTTTTACTGAAGTATATTAAATTACACGTTACAATGAAGTCACAACTTAATTTTGTTAATAGCATATTAAAATCGTCATAAAATATGTGGTTTTCCCGAATATGGCCGTTGGTTTTACGAATACAGTAAAATTAATGTATATACAGCGTTACGCATTACAATAACTCACGTGTATTTGATTAAAGAGCTGTTAGGTGTACAACAGAACTCAGTTGATCTTTAAAAATGCAAGCATTACATTAATTCACGTTTAGGCTGTTCAGCAGTAATAGGCTTTTAGTTACCACTTAAAAGTGCTATTACACAACAAATGGCACTAAAAACAGCTCAAAGCTGTATAACGGATTTACGGTGCATTATAATGGTACAAGTTTATGCTATTAAGCAGCATAAGACGTTATCTTACTACTTAAAAATGCTATTGTAAACCCTAAGGCACTAAAAATAGCTGGAAGCTGTACAGCTGCTTTGTGGTATGCTGCACTAAAACTAGAAGCTGTACAAAAGCATTTTGATATGCCATTATCCAACCGCTATACAATGTACAGCATCATAACGGTTTTGAAATGCCAATATAGAGCGTCAAGATGCTCGGTGAACATATATAAGAGTTTATACGGACCTTAAGTTCTACAAAAGTTTACTATTCGTTTGTTATAATGCTTCCTGTGTTACTTGGGTAGTTACTGGTAGGTATTCTTTGTTCAAAGTTCAAGTCAGGTCACGTTATTTATTCATTAAGGTTATAAGCTAATAGCTTTGTTAAAAGTTTTCTAAATTAATTTCGTTTATTAATGGATATAATTATAATGACAGCCCTTATCTTAATTTATGAATTTGAATAAAATTACCTACGCCAGCGACGACCACACGAAAGAGACATAAAATACCTCTGTAAAAATACCATAATTTTTATATCTTTCGATGAATTTGCCAGGAAAAATCCATATTAAATATTTTTTATCCATATAGTCTTTTCAATCGCTTGGATTTTGATCAGCAAATCTCGTGGAATTCGATTTGTATGTATATACACGTAGGCAATAAAGTCCCAAAAAACAGTTTTGTCATTTCTGTAACATATTTAATCTTAGGTAAAAACCCAAATGATTGAGTGGTGGCTGCGATCTCAGTAAATTGATTAAGTGTCTGATTTTTTAATATTTCCCGTTTAGCGTGGTCCATGTTGAATGATCAATTAAGTTGATCGACGTTTGACTGCGGTGATTTGGGAATCATATGCATCGGAGGCTTAATCTGAATGATACTCATATTTTGGCAGCAGGCTTGTAAAACCATGGGTTACAATGTTAATTTATTTATACATTGTGTTGATTTATATCTACTGTGGGGCAGGCTTTAAGCCAGTGATCGTGTGAGTTCTAGATAATTATCTACATGAACTTTATCTTAACATTAGCTTTTGCCCGCGGCTTCGCCCGCGTGGATGTCGGAAATTATCCCACGAAAACCTACTACGGGGATAAAAAGTATTATATGTGTTAATTCAGGTTATAAGCTATATGTGTGTCAAATTTCATTCATGTCCGTTTAGCCGTTCATCTAAACATACAAACTAGTAGGATACGAGTAGTAGGATTCTTGTCTCGTCATTCAGCTGAAAGACGTCCACAGGGCCTTCATCAAACATCCACCCTGGAGTCTAAATGTGGTGCTGTCCCACAAATGTCATCATCAACATAGCCTTTTCCCATAGCCTTTTCATGGAGCGACTGCCTATCTGAACCGTACTGGGTTCGGGCTTCCGACGACCCGTAACAACTGTCAAAGATCCACGATTGACAGCTAGGACCTACGGTTTAGAGTGCTTTCCGAGGCTCGGAGAGGTCTTGATATGTAAAGATGGTCATCCATCCACGGACCAACCGCGGCATGCGTAGCTTAACCTGATCTATCGACCCGTGCAGCATTACTCAGTCACAAGTCAATCTGCTGTCCTACAAACAATGGGGCACTTAATATCGTGTCCAGCGTATCCTGTAATCCTGATGGCTGCAAGTTACAGGAACTGATGGACGCTACTGAAGAAACCAAACTCATAGCCAAATATTGATGATTCCTGGGTAAAAGAAAGAAAAATTATATTTAGTCCATCAGCCAGATAACAAAAAAATATTAGACACGTATTTTTTGCTTTATCATATTAATAAAAAATTACTTAGCTTAAAACTTATTAAATTTGTGGAGTCCCGCTCGCTACGTCACTTCTACGTATAAAATCTAACATGTTTGTTTGTTTGTTGTCCATGTTTTACGCAAATAAATATATTACTATTACTATTACTATTACAAGACGTGACGTCATGCTATATTTGAACTCAATGTATCGCTGTAATCTTTTGATTATGTAAAAAAAGAAAAAATACGTATCCAATATTTTTTAATAATTTACATGAAAAAATTCTTTTAGTCGTCATCCCTATTCTAGGCTGACTCTGTTTATATTACCATCGAAATGCTAAGAAGATCAAGCATCACCATAAAGACCCATCCTATGCTTGCCACATCTATTCTTCCTTCCTACTATCTATAGCCTTCATAGAAGCTGTACCTATGCGTTAGATGGGTGTACCATAATTGTTACCGTGATGTCTGTGACGAACATTACATTTTTTTTTTAATTTATTATTTATTTTAATTATTGTTTTCATGTAAGTGACTTTGTGTCTGTTTTGAGTATACAGAGCATAATCAGCCTATAATGTTCCCACTGCTGGGACACAGGCTTCCTTTCGGTGAGAGGGAGCGGGCCGTAATCCACCACGCTGGCCCCGTGCGGTTTGGAAGATGTCACATGTCTTCGATTTTTTGGTTCTAGGACATGCCGGTTTCCTCAGGATGTTTTCCTTCACCGTTTTGAGAGCAGTGGTAATGAAATGGAAATAACTTACACAAAGTAAAGCGCCTGCATGCTCGGGGGTTCCAACCTAAATAAATATAAATATCCTGGGACATTTCACACATTTCAACCTAAGACCTACAACTTGTAAGTCGCGGCCGTTACCACTGAGCCACCACTGCTCTCTTTTTTGAGAATAAATATCTTTAAATCTAAACCTATTCTTCCATCTTAAAGTTAAAAAAATACCTACCGAAAATAATGGAATTAAAATAATGACCTGACTAATTTTCATTTCGGAAACATTGCAAAAAAAATCGCCATCAACATTCAAACAACCAAAATCGAATCCAAATTCAAAAATCGAACACTAAAAAACTCAAACTATCAGTTAACAATACGACAATAGTCACAACAATGGATACCAAACTTTAAAAGTCCAACGACGCATTTAATTTTATATCTAAACGTGTGTTCGTTTTTGTGCCTGAGCCACAAAAGATCTAATTGAAGTGAAAAAAAAGGAATGATTCTCAAATGATATGTGTTTGTTTGTGTGATTGATGTATCGACGGGCCGAGTCGGCTATTTAACAGTCGGTTAGACAAAATAGTCGAGGTATGCGAGACGTCGGGGTGCCATACCAGTACAGCTTGTACGTACTTTGGCGTATAATGTTCATGCGGTGCTCAAAGTTTCTGGCTAATTACTTTGAAGATGTTTTTGGACAGTCATTAAACTCTTTAAACGTCGATTGACACCCAGGTGTGCAGATAAACAACAACAACAATAAAAAATCTATTGTGTCTGCTAATTGGCGTGCGACGGGTTAAAGTGCTTTTGCTATCAATAAATTTTCAAATTGTGCCAGAATGCACTACTATGTAGTAAAATATTATTTAGGTTGAATCATCTAAATAAAATTTGATTAAGAAGAAAATAAGTTACTGTGTTACAAGCTAAATCGATATAATAATCCTTGGCAGTCAGTTACACCACTAATCTTGCTGACTAAGTATATTTCTTTATATAGATTGTGCAGACTCACCGAATCCACCCAAAATTTTTCCTATTTCTCAAATTAATGTATTGGTGATCCTTTGTAGTTTGAATGTGCGATCTTCCTCAACATCACCTTACCGGAACTTTGAGCAACGCTGCCTTAACAAACACAAAAGCGTGTGTGTGTGCGTGTCGTGATCACAATCAGGTTATTTCACTGGTAATTATGATACGACGGGCGAGAGTCCGACCCCGGGTCACACCGTCCGTCCGAATGTGGCACATATGACGACTAGTGCTGACCGAGCTTAGGCTTGCAGCACTTTCGGCAACACTTTTGGACTGCAATATTTGGACGAAGAGCAAGTATTAGACAAATTAAACCCAAACTCATTCTAAGGAACTTGATTTTCCCCATCCAAGTATTGTAGATCAGCATATTCGGTATGAGAGCTGTGTTGTCATGTTGGCATAGATGTACAATCTGTGGGTTGACCGGTTTAATTGATTTGATTGTATGCTCATTTGAAAGCTACTCTGTTCAGTAAATGACAACTAATTAAATAAGGGCTCATTCTTCAATAGTCAGATAACTCTTATCTGAAGAATAATTATTTAAATTTGGCAGCTTTTGTCTAAAAAATATGTCAAATTGTCGTATCTATTCTTCAGATAAGAATTATCTGACGATTAAGATCAGGGGGCCTAAAACGGCCACATTAAGCGATTCCTCTAAAAGCGATTCATTTCCTGAATTCCCAGCAATTTATTATGATTGACGTGTTTGACATATTTGACATCTTCAATAAAGCAATTCATGATTGGTGGACCATTTTACTCCATACAAAACTGTCAAACAGATGAATTGTGTGGTATGAATTGTACGCAGATAAATTGTGAATTGTTAGTTTGTGACCGTTTTATGACTTCAAACATGATTCATAATACATAATATCCTATTATGATTCTGCCAAAGTGGCCGTTTTAGCCCCCCAGCCCTTAGACAGATACATTTATACACGTTATAGTACAACGTATAAAACTAAATTATTAAAGGCTGATTTTAAAACAGTCAATATTACGGTTTGACGTTTTTGTATAGAAGATTATTAAGTATCTCAAACTGTCATATTTATTCTTCAGATAAAATTTATTTGACTACAGACAAATCAGCCCTAAAAGTACTAAAACACGAAGTGTATAATATACTTATTCTGGTGGAATAGAATAATTTTCATAGCAAGCCGAACCCCATTTCGCTTCGGCCTCGGCCTTAACCCATCTGACACTGGTAAAACACTAGCAAGAACTCTAGTCACTAAATATACACACATTCCCATTCTGATTATATCTCATTATATCTCGATATGTTTGTTTATAATTTTGAAAAACTGTTACGAATATGAAAGCATGTTACAATCGATTGTCTAAATGTTAATCGAATGATTATTTTATTGTTCTGGAATTGGTTATGATTATATGTTTTCTATAGTGTAATGTATGTTAGGTTACCTTTCCAGTTTCCTTCGTGCTGATTACTCTATAATGTGTGTAGGTCAGTTTCTTTATTGGTATTTGTGAGGCTTAACAAGGTTGCTTTCATAGATATAAGAAATAATGAGATGTGCCCATTATGTTAAAATGTATCGGAACCCTGTGTCTCCACTTTGTCCTTTTGTCACTTTGATGATTTTAAAGACAAATACGGTAAAATACTTGTACTTAGGTACATATGGAAAGTGATTCCCATGATTTACATACCTTTTGTTTTAGCTTCGGTTTTTACAAGAAACCACTGAACAACACGGCATTCTTATAAATTGTCACAGTCACAGTCGAAAGCGCACTAGTTCACGAAGATGGCCATTTGACTATGAACGGCTCATACTGAGCATGTCGCGCGGACACAGATTCGCCCCCTTGCCACTTTTCCTGTTTTTTATATTTCTATGGTTGCTTTAGATCTCTCTCTCTCTATTTGTGCATTGCAAAGTGACTGCTTTCATTTCCACAAACGGATCGTAATCCAGTTTTACCTTTTGTTGCCTTTTAGTATATTCTTTTTTTTTCATTCTTCTAGCTATATTTTCACCGTCCATCTTCAGGATTACAGCTTTGATAAAAATAATGTCTCCAAGAAAAATGTTTACCTCATTTGTCTTTGTGTAATATTTTGGAAGCATTGTTCTTAAAGGATTCCGTACCAGAAAAGGAAAAAACGGAACCGATAAAGGATCACTTCATTGTCCGTCTATCTGTCAGTCTGTCATGATCGTTTTTCTCAGGGAGGCATGAAGGTATCAAGCTGAAATTAATATCAATTAAGTAAGTCTATGTTCCCTTGGAGCTCTAAAAAAATCAAGCTTCTAAATCAAAGCAACAAAAAAATACGGCCGTTTATGCGACATATTTGGATACTCGCAAGTAAATAAAAACTTATAGGGTACTCTCCATTGACCTAGAATCATGAAATTTGGCAAGAGGCAAGGTCTTACAGCACAAGAAAACAAAAAAGTCCAAAAATCGTCAATTTAAAATTTTATCACATAAAAAACCATGTTTTTCAACTACAATGTTTGTTATTGGGATAAATTCTTTTCAACTGCGGAAGCCTTGAGCGTGGTCCGACACGCACTTGGCCGGTTTTTTTTATTAATTTCTTATTTGCTTGTTCACGCCAATCATTATTTTCAATTAAACAAACACCTGATGATATACTTTTACACCCATCACTTAATTTCCAACTATACCAACAAGGGTATATTCCCACCTATACACTGTAGTGTAATCATATTAAACACTGTAAGCGAGCGTCGTGGGCGGGAGACCCCGGGTCAAACGAATTCATAGATAAAAACCTGTCCGTATGACGTCACGAGATCGAAAACCTTCGTCCGAAGAATCAAAGTCTCGTCACAGAATAGATATGTACAGAAGGTCGGCTCTATAAAACGAGCGAACACGCATGCACACACCGACACGCTTCACGTACTATCGGCCAAATTTCTGCATGCTCACTTTTCACCTTCAGCATTGCCGATAGTACAGCAGCTGCAAGTGCACAACTGTCATTCATTTACGTTTGCGAACGCCGTATATGTACCCGTCGGAGTGCGGGCGCCTGTTTTCGCTCGTTGTATGAAGCTGACCTTCTGTTCCAATCTATTCTGTGGTCTCGTACACAAGCAACCCGCGATCAACATCGTAATGATTCGACGTTGATTTAACACGCCTGTTAATTTATACATCAGGCTAACGTACGACACTGGCAAATGATTTATGATGTACGTAGATTAGATAATTGTTGCTTTTTAGGCTTCTTTATTTTATTAAGTTTAGTTTTGAGTGCAGTGTGGTTTGTGTTTGTAATTACTTTTAAATGTATTCCAGTTGAGAGGCTAAAAGTTTTTAGGAATCGGTGTGTCAGAAATCAGATATTTTTCTGAAATATTGTACAACAATAAGGCGTTATTAAAAGGGAAAGCCCTGCTTAAATTTTCTGGCAGTTTAATCTATAAATAATCGACAGATTTTGGAACTAGCTGAACTTTATTTTAGGGTGATGAAGTCAAAGATTTAGTAAAAATGTTACTAAAGTAAAAAATATTACTTATAAAAAAAGAAAAAAAGTTACTTGAAAGTTTACTTGTTTCAAAAACAAAGAATTCGCTTTCTTGGTCAAATTCAATCCTACGATAAACGAGTCGCTCCACAAATATTATCCTCATAATACCTTCCCTTCATACACCATTTCTATTTCTATAAACAACTTATCACTCAACACTTCTGATAAGTGCATATAAGACAATTTTCTTCAAGTATAAACCTATCAGGCAAATATTTGTGGTTGCACAATAGTTGGATGCATCGGCCCACAAGGCGGGTGCCCCCGCGCAGTATTTCACGCTGCCCCTGCGTCGACAGTGTTTTGCACTTCGCTGAGTGAGGGACGGATTTGGGTGGATAATAGACTGATATGATATTATTGTTCTTTTTATTATAATACTAGACATTGTCCCGTCTTATGAATATTCTAATGTAAACGCGTGAAGTTAAAATGGTCGTTAAGTTTTCGGAAAATTTTGCAATTATCTGCGAAATTTTCTTATTTGTTTCCTTCATAAGAACCTTCTCCGGACAATAATAAACAGACCAAAAATAATTAGTGAACTGGTTCCATCTGTTCCCGCGTGATGCCCTGACCAAGGGAAATAGAGATTAATTTTTATATATTAGGTATATATAGATAAATATGAAACTGTATTGTTTCTATGGGGTCTTTCATATCTGGAAACTGATACACGGACTAAATCAATCTTTTAACAACTATTCGGAAGTATATTCGCCCCTCTTGTCTTCCTATAGTTACACTGCTTGAGATCTTATCTCCAAACAAAAACGCAGTAAATATCCTATAGACTCTTCCACAAGTTTGACTCATGAAGCCGAGAAAATCTTTGAAAAAAAAAAATGACGGAAAAGCACACGAATAACACATTAATCAAAGTCACAAATAATTCTATAGATCTTGGAGTCACAAAAATTAGGAGTAATCTGACTGCACAGGAATTTATAAAATAGTTGGTTTTGATGAGAAGTGCTCCAAATGTGTCCCTGTAGAGATGTAGCAGAGCAAAGAGTTAGGCGGTGCGGCCGCAGCGTGTTCACCGGCGGCCCACACTCCGATACCGCGTCATCTGTTTATTGTACCTCACGAGGAACTAAAGCAATACCACTGAAAGAGATAGTAGGTAGAAGTACCTTGGAAGCCTAAAGTTTCTTTAAGCCAGAAAAAAATAGGAATCTATCAGTGTAAAGTAAGACAGGGTCTTGTCATTATTTTTAAGCAAACAGGGCTATGGATCCAGCTCATCTAAATAGCTTGTAATAATTGCACTGTTGCTGTTTATTTCATACAAAAAGATAATTGCCATGAAACTAGTCATAGAAAAAGGTATTTCATGAACAGTGGACCAAATAGGTACCCTTACACTGTTTGACCACCGCACCAGGAATGGGACGTCAACGAGAAAACAGATGACGGCGCCATATAAAATGTACTGTCGCTACTTCAGCGCCGTCATATGTTTTCTCATTGACGTCCCGGGGCGGTGTGGTGGTCAAACAGTCGTAAGTACCTACACTTACACAGGTAGGTAAGTAGGGAGCGCGGGGCTAGAAGTTCCAATTTTCAGTTAACCTCAAAATTCGTTAAGAATACTTGATTTTAATATTCCTATGTTGCGATTAAAATTAACCTACATATTTCACTTTGCTATTGAGATAGTTATCTGGGTCATTTACTGTGAGATTAATTTATTATTAATTTTTTTATGACCAAAGTCGGAAAGTAACAACTTACCCCGACTCGGGGCAAGTTGTTAACTAGCCGGGGTAAGTTGTTACCATATCTTTTAAAGCTATTATTTGTGAAATAAAAAACAATAAATGATTAAACCAAGTCTGTTTATTCAGTAGTAAATAATCAACAATATCCTACGTATTATCAGGTAAACATTTGTATGTTTTAACAAGTAACTATAATTTGTACTTTAACAATTATTTTCGAGTTTCGTCAAAAATGTCCTACTTGATAAAATTACGAAATAACTCTTAAAGTTTTTTTTTTTATAAAAGCAAATTACATACCATTAGAAAGCTCACACACTAGGGATGTTTTGCTAGAATTGGAACTCCTCAATCATTTTTTGTTTTTTTTTTAAATGCAAGTTGAAATTAAGATTTAAGTATTTTTTTACATCTTTCTGTAAGTTTGAGTACTCGTAACTTTTTTTCTAGCTAACATCTGAATAAAGCAATAATTTTATAAGAATCTGCCAACATAAAAGTATGAAAAAAAAAACTAAATATTGCCTGTTTCACCCACTTTTAATAAAAATTACACTTTCAAGTTAAGAAAGTGGTGAAACAAGAAAAAAGATAAAAAAAAATAATAAAAATATCCAGTGGGTCAGGGCCAAATAAATTAGGGCTGAGTAAGTAGCAGATGACCCCAACTATCCACCATTTTCGTATGTTCAACGTTCTGCCAAACACCCTGTATAGTCTGCCAACTTATCTTCCTGTTCTTCCGTAAACACAGCTCTTGTTTTTTTGTAGCCAGTTGTGATATTTTCTTCTCGAGATCTTACTTTTTTTACGAATCTGTACAATGTCATATGGCAAATGTCAAGCTCTCTGGCAACAGTTTTTATTTTTCTGCCATCATTGATAACTGCATTCGCTGCTGTTTGCAGTAACTCCTTTGATATTAAACCTCGGGTAGATTTTCTTTTGTAAGTCCGCATGCTGTAAAAGAAAATAACAATATATATATATACCTCATTATGGCGCTCATTGTAGGAGGCCTATGTCCAGCAGTGGACTGCTATAGGATGATGATGATGATGATGATGATACCTCATTATTGGTACAAATTAATTGGGGCAAGTTGTTCCGAGGTCACAACCTGCCCCAGAAAAAAGGTACATCTAGCCCCAATCACACGAGTTGAAAAAAAAAACAAAATATAGGTTAGGTTACAAAACATACGTCATTTACGCATAGTGTAACACAACAATAGATAAATCCTCACATTGAAACAATAAAACACTAAACGCTAATCGTTAAAATTTATGAAACAGACCAAAAATGCTAAATACGAAAATATTTACTTACGTGAATCAGCGACGCACGTGCTGCCGATCCAATATTCCCGGCGCCACTGGCCTGTTTAAGATGGCCGCCATCGGTGCGCTGTGGCGCACCATTTCATGACGCGTTTATTCGATATTCTTATCTCTTTTTCTCGCGGAGTTATTTCAATCGGAACAACTTACCCCGGTAACTTCTAGCCCCGACCTCCCTACATCATTTTTGAAGTCAAGATTTAAGTACGTAGAAAAAGCTGTAGGTGAAGTAGTATTAAATGTACTTTGTAAACGTAACGTAAATTCGACCGATTGAATCTATAATTAATAGTGGGGTAGATCCATACCTACTCTTATAATTATATAGTCTCGACGATCCTCCCCAGTCTTATCCGCAAAGCCTGGGCGCCTTTTGAAGGTTTCCCCCCGAAAACAAAAAAAAAGATTCGACGATTGAGGAAAAATTTTATAAATTACTATTTCTACAATTTAGGTAAGTAGGTACTTGTTACTACAACCTTCTTTACTTTGTCCTAAATTCATGATTATACTTACTCTGCACGGAATGCTAGTTTTAAAGATTACAAATATTTGATCCAAACGATAGAATCATGCTAAGACTAGGTACCTAGTCTTAGCATGATTCTATCGTTTGGATCAAATATTTGTAATATCCAAAATTCAGACAGTTTATGATACAACACTGGTTTGGAATTTTAGATGGATCTGTTAACAATATAATATTAATGTACAGAGTCATGTTTCTTCAGGGACTCTTCTATAAATCGACCAACGCTGAATCGACAGCTATTCAAAATAACTTTTTGACATTCATTATTGTCTTGTTGCAACACAGTACGCTCAGAATTAAACTTCAAGAAAAATAGAAGCCTCATCTAGAGAATCTACGAACTATCTTCGCATTGTTTCATTTTACGACGTGTCCACACTATTGTTCGCTTTACAATAGATTTGGTCTACATCGGTCTTATTTCAGAACCTGTTTGTTGTTATGTAGAAAAATTACCATTTTGTTATCTTTCCTAACGACATGGTCCATTCCGGTCTTCAGGTTCCATTTGGGGATTGCGATCTTAATACGTGGAAAGTTTTAATATTGCATTATATTTTGCTTTTTGAATAAAATGGGAATTAGGAATCTAGTTTCCATCTTAATGTACTTCATAAAGTAAATGGGCTATGTCGTAGAATTAAGTCTTCAAGTTTTGCATTGCGTTTAACATTTCCAAAAATCTAACGTTTCAGCAAGAAACAGAGTAGTTATTAATATTGTATGTACTTATAAATTAACATGCGTACTTACGTACTTACATTACATACTTTTCACCAGCATTACCAACCAGAACAACATCATTATCACCCATCATCTTTTCCCAACTATGTTGGGGTCGATTTCCAGTCTAAGCGGATGCAGCTGAATACCAATTTACATTGAGTGACTGCCTATCTGACCTCCACAACCCAGTTACTGGGTAATATGATACCCCTTGCTAAGACTGGTTGTCACATTTTCGGGCTTCTGACGACCCGCAACGAGTGTCAAACATCCATGAATGACATCCGGGACCAACGGCTTAACGTGCTTTCCGAGGCACAGAAATCTATATACGGTCTTGGTATGTAAAGGTGGTAACCCATCTACGGACCAACCGCGGTAAGCGTAGCTTAACCTGATCAATCGACCCGAGTGGCTGTTATTACTTAGCTAAAGGCTCCAATAGAACTACATCATTAGGTAACTTAAAATGTTATTGCTAGGCGGAAAAATGAGTTTCGTCTATAAGTGAAATAAAACCGAGGGATTGTTATTAAAATTGTAATATTTTTTGACAAAAGGAAATGCTTTTGCCCTCAAAACTGTGTGACTATACCGAATATAAGAACTAGTTTAGTGTATCAATTCCATCTAAATCAACATTCCACTCACTAAAACCGATAATACCAACTCCCTACCCTACACAAAATTCCGCAAACAACTACTAAAATAAATCTTCAAAGGAAACCTATTTATAATATGGAAAACGATCTATTGAAAGCTACTGATGTTTTGTAGTCAACATATGGATAGCAGCTAAATAGAGCTATTAATTTCAACGGGTATTTAGGAATCCAAAGACATTATACATAGAACGAACATGAGGAATGCAATGAGGTGTTAATGCGCATACCTTAGACTCCAAGACATTCATTTTGCACTAAACAATGCGGTTTTGAATGAAAATATATTTGAATTTGCAAGTTTTGTGTGTGTTTATGTAAGTTTTATGTGATAGGTAACGTTAGCTAAAGTTGAATTGCTTATCATGGACTTTTAGATGAAGTGAAATTTAAAAATTGCTTAAGATGAATAAGCTGACAGATTGCCAATATCAGAAAGAGGACGGAGAATGCTTCTGCTCTTATAGAAATCTGTCAATAGAATTACATACAATTAAGGGTAAGTAATGTTTTCTTTCCCAAAAACCACTGGACAAAGTATGTCTTTCTCTAAAAATGAGGTTCGAATACATACATACACATATACATACATCACGCCTTCTTTCCATGGGGGTAGGCAGAAACTACAGAACGCCACCTGCTACGGTCCTTACATACTCCTCTTGCCTCGTTTACGTTCATACATCTGGGGGCCTACTCCCTAAGCACGAAGCCCGTAGTTTCAGCTTTCGTTACGGGCGTTTCCTACTCTGTATCACCTACGGATGGATGATTGGTTCGGGGCCCGAACGAAGTATGAATGACAACCTGATTTGCCAGTTGTCCCTACTCCCGATGTGTTTTTGCCCGTCCGAAAAATTTAACTTTTACACTTGTTTTGATAGATCGTAATGTCAGACGGACGGATGAACGGACGGAAAGACGGACGGACTTAGGGAGTTGGCCGCCTGGTCACACACGCACGACGGTTGCGAGTACTACGCACCTGACCTTTCTGAAGAACAACCCCAATAAGATTAGGTTAGATTCCGCTGATTCAAAATCGTGATGTTAAAATGTCCTCATCCTCACCGAGGTTAAAGGGTTATAACGGTTGAACAGGATGTTTCATTTAAAAAGTCGTTTTGGTAAAAAAAAAAAGTCGGAAATATAACCACAGTTTGTGTGCTACTAAATACATATTAACTGCGCATAAAATACTTACAAAATTGTAACTTTAATCCGCTAAATTAGGTTTATTTGAAAAAGGAGCTCGTTTTGCAGCTGCTAAGAATAAAAGTGTTGCAATAAATTCATAACTATATTTCATCTTGATGAACGTTTTAATTTCCAAAACCGTTCAAAAGTTTACCAAATATGTAAATTTTCAATGTGAAAATTTCGTTTTATTACCGCACAAGCCAGGAACCGTGACACAGTTATTAAAAAAACGACAATATAAACAATTGGATATCAATGTCGTCCCTTTTATATTATTTTAAAAACCCCAAAGTAATCGCATCGTATCGTAACAATAAAATTTTTATTTGTCACAGCACATGCTCTTAAAAAAACCGTATTATTTAATCCTAAGTGAAGTGTCGTCTTCATTTTATCAAGTTCCAAGTGTCGATATATTGTTATAACGGCGATGCCTGGGTACTAAAGAGTGCAGTCCAGATAACCATGTGGATGTACTCCCCTTGTTAACGATCCCACAACCAAATAAATTTGTAACCAAATTAGTCCCAAGCGATAAAATTTATTCGAAATCCACTGAGGAGAGTAAAAATAACACATTCTCTGTCGGATTAAAGAAGAGATACGAGCAAGATACGGGCTTCGAACGCCTCTTCCGCCCGTTTTTAACACTTCCAATTAATAAAATTGATTTTGTTTTTTAATTAAGCCCGTAACGAAGGCTCGAGGCTTGTTTAGGGACCCAGATCGGGTATACCTCTTAAAACGTGATTTATTTTATTGCTCAAAGCACAGCATTTGAATCTTTGACTTGGATCGTACCTACATGACGACGAAAAACCAATCGCCTACATTTATAGCGCCATCGATGCATAAAATTTGTTTTTTATAAAATGTAATCGAACTCGTAACAATTATGCCGGTGTAAAATTACCAAGCGGAAATTAGGCTCGTATAAATATTTCCAAAGTGGTAAAAAGTGCGTTTTGGTGTCTTTGTTTTTTTAACGGTCCGTACATTAAGCTTTTTTGTATAAAACTCAACGGTCGATAGGACTTCATTCATATTTTTGTCTTGAAAAACGAACAGGAAACTTGTAAAACAAATAAAGTGGTACCAAAAATTAGCAATACCGAGCCATGATTTATATTTCCATACATTTGGTCCCTCGCCATAAAAAATTGTATAGAAAGGATCGCTAATTACAGTGCCAACATGTTCAGAAGCACGCATGAATGAGTACCAGTGAATTTGTATGGATTATGTATGGACGAATCTTTACGGCATTCCCAGCTCATTTGCATATGAATGTGTAATTAAACTACGGTATGAATGCTAAATACTTAGATCCCTTTTAAATCTGCAGGTATATTTTGATCCTTATGTCTATTGGCTAGCTTTTTGTTGGTCTACTGCCTGCACGTAGGCTACATTATTCGACATAATTTATGACAGTTCAGACTTTTGAATGCAGAAATTAATGAGCTGCACGCCTATAAGATATTAATTTAAATATTGAATAGCGTAAGTGACAAGAATATTTAGCGGATTTTTTTACGATTAAATAATTCTGAGAATCCAAATAAACATTTACCCTTTTTTGACAAAGCCCTTTATCACTACACAAAGATATAAACACATTAAGTTATTTAAAAATATGCCTACATATTTAATTACGATCGCTGATATTTTTAACATTCAACAAATGTAGGTGTACGTGAGGGTAAAGCAAATACGCACGGTTTGTTTTGAAGACGTTATGTTAATGATTAGGCATAAAGTGTCGATGACTAATATAAGGGACTTTTAATAACAACAAATACGCTATTAGCACGTAAGAATCATTAAAATGAAGGTCTATATGACATGGAAGAATTCCTATTGATTGTGATCAGGTTAACAAGGAGGCAACCTAATCAAGTTTGCAGTTCTATGAATTGTAGCAAAAATGCGCGTGAGTTGAAGCGCGAAAGAGACATTTTTGTTTCGCCAAATTTCATTTTCTCTCATTTTGTAAATAGACTTGTATTTTTAAGACTTCAGGCCTAATCCAGAAGTAGCTACAATTAATATACCTTCCTCTTTTTATGGAGTCGTTTGAAATAACCTATTTCATCTCAATGAACCGCAATACGATTATTTGATTGACTCAGAATGTCATGTTTACCCTTGACTAATGGATGAATACTGATTTACTAAAAACACGTAAATAATTCACTGTAATCAAATATTCAGCCTTCATCGCTCGTAAAGAAGATTGGGTTCTTTCTGATAAATATTACGTACACATGCTTACAACACAATGTGGTGATAAAATCATATGATAAACCTAAAACAGAGTTTGACTTCAAATATACTTAGATATTTCATCAGTTCATGGTAATAAGTTGTCTACAGAAGCTAACCAATTGGATTACAATCCACTCCCTCTCAAGAAGAGGAGGCCTGTGTGCCAGCAGTGGGAACATTATAGGCTGATTATGCTACAGAAGCTTCTAGCACAAATTACAGAAAGAAATCTGCAAAAGTACGTAGGTAGAGTAGTTTAAATTTCCGTACCTACATATGGTAGGTACCTGCAAACCCACATTTTTAAAATCATACAAATAGTCAAGTTTTTTAAAAGCATTCATCAACAAGATGAAAATCATGGTCTGTTAGTTCGCATAGAATTCCAAATTCACGCTAAAAATATATTCCTGCTAAATAAAAAGCATAAAAAATTGCTTTCAAAAGTCATACCAAAACCTGAGTTTGGAAGCATAAAGTTGGAAATTGAAAAGCAAGTTATATTATCAGATGCAATAAAAATGTCTGTGTACAGCTAACGTTACAAAGAACACTTCAATTTCAATATGGCATGCGAAAACACGGTCAAAGCGAGATTGCACTCAGAAACAAAAGCACTCGCAACAATTAACCGAATCACAGTAATTACATCGCATCGGATCGCATTGGAAATGATACCATCATTTTAGCATTCATTCTTTTTATTTCAGTCAAAAGAAACAAAGGGTTTAACCCTTTCGGCGCGTAGCATGCCATATGCCACTAAGGTTAGGGTGCTCAAATCTGGCAACAGTAAAACGGTTTACGCGAATTTAAAGGCAACGGAAATCGCCGACGGTAAGGTCTTACGTAGTTCCTTTATTCAAATTGAATGATTTTACTTTTATGTATTGTCAGTGAACATCGATGGTTGTAAACTTTAGTGCCAAAACTGTGTTGAAGTGAATTTTGCTGGCAATTTTAAGGATTGTTGGAGTTATGTGAACTTGAATGCAAATAGGTACGAGGTGTGGTGTTTTGGTTAATATATATCTTATTAGATTTAGATTTTGAACTTTACGAATTACTTTAGATCTATATATAGATAGAATACTCTTTGTTACTTACTTCTTTACTTTAATTAGTAGGAGAACACCAAAGAAACGATAAATGTTTTGTGAAAAAGATGGTAATAGATAATTAGGCTAATATAAAGGGAGTGAATACTGAGATGGCGGCTACAAAAGATGATAGAAGTAGTCATGCTGTGCCGACCCCAAATTCTATGACTGAAAAGCATCAAATAAACAGAGAGAGAAACTTGCGTTTGCAACAATGTGTTGATTAAATCAAATGAAATCAAATATATTTATTTCGGATTCTGTTATATCCACAGGTGTTAGTAACAATAAACTTAGCCTTGTTTTAGTACAGTTAATTCATAAGTTTAGGTTTATTAAGTAAGTAAATAAATCAGAACTTCTTTTATTCAAAATACGTCACACCTTTCATCCAAACAACTTCATCGAAGCTCCCAAATCCCAGAATCGACATCTGCTATCAAAAAAGCGTTGTAAACGTTATACTTATAACAAAACAAAATCCAATAATTATGACTGCAGAATAATTATCACTGTAATCCGCGGGGTGAACAGATGCGACATGGAACACCGGGCCACTCGCGCGGCCACTGTATCGTTCATAATTGTTTTTTTTATCCTTTTCACTAGATCCCCATTCTACTCTTTGTAATTAGCCATCGACGTTGATTCTCTGAGTAATTATTATGGACCGGTTGGACTTTGAAGCACACTTGGTAAGTACATACTTCGTTTGTTTGATGTTTTAATTTTTATAATTATTAATTTTAACTGTGTAAATATATTGTGTTGTAAGTATGGTGTTGGTGTGGATTTAAGAAATGTACGGGATGAAGAAAATAACTGAGAGATTTTTTTTATTTTTTTTAAATTAAACTTGGTCATCTGAATGGTCTTTGCATTAAGTGCATTAATAATAAGAACATCTGCGAAAGTTATGTATACCTCGTAGGCATTTTTCTCTTGACAAACTGATTGGCTGTTCTAAAATGTAGGTAAATGTTAAAAAAATACACGTTTAAGTTGTGGTACCCCAAACCCCATACAAATTCAAATACCACTACCTGCTACGTAAATGACTGTGACAGGAAACTGTTACAACATTGAACAAGAATTATCAAAATCGATCCGCAATTTACGAACATATCGAAAAACAAACATTAAAAAATACAGACTACGTAAATGACAGTGACAGGAAATTGCTACATACGGTAAATATACGAGACCAAGAATTTTCAAAATGGATCCGCAATTTACGAAAATATCGAAAAAAAAAAACAAAAAAAAATACAGACAAACATAGAACCTCCTCCTTTTTTGAAGTCAGTTAAAAATGGTGTTACTATCAACATTAGAAATATTTCGATTGCTCGGATCATTTTCAGTATTCCAACGGGGTAGTTGCGTAACACACTAACAATTGCAATGGCTTTTTTTTTTCACAATTCTACAGCATTCATTGCGTTATTTACGCTGTCGAACAGATGAATTTTTCAAACATAATGAAGCAATGGATTAGCAATTTCTTTCAACATCCTTCGGATTGTGAAAGAAAATGAGTTACGCAATTAGGGTAGTGATTCTGTAACAATCTTACCGAAAAAACTTAAACGAAGAGAGTTTGATATGAGCTGTCAGTAGTGTCAAACCCTAGAGTCAAGTGAAATGACAGAATTGACGTTGACCTTGACCTTGAGATAGCTTCTGTAACAGTTATACAAAATACTGCGAAGCTTTTATCAAAATGGTACCTATACAGTAGCAAAAATCGCACGAACTACATCAAAAACACAGCATCACGACTTCATTAACAATCAACCGTAAACTTCACAAAGGCAACTCACAATAACTGTCAATTAACCCTTTGCAAATTGTACCGACGCATATTCAAATATTTTGACCCTCGCCAAAGGAGTATAATCCACGATGTTCAACATTCATATTTATTACATCGCGCGTGTAAGCGACTCGTAATAGAATAAAGCTATTGTGCCAGGAGGGCCGATTAAACCCTTTCATACTACGCTAAGAGAAACGCTGCTAATGGTCTTATTTTGCCTAATGATCCCCTGAGTTAGGGTTGTTACTGTTTCAGATGGAATGATAAGTTTATGTATGAATTTCTATTTGTTCTTGGGGGATTGTTGGAACTGTGCGCAATTAATAATTATTGTTCTAACTTTTTAATAAAAAGGGCCTGATTGGGAGTTGAAATAATGCTGATTCTAATGACTCTATTATACAGGAAAATTAATTCAGAAGAAATATTATATTTATAAATAATGCAGCAAACATGTTAATGAATAATCGGAACATTATTACCCAAAAAATCATAAGCTGCTCTAATCAGTATTCCTCGTTTGTTCAGCTGTAGGATTTGAATAATGAATTTCCAATTTTTTTGCCCAAAAAAAAAAGTAATTGCATTACATTATCGCCCCTAACCTAATAACAAACAAGCACCCCATTGTTTGCCGTCTGAAAAAATAGCTTAAGGGCTGAAGTATGATAATCATCATTCTTTTTCGCCCGCCTGATTGCACCTAAATGATGAAGACAAAAAATATTATAGGAATTAATCTTGCTTCCCAATCAGCGACTATGCAAATATGGCGGCAGATGCGCCCGCGCAGCCCGTGCCGTACCGTAATCACGCGCATACTAACATAATGATGTTTATAATAATAACCTGTTATTTTTAACAGTTAATTTATAATGTAAGTAGGTATTTTATTATGATTCCGATGTGGCCATTATTTTGTTTCGCATCTTGAATAATTATCGCCCTAGGGCGTTGTGTGTTATTGAGAGGTTATTTTTGTGTCGTTTATTTGAGAAGCTTATTTTAATTATTACTAATTTGTTTGGCTTATGAGGTCACTAGTGATTTTCGATTTCTGCAAAATCATGATTGCTTGACTAAAAAGAGAAATCATTAAAACTTAAAAATATAAGTAGGTACCTACCTACTTACTTAATTTTTGTTTCATAACTTAAGTAGTTGGTACTCTCAACGTCAGTAAGCTGCTTTGCTATTGTGCAAGTTAGATATCTTTAAAGATACTACTCAAAATTAAAAACTATTTTGTGTGGCATTTTAAACTAACCTGGGCGACCGAGCTCTGCACGGGTGAAAATAGAGAAAACAAATTTTCCCAGAAATGAGACCTAGCTATAGGTAGTCTGTTTTTAATCTCGGAGACTAATTTGACATTTCAAATGTTCCATGTATAATTTTTTCATTTCATAGTTTGACGTTTGCACCTGTCAAATCAGTCTCCGACAAACAGACCATCGATCGATTTTTCGCCCCTGTAAACCCCTAATGCAACTTTCACCGAAATCGTTAAAGCCGTTTTCAAAACACAAAATCTAAAAAAAAAATCACAACAAACAAAACAACAACAAATATACTTATTTAGCAGCTGATTCTTTTTTCGCGATTTCAGGTTTGGTACCACAGTAAAAGTTGTTCACAATGATGAGTACAATGACACCTTAAGAGGTTGTTGGGTTTTTACAAATGACCCTGTATACAAAAGGAGTACCTATGAAGTGGCGTTCTGTGGTTTTCTACCTACCCCCATGGGAAGAAGGCGTGAGTTTATCTACGTGTTTGTATATATGTTAACGGAAAAGTATGTAATCCGTCATTGTATACAATTCCTAGGAAATGTGTACAATTCTTAAAATAGATAGGAAATCTATGATATATTTTGTAATAGGTATGCACTTTTCCTAGAAAATCTATACATTTTCTAAATAGCAATCGGAAATGTATTACATTCTTGATGATTGTAAGTACAGCGGGGATAGCAGAGCTTACCCTGCAAAAATAAATAAGTTCTTCAGCTGAAATACTAATGGGCCTCACATGCAGCGTCCGGACAGTATCCACACTGTCCGTCTTATTACAAAACAAGGTTCATCTTCAAACCCCGGTTTAAACCATGGACCCGTTTTTGAATTTCGAACTTATTCCGACACATTAAGATGTCAGTTTTAGTACCGGACTAAGTGGTCAGTTTTGTATAAAGAACTGTATTTCTATCACAGCTAGGTTATTATTACAAAAACTGACTCGATGGTTTAAACCATGGCAGAAGAAAAACCTCGTTTTGTAATAAGACCGTGTGACGCCAGAAGCTACTTTGCTGTCATATGATAGAGTCAAAGGTCCGTATTACAGAAGGAAACTCAAGCACTAATCTTTGTTTAAATTCAGTTTAAAACTAGTTTCAACCAAACAAATGGCTGGAATCTAGTTGTTAAGTAATGCTTGAGTATTGAGTGACGTTCTGTAAAACGGACCTAATTGTTTGTATCTAGCCACATGTGCAGCTTTCTTAATATATAGTTAAAAAATAGAAAGACTTCTACTCTTAGATTGCGATGACATAGAATTACTTAAACAACGTATGTATTATGAGTATTATGACAGACTGATTACTTACCAAATGTAAGTTTTTATAAATATTAAATTATACGTAGATTTTTGTGTGCTAGATGGGGCCTTAAAAAGGAATAAATAATTGATTTTTGAAGTTTAATTAGTAATAAGCCCTATGAATATTTTATATTTTACGATGTGATTATTACAGCTAATTATGTCAACGAGAAAAAATTCTGATTTCAGTTTACAAACGTGTTTTATTTTTTTTTAGTCACAGAAAGCATTATTTTTTTATATATTTCCTAGTATCATCTCGGAATTGCATACAATTCCTAGGAAATACATACATTTCACAGGAAATGTGTGTATTGAAGAATCTTTAAAACATTATTTTACACATTTCCTAAGTAGGCTCGGAAGTGTATACGGAAATGTATGGTTTACATATACCGGATGACTTTTACCGTCTCGAAAAAAATGGGTATATTAGGCGAACGGATTAGAAGCCTATGGCATACCTAACTTTAAAAAAAAAAAAAAAAAAAAACAAAAGTTCTAATCATATGCAAGCTGCATATGATTTGAATTTCGATATTTTTAAATGATTTTGTTGATTTATTTGATTTAATTATTTACAAAAATCAATCTTTAGTCGATTCTGTAATAATCGATATATCGTAGGTACCTTCTTATTATATAAATACTACCCACCATTAGTATTACTTCACTTCTCGTTAGCGCCTTAAGAAAGACGGACGTATAAACTTCCTAGTGACTTTTAATTGGCTAAATATAATCTTTATATTTTAAAAAGCCCATAACTCGTTTTATTAAAGTGTTAGAACCTAGATTTCCTACAGGTTATGGGACCAGGTTACGTTTTTACTGCAATATAAGTGGTTAAAATTTAAATAAAAAATACGGCCATTGTTAAGTGAAATGGACGTGATAAAAAAAAAAGTTCCAATGTTATCGTCGAGAAGGTGACGGCATACTCATAAAAAAATTATCAATTTTTGATGATTTGATCATCGAATTGTTAGCCGGCACGCCGCCGCCAAACCACGCCACGCGAGGTAGCTCATTTGTTGCTCAACCTACCCCCATCTTATGATGGCGTGATAACTGTGATTGCAACTTTAACAGATGATAAGTTAATGCTAGCATTCGTTAAATCAAGGCTTTTGGATCATGAAGTCAAGTTTAAAAATGAGTCCAGTGATACCAGTGTCAAAAGTTTTGCAAGTTGAGAGGAAAAATGGACAGGAATTTCGAAAAACAAAATTCGATAATTCTCAAAATAATAAAGGGAATAATAGCTTCAACTAGAAGGTTAACAAGCAGAAGAATAAGTCTCAGTTCATGAAGTGTTGTCACTGTGGCCGCAAGGAGCATGTGAAAAACGACAGCAGCAGAAAATACGGAGAGGACAAGGACGGTCCAGGCAGTTGAGATCTGTGAACCATCCACGTCGAACTATTTTTCTGGCTTTGCTTTTATGATGACAGACTATCAAGCGGATCATGATGGAAGCAAAGTTACTTTCCTGTTGGATTCTGGAGCATCGGACCATATTACAAACAGGGAAGATCTTTTCATTAGTCACACCGTCTTGCAAACGCCATTAAAATTTCTATTGCTAAAATGGTGAATTTATTTCAGGGAACGATGTATGTGACCAGCAACATGGGCGTTCAAGAAGTTTTGGAGAACGTGTTCTACTATGCTGCGGTACCACCGGTGCGGTGCGGTTCTTAACGAAAATGCAACGTGCTGGGTTGACAATCATTTTCGACCAGCAAGGAGCCCAAATACTTAAGGTTTATAAAACTATCATGCAAGGTATGTTGAAAAATAATTTAATTGCTGTAGACTTAATGGCATCTGTAAATAAGTGTCAATCTGTTTCTCAAGTATGCAGTAAAAGAAATATGTACAAATTATGGCTTTGGTCATAATAAGTAAAAATTAATTCATCGAAATTAAAAAAAAATAATAAAATGGTTGATGACACCAGCCAAATCGAAACTGTTATGCGAGCCCGGATGATAAATTGTGTGAGGCCCACGGAGGTGAGGCCTGTATAAATTGGAAACAAAGTCGACTTCCGTTCATATCAGGTCAAAAATAAAAGTCATGTTAAACAGCTATTATTTATTGTGCACTCAGATATTTGTTACTGTTACTGTTTATACCCCCAACTAACGAAAAAAAAAAAAACTACTATGTACTTTTGTTGATGAGTAGCATTACTTTGTTTCATACCTGTTTAACCTGTAAATCAGACGTGTTTACTGTTTTTAAAGATTTCGTGGCTAAAAGCGAGGCTAAGTTTAATTTAAAATTAGTCAACTTATGCTGCGATAATGGTGGCGAATATCTATCGACTGAAATGAAAGGTTATTGTGTAGAGAGAGGGATATCATAACATTTAAAAATTCCGAGAATACCACAATTGAATGGCGTTTCTGAACGTATGGTCGGAACCATTACTTACTGGAAAAGTTCGTTTCATTATATGCGGTGCTAAATTAGACAAAGTGTTTTGGGGCGATACGCAGTATCAACTGTTGTTTATTTGATTAATTTGACCCCAATTAAAACTTTGAAAGTTTTCAAAAACACCATTCGAAATGTGGCATGATACAAAACCTCAAATTAAAAAAAAAAATTTGAAGGTAGTTGGTTCAACTGTTTACGTTCATAATAAAAGCAGTAATGCCAAGTTTAATGAAAAATCATGGAAAGGGATACTTGTGGGTTATGAACCAAACGCTATAAAGTTTGGAACCCAGAGTGCGAAAAATGACATAGTAGTCAGGGATGTTATTGTTGATGAGACTGGTTTTCTTCAATCCAGGTCAGACCTCAAGTCTGAAGGGAATATTAAAAAATTCTCACGGCAAAGCTGATGATGTAATATCCAAGTCAGTGCCGGTCAAGTCTCATAACTCTGACAGTTCTAAATCAGATATGTCTATGGTCTAAATCTGATGAGCACGAGTGTCCTAGTAAAGTTCGCAAATTCAACCATGATAATATAAAATTGAATCGGAGCAAATAAATGATATACTTTTTGATAACCCATCTTCACCAAAAGAAAACACAAATAAAATCCTGACGTTAGATGATGCAATAGGTTCAAAAGTCGTCTACCTATGTCGTATATGAAGACGATGATCACCATTTTGTGTGCTCAGTCTATTTCTATGTAAAATACCAAATTCATTAGAAGACATCAAAACTCGAGACAACAGATCTCAGTGGGAAAGTGCAGTAGGGACGAACTAAATTCTCCAAAGCTAAATAATACTTAGACTTTAATACCAACACCTGAAAATAAAAACTTTGTCAATTTATTGTAAATGAATGTTTCCTGTAAAACATGATGAATTTAGAAAACCTTTAAGATAAAAAAAAAAACAACTTGTGCAAGGGGTTTCGGTCAAGAATACCTCACGGACTATAATGAAACTTTCGTACCAGTAGAATGAATAGCTAGTTTCAGATGTATCTTACTTTTGCGAATCAATTTAATTTGCTAGTTCATCATAAGGATGTCAAAACTGGCTTATTGAATTACGAATTAAAGGGAAGTGAAATATGAAAGTCCCTGAGGGTATATCTAGTCTAGATAATTATGTGTTAAATTAAATAAAGTACTTTACGGGCTGAAACATGCAGAAAGCTAGATGTTGGTTTGAAGTTTTAGAACGATCTCTTAAAGAAGAAGGTTTTCAAAATTCTTTTGTCGAATAGGTGCCAATATATGCTAGACAATGGAGATGTACATACAATTATTTGTCGTTTTATATATACTTAGGTGATTTAGTCATAGTATGCGCTGATATTGAAATAATTAAAAAAAAAAAAAGGTATTTAATGAGGACATTTAAAATGACTATGAATTAAATGAATGATGATGATGTAATAATTTTATTTTTATTAAATAACATTAGATCAAAGTGCATAATACATATAAACGGTATTAAATATTAAATAAATTTAATATGCACGATTGTAAACCAATGGAAAATAAACTAACTATGACGAATTAAACTCTGAAGAAAAATATAATGATCCATGTTGAAACGTTATAAAATGTTTAATGTATGTCATGTTATGCACTCGTCCTAATTTAATTACTTACAAGCGTTAATATACTGAGTAGGTATATGAACAAAAAAATAGTAAAGAACTGGCAGTGTCTAAAGAGAGTGCTTCGGTACTTGAATGGTACTGTTGATTTAAAATTAAGGTATAGGTAAAAAAAAATGTGCCTACACTAACATTATATGTGGCTACGTAGATTCAGATTGGGGTGGCAGTGATTGAAATGACAGGAAAAGTACAACTGGGTCAAGCTGCAAGCAAACCTGGAGTACAAAGAAACAAATGTCAGTTGCTGCCTCTTCAACTGAGGCAGACTGTATGGCATTGTATGAAACTGTCATGGGAGGCTTTAGGGCTTAAATCACTAGCAGTTAGTACTAAAATAGATATCATTAAATCTATCATATTTTATGAGGATAACAATGGCTGCATTGCAAATAATCCAACCAATCACAAACGTACAAAACACATAGATATAAAGTATCATTTTTCTAAGGAACAGATTGAGAAAAATGTAATAAAATAAAATTACATTCTAATAGTTCAGCAGTTGGCAGATGTTCTGACCAAGGCATTACCCGCTATCACTTTTCAAGAGATGAGAAGTAAAATGGGCTTAGAATAAGATACTGATTGAATGTTCAGTGATTCTACATAATAATATGATTTATGATTAATTTAATTATTATTAAGAATAATTTAATGAAATGGTTTGATTAAGGTTTTCTGGGTTTCCCTTAATCCTTGGCAGCAAATGTTGGACCACATGTATTTCCCAGCAAACACTAGGAAGTGAATATGTTCCGGTCATTTAGGTATTAGGTAAATACTTTGATTTATTTTGTTTGTATAATTGGTACTTAGATTAATTTTTGAGGGGGCGTGTTGATTTATTTGATTTAATTATTTACAAAAATCAATCTTTAGTCGATTCTGTAATAATCGATATATCGTAGGTACCTTCTTATTATATAAATACTACCCACCATTAGTATTACTTCACTTCTCGTTAGCGCCTTAAGAAAGACGGACGTATAAACTTCCTAGTGACTTTTAATTGGCTAAATATAATCTTTATATTTTAAAAAGCCCATAACTCGTTTTATTAAAGTGTTAGAACCTAGATTTCCTACAGATTTATTATTTTTTTTCAAAATTTCTGTTTTTATGTTACAAAAATGAATCGAATTTGTAGTATTTATTTATTTATTTATATATAGGTACTTTATTGTACACCACAAAAATACATAACAAAAGAAAACATAATATACACTACAAAACATACAATGGGCGGCCTTACCCCTATGGGAAGAGGGCGAGAGTTTATGTATGTACCTTTAGGTAAGAAAACCAAAACACTTAGTTAAAATAAGATACTTACCTCAGTTCTTATTTTCGGCCACCATGTAAGAAATTATTCTTAAGAGGCCTCGATTACTGTATTGACAATTACAAGTGCCCGTCTAAAAATAAGTGTCGCCTCTGTACGAAATAATGATAAGTAAACATTTAATATTTTTGTACACAGACTACCAAATACAGGTAAAAGTCCATTGGTCTTCTGATTGTTATGAATGTTGATGAACTGTGTTCTTTTAGGCTGTGTTTTGCAAGAATAACGTAAATGAACGTAGGCAGACAGGCGCCGAATTGATGTCTCAAGTAAGTAGAGACAATAAAAAAATATCAAAACGTACAGAAAGTTCAGTTTGTACTGTTTTTGGAAACAACTAGTGTGCTATTACTTGTATTCTTCGTTTTACTGTCTTTTTATTATTTGTTAGGCTCAGAAATAGTCAAAATATGTAGAACTAGCTTTTGCCCGCGGCTTTTTTTTTTTTTTTTTTTTTTTTTTTTATTAGGAAACTCAACAGCTTATAATTAACTTACATGCGTTATGGTTATGAATGTTCATCCCACTGTCAATGAAACAGCTCAATGCAGTTGCGTCAATGTTACAACATCTTATCATCATCTTACAGTCTGCATACACTGCTCAGTGACAGCGAGATGATGACAATTATCACTTAAGCCAATAATAGAGTTTCACGGCATTGATAAAGCTCCCGCTTGCATGTCGGAAAATATCCCACGGGAACGTACTACCGGGAAATCCTTCCTTATTCCTTGTCTACATTATAAAAGGCATTAAAAAAATCAGCTGTTCAGTACATTTAATGTTCGCATAATTCGTCAAAATGTACTGAACAGCTGATTTTTTTTTCGCGATTTCAGGTTTGGTCCCATAGTAAAAGTTGTTCATATTGATGCGTAGAACACCCCCTTAAATTTTGTCGCATCTAAGTATTCAATTTCACCCTGTATAAATAAAAAGAGAAATCCTGACTGACTGACTCATCAACGCCCAGCCCAAACCCTTGAACCTAGAAAGTTGAAATTATGCACAGAGGTTCCTTTTATAATGTAGACAAGGAATAAGGAAGGATTTCCCGGTAGTACGTTCCCTTGGGATATTTTCCGACATGCACGCGGGAAAAGCCGCGGGCAAAAGCTAGTTCTACATAATTTTGACTATTTCTGAGCCTAACAAATAATAACAAGACAGTAAAACGAAGAATACAAGTCTAAGACTAGCACTGCCCGAGCGGCTTCGCCCGCATGGATGTCGGATAATATCCCACGGGAACATACTACCGGGAATTCCTTCCTTATTCCTTGTCTAAATTATAAAGGGAACCTCTGTGCAAAATTTCACCTTCTAGGCCCAAGGGTTTAGGCTGGGCGTTGATGAGTCAGTCAATCAGTCAGAATTTCTTTTTTTATTTATATAGATAGATAGATGATGTTGCAATAAAAAAATAGATTTAAGGTGCCTGCATACAGGAACGACGACACGGTGCAGCGCAATTCTGGTAGAACAATTTCCAAGAAATTTTCATAGAAGTGTTCTACTAGAGTTGTTTCGCGCCTATCTGCGGGAGCCTTTAAACGTATTGTTCATTATTAGTTTATTTTTATCAAACTACAATACAAGAGTCAAATACAGGTAGGTTTTATTAACTGCCTCTGGATAAATTCCAGTTAATTAATTATCAGACACATTATTTCATTTATCCAATCATTATAGTTCTAAGTATATACAAGTAGGACATTTTGAAATAGGATCCTTAGATTTTCCTTCGACTAATAGATAGGATCTCAGGCTTCTTAACTGGAGGAACTGGGGGAAGCGCTAAGGTAGCCCGCAAAACTAAAATTTTCTTACGATTTTTGCAATTTGCAGGTCCGTATAAGGTTGTATCTGTTCCCTATTGTTTGATATAGCGGCCAAAGATGGAAAACCAAAATTACTAAAATTAAACTAACGCCTTGTTGACGTCGTAACACTTTTCTATTCAAGGTTTTATTGTAACTACGAACCTCTGCACTCGAAATAGTTACTGATGTCCTACCATGAGTTTACACAGCCAAAAGTCGCTAGCGTTTCCGTAAATGATTTCTATGAAATATTGTACAGCGCGCCCCTAGCGGTCACGGAAAGATTTAAAAATTTCATATAAATAAGGGATGCACAGACCGCGGCCCGCGGGCAGCATGCGGCCCCCCGGCAATATGCCAGTGGCCCAACAGCAAAAATATTTATTCCCTCGTACCTACATTTGAAGGAAAAATATTGCTGTTTTTTTCACCATTTCAGCTGAAGCTGCACCAAAGTCAATACAGTTAGAATTAATCGATATTCAAAACGATCAAGATTTTCGCAACAAATTGAACTTGCTGAACTTTTAGTGCTGCATTGATAAAACTATGTAATAGTACAAAGATTTGTGCACAAATGCCCTGAAATGCTCCAGCTTATTTGCTTCTACTTAATTATTACATGTGAACATACTTTTTCGGTATTGAATAATAATAATGAGGCAATTGTTAGAAAGATTATAAGCACAATGCAGGTGCCACGCTTCAAACTAGTATATTATTTTTTTAGTTAAATTTTTGGCTATTTTTATGTTTTTAATTTGTGCTGGTGGCCCGCAATTAGTTCTCATTTGCCGAAGTGGCCCATGGTCTCAATAAGTGCATCCCTGATATAAATCATTTACGGAGACGCTAGCGACTTTTGGCTTTGTAAACTCATGGTAGAGGCACAGATATCGGCCCTAATTCTTTGTGATAGGTAGTTTGTTTTTATGAGTTTTGTTAGCCTCGACACTTCTTCTTAGGCCGCCAGCTACGAGTTAACTAGATTAAATGAAAGATGATGAGATTCAAATTTATTTTTAGCCGACTTGTAAAAGCAGGAGGTTATCAATTCGTCTGTATACAACGTGTCGTTTCTCATCCTCGTCTAATTTCAGGGTGTGCTACAGAACATCAAACCGAATAACTTTCTCCATGGGACCAACATCGTGTTCGCGAAAAAAATTCAACTGCCTTATAAAACTTCAATACCTACTCGACGCAAATTTATGGGAATACAGATTATTTTTTCGCGATTACGATGTTGGTGCCATGGCAAAAGTTGTCCGGTTTGATGGTCTATACCAATCAATCTGCCTAGCCTTTTCCTAACTATGTTGGGGTCGGCTTCCATTCTAACCGGAAGCAGCTGAATACCAGTATTTTACATGGAGCGACTGCCTATCTGACCTCCACAACCCAGTGACTGGGTAATACGATACCCCTTGGTAAGACTGGTTGTCAGACTTTCGGGCTTCTGACGACCCGTAACGACTGTTAAAGATCCACAAATAACAGCCGGGACCAACGGCTTAACGTGCTTTCCGAGGCACGGAGGAGTCTCGGTACGTAAAGATGGCCACCCATCCACTGACCAACCCCGGCAAGCGTAGCTTAACCTGATGGATTGACCCGTACGGCTGTTATTACTTAGCCACGAGCTCCTCAATTGATGGTCTATATAGTGTGATGGTCTATACCAGACCCTTAATTTTGACGAGGATGCGAAACGACGTGTTGTATACATGGTGAATGTTACAGTTACCTACAGAATTATAAATAATTAAAAACATCAATAGGTATACCTTAAACAATTTCCTTTCCTACATTTTTACCCATAGCCTACTGCGTGGTTTTTCTGCGTGTATATTTATTCATGTACCGTCACCTACGTCAATCATACATACATTAATTATTTATGTAGAGGTTGGTAGTCGAAAGTCGAGAGGCTGGTAATAATGTGTGCGCTATCGAAAACAATCGTCCGATAAGTGGACGCCAAGGGCGACTCATTCATATTGGTACGTTCTGTTTGGGACTTTTGGAATTGACCCTCTTTGTACTAACTAATGCATTAATTAATTTTTTGGTGATCAGCAAAAGGTTATTTATGCAGCATGTATCAGAAAGTTGTAGTCAAATTACAGGGTGTGGACAGACCATCGAATAAAAAAATAAAAATAATAATAATATTTTTTTGTTCATGACTTAAACTTTATATATTAAACCTTACTGGCAAGATACCAAACTTAAACTAGGAGGATTCCTGTGCTATAAGCACCAGTTTCTTCCGTCACCACCGTGTTCGAATCATACGCTTAAATTTGACCTTTCTGATACATTTCTGTTAGGGCTTAGTTTAATGGACCACTACACAGTTCAGTTGAATTCAGCAAGCCCATGACGACAAATAAAGAATTAGTTTTAGCTATGCCACTTTACCCGTTATATTTCTATCCTCAAACAGAATTAAATGATGACATCAATCGAATCATCGATTTAGCACATTTTCAGTGGATTTAAAAATCTACTCACTGTTGTAAGTACTAGACAAAGTAAGGATTCTTAGATTTCAAATCTTTATCATCATCTGCCTAGCCTTTTCCCAACTTGTATGTTGGGGTTGGCTTTCAGTCTAACCGGATGCAGCTGAATACCTGAGTATTTCACAAGGAGCTGCTGCCTCCACAACCCAGTTACTGGATAATACGACAACCCTTGGAAAGACTGGTTTCAGACTATTGGGCTTCTGACATCCCGTAACGACTATCAAAGATCCACGAATGATTGCCGGGACTAATGGCTTCTTGTGCTTTGCAAGGCACGGATGGATCTCGGTATATAAAGATGGTGGCCCATCCACAGACCGACCGCGGCAAGCGTAGCTTTACGTGATCGATCAACCCGTGCGGCTGTTATTATTTACCCACAAGCGCAAAGATTTTAAATGGGAGGCCATTTAAAATCTTTATCTTCTATGAATAAAACATTAAAAACATAAATGTGCACATTTTTATCAACGTTTCTCATCACTTTTATGTGGTCTGCATTTCAACGATAGGTAATTTTAAAATGTTGAAAACTAATCCAATGGGTGGACTATTCTTGTTCAAACGTATATGTCCATCTAATTGTTAATTTTATGCTTAAATACTTCAACTGATTAATATCACCTTGCCATAAACTTGAAATGTCAAGCACAATAAGTCTTCAAATAAAAAAGAGACTAAATTTAAAAGTTATTTACGATCTTTTTATAATTGATCGTTAAAATCATTCGTTAATTAACAAAATCTAGACGCAAAAAAACTATTGGATGGATCCTTTAATCGTTGTTTTTAAATAGAATATCTATTAGTTTAAATTGAGTTAGTTCTGGGTAGCCAGTATTATCTAATCTGTGGTTCAGCACACCATAACGTGACCACCGCAAAACGGAAGAAACGAAAGACTGAGGCCGAATTTTACCAATATAATCGAACGCGATCAGCACATCTAAACCGAGTTCAAAAGCTGTCACTGTCATTATTGTTTTGGAATATTGACACTGACAAATCTTGAACTCAGTTTAAATGTGCTGATCGCGTTCAGTTTTATTGGTGAAACCAATAAAACTGAACGGAATCAGCACATTCGCAGCACTACGGAAATGCAGAAAAGAAATTTCATACACGTTGGATAGAAACAACTATCTTTTGGCGCTCGAATGACGTTGACAGGGCTGTTGGTGAATATTTGTGAAATTGTGTTGTGAAACTGTATTGAAAAATCAAGACGGCCTTGCACAAAAAAAAATAGATTTTTAAACTGATATTTCAAGTGACTAACCGCGGTTGATGACCCCACAAAAAATCAAGGGTGTTGTCTTTAAGCTTGAGCACACCTTTCTCATACAGTCTGTAAGTCTATTTTTCATTAGAACAGAGAGAGAAGTGGACACATGCGTGCTGGTCATAAGTGGAGTATACTCTTCTATACACAGTCGGTGGTCCATAATACTTATGAAAGAAAGGCTTGGTACAATAAATAAGGCTTGAAACAGAGGTGTCGGTCCACTGTCCCTTATAATGCATCACTTGTGTATTAATTCCTAATGCTTGTTTTAAAATAACGAATGAATTATGCCGTCTGTGGCAAGAGCAACTATTCAAAGATTTTGAATTGATTAAGGGCTTGTATTGTTACTATTCTGCGGGCAATCAATCTTGTTTTGTTCTGCATACAATTTAGATTGTTTATGAAAAAAGGTTTTCATTTGTGAGTTAAGCTATTGTAATGTGTACATTACTTTGCTCTGTTTGTGAATAAAAATAAATGGTTATTAATAGTAATCAATAATAAAACCAATTTTTTTGATTTACACGTTGCAGATGCATAAATCTCAAATGATAGGTACCTACTAAAATTTTATTTTTAAAGTTAAACGCATATTTTCTTCTATTCTTGGTCGCGTACTTCATTACTGAAGGTCGTGTCCCTGAAAGGCCTTCGAGGCTTTAAGTACGAAGTTCTTCAATTTCGTGAGGCAAAAAAAAGTCAAATTTAAAAGAAAGAAAAAAAAAATTTTCCGGACCAGAAGAAATTCAATCACAAATGATTACAATATTAATTAAAATGTTATTCTTTTCATTGATAGCTTTAGGTACGTGTTTGGTATCATTATTATTTAAATCGCGATTTTTAATTAAACTAGGATTAATTGATTTCTAAATTAGCGAAAATCTGTTTAAATTCAAAAGGTACCTAACAATTCACTATTAATTTTGAGCGTTTAGTTATAACACTATAACAGTGTATAAATCATAAAAGCAATTATAAAATTTTAAGCATCTATTTCTGTACTTATTATAACATAAAGTTGCTTTTCGTGTATGTCTGTATGAATGTTTTTCTTCTAACACGCCGGTCATACTGGGAACAAAGCTACGCCGTTCAGCTTCGCTCATGTAGCTACCGTGTGTTTGCATACTTTGAGTTCACCGCGATCTATGAACAGCCGGTCGATTCTGTCAAAATCTCACCGTGAAAACTTAGGTGAAGTGAGTTCGTTTTTGCTAGGAATTGACACTATTGACAGCAGCTCACTCCACGCTCACTTAATCCGGTCGATTCTGCTGGTCGATTCTGTAAAAATCTCACCGTGAAAACTTGCGTGGAGTGAGCTGTAAGTGACACCCCACGGATGCTAGGGATTGACCAAATTACATTTACAATCATAATCGAGATTTTAATTATATTTTTTATGCGAATTCTATATAATTATATACGTACATAATGATTTTATATTATTTGTAAGCTAGTAACTTGTATGGTGAAACTATGGTGTATACTATTTAGGGGGTTTTAAAATAAAATAGTCAAATAGAAATTCAGACAAAACTCAATTTTTTTTCCTAGACTAGACACTGAAATACTAGCTTTAAAATAGTATAAAATGATCACTAGAATAGCCTAAAAATATTATTAAAATCTCGATTATGACTGTAAAAATGTGATTAGTGCATCCCTAGCATCAGGTGGAATGAAACTGACAGTTCACTCCACGCTCACTTCACTTAAGTTTTCAGAATGGCATTGCTGTAAACATCTCACCGTGAAAACTTAGGTGAAGTGAGTTTGTTTTTGCTAGGAATTGACAATATTGACAGCTCACTCCACGCTCACTTCAGCTAAGTTTTCACGGTGAGATGGTTACAGAATCGCACTGCTGTTTTCACGGTGAGATGGTTACAGAATCGACCGGCTGCACTGCTGAAGTATGTATGAAAAGACGTGGTACGAGGGCTGCTATTTATCCGGAATAACAAAGTGAGACAAACATTTATCATTTATTATGGTTTTATTGCTTTTCAAAATATTCGCCATGATGATCGATGCACTTTTGCATACGTTGGAACCAATTTTCGTAGCACTTTTTCCATTCGGATTGAGGTATTTCCAGAACTAGACAGCATTTGACGCACCCTGATTGTACTTTTGCAACATTTTTTTTCAACTATGTTCGTGTAATATTTTATTTATACGATGCCTCTATCTCGCGATATGTAAGATGACGATGTTGCATTACTAGTTTCCGCATAGCATCAATATTTTGAAGTACAACAACCGATTTAGGGCGACCTTCTTTAAGTTCGTCCGTGAGCACAGACCGCCCACGATTAAACTCACTAAACCAGTGATACACAGTAGTTTTCGATGGTGCTTCGTCCCCAAAAGTTGAAGTGAGTTGATCGATGCACTTTTTTTTGAGTTAGCCCTCGGCGAAAATCGTAATAAATTATAGCACGAAAATTATCACGAGTTAAATCCATGGTGATAAGACACGCAATTTTCAAAATGACGCCACAAAGTAAAAACAAATGACAGCTACATGAAACAAATTGTATTCTTCAACCAAAGAGTTCTATTTTTAAATGTCATAATTACTTTTTAACCTTTTTTCTGTAACTGGCCAGTTCCGAATACATAAATAGCAGCCCTCGTAGCTACATGAGCGAAACTAATGCCATAGAATAATAAGACCACACAGTGGTTTATCTGGCCAGTGACCTTGAATTAAGTACCTACGGCCGTTTGGTAGATTGGTAGACAAATACGAGTCCGTTCGTACGCAACTGCCGCATACTCGAACTGTTGCGTACTGGTATATACTGAGATTTTGGAGCGTGTCGTTTCTGGCGTTTTCTATGAAGACAAAACTTGCTTCGTTCCCAGTGCGTCCTACGCTTAAAATAGGTACCTAACAGTTACTATTTTGATGCAGTTTTCACCATCATTTATAAGATTAATTCCGGAAGGTTAATGTATAGGTACTATAACACATTAATATTTAACTGACATAAACACAATAAAAAAATCTCTATGTCAAGTCGCAAAACCGAGCGAAGCAGGGGCGCGTTACAAGTTTATTACAAAATTGAGTCATCACAAAAACTTAGTTTAGGTACATAATTAATTGCTGTTACATAAGTATATTATGTAGGTGTGTACACAGGCCAAAGGAATTAAGTAACCAGACACGCACACTACAAAACTATATCCTACTGTACGTACTGCTCACAATGACAGCCTCGCACACATCCCATTCATAGAGTGAGTGCGCTGACGTCTTTTAAATGATAGTGTAACATAATTTCGCAATGTAGGATAGTTGCTCTCGTGGCGCAACAGGTAAGCATTCAACCTACAGTGACAGAATGATCTGAGTTCGAGCCTCGAGTTTACTAAAATATTATTTTTGAGATTTTGTAATTTAAAATGAATATACTAACTGAATAAAGCGATATTCTGACCAGTTTGAGAATCTACCACAAGTTTCTCGCCTACTTAAAATTATTTCCCAGTTTAGAAGCTAACTACCCGCTTTAAAAATATATTCCTGCCTTTAATTGTGAACTTATGTAGTCAGTCTGCATTAGCAACTACACATTATACTCTTTCTTTTGCACTTGAAGTTTGTGATTGTGATATATTGATTAATTTAGACCATGCATCATTTAACAAGATTTCAAAAAGCTCAGATTATTGTTTTGCATGAGAAAAAAAATATTTCTATTAGTGAAATCGCAAGGCGCCCAATGCTATCGGTGAGTGAAATTATTATTAGAATGTATTAATTTATTATGTCACCGTGATCCCACCCAGTAATTTTATTATGATTGTCTGTTGTATCTCATTTAACGAATTGTGGATATGAATAGTTGAATCTAATAGGAAATGACACCGGAATAGTTGAATTTAGTATAATGAGTGGCTATGCAGTTAACAAATAAATACAATTTTTGTTAACTGCATAGCCACTCATTATATCGATAATTATTTAATCATTTCCATTATTGGTTTACACAGTATTATAGTAATAGTTTTTATCTGTGTTTTGTAATAAAATATTCAAAAATAATGAATATGTTTGTAAATGATTAGATAATAATAATAAAATACAATTTTAAAAGATTTCATTTTTTATCTAAAATATTTAAAAATGTAAATTGCATGTATGGTAATTAAACAAAGGATTTCTATTCTAAATAAAGTATAATAATATTGTTTAATACTTTTTAGAAAAAATAAAAAATCATCATTATATTATATTATTTGTTGTTTGTTTTTTTTATTTGTGTCATTATTATATTATATTATTTTTTATTTTTTATAAGTATGATATTATGTATTTCCTAGGTCACTCGCCCTGCCTTTTTATTTCCATTTTATCGTATTATAATTTTTATTATTACTGACCACTAGCCTTATATATCAATTGTATTTAAGTATATAAATATATATTCTCTGCATTGTATTTATATTGTGTAACTTTTATTTCTTAATTTATAATTTGGGAGGTGTATGTTTAGACCTAATATTTTCACTTTTTTTTTTGTAGAGAAAAACCGTTTGACTGTGGGTGCATTGTCACTGAGACAAGCGAAATAAATCGTCGCCTGCCTGGACCGACACCATTGGCTTACACAAATGTTTCGCCTCGGCATCGTGCGTGAAATTGTTGCCACCCATACATCAGATCCATTCGCTTAGACCAGCATAACAGCAGCAGCACACAACGTCATTATGCAAACTGTACGGAACCACCTGCAAGCAGACGGTTTGACATGTTGCAAACCGACGCGTAAAATTTTGTTATATACCGTGCACCGTCAAAATTGCGGAATATCGGCACTTCGATTGACAAAACAATGTCGTCATAATTACTGATGAAAATTGTCTTCGTCGAAAATCACCACCGACTTATCGTAACATACATATTATATACTACCTTTAAATTTCAGACATTTTAACGTTTTTAAATCTATTATTTTCCTAGAAATAATTAATAATGGTTGGTAATAATTATAATACCTACTGTTCCCGATACAGGTGGTAAATGTTTTTATTTTAATTTTAATTTTCAAAAATGTAGGTAATTCATATCTGTATATAACTGAACTAGCGACCCGGCCCTGATTCGCACGGTTTTTACGACTTGTTAAAACATGAAGGTTTCTATAATATATAAGTTAAATATTTATCATGATAGTGAAAACCGCATCAAAATCTGTGGCGTTAGAAGAACAACGCGGCTACACAGACAGACATGAAAAGCGACTTTATTTTATAATAGATACCTAAACGAAATACTTAATACTTTCACAGCATATTTAGCCATAATAAATTAAGTCGGCGGTACTGTGTAGGTAGGAGTGTGTGAGTGATGTTATTGTTACTGGATCAGATTATATTTGTTATCTATGTGACATGTTTATTCACTCCGCCCATTGTTGTATACATATTATATAATGGTATAAAAAGATGTAATAGCATGTTCTAAACATATTGTTGTATTTATAATAAAACATGTTCACTTTTGATGTTCTTTTTTTTAAATAAAGATATTTATTAAAAATTGTTTTATTTATTTAAGCAATTTTAAATAAATAAAACATTTTCTTAACAAAAATTGTTCTAATTGCTTTAGCTTAAAATAATAAATCGCAAAAAGAATCATCACTTCAGAGATTTGAACTCACACCGCAGTACTCAGAAGTATAATGCCTTATTCGTTGGGCTACGAACGCTTAAGTTTTCAACGCGAAATTATGTTATACTATAATTGAGAAGACATTAGCGCACTCACTCGCACATGAACGCGATGTGTGCGTGAGGGCATTGTGTGTTGTACGTAATGAATCGTTTTAACAGTAGCAATACTGTTTTGTAGTGTCACGCACACTACAACACTGGTTACTTATCTCTGTTGCTGTCTGTACATATTCATAATGTATTCTTGCCAAATATATTCTAATAAGCTTATCTTGTCATCGAATATTTCAAAATCTTAATTATACTTTTTTATGATTTCTCGGAATTATAATTATTATACCCAATTAATAATTCAAATCTTGTTTATTTTAAATGGTGATTCAGAATGACATTAAAATGTCAATTTGTTATGATAAAACGTAGAGTCGTTGGAATAATTTTCGTCCGTTTATAATTTAAGGATTTATGTTACGACTGTAATTAATCACATTTTTGTTTTTCTTTTCTTTGTTATTGCAGTATTTCTTATAAGTATACTCATTAATTGTTAATTACAAGGTTATATTTTAATTAATAAATTAAATTTGATGTTTAGGATAATTAAATTTTAAAATATTTTTTTTTAAATTTTTTACCTAGCTATAAAAAATATAGGTTTTATTTTTTTAGATTTACCTATATAATTTTTTAAGGGTGGAAATTTTATTAGAGAATACAGAACCTCCTCGTTGTTGACTTTCGGTTAAAAAGCGGCCATCAATTAGTTCATCAAAACCCGACAGAAATTAATTCACACACATTCAGTAAAACACAGAAACGGTAATGAATGTAGGAATAGTGTCAACATTATTATATTAATAATCGAAAGCCATTCCGTTCCCTACATTTGGCAATAAATTAAAATAGTTTATTGGACAGTAAATCTGTTCCGTTGTTGATACAACAGTGTTGGATTACGAGTTGATTTGTGACGAGTTATAATTATTACCTATACAGTTTCGGTGATTCTAATAGGACTTGAGATTTGAATGTGGAACGACATCTTTATCTATCACACTATCACACTTCACACTATCACACTGATCACATCACATCACACTATCACACTAATATTATAAAGGTGAAAGTTTATGAGTGTGTGTGTGTGTGTATGTTTGTTACTTTTTCAGGCTCAAACGGCTGGACCGATTTGGATGAAATTTGGTATGTAGATAGCATATACCCTAGATTAATACATAGGCTACTTTTTATCTCGGTCTACGCGGGTAAAACCGCGGGGCGCAGGTAGTTATCTATCTTATTATATAAAAGGCAAAAGTGATTGACTGATGTTTCAACGCAAAGCCCAAACCGCTGGGTCTAGAGATTCCAAAGGCACGTAGGTTCCTTATGAGATCTAGGGGTTCACTAAGAAAGGATTTTTCAAAATTCAACCCTCAAGGGGGTGAAACGGGGGTCCAAAGTTGGGGACATCCACGCGGGCGAAGCGAAAAAGCTAGTACCTAATAGATAAAAAGAAAAGTCCTGACTGACTGACTCATGCCAACCCTTGGACCTATTAGAAAGCTGAAATTTTGCACAAAGATTTCCTTTATAATGTAGACAAGGAATAGGGAAGGATTTTCATTCCCGTGGGATATTTTCCGACATCCACGCGGGCGAAGCCGCGCGGGAAGTGCTAGTAGTATAATATAACACCACGCCTGTGTTCCTCGAGGGGTAGGCAGATGTGTAGGCACCCATAGTACACCCTCATTTCGTTAAAGTCCCTGTATGGGGGCGACCCTATTGCCAACAACCGGTCAAAAATCCAGACTCCGGGCTGCTACTGAGAAATTCCTGATGGAAAAACCGAATAACAGTTTTCCCGATCCGGGAATCGAACCCAGGACCTCATGCTCAGCAGCAGCACTCGCGACCACGAGACCAAAGACCTAAGTTATTTCAATGAATCCTTCAACACAGAAAAAACCGGCCAGGTGCGTGTCGGACTACGCACAATGAAGGGTTCCGTAGTTGGGATTAAATTAATTATCCCAAAAACAAACCTCACATTATAGTTGAAAAACATGTTCTCCCATACATTCTAACACTAAATGTAAGTTTGTACTCACACTATTGAGAGATTTACCATGTTATTTTAAGACCACAAACTTCTTATAGGTTTTCCTGTAATCCACAGGTATAGAACTATTTTCTGTATTTTTTTCAAAATTTTAGGCTCAGTAGTTTCAGAGATAGGGGGGGGAAAGTTCAATTTTCGTCTATTTTCTTAAATAACTTTATAACTATTTATTTTAAAATAATAAAAAAAAATATTTGAGACCCTCGTAGTAAGTCCTTTCATTTGATATGGCACACGGTACAGTTTGCAAAACTTTTTTTTTTTTAATTCTTATTTGCGCCCTAAAAGTGACCCCCATATTCAAAATTCATTTATTTATCTTAGCGGTACATGTTTGGGTTACAGAAATCCATATGTATACCCAATTTCAACTTAATCGGTCCATTAGATTCGGAGCAAATTGGCTGTGACAGAGTGACAGATGGACAGACACACTAGTGATCCTAGTGATGGGTTCCGTTTTTTCCTTTTGAGGTACGTAACCCTAAAAACAGCAAGCTTAGCTTCAAAAGCTTAGAAGACGCGTCTTGCGTAATTACAAGGTGAAAGTGTAAACAGTGGCAATCTTTTAAGGGGTCATTGTACTCATCATTATGAACAACCTGAAATCGCGAAAAAAAATCAGCTGTTCAGTACATTTATGATCGCATAAAGGCTCTTACAGACAGAGGCGATATCGCGTCGCTCCTGTGTTTATGGTCGCGCGCGATTCCATAGAAATTGTTCTACGGATATAATATCGCAATATCGCATCGCGACGTGTCGCGTAGCGGTGTTGCGACGCGATAATATCGCAATATCGCTCGCGTTATCGCCTCTGTCTATAAGAGCCTTAATTCGTCAAAATGTAGGGAACAGGTGATTTTTTTTTCGACATTTCAGGTTTGGTCCTATAGTAAAAGTTGTTCATAATGATGAATACAATGACCCCTTAAAAGATTTCCACTGTTTACACTTACACCCTATACATATAAAGTACTTTAAATTGTCAATGGGTTTGTTAGAGTTCGATATTGCACAATTTGTCAATGACAATATATTTTAAATGAGACGATTACTAATCACACGATGATGAACGAATGACAAAACATTACATTCATACATTCAATCACGCCTGTTTCCAATAGGATACGTGCAGAAAGCCACGAACTACTATCCTTACCTAACACAATTTACTTTCCTTTGTTTCGTCCATATTCTGTTGTTTCTCAATGTTTTTATTCAAAACTAGCTGACTCGACAGACGATGTCCTGTCCTGTTCTGTCAAATACACTTTTAGTTTTCCCGAATTTTCCAATTTTCCGGCAATTTTTAAAATTTTTCTTTCCGTAAGAACCTGATTTGGACTATTACGAACATTTTACAATTTAATGAATCCAAATCAGTCCAGTCGTTTTGAAGTTATGGGCTTACCAACGAACAGCATTTCATTTTTATCATAGGTACTTATGTATAGAATTACTTATAATGTGTTTATTATTATTATAGTGTATTTTTGTTTGTGCACTTATTTGTATAGTTAGTTAGTTAGTCGTTTAATTTAGTACCTAGTGTAAATAGATACTTGCGTTAAATATTGTAAAAATTAGGTTTTTGATCCTTAATAATAAGTATAGAGAATTCAAAATGGCACATAAGAAACGTCGAAGCTAGGTGCACGGTTTCATGTGCTCGTTTCCACCCAAAAAAAAACCCACAAACAAAAATTTTTAATCCTTAAAAAATAATTCCTTCTCGCAAGTTAGTCACAAGTCAAGCTCCATAATAAAACCGTTTTTAATATACCCAGTAGCATTGGACACGAAAAATCTGTCTAATCGGCAAAGTATCGTTCGTCTGTACAAGGCCTAAAGCTGCGCCTGCGGCTGTCCGCGTGTCAATTGTCAGTTTGACAAAGCCATTTAATTAATCGATTTTCTGCAGCTTAAATGGACAAATAACAAACACACATCTGTTCTCGTTTATTATATTGAAATAACAATTTTATTAGTTAAGAGAAGATGTTAAAATAATTTATAGGTTCAGTACATCTGCTGAAAGTTATTATATTCGTCTGTAATAAAATTATTTTATTGGCGTAAAGTGTGTAAACTCAAGCAAATAATTGAAGATGGATTTATACAGTTTGTTTAGTCGTAATTCTAGAAATCTAGGATCCTCTATAATCATTCGGGACTAGGGATTACAAAATGAGATGAATATAGGTACCTATAGGTGTTCATTTTTAACGCAACTGTGTTAGGGTCGGCTTCCAGTCTAACTGGATGCAGCTGAATACCAGTATTTTACATGGAGCGGCTGCTTATCCAGATAAATAAGTAAGCGATAGCTTCAAAATAATAATTTCACTTGACGGAAATGAATATCTAACTAGATAAACAATAGTGATGTGCTTATAGAAATCGTTCTTCTATTAATCTTGCGTGCAGCTTCAAAAGCTTAAAGGAAATAAGAAATGTGATAACTAGTTAGAACATTGTACAAGATCTTTTCTACTAACCTTGCTGACTGTGTAGGTAATTTCTTTAAACCTTCAGCTAGACCTGACTTGGAATATGATAAGAAGACCTAATAACCATCTGTTTCGGTAATCCGCAAGTCCACCAATAATTGATTTACTAAGTATAAGTAAATCATTGCTAAAACTAGGCTCCCGCCCTAAAATAGCCTGTAATCACAAATAAATATCTCAGGCCCAGCACAGGACTTACAAATTTAATTTACATAAGGATTTTATTAAAGTTTTTATCTCATTTTGTGGCGTATGCGCGGACGCACGGCGGGGTGTCGATGCCGGCGATCCACCGCCATTGTTGTTTGAAATTCGAATACGATCTCCTTACTCTTTGACATTCGCTTTTTAAAATTATAAATTTAACTTAAAGTAAGGTTTAGTCGTTTTTGAAATGTCCTTTTTGGGATAGAGTTAATTTATGTCGATATTGTTTACTGTTATTGAATTTTATTGTGTTAACGGTAGGCATGTTTCAAAACGTCATAAGTTTAGCTGAAGGTTGAACCGGTATTTAAATGAAACGATATTTAATAATTTAAGTAATATTTACAGTGAAGTATCATGCACCCGGTCCTGAATTTACAACATTAGATTTTGTTTACACTAAACTGTACTGAACAGCAGATTTTTTTTTCGCGATTTCAAGTTTGGTCTAATAGTAAAAGTTGTTCAAAATGATGAGTACAATGACCCCTTTTCGGGTTTAGTGTAAAGAAAAACTAATGTTGTATAAAGTGGCCACCTGGCCAGTATCACTACATAATATAAACAAAGTCGCTTCCCGCTGTCTGTCTGTCCCTAGGTATGTATGCTTAGATCTTTATAAGTACGCAACAGATTTTGATGCGGTCTTTTTTAATACATAGAGTGATTCAAGAGGAAGGTTTATATGTATAATACATGAGCAGGCGAAGCCGCGGGCAAAAGCTAGTTATTTATAAAACATTGTTCATGAAAAGGGACAATGATTTCTTGTTCATCACTTGTCTTACAAATAAAGTGCATGTCTTGTTTATCATTCCTACAAATCAATATTTTATTATTATCATTCCTCGACACCCCAAATCAACCACAAACGACATTTTCATACAACTTTCATAATCTCCAATCCTATCTTCATCTCTTGGTTAAAAAATACACATGGCCGAACAATAGCATTCCTTCGTTCGATTAATGACATTCGAGTACCTACCTATACGACACTCCTACATCTACTTAGTTGACATTATGTAAATACAGTTCCACTTTACATTGTCGTACTCATTATGCCGACGAAGATTCGTTAGGTGAAGAAACACATGTTGTTTTATCGTATGTATCTTTTCCGTGTATGGGTGCTGGTAAGTGTTGGATGTGTTGTTTTGGTCGTGAATCAGTTTGTGTTGTTGTGATGTTTTGTTAAATGACGTTGCATTGGATGATGTATCACAGGAATTATGGCAATATGACCTTAGAATCAGTATGATGTTGATTGACAATTAACTTTTAATATTCTCGTAATCACTCGTAACCTGTTAGCAGATTCTATTCAATAAGCGTTTTGTAAAAAAACTTTTTTGCAAAAAAAAAAAAACAACCGAATTCCAAAAATAACACTACATCGTGAAAAATAAGTAAGTCGGTATCTGGTTAAATGTATTTTCCTTTTTTGCCACAGACTTCTGAAATTAAGGTTATTTTTCACTTTGTAGTGTAGATTTTGGAAACTTTTTAAAAAAGATTTTATTTTTCACTTTTTAGTTGTTTTTAGTTGCCCACACAAATTCTAATACAAAAAAAAGATACAAACAAATAGAGAAATTAGAACATCATCCATATAAAAAATGGGGGAAAAATACGTATTATTGAAGCTAACTCAAAAACTACCTAAGCAAAGTTAATAAATTGTATATGGGACCAACTTTCAGGTATACCCTCTCTAATAAAACATTTTTCTTTCAAATCGGACTACTCTGTAAAAAATTATGCATAAAAAAGAAAAACAAATATTGGTGTTGACTTGAGAACCTCCTCCTTTTTTTCCGTCGGTTAAAAATAAAATTTTCCTGATATTTCACCAACATACTGTAACTTGTTCTCGTAATATAAATATTACTATACTCGTTACAAATTTTGACTAGATTTTGACAGTACAACACGGTTGAAAACAAAAACCCAGTACTTTCCTGCGTCCATACCGCACATAGATAAGTACTTACATCGTAGCTCACACAATGAGATGATTACAATCCGTTATATCTATCTATAATACTTTACACTATAAAAAAATAACAAGCCACGCTCGTGGGCGAAAGAAAACAATGATGCTCCTTCCTGCTCTAATTTTAGATACACTCGCCTATGGATAAGATCTAAGAATGATTTGATTAATTTGAACAAGGCTTTAATACAACGAGTAGTTAGGGCTAAGTATTTTTTATTGTGGACGCGTGTCGATACTAATCTTTTGCGTTAAAGTTATTAATAACTTTGAATGTAATGAAGTTTTAATGATTTTGGATGTAGGTAGGTACAGCTGTGTTTTGACCCCTTGCTATTTAGGGTGGTTTTTTTATTTAATTTTTCTAGTGATGTTTAGTGGGCAGCGTGGTGCATGTAAAATAAATAATTATAAGTGTTTTTTATATTTTCCGAGCAGTATCTATACTATATCTCATCTAGTTTAAAAAAAATATGATTGACGTGTAAAAGTGTTCGTACAAACCTACTTATAGAAAATAAATCATTTATCATTTATAATACTAAGAATATAATTTTACTAGCTTTTGCCAACGGCTTCGCCCGCGTGGATGTCGGAAATCATTCCACGGGAGCCGTAAATTTTTCCGGGATAAAAAGTAGCTTAAGTGCTATTCCAGACCTAGAGCAGAGACTCTGATTATTATCTCTGTGCTAAATTTCATCCAGATCCGTTCAGCATTTCTGGCGTGATTGAGTAACAAACATCCATCCATCCAAACTTTCTCATTTATAATAGTACTAGCTGCGCCCCACGGTTTCACCCGCGTACAACGTGATAAAAAGTAGCTTATTTGTTTTTTTTTTTTTTTAATTTATTTAACGTTTACACAAAAGAATACAGAATTATACATACAAATAGCAACCAAAAACCACTAAGGTTTAAACTTGTGCTATCATGCTTGTGCTATCTCAATATCGAACTGTACAATGATGCATTTCGTTATTGATATCGATACACCACCGATGTTAATCCAGGGTGTCAGCTACCTCCACACACATAACACTAATATTATAAAGGCGAAAGTTTGTGAGTGTGTGGGCAAAAGCTAGTTTAAAATAAATAATTATCTGTCGTGATCAGCATTTTTTTATATTTTCTGAGCAGTCTTTATATGAAAAGATTTTCAAACACGGTTTCATTTCAAATTCTTAGTGTGATAAAAAAAACTTTAAGAATGTGGTGTCTACTTATAAGCATTGGAAGGAATATCCAAGAAATCAATACGTGATTTGTCCATGTTTTAATATCAACACATTTTGGGTGTAGAGTTCTCGAATAACCCTTAACATCAGCACTCAGCTGTTACGTCCACTTAATTACATATCATCGCATAAAAAAGTAAAAAATACAACAGTATCTTTTTAATTTTAGCAGCCAAATATAACCAGCGTATTTTATTGATACCTTTTTAGTGTTGATAATTTTTAGGAGTGTTAAATTTCATTAAAAAAGGAAAAGAAACTAAATCGTAATGGAAAGCGATACTTTTTTAAATCCTCCCTGAGAAGAAACTAGGTAATGGCTTTTTTATCAGACAATCTCATTCGGGATGTTCATTAAAAAATTGTAAAGGCATTTTCGCGAGGTGCCTTTGGAGGTATAAGGGCGTTTGTGAGGCGATCAGTTTTCTGCACCAATTCACTTGAACCGTATCAATTATGGTAATTCCTGGTTTAATTTCCTGGCGCAGATTAACTGTACCCCCTCTAGTAATAAACCTGATTTATTAGGCGAAGTTTTTTATATAATTTCTCCCTCGAATCTTTAAGTTTGATGGTGCCCGGATTTTGGGTAAAGCTGTTATTAAAACGATTTATGTCTGTCAATTATTATGTTTAATCGTTCGAAGTTTGGTGATGATGATACTGTTTTGTTTTTCAGATAATCTATGCTGAGCTTTATTCAAACAGTGGTTGTCATAGTTGCTGCTGTGTTAATCACATTATACACTGATATTATAAAGGCGAAAGTGTGTGTTTGTATGTTTGTTACTATTTCACGCTCGAATGGTGAAACCGATTTGGATGAAATTTGGTATGTAGATAGCTTAAGTATACCTACCCTGTATTAACTTAAGCTACTTTTTATCTCAGTATACGTATATATAACAAGAGATGATGCAGATGCTATTACAAGTGCTACCTGTGTACCTGCCTAGCCTTTTCCCAACTATGTTGAGGTCAGCTTCCAGTCTAATCGGATGCAGCTGAATACCAGTATTTTACATTGCCTATCTGAGCTCCACAACCCAGTTACTGGATAAATTATATCCCATATATTATTATATTAGATAGTATATTATTATAGGTATGGTTGTCAGACTTTGAGGCTTCTGACGACCAGTGACGACTGTCAAAATTCCACGAATGACATCCGGGACCAACGGCTTTACGTGCTTTCTGAGGCACGGAGGAGTCTTGGTATGTAAAGATGGTCACCCCTCCATGGACTAACCGCGGCAAGCGTAGGTAACCAGCTCGATCAACCCGTGCGGCTGTTATTAATAGGCCACAAGCTTCTTAACTATTATCAAAAACAGAAATTGAAGACAAGAAAATAACCGATACCTAAACATTATTTAACTAAGTTTAAAAGCGTTTCGTTAAGATAACGTTATTTTCCAATTTTCAGCATTTCACATAGTTACATACAATAGTTGTACTGTTCCGGAATTCGCGCTCTGTTAACACTTTACACATTGCACACGTAAGTAAATTACTTTAACTTAATAATATGTGGAACTTAAGTGAGACTTTTTTTTGTAGCTGGGTTCCTTACCTTTGGGTTTTTTTTTCGTCTTATTAGTTCGTCAGGCACAGAGACAGCTTAGAATAATTTCATATCTAGCTAGATTAGTCTAGTAGTGATCTTCAAGTTGAAGGACATCAAGGGGCAGTTCTTCAAGTTGCATCGATTCAGAGTTACATTTTTCAAAATATCACACTACAAGTATTCTCACTATTATATACTCCATTTACATTAAGATTAGAAGTGTCTGAGTTTTGCTAATTTTAGACCCAAAACCCCAGCGGGTTACGCAACTACTGATGATGATATTTTTTCCATCGGATGAAATTTTTGTACGTTTATATATATGTGATATAAGCTTATACATATACCTAGTATTTTAATGGTTTTTCTTATGCACACATGGGCTGCATTCGACACTTGAGGGGTTAAACAAACATTTTTTGCAGTCCGTTCAACCGATTTTGGCTTCTTTTGAGTTGGTGGTAAGACAGCAGTAAAGTTGGTATTATAACCACTTCTTTGCCTTTAATGCCATCCTACGGAATAGAAGTCAAGATCGGTTGAACGGACTGTAATTTATTTTCGTTTAAATGTATAATTTTAATAATTATAATTTTTTTTTGTGTCCTTTAAAAATGTATTAATTTTTCTTCAAATTTCACTTATAATTTTACTTATTATTAATATTTTAACTTGTTAGCTTAGTTGTTAACATTTTTGTGCATGCTGTGGTCTCCTGTAAGTGAAGGAGTACACCTACTTGATACCTGATGTTCCCTATAGGTATTTATGTTTCATGTATTGTGTATATCTTTTGTTGGAGATCCTAAATAAATAAATAATCTTATTCTAAACGCAGTATAGGTAGATGAGTATAATATATACAACATTATTTTTTGTTTACACTAAACCTCTTAAGAGGTCATTGTACTCATCATTTTGAACAACTTTTACTATGGGACCAAACTAGAAATCGCGAAAAAAGAATCAGCTGTTCAGTACATTTTGACGAGTTTGATGTAGATAAATGTACTGAACAGCAGATTTTTTTTCGCGACCCCTTAAGAGGTTTAGTGTAAACAAAAACTAATGTTGTATATGCGTGTGCCGTCTGTGTAGTTATGTGTGTGTATGATTACATAAATGTAAACAAAGAAATTAATTTTATGTTTCACTTCTCACATGTTTTGATGTTTTCTTATCGCAGTCCCTTGATAAGTATGTAAGTACTTACTTGTCAACTTCAAGTCTGATGATGGGAAAATGGATGAAGGTTTTACGTAGGCGAGATAAGGTACTTTGGGTTAGGTAGCAGTTATAGAGTACTCATCAGCTGCCTAGCCTATGTTGTAGTTAGAGTACCTGCTGGCATACAGCATACATACTCCATTTACAATAAGATTAGACATTCAAAAAAACCTTTTTTACAGTCCGTTCAATCGATTTTGACTTCTATTGCGTTGGTGGCATGACAAATGGCAGCTGCAGTAAACAGTTGGTATTGTAACCATTTTTTTCCTTTAATGCCATCCTTAAGCTTACGGAATAGAAGTCAAAATCAGTTGAACGGACTGTAAAAAAGGTTCGTTTAAATGTCAAATCTTATTGTAAATGGAGTATAGAATAATACAAAAAATATTACGTGGTAGTGACTTATTGGTCTAGCGGTCAATGTCTCGTTGGTCTAGTTGTCGTAGGCGCTACTGCTGAGCATGAAGTCCTGGGTTTGACTCTCGGGTTGGGCTACGTGTATTTTCCATCTGGAATTTCTCGGTAGCAGGATCTCGGTAGGATTTGTGACTGGTTTTATATTACACTGGACTTAAAGATAACAGATCAAGCTATACAATTCCAGTATAAGCTGATCTCGCATTGTGTAGGATTTTCTTACATGAGAGATCAGTGTAAACTGGAAATGTATAGCTTGATGTGTAGGCGTGTGTGCTATAGGTACACCCCTGCCTAACTTTTCTGGAAGCACAGCGTGATGTTATGTTACTTCTCTTGAAAGTCTTGTTTTGAACAATTTAGCCCCAAGAGTATCAATTAAGACCAATCAATCTGCTTAGCCTTTTCCCAACTATGTTGGGGCTGGCTTCCAGTCTAACAGGATGCAGCTGAATACCAGTATTTTACATGGAGCGACTGCCTGTCTGACCTCCACAACACAGTTACGGAGTGACGACTGTCAAAGATCCACGAACAGCCGACAGCCGGGACTAACGGCTTAACGTCCTTTCCGAGGCACGGAGGAGTCTCGGTATGTAAAGATACCACCCACGGACCAACCCCGGCAAGCGTTGCTTAACCTAGTGGATCAATTAAAGAGTATCAATTAAGACCATGAAAATTATAACTCAAAAACCAATCGGGTCTATCAAAAAATAATGTACCACTTAGAATCACTCCGTTCTTACTGATCCCTAAAAACAAAAACGCAGGTTCTAGAAAGCGTACAGCGTTGTTACACCGAATTAAACAGTCTTAAACACAATTGAATTACTTGAATTTCCTCGTCGAGAGAACAAAAGCATTATTAAATACGTAATTATTCACATTTACTTGGCGTGCAAGGTTTTAATTCAAAGTTTCGAGGGAACGTTCGATTTAATACTAGCTGAACTAATTGGTAACGTGGGCTGGAGTAATTTTGTTTACTACCTTTTAAACGACCCCACCCACTTGCATCTCATTAAGTGTTTTATTGTAATTACCGACTTCTCGGACGTTGTAAGGAACATTTTGTTCAACACGAGCATTTTGTGAAATTATATGAGTCAGTCGTCACGGTGTGTGATATTCTTTAATTTCATGTTTATTTTACTTTTGTTATGAATGTCTGGGCTGAGTCCTTTGCATGGGTCTTGGGTTTTGTTTTCTTCTGAAATCAAAAAAGTGAATCAAGACTAGGGGTGCTATTTATTGTGGTGTGTGTGGCCTTTCTTGTAGAATTTTCGGTTAATTTAATTAATATTAATAAAGCATGCACTTTACCGAAGCGATTCATGATATTGAAGATCACTCAAACGATAATAAAAATCTTTATTACTAGAAGAATGAGTAGGTACAATATTTAACAAAAAAAAAATCTATCTATACATATAAAATTCAAAGTCCTGACTGACTGACTGACTGACTGATTCATTGACTGACAGATATATCAACGCACAGCCCAAACCGCTGGACCCTAGAGACTTGAAATTTTGCACATAGATACCTTATACAGTGTAGGCATCCACTAAGGAAGGATTTTTGGAAATTCCATCCCTAAGGGGGACAAACAGGAGATGAAAGTTTGTATGAAAAATCTTGAGTTAATAGACTTGAAACTTGGCATAAATATTTATCTAAGTAAATTATAAAGTTTTTCATTTTTAGTTTTCCTAAACTACCCCCTCAGGAGGGATTGCGGGGTGTTAAAGTTTGTATGGAGGAACTTTAACGCGCTGTCCGATTAACTCGAAACTTAGTATTTATATTTGAGACCAAAAATGTAGAATAACGTGTATCAGGGTTTTTTGAAAATCTACCCTGGGGGGGGTTGAAAAAGGGTAGTCAATTTAACAGGGCAGGTTTTACTGCGGCGCTTGATTGAACTCGAAAATTGGTGTAAATAATCTTTTAGTCAAATTACGGATATATCCTAAACGATTTACTAAAATTCCATCCCTTTGTGGGTGAAAACGGGCCATATAGTTTATATGAAAAATCCTAATCATTTGGTTAATGAACTTGAAACTTGGCACATATACTTGCCTAAGCAAGTAATAAAGTTTGTCATAGTTTTTCCCCCCGACGGAAGGGTAGAAGGGGGTAGGGGCAGGGGGCGGTGTGGTGAGAAAGGAAAAGGGAAGGGGAGAGCACCCCATCCCCTTCCCTTTTCCCTCCTCCACCACCACCACCCATCCAACCCTCCTCTCCTCCTCCTGAGAAGGAGAAAAGGAGAAGGAGAGGAGGGGTGGTGTGGAGGGAGAGGGGGAGGATGATGGAGGGAGGGAGAGAGGGATAGAGGGTGTAGTGAGGGAGGAGGGTGTAGTGAGGGGGAGAGTGTGGAGAAGTGAAGAGGGGGAGGGGAGGAGTTGGTGAAGGTAGAGAGGGAGCGGAAAGTGGTGAAAGGGGTGAGAGAGAGGGTGAGAGGGGGAGGGTAGGAGTTGGTGAGGGTAGAAAGGGAGCGGAAAGTGGTGAAGGGGTGTGAGAGAGGGTGAGAGGGGGAGGGTGAGGTTAGCCGGAAGGGGATATGGCGAGGGGGTGAGAGGGAGAGGGGTTGGGGAGGATAAGGTTTAGAGTGAGAGGAGGAGGAGTAAGAGAGAGAGGGGAGGACGAGTGCCGCTACACCTTAGAGTTGCTATTTGTATAGCACTGATTCATTGAAAAAAACCCAGCCCGACAGAAATGACTGAAAAATAGAAAGTCGGAAATTCGGAACGGCACAAAAACAGGAGTAAACTCCAGTCGTGCGTTGGAGCTCAATATAATAAAAAGAAAAGTCCTGACTGACTGACTGACTCATCAACGCCCAGCCCAAACCTTTGGACCTATAAAGCTGAAATTTTGCACAGAGGTTAAAAGCTAGTATATATATATAAATTTAAACAAATTTGATCTTATTTAATGTGCACTTAGATGTAGAAGGAGTACTTGGCACTCGACTAGGATTACCTCACGAATGCCATACGAGTGTAAACAGTTGATCTGTTAAAGCCGTTAACTTTTCTCTTCATGTCAGAACTAGCAGGATTTCTAAGCTAAGATGTCATTTGGCCTTCTATTGATTTCATCTAAGTGATGCTATAGAACAGATTGTTAACAAACATTTAGTCGTTTAATACGGTACAGTTGAGTACAACAATCGCATTAATTGCGAGCTTTACAACTTTTCAGACTGCGACAACCACGCGACGAAATTTCCCAATTATACCTTTCAAACCGTGTGTACTCCACTGTACGCTGAATTTTTAGTATCTGATTCACCTCAACAGCCTAAACTTCCTAGAAAACAGCCAAAATTTTCTCAAAAGGCTCACTAACTGTCATATATTATCATAATTTTATATAAGCGCTACTGTTAGATTCTTGCCGATACGTTTTCAAGCACCTAATGATGTCTTTTGCTTGCAAAGTAAGTCCAAGAAGCAACTGTTAGAAAATTTTATTGCCAAATAACGGCTGTTAAAATGAGTCATTCTATAACGCTGAGGTCACAAATTTCTTTATTCGACGCACAAGCGTGTAGAATACTAATACAAACATGAGGAAAAACAATTTGTCCTGCCTTGTTGTTTGTATGTATTAAAGCGCATTTTAATTGTGTACTCCTTTCTAAATGTCTAAATGCTGGTATGCGGGTACTTACGATATTTCTTTTGCGTACTTACATAAATGACTGTTGTCTTTGTAATGTTTTTAAATTCTTTTTATATATTGTGTATGTATTTGGGGTAGGAGGACGGTGCTTAAGATTTTTAACATTTCATCACATACCTACTGTGCTTTAACAATCTTAACAGGTAGGAATAGCTTTAATATACATAAATAAATACATAAGCTCATGCCTTCTTCCAATGTAGTAATCGTAGCTGAGGTGGAGTTCTGTAGTTTCTGCTTACCCAGAAACTAGAGAACTCCACCTCAGCTACGATCCTTACATACTGTTTTTGCCTCGTTTACGTTTATACATCAGAGGGCTTAGTGCGACTTTTTATAATTACTCGATCACGTTAACGTAAACGTCAGTTTGTACTGAAAATGAATAAGCGCCGCCTGGTGACTATAATGGGAAACACAATTATTCCATACGAATTGACATAAGGTAACGTTAACGTAAACACGATCGAGTACGTATAAAAACTCGCACTAAGCTCACTGGTCATACACGCACGCCGGATGCGAGTACTAAGCACCTGACCTTTCTGAAGAACATCACCAATAAGGTCACTATGTCTTCCTAAGGCGTCCACTCCTGGCGTTTCATAAATTTACTTAAGTGTGTTTGTCTCCAGTCTCTTTATATAGCTTATGGGCGGTGAGTGTTCATAGTCAAAATTATGTCATGCAAGGCAGGTGAAATATTGTTTCGAATATTGTGTTGGTCTTCAAGCAGCCTCCTAAACAATCCATTTGTCTCAACAATCAATCTGCCTAAAGCCTTTTCCCAACTATGTTGGGGTCGGCTTCCAGTCTAACTAGATGCAGCTGAGTACCAGTATTATACATGGATTGACTGCTTATCTGACCTCCACAACCGAGTTACTGGGTAATACTGGTTGTCAGACTTTCGGGCTTCTGACGACCCGTAACGACTGTCAAAGATCCACGAATGGCAGCCGGACCAACGGCTTAACGTGCTTTCCGATACACGGAGGAGTCTCGTTATGTAAAGATGGTCACCCATCCACGGACTGATGGATCGACCCGTGCGGCTGTTATTACTTAGCCACGAGCTCCTCTATTTGTGTAACCCAACGTCATCATTAATTAAAATGCCTGAAAAGAAAAGATAACTATTGGACATTTACCTGTGATTATAAAAGGATATAGGAAGCACATAACTTATCACCTCATCATCATCATCATTAACAGCCCGACTTCACCCACTGCTGGGCATAGGCTTATCCCTTTCCTTGTGCCGATCCCCACCCTCCTGTGCCAACCTCATCCATCAGGTTCCACTCGCGAAGGCAACGCATTACCTAATAAAAAAAACAAAAAAAGAATAATTATGTCAAAGAAAAAAATATGTCCGAAAAATAAAGTCATTACTCATGACAGACGTAAAGCCCTGCCTTGTTCCGTAGGAAAAGTCTCAAAAGGATATTAAAAATGTAACTTTACGTCCATAATAATATAGCACATACTCAACTACATAGCCACTAAACAGTGATCGACGCTTTTATCCTCACAAGCCACGTTTCCGACCCAATGCGGTAATTATCGCTTGAACTCATAATTAGCTACATACGCTGCAGCGCTGGCACACGGATTGTCCTAATTGCAAAGCAATTACTTATAATCGTTATACTGCGAACTTCAAGCGTAAAGCGCTATAAGTTAGCGTGTCCACAATTTCTTTGAATGGAATCAATCTTTATGCAAATGATTTGCAGTGATGTATGATTTACAACTGCGTAAATGTGATATCGGCGTTTTAAGTGCAGTATCTTTAAAATGATAGAAATTGAATTAAATAAATAAAATACAAGAGCATCGAAGTTATTACATTTTGAACTCTGGAACAGTAGACTACTTGTTGATTTATATTTGTAAATCTAAATTTTTATCATTATCTTAATCTTTTTTGATCTAGTCATTCTGTAGATATAAATAAAATACTCTTCTCTCTTCTTCTTTTCTTTCCCTGTTCTGTTTATCTTCTTTGATAACCTGTCCTCAAGATTTCGTTTCATATTTTGGATCAACTAGCAGTTTCAACGTGGATGGTTTGAATACGCCCAGTGCACCTTGGGCTGTTCTACTGTCAGGTTGCTGTGTATCTATTATTGTAACCACGACATGAGCTAGCTAAAGAAGTCCAGCTATAAGTAATTCTAATACATTTGAATCATAGATCAAAATAATTATCCAAGCATTGCGATAAATTGATATCGCCTTAAGCGCTTATTTCGCAGCAAATTATTAGCACAATCAAATCAAAGGGTGTGGGAACTTGCAGCGCCTGATCCGAGATTTAATTGTCGGACTTATAGCCGTAACCTTTAATTATACATCGTTTATAAATAATGAGCTGAGCTTACGGTAGATATTATTCTTGCTAATGTTATAAATGGGAACGTGCGTTGGTCTGTTGCTTATAATTTTGCAATGGCAACATCGATTAATTTGATGGTGTTTATTGAATTTGTATAGCTAGGTATCATGAATTTTATGTTTACTGTGATCATAGTAGTTCTTTTTTATCGTAAAAATGTACCCCCAGCTTCAGGAAGTACCCTAAGAATTTTGATGATCATCAGTGAGTCAGTGACGAAATCGGGGTTTTTTAGATATAAATAAAATCTAAAGTATAAGAGCTATGCAATTAAAATTGTATATGTTCAATAAGTTTACTAATGAAATCATATCCTGAGAATTGTATTTATCTGGTATAATCCAAAACCAAGTTATGAGGGTTCCAAAAAACGACGAAGCGCTTCGAGAAAAGGTAGGTATTATAGTGCCAGGAGCTCGTGGCTAAGTAATAACAGCCGCACGGGTCGATCCGTCAGGTTAAGCTACGCTTGCCGGGGTTGGTCAGTGGATGGGTGACCATCTTTACATATCGAGATTCCTCCGTGCCTCGGAAAGCACGTTAAGCCGTTGGTCCCGGCTGTTATTCGTGGATCTTTGACAGTCGTTACGGGTCGTCAGAAGCCCGAAAGTCTGACAACCAGTCTTACCAAGGGGTATCGTATTACCCAGTTACTGGGTTGTGGAGGTCAGACAGGCAGTCGCTCCATGTAAAATACTGGTATTCAGCTGCATCCGGTTAGACTGGAAGCCGACCCCAACATAGTTGGGAAAAGGCTAGGCAGATTGATTTTATAGTGCCATTGCGCTTCGCTTGGCTCGTCTTGGCGGGGGCACTACCGTGCGACCAGCTCTGCAGCGTCCTACCAAAATTAAAAGGTCCTTCCCAGGGAAAGCGGGGGGGAAATTTAATTAACAGACTAGGCGAGTTGAGTGTCTTTTTCTATGTATTTTTTTGTGCTGAATCGAATGAGACCATACCCAAACTTTTATAATTATATTTTTTAGCTTACGTTACCTGTATTATACGTATTGTTATGGCAAATAACATTCACATGCCTGTACTATAAATAAAACACATGCAGCTGTTTGTGGTACACCGAAAGAAACAACTGAAGAAGATGAATATCCGCATTCGTTCATTCTGACTGTAGCACTGATGTACACTCTTCACGACATAATGATCCATAATGACCACAATGTCAGAATAATAATCAATCTATATGCATTCAAACAATAGCTACTGTTTTTTGTTAAACAGTAGTCACATGGAAATAACATAAATGTTGTTTAAATGGTAATCCAAAACTTGAGATTCACAATTCTCACATACATTACCAGCGGTCTGGTTTTGATGTCCAAGAACCTATGCAGGACCGCATCCACAGAGTGACAGCTGTCAAATGAAATAAAACTATGTGTTTTCAATGTTAGGGTGCATTATCCTTCGCAGGCTATTTGCTGTTTCGGGGTTGATTTTTCGTGCACCTCACGATTGGTTGTTGTAAAGTTTAGTGTGGGATTTTGGAAGACGATACCTTAAAAGACATTATGAGACCTACATACATACATTCATGATCATACTCATTGATTGCATCTTTAGATCGCAGTGAGATGGTGGTAGTCGTGATATAGTTATATCCCTAGGGATATAGCTATCTACCGGTTATGTGAAAACAGTCGTGGTGCCCTAATTTTGCTACTGCGGCCAATTTCGACGTAGCGCACGCTCCTGCCACGGCAAAGCTCGCTTCGCTCGTTCCTTTCGCGCGTGGCATGTGGGGTATCATATGAAAGAGCGCTGTTTGCACGTTCTCAAACATTTTTTTTCTTTTTTTTAGCCTGCACAGTTTTCGACTTTTGATGAAAAATGTAAAAAAAAATACCGTTGCCCCACCCTTATCTCCGAAGTTTGCAAAGCGAAAAATCTGACATTATTCTATGTGATAGAAGTTTATGTAAAGATTACAGGAAAAATAAAACGATGTCTTTAAATAGCACAATTTTTCAGAAATCATCAACAAAAATTACATATAAATGATGCTACGGAACCCTCGGTGCGCGAGTCCGACTCGCTCTTGACGAGTTTTTTTTTTTTTTTTTTTTTTTGCCGGGGTGGTAATCCTCCTGTCCTCCGCCCTGGGGTGGGCAGAGGGGTCTGTCAGACTCTTACTGACTAAAATCACTCCGGTGTTCCCTCGTACACCTGCGTCGTCGTCGGGGGCTGCGGGTGCGATTGTGACTTCCGTTGCCCCGGACTGGACCGGACGTCCCATAGGGGTTATAGAGGTTTTGAACTTCCCCCTTACGTCTTGGAGACGTGCGCGTGGAGCACTACGCGCCTTACCATCTCGGGTCCTGTGGGGCACAGTTGTAACCTAACCTAATCTATTAGGTCGGAGTATATTAGTATATTTATATTATATATTTATATTAGTCGGAGTCCAGAACAAATTCACACGCCACCTGTACAAAAAACTTTATGGAGTATACCCATTTTACCCTTTGTTGTACCCTACTCTATTCGTACTGGGTACGGTTGGGTACAATCAACTCAGGGTACGACGGGAATTTGCACTGGTGTCGTACATAGTGAAACTGCTCCGAGGCATAGAGCACAACCCAAGAGTGCTGCAGCGGTTGCACTTATACGTACCGGACCGTTATGTGTGGAGGCGACGGCCCCCGCCATTGCTGGTCGTACCATCAGCCAGGACCAACTTGCTGGCCAAGACCCCTCTGACTCGAGCAATTCGCACCATCAATCTTATTCAGGTCGAAATTGATGTATTTACATCATTTACATGTTACTGGGGTTAATTCGCAAAAGTACTATTATATAGATTATGTTATTTAAACAATGATTTTAAGATATATTTTGCAGGTACTATAATTTTAATTTTAGGCGTGTGACATAGATATCGCATTAGGATAAGTCCTGTAATGGTAGTTTTAAGGCATTTCAATAAATAAATAAATAAATATTCCAAGTAAGATAGTTATGAACCGCTTTCATATTACGGTAGATAGCTATATCCCTAGGAATATAACTAAATCACGGCCACAACCATCTTACGACGACATATACATATTATAAATTAAAAAGAGGCGGTATCTTGTTTGTCTGTGTGATCTCGTTATTCTTCTATGCTACGCAACGGATTTTGATGCGGTTTTCTACATCTTTTAGAAAATCTACTCCGGAAGGTTTAAAATTTAACTATTTCAGAGGCTCGGTGATTGCAAAATGCTATTAATGGCGTGTTGGAACTTTGAGAGTGGACCTTCCACGTCACTGTGTACCGGAATTCTTTGCTAAAGGCTAATCGACCAAGTTATGTAAGTACCTGATGACATAACATAACATCACGCCTGTAATCCCCGAAGGGTTAAGCAGAGGTATACCTATGGTACAGTCAGCAACAAAAGTCGATTAACACTTCAATTTTTTAAATCTTAATTATTGAGCAAGACATTTAATTAAAATTGGGCCAAAAGTAAAATAATTAAAAGATCTACTAGACTCTTAGGTATTTTAGGAAAAAGGAGATAATCAAATCATTTTGTATTAAAATGTATAAAAGTAGCAGTCTTAATCGACTGTTGCTGACCGTACATTTGTCCAGCTATGTTTTAAGTCCCATGTAATAGGAGCGAGCCTATTGCCATCAACGGGGCACAAAATCAGACTCCAGGCTGCTACTGAAAAATTCCTGATAGAAGACAATAACACTTTAACCGTTCCGAGAATCGAACCCAAGACCTTATGGCCAGTAGTAGCACTTGCAACCACCAAGACCAACGAGGCAGTACCTCATTTCAACAATTTGGAATTTATTGCAACATATTTTAAAACGGGCACATCGGAGCTACAATTTACATTTATTAGCACCATAGCATTAAACGAAACAATGACACGATTACGCAGATACGTATCTAAAAATCTGATTAAACCCTCGCCTGCTACGTGTCGAAAAAATAATCTCCTAACAACGCAACCGTTAATTCGGCCTAATCCATTCGGCTCATAATTATTATATTCGTTTGTTCCTCGCGACCAAGTACGTTTTGTCTGCGCCCCGAATTCGTAATGAGCCAGGCTTTCCAAGTATCGGGTTGGCACTTATCGGGCGTGCCATCTGACTATTATATTACCAAAATACCACTTTAAATGCAACCCAGTGTAATCCTATAATTAACTTAATATGTACCTTACGACAGAGTTACATGAACAGTGCGGAAAATGCATTTTCGATGGCGAAAATCGTAATGTCGAAGGACCGCCCCTGCTATTATGGGGTTGATTTATTCATCGCTGCTTTAAGTATATGTTTTGTTAGATATTTGCTTACATGTGCCAGGTATTTAGTCTTTGATTCTAAAACAGTTTTAGATGTCCGTGTTCTGTTTACCTGATATTAAATTGGGGGAATCACTAATTTTATGGTAGGACACGTCATTATTGTCGTCGGAAATGGTCGAGGCGTATTTTGTGTGGAGTATTTTCCACAGTGATTCAAGTACGGACATGAGCTTATTTCACAATAGTTACGAGTATGTTAATTTTGTGACGCTATTATAAGTTTGACGTAGCTTTATCCTCGTATAAGTTAATGATAAACGTGATGGTTATTCCGTTTACTCATGTTTTGTAATTGTCAAACTATTTTATGTAGAGATTAAGCTGAATGAATTGTAGAACTACAATACCTAGCCATGTTGCATTCGGTTAGGCTGGAAAACGATATCAATATAGTTAGGAAAAGGCTAGGCAGATGATGATGACCTAGCCATATTTATTTATAAATATTTAATAATACTGTGTACAGAGGTGGACTTAATGCCATAGGCATATTTATCTAGGTACCTATACTAATAATAAAGCTGAAGAGTTGGTTTTTTGTTTGTTTGAATGCGCTTATCTCTGGAAACACCAGTTGGATTTGTAAAATAATTTTTGCATTTGATAGCTCAATTATTTAACATCACGATATGACCTTTAGGAGTCGAGCAAAAAGAAAAAAAGTCAGAAAGAACGCTAAGTGAAAACGAAGTAATGGCGCGGGCAGGCGATGCGATGCAACGGGGTGTATTGGAGGAATAATCAAATTTCACGCAGATGAAGTCGCGGACAGAAGCTAGTTTATAATAAACTTTATTGCACCTACACCAAATAACATAACACCGGAAAAACACAGTGCCTTTCTCGGCCATAATTAGGCCTTATTTCACGATGTCCGAATAGCTTACTCACCGAATATATTCAAAAATGGAACAGAATTTGTATGAAATTATCTGCCAAGTATAGGAAATTTATCATAGGTGGTGAAACAGGCCCCAAAACCTTTCAGTAAGCTTAAAGTGCCGATTACAAGACTTTTGCAACCCTTAGGGCCAGTTACACCACATACAATTAACATTAAGTTCCTATTAACTTACTTGGCAGATAATTTCATACAAATTCTGTTCCATTTTTGAATTTATTCGGTAAGAGTGGCTATTCGGACATCGTGAAATCAAGGTTTTAAAATTCTAAATGTACTACCTTTATCCATACTTAACCCTTTCACGGGCGGTGGCGTGTATATACGTTCCAAGACAGCTACGAGTGGTGACAGAACGTACTACCACGTCTATTTTAATTTACTTGTTTTAAGCAGACCGTTTACTCACGTTGACTCGCAATACAAAATTGTACTAGCTACGTCTTTCCGCCACAACGCATGAAAATTTCAAAATGGTTCTGTCACATTACATTATGATTTTTGGTGCTTCAAAAAGAAGACGTTCTGCTCGTGCGCTGGTGGTACGTAGAATACGCACGACGCCATGATACGCCCCCGCGTCCCTACATTCCTGTTGCCTCAGTCACATAGTGTCAACCTAGGAGTACGCGCGCGCGCGCCGCCGAGAACCGGCTGCTTTTACTGTTGGTTTTGAGAGTAATTTCGCATAAAATGTAAGTATTATGACTGTTTATTTATTATACGTTATGTAAAAACAGATGAACTATACTTAGAGAGTTATATTTTGCTCTAATTCATTTTTTAAATGGACTTTTAAATGAGTAATAACAGAATGTAAGTACCTACTAGCTCCTTTGATTTTTTACGCAGGTACCTACCTAAATTACGTTGTAACTAGATGTTTATCTAGCAGAAAGATAATGTACATTATCTAGGGATCTAATCAATGTGTTTCTTGCTTATTTAGATGGATAAACACAAAAAAAAATCTATGAAAATATTTGAACATCGGTCATCAGATGAAACAGCTCGGGAGGGACCCGTTTGAAGATGACGGAGAGTACGGTTCGGACAATAATTATGAACCCAGTGAAGAAGATTCCTATAGTGACAGCAACCTTAGTGAGTCTTTCGTATTACCAATAAAAAGATCACGAGTTGGTGGTGCCCTGATAAGAAAAAAGACCCGAAAAAGTCAACCCCATGCACGCCGTGGTAATAATATCAACTCACCGTCAAAATCGCTTCATACTAAACAGATACTACCTAAAAATACTAATAATGGTTCCAGTTTCCGATCTGTTTCAAGTGGTACTGATAGTCAGAGCTCAGAATCGATTCAGAGGCCTCAGAAGATCTTGACGACAGCAATGATAAAGACTCGCATTCTAGTTGCCAAGGATCTCTATCCAATCTATCTGAGACAGAGAATAATGTGGGTACTAACGAACAACATGATGAATCTAATTATGAAATTGCGAATTCATCAGACTTGGAAATATTTCCGTTAGCTAAACGACTGAAAAGTCAATCTAATTATACTGTAACAAATTTACTTCAAAACGACTACAAGGACGAATCTGCATCACGTTCTATGCGCTGTTTATCTCAAAATAATCCTGAGTTACGTCCTCTTCACTGTTCACCTCAAGGTGCCCATGAGGATGAACCTAAGTTGCCGCCTGTGTAGCAGTTACTTCAAGCTGATCCTGATTTAGGTCCTGTTCACCGTTCACCTCAAGACGACCTTGATTTAGATTCTGTTCGCCGTTTATCTCCCCATAGAAATGAACCCAAATCGCCGTCTTTACACCATTTATCTAAAAGCACTCCAGAGTTACCATCTACACATCATTCACCAAGTAGCCATGTAAGCCATGCAAGTGAGCCTAAGTCACCGTCCGATAATCGTTTAACTCAAGATCAACCTGAGTCAACATCTGCATGCTGTTCACGTCTAGATAACCAAACATATGAAACATCATCTTTCGATAATGTTTTGCCGGAAGTTTAGCAAAGACCAAGGCTTAAGTCTCCTTCAAAAAGTCGTTCTTCAAAAGATGATTCTGCTCCTATTCAGCATTCACCTCATGCAGGCCAAGTATTTGTTCCCGAGACCCCTTCTCCGTGCCATTCGCTTCAGGTTAGCCATTTAGACGTACCTGAAACACTACTGTGTCCCATTTATCAGGAGATGGTTCTGCAATAACTCCTGTTTACCATTCGCTTCAAGTTGATCATGTACAGGTACCCGAGACGCCTTCTGTGTGCCATTCGTCAAGATATCATTCTGAGCCAGCTTTTTTCGGCCGTCGCAAATTGACCAAAGGTATGAAAGTGATACTCGTCCTGGACAAAATGATATTGCGTTACCGTCTACGAACCGTTCACCTCAAGATAGCCCAAGAGAAGAACCTGAGTTACCTTGTAGTGTAAGAGCCGCTTCTACTATCGATGAAGAATGGAGCGCTACCATCTCTCCCATACCTGATTTCAATTTCAATGATAATTCAGTAGGTATCCGGTTTCCTGTTGGTGGACGTTTATGAACGTTGTGACATATAACCTTAGACATATAACACTGAATGTGGCACGACGTAAATATGTGTCTGACGTTTCTTAACGTCGTACTTCTAAATAACATATAAAACCAATAAAATATGACAGAACGTTTCCGTACGTTGGACGTTTGTAGACGTTGTGTGCATATTATATATTACAGTACCCTACAAACACGGCACGACGTTTGCAGACGTTCGACGTCAATAAACGTTGTAGATCAATGAGAATGACCTGCTGTACAGGCAATGACTGAGCGTCTATAAACGTTGACGTTAGATAACGATAGTGCCGCTATTAGCCAAATGTATCGAAAAAATACGACTCGACGTCAATAAACGTCTAACCATTTTGTATGAAGAATTGATGTGTCATTCTACATATACCACGTGACCGAGTACCGTCCGCGAAAGGGTTAATCACCTCATACCACTCATCCACACGACAAAGTTTCCAACAAACTTATCATAAAACACACATTTACTCGTTCGAATTAAAACGAGCATTTCTTCACGTACCAAAACCCATTTAAAACCATGTCCAATACTCGTGCAAAACAAGCTCAAACACAAGTTTATTTTCCCGATTACTAATCAAAACGGATCAAATACAGCCGAACCATCATTGCATTTTAACGCATACCTTTTAAGCGATTCTCAATTATAACACAGTATATTAATTATTCATTACTGAAATGCTATTGGTATGGAAATCTAAAGAAGTGCCGACGTGACACCTAAGTATGTTGAACCAAGCGATTGTCATTTGCATACCTATATCGGACACCCACATCGCAATAACGACTGGTGCCGGATCAAAATGTAATTAAATCGTCAATACACGAACTGTATATGAACGGCGTACCAATACTTGCGAGGATGTAGAGAGAATGGATGGGGCAACATGGAAAATATTCTGGATTTTCTTTATGATTTAGAAAATCCGGAATATTTACCTGCTTAACCCGTCGCACGCCAATTAGCAGACACGATTGATTTTTAATTGTTATCTGCACACCTGGGTGTCAATCGACGTTTAAAGAGTTAAAGCTTTCTCGTGATCTCATCAAGATTAAAAAAAACTTATAATTAAATGTTTCCATCATAGTGGAAGCTATTTTATATATTTATAACAAAACCTGCCTAGCCTTTTCCCAAATATGTTTGGGTCGGCTTCCAGTCTAACCACAGCGCGGCTTGCAGCTGAATACCAGTATTTTACATGCAGCGACTACCTATCAGACTTCCACAACCCAGTAACTGGGTAATACTAGTTATCAAACTTTCTGGCTTCTACCCGTAACGACTGTTAAAAATCCACGAATGACAGCTGGGACCAACGGCTTGACGTGCTTTTCGAGGCACGGAGGAGTCTCGGTATATAAATATGGTCACCCATCCACGGACAGACCCTGGCAAGCGTGGCTGAACCTGACGGATCGACCTATCCGGCTGTTATTACTTAGTCCTCTATTTTATATTTATAATAAAATGCCCATATACCGCAGGGCCGCCGGTAGCAGCCGGATGAGAATTGCCGAGAATCGAGCTGAATGGGGTGCAACTGGAGTCTGTCCTTCCTGATCTCATTGCCCATTCATTTCTGGTGGCAATTCTTGTAGATTCTGAAGACACAATAGAAAAACGCCAACGATGCTATAAGGAGTACCACGATTAGGATGACGTTGGTCGTGCTGGCATGCACCGTCAGCTGCCTGATGTCAGCGCTGTTTCTTCCACCTGCTGCGTTATGTGGAACTATAACTTCTTCTTTCGAGTTCGTTGTACCCATTTTGTGATTGTCGCGGTAAATTTTCACAAAATAGAACAGTGATCGCTCTAAGACCTTGTCCAGAAGGGACGAATGCACCGCGAAAAGTTTCGCGCGAATTCATTCGCGCGTTAACGAGATACTGGCCGCCAATACATCGCGTCCACAAGCATCGCGCGATTTCAAAATACGCGCGTAAATCGCGTGCAGTTTGCCAGACTCTCGACTCGGGCTTGATTCGCGCGTATTGCGCGCTAGTCGAGATACTAGAGACTCCTTGTTGCGTCCAGAGGGCTTAGTACGAGTTTTTATACTTACTCGATCGCGTTTACGTTAACGTTGACGTACCTATGTCAATTCGTATGGAATAATTGTGTTTCCCATCATAGTCACCAGGCGGCGCTTATTCATTTTCAGTACAGACTGATGTTTACGTTAACGTGACTGAGTACGTATAAAAACTCGCACTAAGCCCTCAGTTGATGTGCGAACTCCAGAGCGAATGCACGTATCCAGGGAAATGGAGCGCCAAAATTTTGATACGGAATTGTTTATAGACGAAATAGAAAAGCGCGTAGGTACGCTCTTTCTGGGCGAAACGGTCGCGCGTGATCCGCACGAGAGAATCGCGGCGAATTCGCTCTTTCTGGACAAGCTCTAAAGTCCTGGTCGAAGATTGGTCTCGTTACAATACATTGTGACAACACTTGTCCCGTTTTGGTCAAAGAAGTGCAAACATACGCTACTTGCGTTTATTTTACTGTCACGGTCGCTGTGTACGGATGAGAGATATTATGAGTAAATGACACAACGAATGCCGATACAATACTGCCCTATAATACAAAAGAACACAACTTTATATTGTTTACATTGACATCTCCCTCTCAGGCCTATGTCCAGCAGTAGACTGCTGTAAGCTGATGATGATATCATTTAACACTTGGTCTATCAATAAGGACAATAACTAAGTCGTACGGTACCTTGGCTAGTAACGCGATAGAAAGATAGAAATCAGACAACGTACTCAAGTTTTCCTCTTATGTGAGGCTTAGTTACAAGCCAAATGATGGTTTTACTTATTTGTTGTTCTGTTTGAATAGCATGTTGTATGCTATTGGGATTTGGGAAAACCAAAGAAATGATGGAAGGACTGTATGAAAGATGACATGGCTAGAAAGGGGCTGACTACCAAGATGACGACTAATAGAGAAGTATGGAAAAAAGGACATGTTGCGCCGACCCCAAATAGATTGGGATAAGGGCAGGAGAATGATGATGTTTGGATAGCATGTTGTATCTGGTTGCTGTATTTGACTGACTTAGTTTTCTCAATTTTAAGTACAGCCTTTGCAGACTAATGGCATTCGATTCAAACAGCATCCAAAACTTCTATAATATACACAAAGATTTGTCAAATATTTGTGATCAAAAATTCATATTTCAACTGTCATATCTAGTGTACTTTTATCCACGCCCATAGCTATGTGGCCCAGCGGTTTTGCCAAAGCAAGTCGCGATTAAACTACTAATGAACGGTGTAAGGCTTCCAAGTAACGGGTGGCGATGTGCATAACATCGTAATGCTATGAATTATTGATACGTACACTAACGAATCTGATAAAACATTTGTTTTACACTGTTTATGGAACCGTTAAACGGCTCGCCCATTTTAATGGCCGTCACTTTTTGGATGACATCCAAGATGTCTCTCAAAGTCAGTTTACGTTATTTTAATAGATTTGTCAACGTTTTGCGTTATTGTTTTTATTGGTTTGTTAGAATTCCTTTGGCCCTTCGCTTATTCACAAACGTCCATTGATAAAAGATTTTACTGTCTTTAGAAAGACAGTGAAATATTTTTATACATGCCTTTAAATGGTGGCCACCATGCACTGCGCAAATTTTCTTTGATACAATCACTCTGCTGCCTTTGCCCTTTTAGCAATTCTAAGCCTTATTTTATGATAACACTAGCTGTTGTCTTCGACTTCGCCTGCGATCTAGGACAAAAAGTAGCCTAGATGTCCTTTTCCAGTTTCCAGGCTACCTATCTGTCAAATTTCATCCAAATCCTTTTAACCGTTTTAGCGTCAAAGCTTAACAAACAAACAAACTCACTTTCGCATTTATAGTATTGTCAGAAATCAAAAAAAAAATGAAGGTGGAGAATTCTTTGCCAGATTAAAAATGTTTTTCATCTTCACAGTTAAATCAACAAAATTATAAAATCTACTCAATTAATTCAGTTCACCTCGAAAACACTGTCTCTAATAACCCCGAAACTAAATATAAGCGTGATGATAAATATATAGGTAACACGGTTGCCAATAAAATGAAGAGCGTAGTAAAAATGTATTCTCCTCATTTCATTATGCACCTCATTAATATTTACATCATATCACTATTTCTTTTTGTATATTAGATAACCAACACAAGCATTAGGTTGTTTAGCTTGGGGCTAGATGGCGTTGTGTGAAATGTCCAAGGAAATTTATTTATTTTATTTGAAAATATTGGTTTTATAGGGTTCCGTACCAAAATGGTAAAAAGGAACCCTCATGGTGCGACTCAGTCTGTCTGTCTGTCTGTATGGCTGTCACAGCTGGATATCTCAAGAACTACTAATGCATCAACTTGAAATTTGGAACAATTTTAGATGACGTTTGCCAAACTATTTTGAAAATTAGAAAGATATAAAAATATTTATGTTTTTTCTGCAACAGGGACTAAAAGGGAGTTTGAAGTGGAGGCACTAGGGCATGAAAGAGCGCTGTTTGCACTTTTTTTTTCTTTTTTTAGGCCGCATAGTTTCCGACTTTTCATGAAAAATGATTTAAAAAAATATCGTTCTCCCCCCACCCCCCTCCCCCTGATCTGAAATTAATGTGATAGAAGTTTATGTAAATATTACAGAAAAATTAAAACGATATCTATAAATAGCACACTTTTTCAGAAATCATCAACAAAAATTAAATATAAATGATGCTACGGAACCCTCTCGGTGCGCAAGTCCGACTCGCTCTTGACCGGTTTTTTTTTTCTGTGTGTTTAGTGAAGATGGCGGGGCGAGCTGGATAGATTGGCTCTTCTTAGCCGTGATAAGAATACAGGGTTACTTATAATTCGACGTATTCCTGCAGTACGTCAAAGTAGGGTTAAAATGCAACAAATTAAGCCACCAAATGTTCTACCGAAATTCTGTTTTTTTTTGTAATTGTTGACTAAGAAAAACATAAATTACGAAAAATAAAATGTTTTATTAATGATATTTGCCAAAGTTTTAGACATTTTTCAACTTTCAATTTTTAACTAAGATCTGCTACGGTATCAGCTATGAAAATAACTTAACTTTTGGTGGCCTAATTTGTCGCATTTTAACCTTACTAATAGGTCTTTACCTATGAAATTGCCGTTTTGTATGAAAAAATTTAAACGAATTTTTTTCATGTATTTTTTATTTGTATTAATCGAAGTAATCACCCATGCAATCAATGCATCTTTGCCAACGCAGTGGCAGTTTATTGATGCCCTTCTTAAAGAAATCAGCTGGTCGGGAGGCAACAAATTCTTCAAAGGCATTTTGTACTGCCTCTCGGGTATTGAATTTTTTTCCCGCCAAGAAGTTATCCAAATTCTGGAAAAAGTAGTAGTCTGTAGGCGCAAGGTCTGGTAAGTAGGGCAGATGACGGAGAGCTTCCAACCCCAGTTCTTGCAACTTGGAGACCGTCTGCTGTGCAGTATGAGGTCGCGCGTTGTCGTGCAGGAGCAGCGGAGACGAGCGATTGACCAATGCTGGTTGGAGATGTGCCAGCTTCTCCATCATTGTGTTCAGTTCTTCTCAGTACACATCTGCAGTAATGCTCACCCCGTTTGGTAAGAAGCTGTGATGAATCACACCGGCGCTAGACCACCAAACAGTGACCATCACTTTTCTAGGGGTAAGTTTTCGTTTAGGGCATTGTTTAGGTGCTGAACCAGGATCCTACCAACTTGCTGAGCGCTTGCGGTTATCAAACAGAATCCATTTTTCATCGCAGGTAACAATGCGGTTCAAAATTCCTTCATTTGTGTGTCTGTTGAGCAGTGCAAGGCACGTCTCGACGCGTACTTCGCGCTGGCGATCATTGAGTTCGTGGGGCACCCATTTGTCAAGCTTTTTTACCTTGCCAATTTGACGCAAATGGACCAATATTGTTTTGACGCTAACGTCGAAAGCTGCTGCTAATTCAGCCGTAGATTGTGTATCATCAGCTTCCACAATCGCCTTTAATTCGTAATTGTCGACCAAAGCCTTCGGACGACCGCGAGGTTCATTTTTCAGGTCGAAATTTCCAGAATGGAAGCGAGCAAACCAATAACAGGTGGTGCGTTGGTTTGTAGTGTTAGCTCCGTAAACGTCGTTGATGTTGCGTGCCGCTTGTGCCGCGTTGCTGCCACGACGGTACTCATATTCCATAATTACTCGAATTTTTAACGTATCCATGATGACGAAAAAGATTGAAATGCGATGAAAATGTAACACTAATCAATAAACAAATGACTACTTTTGGAAAAAAAATCCATGTTTTTAAAATAAAATTAATTTGAAATTAGAATTCTTAGCCAAACAAAAATTATTTTGATTTGAAATGGCCAGTACTGCAGAACGGCAATTTCATAGGTAAAGACCTAATATTATGTCCTGCAAGGAATACGTCGCATTACAAGTAACCCTGTAGACAGTGTGTGAGTGTGTGAGTGTGTGTGTAGACAGTCAACAAGGCTGACAGACTGCACACTGGGTAGTCTGTCGTGGACAGTGGACACCAGACGTGGAGTTTGGAAATCAAAATAAAGTAGGACTTTGTACAACAGATGATGCAAGCTATTATTTAGGGGTTTGGATTGAATAAAATCACTTATTCATTACTTGTTAAATAAAATGTTAGGAAAATTCGTCGACGGTTGCAGTATTTACAAATATGTGTGCGCTATGTATTTGGTTGAATAATGAAGTTTATTTCTGTTGTTACAATAAATATACATGGGCATCAGAAAATTCGTCTGCATCGCTGTATTTGTATCAACATAATTCAAAGAGTAACTATGGATTTTCTTGCCCATTTCCTCTTCATACGAAACCACCTTTTGAAAGAGGCAACTCTAACCTATAAAATAACATAACATCACGCCTGTATTCTCTGAAGGGTTAGGCAGAGGTGTACCTGTAGTAACAACAGTAATGTTAGAAGCAACTCTATTTTCTTGTAAATGACGTTCACAAGTGCCTTGAAGTGGGCTAGTTGAATTAAATTATTTGACTGACGAGTTTGATAAGCCCGGATAAAAGATAAATCTCTAAATTTCAAGCACACAATTAAAAAACTGTGCAGTCAGAAACGAAATTCTTACTCACGTATGATTTTAAAACAAAAAAGAACTTCGTTCCAAAAACAAAAACTTTTGACAGTTGAAACTACCATTCAACTCGTACCGCAAGCCGCGTTAAAGAACTTCGTTCCAAAAATAAATATAGGTTATACTGTGTCCCAAGTCCGTTAAGTTTTGTAAGAAGCCTGTTCACTGGTTAGTGCCAAACGATCAAGGATAAATAGGTAACATCGGATGCCACTGTGCCAAGATTTCCACATTGATTTAATAATTCGTCTACTTAGTATGCATAAAGGCTTTCTGTTTTGTCTACCATAGTTCTATGCTTACACTTTTGTAATCCATCCTCAGTTTACCTATTGGTTCAATGTGGAGCTAAGCCTTAAAGTCTATTCTCTTAAAAAAACTATTAAGACAGAATCTCCTGTAAGCATATTCTTCAAAAGTAAACAATAGCATCACTTCGAACACAATAAAAACATTAATAATAAAAAGTATGGTTGAATGCTACAGCTATCTTATGATTAATGTACGCTATAACACCTCCCATTGATAAAAGTTTATCCGCTAATGACGGTAGAGGTGTTAGTACCAAGTGTCAAGGAACTGATAATCTGACCTGTGACTTGATCTTTGAAGAAAAGTTATAAAATTATACAGGAACAAATAAAAATTAATAAGTCAGAGAGTTAATATATAAAAGCTATAATAGATGGATAAAACATTTATTTAGGGCACACAAAAGACATATCACAAGACACAAAAGTACAATTAAATGGCAAAGTACAATTAACAACAATTATTATTATAATAAACCTAGAGGAACGGGAAATGATACTGAACATTCTTTATTTAATGAAAATGACTGTCATGAAATTAATAACAACAATGACGCTAGCATATAAGAATAAGACGCATATACAGAAATAACAAACGACATTTTTAACGACTGTATCGGAGCAAATGTGAACCGGAGTCATGACAACGATTAGACAAAAGCTTTTGACGGCACAAACACTCGTTTTGGAGACAATCATTATGAGAAAATCTTACAAATGACTAAAACACGGTAATAAAGACATTCATAGATGTACACATTGTACTTATGGACGACACTCACGTTTATGATGTATATCTTAGAATAAAAGTACCGCTTTATTGTGAGATGCCGCGGGAGAAACCTGATTGTTATAACTAGCAAAGTTGGGTAGAAACATATCTGCAACACCCTTGCCTCGTGTCATTTCTCGTTAACGTAGCAAACAGAAACAAGTTTTAAATCAAATAAGTAAAAAATAATGAGCGTATAAAATCAACACTATAAACTGATTAGCGAGAAACTAATGGCGGAATCTAAAATCGATATTATAATAGATTCTTAAAATGAGAATTCTCATTAACAGCCAGCAGAAGACAGACTTGATTAAGCAGATCTAATCAAATCAAAAATGTAAATTGCAAAACAGACTTGTAAAGACTAACGATTCCAACTAAGATAGAGACTAAAAAATCCTAACAGCAATGATGCAATTTTTAAGCAAACCAAACAAAGAGACCCATTTAATAAGACAAAATTAATTAACAAGATTAAAAGCTGAAAAATGACCGCAGTAGGCGTATCGCAAATCATACAACATTAATAACGCAAACGTTACGATTTAGATATGCGTACGCGTGGAACTGAACAATGATACAACATAACTGTTGTCAAGAATTTTTTGCTAGGCCATTCGGTACTTTATGTCCCGTATATAGTCAGTAAATCGTTACTTCGTACATATTTGGCACTGGTTCCCTCTTTAAGTTTACCGCTAAGCACATGTATTAGCGCTCCGATGTCTCCCTGAGTTGAATTGTAAATCGTATCGTCTATGTAGATTACAAATTCTGATATTTCTACAGTTCCAATGTTGGTACTTCGAAGAATGTTGGAATGAGGCTTCTCTGTGGACTAATTTATTAGTTTATTGGAGCGAATGATGTGAATGTGATGATGTTGATTTTAGATCGTTTACTAGAAATATGCAAGCGATTTATTCAAATGAAGTAAACAGCTAGGATAAGCATAATTATTAAATTATTATAATTCATTCCGGAAAGGTGGCTTGTAATAGCGATCAAAGCTTATTCATGGGCACAATTTTATTTTAAAATGAGATTTATCTGTTTCTCTTGCCCTCAAACATTCAGTCTTGTCATCTTGATCACGAGCCTGAAAAAAAAGAACATCGCATTATTCTCAAATACTTGTTCGTTCAATACAAAGTGAATGCGAAGAATGCGAAGATTGCATAAAGCCTACATGCAACTGTAACGTTCTTGCTCAAACATTCCTGATTAAAATATTAATGTTGTACAAGTAATATCTAAATATAGAATGAAAATTCAATTGCTTATATCAATCACGCGTCGACACCAGCCGAGCACCTGTTTGTAGATCGCGACCGAGAAATCTTGATCGTGGCTGTTTGCGAAGCCGTTCAGAATGCGCGTCGCATCGTGCACAGGACATTCGCGCGACTGGACCAAAGAATGATTGCTATTCCACGTATGTCCCCGTATAATTATAAAATATGCTGCGCCCCGTGCGCTGACAGATGGCCCACTCTATGGTGGTGCCAGCTTAAGGGATTAGTCAACTGGTATTATTTTTTTATGAAAAAAAAAAGTTTTGCCGATGATTAGTCTTGTTAGTACTTTTTTTCTTACTGCTTTACAAGTTGGTTGGTTGTTGATGGAAGTTTTTAGAATGTTTGTTTCGTTTGTCCAAAATACCTCCTTTTTTTCGTATTGGCACGAGGTAACCCAAAATAGCATGAAACTGTAAAAGTAAGTCATCCCGCAAGGTTAGTGGCGGGCTTGTTGCCTAGTTTGCGCATTTAAATAAATGCAGTTTTTCCTAAACAGCAGCACCATTTAGATAAATGGCAAAATAACCTTTGATATTACATGGCAATAATGCAGCCAAAAGTTCCTACCTTATAGTTTGGGACCACAAATAATTTAAAAGCTGGCAAACCCTTACTACCTGCTTCATCCAAGATACAATTATTTATATGACAGCTAAGCTATTGTTTCTTTTCGTACATTTACGAAATTTTTAAGCGTTCGGTGTACCTACAATACGTGTAATTGCGAATTCTGACAGCGAATGCGCTTTTGTTATTTTATTTGCAGAATCACGCAGTTTACTTGGAAAAGATTTTTTACGAATTAGTCATTCTTCATTTTCTTCGGTAAGCTTTGATTAAAATCTGTATTTATTTTAAAGGGTCAACATCCTTTGTGTGCGCTACATTATTTTATGTGCATTTTGACGCTCGGTAACGTAAGCAGGAAAATTAAGAAAATAACGTAATAATTCGCTCATTGGGGATTTTCCGTTTAGCAATTAATTTGCATTAAAAAAAACATTGTTAAACATATTTTTAAAACGATTAACCAAAGTTTTCTTTAAAATTTTCGCTTGCAAACCTTATCTATTTTACAAGCTTGGAACAAGACAAAAACTTAACACTACTCTTTTGTCTCGTTATACCAATAAAACCATGTTTTTATTTTCTTATAAATAGGTGTATTATAAGCAAATGTATTCAAAATAGAATATGTTCAGTCCTGGCATAAAACCAAGAAAGCTTTCTACGAAAAGAAACTATACAGGATAATGAGCCAAAACGCAATACGTAAAATTATTTTCGCATAGTTTGGAAGCAGGACACGTATTGCAAACATTTAATAAACTATTTGTGAGTCCATTTTTCTATGTAAAATAGGTAGGCTACTTGTAAATTGTGGACGAACACACGATTCTCAGTAAGTAGAACATTTGTTTTAGGGAAACAATACTGACACATTATCAAATGTAGCGCGGGACAGCCCTCATCCGTTCATGAGAAATGAGCATTGTTCACCATGCTTACTCACAGCGAATCTTTTGTTGTGGTCGCAAGCATGAGGTCCTATTTTTTTTTTGCGGATGGAAAATCATCAAATAACTTCTCCCGCTCTGGGTGGAGAGGAAGGGCGTGTCAGACTTTTACTAACTAAACCCACCCATGTTCCTTCAGTTGCTTATGCCAGGGCCACGGTATCTCTTTCGAACAACCCGCGACCCCGGCGGCAATTAATGCAATACCTACTGAATAATTCTGTACTCTCTGTACTGACGGCCTCGTTGGTCTAGTGGTGGCAAGTTCTACTCCTGAGCATGAGGTCCTGGGTTCAATTCCGAGGTCGGGCTTATTCAGTTTTTCATCTCAAATTTCTCAGTAACAGTCCGGAGTTTGGATTTGTGCCCGATGGCAATAGGCTTGCTCCTGTTACGTGAGACTTAAACATAACTTGTGTTGTCTTTTCCAAACGCTGTATTACTGTGTTTTCAGACCGGTGGGACTCTCCCCTCTTACGAAGATGTGTAAGAGTTCAGACACACTTGCCCGGGTACACTGGTTTATTTGGGTAGGTGTGGATAAAATATTATTGTTAATTTAATTTAATACTATTATTTATTATTTAATAGTTTAATTTAATAATATGGATTTTACCTGAAATAAAATATTTGAATTACTGAAAATTAATATTTAACTGTGAAAGTCATATGGGTAGGTAATTTGCCAGGTTTCAAACCCGCACCGTTAAGTCTCCGGGTCACTACATCGCAGAAACTCAGATGGATAATTATAAATGTTCATATATTGTTTTATGTGAATGATAATTTACTGTTTAGTGTAGGTAATTAGCCTTTGTTTACAATTAATGTTTAGCGGCTCCGGTAATTTCATGACTGATTCATAAATTACATGAGTATGCTTACCCACACCTTAAGGCGAATGCGCAGGGGTAGCCCGCGAAGTTCAAATTTTCTAACGGTTTTTGCAATTTGCAGGTCAGTTTCAGGTTGTATCTTGATCAAAATTATGATTCGCGACTATTAAAAATATTTATTTACATAAATATAACCATAAAAATCATCAATACATCTTTATATAAGTTAGATTTGTCCTAAAATGTCATGATTTCTGAAATGAGATCAAAAAAGGTGATAATTATATAAATTTCATATTTGATAAAGTCGCGAATCATAATTTAGATCAAGATACAACCTGACACTCATCTGAAAATTGCAAAAAAAAACGCAAGAAAATTTGAATTTCGCGGGCTACCGCTACGGATCCACCTTAATACATTGTAAAACTTACTACCCATGTTTATACTACGGAGCAATAAATTACTAATAGAGCCAAAACCGCTAGTTTCTCTAAGTAATAGCACTGTTGCCTTTCCAGTAGGCTTTAAAAGCTCAAAGAAAATGCAAAGATAAAATTCCTCGCATTGAACTACGCTAGGAATGGATTGTTTCATTCGAAACGCAGTCACGGTTCTAAAATTATGCTCAGTCCTAAATGGCAATCCTTAACAGCTTAGTAACGTGTGTGTACTTATTAAGTCATGGATCAGTTTTGTATTGCAACAACAACGTTGTAGTACATCAGCTCCATAATTAGCTAAACTCTCTTCACCAATTCCTTGCCGCACGTCAGTAATCGACGTTCTATCATTCAGACTATGAGCACGTATAAATACAACATACCACTATCCTATTTAACGGCTTACATATGAATATAAAAACGATTAGTATCTCAGCTCCCACACTAAGGGCACTAATATAAAATTCTGCATCCGATGCGCACAGTTACGCACACAACAAAATCCATTTCGCGCATCCGGCTGTGCGTTTGCGCATTCAACACGCCATCTGTGACAAGAAAGCGCATAACCTCATTAGAAACCGAACACTCAAATTGAGCTCAGCTCATCTAATAATATTATTATAATATTCAAAAGGGCTCCGTTCGTAATGGTCGAAATGACCCGCATTCGGCTTTTAATAGTCCAATTAACATTTGGAGTCACGTTTTGAAAAGACAATGGCCATCTTCGTGGGGGCAGCGTTGCCTGGCACATTGGCAGAGGCGGGCTTTCCATATTAATGTATGTTTGTTAGCGGTAAAACACGTACTGATGACGTAAAGCCGCAAGCATGTGCGGGTTGGCTCGTACTTTCTGTTGAGGTGGGTTTCATTAGGTTGTTTTAAAGGATTAATATTGCCGTTGTGCCTAACATAAACCTTTTGGGCGCGCCTTGATAGAATTTGAATATGCTGGCCGATTCTGCTGAATTTTTATAGCGCCACACGGTGTTGATTCCAAGAATTTCGCCTATGACTATGCCTTTGATGGTGTCTTAGGTTACAACCACTACACTATTCACAGAATATGGTTGGTCTTTATAAAACATTGAAGCACTTAATTTTCCATCAATAGCATCTACTTATGTGGTCTTGACCTTATGTTCAAGTGCTTTATAGGGCGTATCACATTCTATATTCTGGTCATCTACAATCAATATATTAAGTAAGACTAATGAGTACCTAGTATCCATTGCCTAACGAATCATCAAGTAGTGTATTGACGGGTGGACTACACCTTGCGCCATATTGCGATTCATTAGTAGTTTCCAATTGTATTGTTCTCGGAATATCAGAACCGTTGTTTACAGTAACAGTCTGTACTGTTCGGTTAACGACACTTCGAAATAATTAATGACACGTCAATTTGGTGGGGAAGGACTTATTTTGAATCGTAATTGAATGATTGTATTTGCTAATTCGGGAATCGGGTTTTTATCAATTGTTTTTTTTAGGATTCCGTGCCTCAAAAGGAAAAACGAACCCATGTAGGATCACTTCGTTGTCCATCTGTCTGTCTGTCTGTCTGTCTGTCAAGACCCTTTTCCTCGGGAACGCATGGAGGTATCAAGTTCAAATTAATATCAAATACATACCATCATCATACGTATAATATGGTCCTTTGGAGTTTAAAAAAATCAAGCTTCAAAGTCAATGCAATAAAAAAATACGGCCATTTATGCGACATATTTTGATACTCGCAAGTGAATCAAAACCTATAGGGTAGTTCCCGTTGATCTAGAATCATGAAATTTGCCAAAAAGCAAGGTAGGTATCACAGCACAAATAAAGAAAAAAGTCCAAAAATGGTTAATTTGTAGTTTTTTCTCACATAAAAAATTGTTTTTTGCGATTACAAAAAAAATATTCTTAAACGTACGTATGAAGTATTTGAGAACATGTTTTTCAATTACAATATTCAGTTTGTTTTTTTAATGCTTTATTAAGAATTAAAATACTATTTACGCAAATAATAACTTATACCTATTTAATTAATAAAAAATAACAAAGTTATATCCTAACTTTTGTTTTTTTGGATAAATTCTTTTCAACTATTGCGGAATCCTTCATTGTGCGTGCTCCGACACGCACATGGCCGGTTTTTGCTGTGTGCTGAAGATGTGCTGCAAAACCGCTGATAAGACTGAGCAATTTTGGGATTGCCGTGTCGATGCCAAGAAAAAACTGCCTAAAGAAAAGGCACTTTACAAGTACTACGTAATACCCGTAGAGATAGATGCTGATACTTTTAGCATAAATTATTGTGTATAATATCTCAATAATACCAATCATGTCTAATTAATTCCATCCAGATGACGTTTGACATTGTCTGTGCATCATTACCGAATTCCACGTGTTCTTATAGCTATACACGATTCAGTATCAAACACCAAAGAAACAATGAATGGACTGTGTGAAAGATGATATGGCTAGAAAGGGGGTGACTACCGAGATGATGACTTTAGTGAAGTATATGGAAGAACACATGTTGCGCCGACCCCAAATAAATTGGGATAAGGGCAGGAGAATGATGATGTTGACAATCGCTATTCGTCCATGGATGGGTGACCATCTTTACATACCGAGACACTTCCGTGCCTCGGAGCCGTTGATCCCGGCTGTCATTCGTAGATCTTTGACCGTCATTACGGGTCGACATAAGCCCAAAAGTCTGACAACCACTCTTCCTAGGGGGAATCGTATTACCCAGTAACTGGCTTGTGGAGTTCAGATAGGCAGTCGCTCCATGGTATTGGTATTCAGCTGCATCCGTTTAGACTGGAAGCCGACCCCAACATAGTTGGGAAAAGGCTAGGTAGATGAACAGTATTTTCTATAGGTATGATGTCGAAAGCTATTGTTACTATACCTATTAATTATTAAATCTGGTGCAGTCACTACAGTTATCAGCATTACGTGCGTCTAAAACAATGTGGCTTATTCCAAATTGTCCTTGACTCGAAAAAGCAAAAATAGCCATAACAAAATAATTATACACCCAACTGGTTTAATCCAGCCAAGTCTTGTTTACAAATTAGTTCATTTCAGCCAGCATTAGTCGATTATCTAAAATCGATTAATTTAACACTGGAATTATCGATATAAATAAACATAAGGCAAGTTATTAAGCAAATTCTTAGCCTATTGACCTTTTGTTATGTGAGTCGTCACCTAAATGGTTTTCTAATTAAATGAAGTTTCTCTTATATGGTAAAGCAGACATATTATTTGTAACGAGGCTACTTAAATAATATTTTATGACTTGGAATCGCAGGATTAAATGTTAATTAATACTGGATAATTGAAATTGTAATTGGAGATTTGTAACCCTGATTTCGAGGGAATAATTTATTTAATTTACACCATTTATGTAAAAATGCAGATTGGTATAACCATGACAATCATAATAAAAACTTGAATTTAGCACATTGTCTGTAGAAATAAGATAAACGGAAAACCAATGAAAATCTAGTTTGAGAAGATGTCATTGTGTGTTCACACTGTCAAAAATGAGAGTGCAGTGGGTAAGTGAATTTGAATCATTAGTTTTGAAGTGAATTAGACTGATCAAGGAAATAAACAGTAACCAATTGCACTGTGATTTTAAACATCAGACATTCGTACTGATTTTGGCAAAGCATTTTGTAACTTAATAATCTATATATATTAATAATTACAAAAAAAAAACAACCGACTTCCAAAAAAACACTACAAAGTGAAAAATAACTTTAATCGGTCGGTGTCTTTGGTTTTTTATTTACCATTGTTTTTTTTTTGCCACCGACTTCCGAAGTTAAAGTTATTTTTCACTTTGTAGTGTTTTTTTGGAAGTCGGTTGTTTTTTTTTTTTTGTAAAAAGTTTTTATTTTTCACTTTTTAGTGGTGCCTACCCCACACAAATCTGAATACCACTCTGCAATATAAATAAGAGGAGCATCATCCACATAGATTAAATGGGAAAAATACGTATTAAATTATTGAAGCTAACTCAAAAGCCAAAATAAAAACTTTTCAAAAAGGCAAATACGTCGCGCAAAGTCGTGTCAAAAATTTGGTAGGCGTAGTTTTAGTTGAAGGATATAAGGAGGCTACGAAATCTGCCTTCTGACAATCAAGGCAATGATAACATACAACTCAAGTACCTAGCGCAATTTGAAGCGGCATATAATTACCATTAAATCATTTAAAGCCAGAGTGCACCTTATGACAATTCCCATAAGCCCAAACACGCCTAGGATACATTGTTTTATTACTGAGTTCCGATGCCGACCTCCGGCTTCTTCATCAGATCGGTTCGATGGTACCATTTTCATCAGAACCATTTATTCAAAGCTTTGTCATAGTCGCTTAACTATTTTAATCGAGATATCTTATCGCCACCGGTGAAATACTTATAATCGTTGAGGAGTTCCCATGGCCATCTGTGGTCTTCTTCATCAGTTCCACTTCACCAGATGATACTTTTTGAATGCAAACGCTTGATTTGTTGATGAAAATACCAAAATCGTTATATGTATGCCTATAATATTTGAGGAGTTCCCTCGATTCCTCATGGATCCCATCATCAGAACTGGATTTTGATAAAAATGGGACCAATCTGGAAGTATACCCTTTCAAATAAAAAAAGAATTTTCCAAATCGGTTCATAAATGACGGAGCACTGAGGTAACAAACATACAAAAAAAAAATACAACCGAATTTATAACCTCCTCCTTTTTTGAAGTCGGTTAAAAAGAGAAGTCCTGACTGACTGATTGACTGACTCATCAACGCCCGACATCCACGCGGGCAAAAGCTTGTAATAAATAAGTAAGTAATATTAAGTAATTCTTACATATAAGTTTTTAAACTGTCATGGTCAATTACAGACATCATCATCAGGCATCAGAGATCATCAGACATCTACAGCTACAGTGCGGCCGTCGAGAGAATGCGTTCCTACGTACCTGCGTACGAGGGGTCGATGGTTGAAGGCCTCCCCTAACATTTTCTATTTAGTTCAGTCTTTTCCTATTTTCATCCATCCTTTGCCTACTATTTGGGTGATATCGTCGTCTCCATCTTAGTTAGGTCTACCAACTTTCCTATATTTCCTTCTGATCCTTTCAATTTCGTAATTTATTACAATGAAAACATTGTTGTTTTGCCTATTCTTCAGCATATTAAATTATTTATGGATTGGGTGATAATGATTATGAAAGGTTATGCTATTTTCAGTAATCTTTTAAATAGGTAGCTATTTCCATAGTAGATTTTTTAGAAAAAATTGAATTTCCCCGTACCTCTCAACAAGTCTACACGTGTTTGAGCTTTGTATAAACATGATAATTAATACCGAAGATTTTGATGATGGAGGACGACGAGACAGCAGCTCACGTGCTTCTAACCTGCCCGGTTGTCGCCGCATACAGGGCAAAGTACTACGGTAACCCAGGTACCATCCGGGAGGTTGTCAGTAACGTCAAGGCGCTGCTGGCCTTCTTTGAGGAGCTGGGGTGGATCGAATAACAGATTTTCCCACCCATACGCAAAATACGCGCATTGTCGTGGAGTTGCGGATACCAGCCCGTATTACCTATTACTTATTACCGAAGATTTTTTTTTTTCAAGATTTTTACGATGTTTATTCAACCACAGTCTACTGTAACTTTGTTTATAGGGTGTAATAGAATGTTATGGTAAAATTTAAGGGTGTGGGTGGTACAGACCATCATTCATGCTGAACAACTTTCTCCATGGGACCAACATCGTAATCGAGAAAAAATTATAAACCAGTGAAAAACTGCCCAAAATTAAAGTCTATATTTTGACGAGTTATGTGAACATAAATGTAGGGAACAGCTGATTTTCTTTTCGCGATTTCAGGTTTGGTCCCATATTAAAAGTTGTTCATAACAATGAGTACAACCCCTTAAAGTGTCGAATGTACCCCATGTGTGTTTAAGGAAAAACCTTTAAATGGTGGTATATAAGCTTATATCGTATATATGTAAACGTAAAAAAACATCTTCCGATGGCAAACCCATTATCATCAGTAGTTGTGCACCTATGGAGTTCGCAACTAAAAGCGTGTCAAATGCACTCCATGTGTGCATAAGGACAAAACTTAAATAGTAGGTATATAAGCTTAAATCACATATATATAAACGTAAAAAAACATCATCCGATGGAAAACATATCCTCATCAGTAGTTGTGAACCTATTGGGCACGCAACTAACCCCCAACCCCCCCCACCGCTGGGGTTTTGGGTGTAAAAATAGCCCAAACTCAGAGACGTGAGGGGAGAGGATACCCATGAATTCAATTTCGCACTGTAGATAGTTACGAAATCATACCTACGTAATCAGACTATAATAACGTTCCCACTGCTGGGACACAGGCCTCCTCTTGGTGAGAGGGAGTGGGCCGTAATCCACCACGCGGGCCCAGTGCGGGACGGTAAATGTCACATGTCTTCAAATTTTGGGTTCTTGGACATGCCGGTTTCCTCACGATGTTTTCCTTCACCGTTTTGAGAGCCCTAGTGATGAAATAATTTACAGCAAGTAAAGCACCTATCTGGGAACCTTTTTTTTTTGTTTGTGGATGGGGGGAAATCATCAAATGACTTCTCCCTCTAAAATGGCTAAAATGGCTTCTTCCGCGTAAAGCGTAAGGGCGTGTCAGACTTTTACTGACTAAAACCCACCCGTGTTCCTTCAATTGCCTGTGCCGGGGCCACGGTATCTCTTTCGAACAACCAGCGACCTCAGCGGATTTGGCCCTATCGGACCCCATCTTTTTGCTGACATTTTTTTGAGGCGCGCGTGGAACACAACGCGCCATCGACCCGGTCCTGAGGTTCTACTCCCTAAGCACGAAGCCCGTAGTTTCGGCCTTTGTTACGGGCGTTTCCTACTCCGTATCACCTACGGATGGATGATTGGTTCGGGGTCCGAACGAAGTATGAATGACAACATGATTTGCCAGTTGTCCCTACTCCCGATGTGTTTTTGCCTGTCCGAAAAATTTAACTTTTACACTTGTTTTGATGGATCGTAATGTCAGACGGACGGATGAACATACGGACGGAAAGACGGGTGGACTTAGGGAGTAGGACCCCTGGTCCTTACCGGACGGCTGGCTTCGAACCTACGACCTATACAATTCGTAAGTCGCGGCCGTTACCACTGGGCCACCACTGCTCTGTATATAGTTAACAAGTCTGAAATCGCCAGCCCATCTTGAACAATCGTGGTGGTGATCAATGCTCGTGCCTTCTCTTTAAGAGAAGAGTCCTTTCCGCAGGAGAGGGACACTAAAATACTGGTATTATTATTATGTTAAGGTTCTAAGTACGGTTAACGTTTTCATTCGCTGACTTTGCAACATAATAAATGCGGGAATAGACGTCGATCGTGAGATTCAATCATTGTAGTAATTCATCTTGATTTATGTTCGCGTATAGTGTACGGCAACTGTCGTAAATTAACGAGTTAACTACTAAACTTGGCTCTCACTATGCGCTTTGACGTAAAGATATCATTTGTCAGTGGAATATAAATGGTGGGTTAGATTTTGTGATGATTTGTTGATTAGTATGTTGCACAGGTTGACATTTGTAACTATTTCTCGAATTACAAATCTATAACATAAATCCACGCAAAGGCAGGTACGTTCTTTAAACAAAAGTCAAACGGTAAGATTTTAATCTCGTAACTCGGGTTAAACTGAAGTTAGCCATAGTCTTCATCATCTCTCTAGTCTTTTCCCAAGTATTTTGGGATCGGCTTCCAGTCTAACTGGATGCAGCTGAATATGAGTATTTTACATGGAGCGACTGCCTATCTAGCCTGCAAAACCCAGTAAAGTACTAGGTAAGTACGATACCCCTTGGTAAGACTGGTTGTCAGAGTTTCGGGCTTCTGACTTCCCGTAAAGACTGTCAAAGATCTATAAATTATAGCCGGGACCTACGGTTTAACGTGCTGTCCGAGTCACGGAGGCGTCTCGATATATAATGGATGGTCACCCATCCAGGGACCGACCTCGGCAAGCGTAGCTTAACCTTCGATCGACTCGTGCGGCTGTTGTTATTTAGCCGCGAGCCCTTCAAGTTAATAATCCATACTATGAAGTTAGGTAGTGAAATAAAGGTCTTAATCTTGATGTGTCTTTTATCTTTTTTATTCTAAAAGCTCAGTTTAAAAATAAAATGCAACTAAAAACCAATGTAAATACAACAAAAACGAAATCAATTAAACCCTTACTTTAAGCAGTAGTTTATTTGTTTAATAAGTCACCTTTAGATTGTTTACCTTTATTTTACTACCTAAACCTTTTTAATATAGGTCTAACATTAAAAAATATGCCGACTACTAAGTACAAAGCAAATTAAAATCGGTCAAGAGCGAGTCGGACTCGCGCACCGAGGGTTCCGTACCGATTTCTGAACAAGTGTGCTATTTAGAGACATCGTTTTATTTTTCCTGTAATCTTTACATAAACTTCTATCACATAGAATAATTTCAGATTTTTCACTTCGCAAACTTCGGAGATAAGGGGGGGGACGGTATTTTTTTTTACATTTTTCATCAGAAGTCGAAAACTATGCGGCCTAAAAAAAAAAGAAAATAAATTATTGAGAATGTGCAAACAGCGCTCTTTCATATGATACCCCACATGCCCTAGTAGCCCCCCACTTTGATTTTTTAAGACCCCTTTTCAGTCCCTGTTGCACAAAAAATATAAATATTTTAATTTCTTTCTTATTTGAAGTTGGGTCAACGTCATCTAAAACTATTCTAAATTTCAAGTTGATAGCATTAGTAGTTCTTGAGATATCCAGCTGTGACAGACAGACAGACAGACGACTGAGTGACACCATTTTTTTTTTTTTTTACCATTTTGGTACGGAACCCTAAAAATGCAGTCGAATCCTTCCAATCCACCACTGATAAAATCATCAACCAATAAACCTACATAAGACGCCATTAATTTATTGGGTCATCGCACTATAGGACACTATATGAACACTATGACATTTCCGTTCACGTCTGCACCCTAATTAACTAACATGTTCACAATAAAACGTCTTATTTTACTGTCCAACAATTACCAGATGGATTCTTTTATATTTTTTACCCATCTGACTTGCATCGAAATAGTATGTTTATTACTATAAACAGTTTTTATTGGCAACAAAAGCTGAACTAAGCGGATAGAAGAGTGTCCTTGCGCATACAGAATAGATTTTTAATTGTTTCAAGCAAGCTTGGAATAACGAAAGGATATTGGTATTCTCGGAAACTTCGTGATGGTTGTAAAATGGTAACTTGTTTACTGTGCTGTTTGCTAGCTTTGTTTTAAAGACAAAAGAATAATTTAGGAATCGCATGGGGTCATATTAATGTGTTGATTTTTTTGCTGTGATTTTTTCAATCAACACTAAATACTTACAGTGAAACTTGACAAGATTGAAGGAATCGGTGTCATAGCATAGACTATTTTAAAAGACCATTTAATACACTAATCTACATGGTCCTCAAATGATCTGACTAAGATTATGTCTGGACTTTAAAAGAGACTGTAACCCCTGAGTTTTTTTCGCAACTTCTTCTCAGGGGAAAGGAAATATCGACTCCATCCATTGAGTTATACATAACTCAATGACTCCACCTAGCTTATTTTTTTTATATGACGTGTAAAAGTGAATCCGATGTCCTATTTACAGCATAAACAATTTCATTTTATTTCATTTACCATAAATATTTGACGGTTACAAAAAAAACACTTTTTATTGATAACATTTTTCCAAATGAAAATTTCTGCTAAGATGGAGTTTTGCATACTTTGACAATGGCCTCTAGATTTAAATGATACTGATTTTTATCTCGGAACTTTTTTTACACAGCTGCTCGCAGCCGCTTTGTGAATTTCGTTGATGTCCTTACCACATACATTCAACATTTATACCTTCACAAAGTGACATTATCAGTGTTTTAAAAAAAAACTCAATTTCAAATTATCAAAACGTAATACAACTTCAAAAACGAACTAAAAGAACTCACAAGTGTTTAGCGATACACAAATGTTTACAACATCATTCTGTCTCTAATAACTTCAAACGATTGAAAGAAACGGAACGATGTTTTAAACTCGTTTACCGCTAAAAGATTAACTAGTTTGTACCAATTCAAAGCAACAATTAAATTAATTCCAAGCAGTTGCTTGAGTTAATAAGATTCTAACAACGAGTGACAATTGGAAGCAAAGTAAAAACCATTTAATTACACTGAACAAGTCTGAGCAAATTAAACCACTGTTAAGAAGATTGGATGAAGTTAAAACGAAACGTGAACTTTTTTACACCATAAACTAGACTGTTAGTCATTACTTCTTGGATTTCGCTTCGAACTGACTTATAGTGCATGTATCTTATGGCATTTAATTGATCCCAAGCTTATATCCCTATTCATAAACTCGCGACACGTTCGAATCACAAAAAAATGTTCCATTGCTTTTTGTGTTCAACATACGAGTTCTACAAACCTTTTGAACCAGCATTGGATGTTGAAAAAAGCGGTATTATAGTGTAAATTGAAGGCTGTTCGTTGTGAATAAGGTTGACGGTCGAGATTTCTCGTTTTCTTTAATTTATTTTCCTCCGGGAGGTGTCTAATGACCTGCTGCGTGTGGCCCGACATTTTTATCGACCAGTGAGGAGCTTTGACAATATTTTTCGAATATTAATGTCGATACTGTATCTGTAACCAATAGGTATATCTAAATAACGGCTTCGAGGTCTCGGATATGCATTTAAACTAATTGAGTTGCATATATTTGCAATTTTAACAGAATATTACATAGTTTTGTTGAGATAACGCTAGATTGAAATTGGAATTGTGAACAAAATAAATATGTATGCTTGCGTCTGTACGGTGATAAGTTTGAGTACAATACTGTCAATACCGATCGGGAATACTCGATGAATAAAATTGTGTTTTTATGCTGTAAATGTGTTGAATTAATAACACTTTACTGTAGTTAAAATTCAAATTCTGGAGATAGTGGTGAGTATCGAGACACCTTGAACCCACTATGGTCCATTGTATTGATAGTCGTGAATCATCGACTTATAAGGAAAAGCTCTTACGTTTGTAACTTTATAGTGCCGTTTATTCTAATTAAGTACAGTTTCTAATTAATTCAGTTACTTAGCATCATAAAAATATATTAATTTCATAATTAAAATTGATTCTTCGCCAAGCTATATCTCGATTTACTTAGGTAAAATTTCAAACTTTTTTCTTTTACAAGCAAACCGAACCCAAAAATCTATTAACAAATAGTTCTACGAAAAAACCTAGTACCTACCCGCATTTCTAAAGGCGCTAAAAGCCGAAAGCTGGCCCAAAGTGTGACCAATAAAAAAATTAAAAATAAAACTGGCATGGCCCATCGCGAGGTGTAAAATAAACAGTCGAGCTCGCCATTAAGGCCCGGTCCTTTGCTTGTATTAATTTGTATTTAAGTGTACTGTACAAGATAAAGTAAATATATGGGCACACCGCGGCCGGGTCGGGCGGCTCTTGTTACGTGTACGATTGCTATGCTGTTGTTGCGACCCTTTTTTTTTTGTTAGTCTGTGGTATTAATTAGGAATGTCTGTTTTGGTCTTGGTCTTGGTTTTGAGTCACTATTCTGTGTTGTACGGATTGGTTTGTAAATAAAAAAGGTTACTTAGTTGGGGATAACTTTGATTTTATTAAATCAGTATCATGGAACAGAATGTATACCTAATCAAATAGGTAGGTTAAGTTATCTTTCTGTGCGATGTACAATTTTTTTTCAATACACTTTCTCGAAAACTGGTTCGCACTACGCTTTGGTTCTCAATGCAATGTATGTCGCACGCGTGCGATTTTTTATTTTCCCACCTGTGTGCGGGAATAAAAATTGCCACAGATAACTTAACTATACCTATACTTAGTCCAAATTGATTCAATACCTCTATTCACAACTCTCTATTTGGAGGTGAATGTTTTTTTTTTTCAATCTCGGCAAAGAGATAATATGCGTCTATATTTTTGAATACTTATTTAAATAATGTTTCTATAGAATATTATCAAAAACCATGATTATTACAATAAAAAAAACGTTTATGAACAAATTAACATTTATTAAATTTGTGTTCTAAACTGAAAAATATTTGAATTTTCTATTTTTCATATTAGGCTGTTTATCGGCTCTATACCTTTGCCTCTCTTTCAACCTGGCGAAAGCAAAGCGCGGAAAAAAAGGAAAATTTAAATCATAGTTCCCTATTAATTCATGACAAAAATATTTTCCGGGTTATTTTATGTGTTTTTTATTTTATTTCTTCAAAAGTGTATTGAAAAACGTCGTTTGATACTCGTGGACATTAATTTTGTTATTGCAGTTCTCGGCTCAAAAACAACCTCGGCTACGGCTCGGGTGTTTTAATTCCGCCTCGAATGCAATAACAAACGTTCTCCACTTGTATCAAAATGTACTATTGTAGAACGATTGTTATAACCATAGTTACACCTTTCAAACAGAATGCATTTTTTCCTCTTCAAAATTGCCTTCAACCATGATAACAGAGAAATGCAACCTGCACTTCCTTAAATTACGGGATAGCAATTTTTTTTCTTTTAATAAATAGCCCATAATTTCTCTGATATCATTCGAACCAAAATATCAATAGCAAGTGATTCCCATGGTGTATCCTTGAACACATACGTAATAGTTCGTGACATCGGATGGCTTCGGTGACACCTCGACTGTGCTCATTAAGGGTGAAAGTTTACACAAAGGAACGAATATTTACTTCTCGCCCATACAAATACTTGTATGCTTATATTATATGTAATAAACGGTATTTCATGTAGTTAAGGGGGACGGATGGAGTGAATGAATAAATTGTAGAAATTACTGAATATCGATCCTGTCTTGGGTATGAGCCTCTTTGTGACAAGCAGGTCAGGTCTATGCACCGATGACGTCCAGGTTTCCAGAAATCGCTTCCATTTCAGCAATCAAAGTAGCCTGCTGCTAAAAAACCGGCCAAGTGCGTGTCGGACCATGTACAATGAAGGGTTTCGTAGTTGAAAATAATTTATCCCAAAAACAAACCTAAGATTTTAGTAGGTACTGAAAATTCCAAAAAAAATGTTGTATACGATAAAATTACAATTTAACGATTTTCGGACTTTTTCCTTTACTTGTGCTGTGAGACCTTACTTTATGCCAAATTCATGATTGTAGGTCTACGGGAAGTACCCTATAGGTTTTGATTTACTTGCGAGTTCCAGAATATGTCGCATAAATGGCCGTATTTTTTTGATATAGAAAACTAAGAAGCAAGAGGCATTGACTTAGAAGTTTGATTCTTTTAGAGTTCCAAGAGACCATAGACTTACGTACCTATTTGTTATCAATTTCAACTACATACCTCTATGCCTTCCTGAGAAAAAGGGTCTTGACAGACTGAGAGGCAGACAGACAAACATAAGGACAACGAAATGATCCTATAAGGATTCCGTTTTTTCCTTTTGAGATAAATAAAAAAAATAAAAATAAAAATAGCCTTTATTTCCTCTAACCATAAAACAAGTAATACTAACTAACTAATAATAACATACTAATCATAATAATAATTTTGTCTAAATCTAAATATTTCTATCAATTATCAGCTACCAGGTCAGGCTGTCTTGCGAAATAGGCCCCCTCTATTTCTCTCCACTTATTCCTGTTCCAAGCTGTTCTTTGCCAACCTTTTGAGATACGGAACCCTAAAAACTGATAAAATTACTGTACCGAAGTTATCTTCGGAAACAAACAGGACAAACACACTTACGTTCTACGAATTATTCTTTACGAAAACGTCCTGTACCTGGTTGTTAGACATGTGGTAATTTTCAGACATCTGCAGTCTTCCGAATAAGGATGGCAACTCATAGGTATCACCCAACTAACGGATTAATTATCCCAAAACAAAGGGTCTCCTACATTAGGGGCTGGTTCAGTGTTCCTATTTCCCGTGTGTATTGCAAATACCAATATACATATACAGGGTTACTGGTAACTCGACCACTTCCTTGCAGGACGTCATAGTAGGGTTCAAATGCAACAAATTAAGCCACCAAATGTTCGTAATTTTTATTTTTATCAGACAAAAATAAAATGTTTAATTAGTGATTTTTGTCAAAGTTTTAGGCATTTTCAAACTTTTAATTATTAGCAAAGATCTGCTACTGCATCAGCTATATAAAATCAGCTATATAAATTCCAGTATAGTTCCGCCGTAAATCATTTTTAAATTGGATTTTTCAATAAAAACTAAAAATCGAAGTAACTCAAAAACTACTGAATTTCGGTAGAACATTTGGTGCCTTAATTTGATGCATTTGAACGCTACTATGACGTCCTGTAAGGAAGTGGTCGAGTTACCAGTAACCCTGTATATATCTTGAGAGAGAAATTAAGTGTTATAACCTTATAACGCAAATATCCTTATACAGCATACAAAAATATGTGAATTGTTTAAATATGCAATTTAAATAATTTAGATTAAGTATTATGTCGCGTGGGCGTTAAGGAATGACAAGTGGGCGAGTGTGAACAAGATTTAGATTAGGGGTTCCGCTTCAGTTCTTATTTTATTTTTGTTTGTTTGTTTAATTTGTTATAGGTACAAACTTCTGCAAGAGCTTTTGTAACGTTGGTTCAATACAAGGTAAGTTTATAGTACCATTACCTACTGGGTATATAGAATTTGGGGCTTACTATGAGCTCTTATAGCAGGTCAGAAGTTGAACGTTTCCAGTGAGAGAGAGACGGAGCTCTATACTACCTATAACACCGTCACTCTCTCTCACTGAAAACGTTCAACTTCTGCCCTGCTATAAGAGATCATAGTAAGCCCCCTGACCTTATTGGTGATGTTCTTCAGAAAGGTCAGGTACGTAGTACCTACTCGCAACCGGCGTGCGACGCGACTTACGACTGATTTAGGTATTATGAACGTAAACGAGGCAACGCACGTAGCAAAGTAGTCCATTGGAAGAAGGCATGAGTTTATGTATACAACTATGTATTTTTAACCGACTTCCAAAAGGAGGTGGTTCTCAATTCGTCGGAACCTTTTTTTTGGGTATACTTCCCAAGTGGTCCCATGATCATCAAGTCAGGATCTGATGAAATGAAATCGAGGGAAACCCTCAAATTTTATGGGCACACCTATTTCGATTTCGGTATTTTTTATAGTAACTCGTGCATTTGCTTTCGGAAAGTACCATTTGGTGAACTGGAACTGATGATGAAGACCACAGAGGGCCATCGGATTTCCGATGGCCCTCTGTGGTCTTGAGTATTTACTCAATTATATCTAAGTATATCACAGGTTGCGATTCGATTACTTTATTATGGTTTATGCTCGTCAAAATGTCTAATGGTAATGGTGACATCATCATGAGCTCCAGTTCTCCTGGTTCTTACTAGGAGAACTCCTCAACAATTAACGTCCCTGCATCGGGAAAAGCAATATTTTGTAAAACGTGATGATCAGTTGACATTGGGTTATTGTAACTTAGATAAATTACAAACTGAACCACTAAAAAGTGAAAAATAAAAACTTTTTTACAAAAAAAAAACCGACTTCCAAAAAAAACACTACAAAGTGAAAAATAAAGTTAATTTCGGAAGTCGGTGGCAAAAACCTAAAATACAGATCCAAAGACACCGATTTCCGAAATTAAAGTTATTTTTCACTTTGTAGTGTTTTTTTTGGAAGTCGGTTTTTTTTTTGCAAAAAAGTTTTTTACCTATTAAGTAATCTATAGGGATAATAAAATAATTGAGCCAGTGACATCCACAGCTGTCTTTTTTATATAAATTTTAAACAAGGGACACCAATGACTTAAATTTACAAGGATAGTAACACAGGTATAGGTCACATCAATATGCTTGGCAGATTTCCGATCAATTTGGGTTTTAGAATCAGTCTCGCGAAAAAGTCTTTTAGAAAGGCCCCAGCAGCCTTAGGTTCTCTCACCAATCTCCTTGAAATGAACTCGTGAAATTATGGTCATTGCTTCCACATTTGAGTCTTTTTGTTGCCCTTCAGTTGGTATTTGAGGCATTGTATCAATAGTAATGGTATTCTTAAAAATCATCAATAGTTTTTACTGTCATGAATTTTTCATTTCCATTTCTAAGGAATCCTAAACCACAGAATTAGGTATTAACCAGATTATAGCACTTAAACAGATTTAGATACCCATTAACTTGCAACCTGTGTTAATTGCTATGCAAATTCTACCACCATCAACTATAAACTCTATCATTTATAATGTATGTGTGAAATAATTCGTTTGAGTGATGAGAATGAATGAAATCTCGTTGATTGGACTATAAACTGAAATGGACACAAACGTACCTAGGTGATTCCTATTATTACTCTTGCTTACCCACTATAGGTATCTGGAGAAAATGATGTATAAGTAGTCTGTCTATGGCAGCCTGAACCGTAGGCAGATTCTTAGGCGTGCCCTTAGTGATCGATGGTGTGCCCTATGAATCTATCCAAAACGGCTGTCTTTACAGTAAGGTCAGCATCAGAAGTCAAAAGTCATTAAGCAATATCAAAAGTGTCATTACCTGTCAAAGATCCACGAATGACAGCCAGGACCGTACCCTACCGGACCGTATTAGGGTGCAGTTCCACTGACGTGAAGCGGAACGCATCCTCAACGTGCTTTCCGAGGCACGGAGGGGTCTTGGTATGTAAAGATGGTCACCCATCCACGGACCAACCGCAAGCGTAGCTAGCCTACCTGATCGATCGACCCGTGTGGCTGTTATTACTTATCCACAATAGCCCCCCAAAATCAAAAGTGTGTATCTAATACGAGTAGGTAGGTACCTACCTAATTAAAATATGACGTATCGGGTTATTCTGTTCTGCAATACAACTAAACATTGTATATTGTTGCATATCGTCCTGGTTCGTATGTCTGTGTATATCTTAATTTTTAATTAGGGATGGGCCGAAGTTAGTTTCAAATTCGGTTTAAACGAACTTTGGCCGTTTGAACTGAAATTGAAAAAAAACATCTTGAAAATTCGGTTCAAATACCGAATATTCAATTGGTACAAGAAACTTTTAACTCAACTGTTTTGACTAAAATGATAAAACTAAACCAGCAAAATAAAATTCTAAGCATTTATTGATTGTTTGTTATTTTTTACTTATTTAAAAATTAAATGTATTCTTAACATTATCAGAATTTTGACATCGAAACATTGAAATAATTACCACCAAAAATCACTATTTTTAATTTTTAAGATTTAAGTAAATGAAATCTTAGTACCGTTTTGGTATTTAAAATTTACCAAGGGCAGGTTATGGTGCGAAAACACCTAGGATTCTGTATTATCTGACAGGAGTCTGTTAAGTTTTTGTTCGTAACATTACCGAAAATAAAAGTTTCGCCAAACTTTTTATTTTCACCGTAATATATTCGGCCGAAGTTCGTATTCGGTTCAAACCACATTCGGCCCATCCCTATTCTTAATGCATTTCTTACCGTACTTATATTTTTCTTAAAAGCGACCAATTTGTCACTAATTAAGGTTTGGTAGTTTATCTTTATTGGGGCATTTATTTCGTAAACATTGAGATAATGTTCTTGTATATCTCTCTCTGTCTTGTATATCGCTTTGGAGTGCAAGTGTGACAAATAATGTTGCTTCAAATCATTGTAAATTAATACCTTTGGTTATAGTTATAAAGATTAAATTCGATTGTTTTTAAGAGGTATTAAAAGCTCTGCCTTTAGTCATACCATTAAATATATAAAGTAATCCTTTAATATCGTAAAGTTCTAAAACTTGAATATTGTTACGTTAGAACAACAAAAAGTGTTGATGACTTTATTTTATAACAACACTAGCTTTTGCCATGTGCTTCGCCCGCTTGGATGTCGGAAATTATACCACGGAAACGTGCTACCGGGATAAAAAGTATCATAATTATGTCCTTACCCAGATCATGGTCAAATTTCATCCAATCTGAATAAAGAAATACTAAAAGCCGCTTTACACGAATACTTAATCTATCTTCCTCACCACAAATCATTACACGCAAGAAAAAAGCCTACATATAACAATAACTAACACAATAAAGAAGAAACACTCTGACCCCACACTGCACCGAAATAAAATTATGATCTCCGCTCCAAAAATTCAAAGATTCCATAAAATAAATTAGAATTTAATCTAAATGAAACACGTTATAGCTAAACCAACAAACATAACCGGGCATTATTTACGGCCAAAAGCTATGGAAAGAAAAAAGAAACATAAAATACCTTATAATGACAAAGAATTAGTGTATGCCATATACATAATTCCTATAGGAGAGTTAAAATTAACGCCAGTTCATTTAAGAGGAGGGAAATTAAAAGTTTTTATCCTTTTTTATGTGGCATTTATGTTCGTCGTAAACTTGAGCTCGGTACCCCTTTTAAAATGTTGTCGCAGGATTGCTGGATTTAAAACTTTGAAGACTTATAACTTTTACTTTGAATATTAAGTTTGTATTATATCAAAAATTCTTGATGATTAATCGGAATTATAACGGGGAATTATATCCACAAGGTGGACCGATAACCTGATGAAGACCGCAGGAGGCCGCTGGATGCGAAAAGTACAGAACCGGTCGAAGTACCGGTGCTTGGAGGCCTATGTCCAGCAATGGACGTCTTTCGGCTGAAATAATGATGATGAACTGCAACAAAATATTGTCTACCCCGTTGTCATGATAACAACGGAGTAGACAACATTTTGCTGCGGTTCTGAGAGTGTGAGAAAAACTTTGTCATCCCACGCGGTTTAAAGGTGTCAACTGAAGTATAGAGTTTCTTCTTGTAGATAGAACATAAGCGTTGCATAGATTAGTTATGTTAATTATTTCAATTAGCGTTTGATAATTTAATTGCACTTTAGTTTTGTGCGCCGTTTTTAAGCCTTTTAGACATCAGTACTAACTTATTTATTTTTTGTGTTTTAGACGTTGGAGTAATCTAGTCAAGTCCGCTGTTTACCTAAATCACTAGAAACATAGCTAAATACCTGCTTTTAGAAACTATTGTGAGAAAACTATTAATTCTTTTTGTATTAATTTCTATGAATAACATAAGATTTAATGGTTCTTGCTCTTGGCTATGGGATGTCCTACTGCGAGATAGACCCGTTACTTATTAACATTTTATTAATTATACGGTTAACATTTTGGAAGACGCATTTATTTGTATTACTGTCTTCGGAAAGTAATAAAACAGTAGGTGTTGCTGTAATGTCTTCACAACCGAACGTAAAACATGTATAGTTAATAATAAAAGTTCTGGTCATTTTTGATAGTATTATAATTAGCTAATAATTTAATTTGAATATTAATAGATAATAATTAACATTTTTTAACTGAATTTATAATTTATTCTAAAATGCAATTGCGTCGTTATAAACAAAGTCACATCACATTGATTGAGATAAGCTAAGTATATACACTAAAATAATTTTAAGTTTTAAAATATTTATTATATAAATTATTATTGTATCTATTTATTATTGGTATTTATTATTATTATTTTTTTAATTTTTTTTTTTAAGAATTTTTTTACTTACCTATCGTTGTGGAGGTCGGGTTGTGGATGTCATATATCGGGTTATGGAGGTCAGATAGGCAGTCGCTCCATGTAAAGTACTGGTATTCAGCTGCATCCAGTTACACTGTCCCCAACATAGTTGGGAAAAGGCTAGGCAGATTGACTTGCCTATCGTTTAATACCTACCTACACCTAAATAAGTATCACTTGTGATCCTTAAATTCAAAATAACTAAATTAAACTGTCTTTAAAATAATCTGTAAATTCTTATAAATAAACATAACTTCTAAAGAAGGATATAATTTCGTATAACACACACAAAACTTAAAATGCGCCTCCAACATACCCAAGATGTTATTGATTACACCAAAGAAATCTTTAGGTGCCCATATCATTAATTATTTTAAAAATCGAACAGCTAAAATCATTCAATCCGTACAGAGACTAATTACGGGCGCGTGGTCGCCATATTGGAATCCGATAAAATAACAATTAAGGAAACATTAATGTATCGTACAATGGCGTCTGGTACTTGCGCCCGCGTCGCTCTGATAAATGACCTCTCCTTCGGGACGTTAACGGCGCGTATTTGATTTATAACATTATTTGAATAAAAAAAAAACAAGAAGGAATTGTTTATTCAACCGTAATCGATCCGAAAGATCGTTCGGAATGTACAACTCTCTAATTACGAGTAGAATCGTCTATTGTTCGTTCAAAACTGAGGCCTCGTTTGTTTTCGAGTTGCGTGTTCTTAGAACCTAATCAAGTATTATGTTTATATCACTGTTAATTATTCATAGTTATGATTTTATAAGCTTTTGAATTTGTATGCCTGCTCTTAGATGCATAACGAGTATAGCCTTGCCACAATTTCAACTACTTTGTAGTTGCTGGAATGCTGAAGCAACTTTGGCACCAACGGATGGCTCAGGCCTTCTTTTATGTTGCCAAATTTTATTTATATCAAAGTATCTTCGAGGTCTTTGTCTGTAAAAATATAAGACTAGCTTTTGCCCGCGGCTTCGCCTGCATGGATGTCGGAAAATATCCCACGGGAACAAAAATACTCCCTTATTCCTTGTCTACATCATAAAGGGAACCTCTGTGCAAAATTTCAGCGTTCTAGGTCCAATGGGTTGGGCTGGGCGTTTATGAGTCAGTCGGTCAGTCAGGACTTTTCTTTTTATACTCGTACTAGCTTCTGCCCGCGACTTCGTCCGCGTTAAATTTCTTGTACCCCCCACCCACCAACCCCGACGCATCGCATCGCAATGCCTGCCCGTGCTATTACTTCGCGCTCGGCTCCTAAGGGCTCTAGCGTGATGTTAAATAGACTATATCCTTCCGCATCGCCTGCATGCGCTATTCCTTCGCGCTCGGCTCCTAAGGGCCCTAGCGTGATGTTAAATATACTATATCCTTCCCCATCGGCTGCCCGCGCTATTACTTCGCGCTCGGCTCCTAAGGGCCCTAGCGTGATGTTAAATATCCTATATCCTTCCGCACAGCCAGCCCGCGCTATTACTTCGCGCTCGGCTCCTAAGGGCCCTAGCGTGATGTTAAATAGCCTATATCCTTCCGCATCGCCTGCCCGCGCTATTACTTCGCGCTCGGCTCCTAAGGGCCCTAGCGTGATGTCAAATAGCCTATATCCTTCTCCATCGCCTGCCCGCGCTATTACTTCGCGCTCGGCTTAGGAGCCGAGCCCCTAGGGCCCTAGCGTGATGTTAAATAGCCTATATCCTTCCGCATCGCCTGCCCACGCTATTACTTCGCGCTCGGCTCCTAAGGGTCTTAGCGTGATGTTAAATAGCCTATAGCCCTCCTCAAGAACTGGGTTATACAATGCAAAAGGATTTTTTCAAATCCGACTGTAGCTCCAGAGATAGCGCGTTCAAACAAACTAACAAAAAAAAACCGGTCAAGAGCGAGTCGGACTCGTGCACCGAGGGTTCCGTTCCGATTTCTGAAAAAGTGCGCTATTTAGAGACATCGTTTTTTTTTTCCTGTTATCTTTACATAAACTTGCATCACATAGAATAATTTCAGATTTTTCTCTTTGCAAACTTCGGAGATAAGGGGGGGAACGGTATTTTTTTTACATTTTTCATCAAAAGTCGAACACTGTGCGGCCTAAAAAAAAATAAAAATATATTTGAGAATGCGCAAACAGCGCTCTTTCATATGATACCCCACATGACCTAGTAGCCCAACTTTGAATTTTTAAGACCCCTTTCAGCCCATGTTGCAAAAAAAATACATATCGTTTTATTTCTTTCTTATTCGCAAAATAGTTGGGTAAATATTATCTAAAACTGTTCCAAATTTCAAGTTGATAACATTAGTAGTTCTTGAGATATCCAGCTGTGACAGACAGACAGACAGACAGACAGACTGAGTCACACCATAAGGGTTCCTTTTTTACCATTTTGGTACGGAACCCTAAAAACAAACACTTCCGCTGTATTCCACCGACATTTTGCACAACGCCATCTATGGGTAAATTGATAAAACGTGCGCTCTAAACATGTTTGCTCAAGAGGAACCGGTATGAATTAAAGTTATTTTGCGTTTTAGTAATTTTATATTATCTCCGAAACTGTATGACCAATTGCCATACTGTAAAGGCCAAATCTTATCTCCATGATGTCCTTGTGATCATAAAATATCTTATTTTGATAAGGATTAATGCTTTGTTGTTTAAATAATCATCCAAACGTAAGTATGTCTAAAAAATACTTTTTTAAAACAATAAAAGATGTATAAAAGATAAAATATAAAAGATAGAAATATGGTGTCGCGGACTTTTTTGTAGAATTATTTAAGACGGACCAGACTGCCATACATTGTTATCAATTATAAACAACCGTTTAGGCAGCGCATGCAAAAAAGTCTGTTTAAAGAGGTATTTCTTTCCGACTTGTTAGACAAAACTTGTGATAGCTCGGCTAATATGCATGATATAAATATAATTTATAGCCTATAGCACTCAGGAATAATGTAGCTTTCTACCAGTGAAAAAATTTTTAGAATTGGATCATTAGTTCCGGAGATTACCCCCTACATACAAACTTACAAACTTACAAACTTACATACAAATTTTACCTCTTTATAATATTAGTATAGATATAACACAACAATACACACAACAAACACAACTAACTATAACTAAACTAATAACAACATAACAACAACTGATAACTATTATTACACTAAATTAAGGTTACGAAATACCATTAATTCAGCTCGAGATTACCATTTTGTATTGAAGCATTTTCGCCTACTATATTATTTTTTAGAAATATGGTGTTTAGGCCTCTAATATAGCAGGATACTATATTATTGTACACTAAGGTCGCCAACCCTAGGCCTCCCTGATCCTACAACGGAACTATCGAAAGTTTGGATTACTGCAATGAATGGTAGTAGAGCCTATTGTTTTGACTCTGTTGCTATAAATTCATCATCATCGACATCATTGACAGCTTTGTTCCAACCTGATGCTTGCTTCCTCCCGTTTGTGCCATGATTCCCTGGTCTGTGTTAGTCTCATCCAGGTCTTCTCTGCGATCTTCTGTAGGTCGTCTACACACGTTGCTATAAATTGCTTAAAAAATCATATAGCACAATTATTGACCTGTTTCAATGCACCCCCTTTAGCAGTTCATAAAATGTTTACCGCTCATTGGCTGAAGGGATTGCTAACCCTTTCGGTGCTACATCATCTATTATTTTCCCACAGTCATTTGTTTTCTTTTCTCCCCAATTATTGTCGAAGTTAGACGAACATTGAGTGGAGTCATTAAGTGTCTCTACTTCTTCAGCATTAAAGATATTGTTAATTGCTGCAGTGACAGTTATCAGGGTAAACATGTTAAGTGCTAAGCGCTTAATGTGTCCAATACATGTTGCGGGAAGTTCATTATCAACGTGATAGGTGGCGCAGCTTGTCACCGTTATCACGCTGTTAAACACGTATAAAATCGTTGATAACGTGGTTTTTGGGGAGTTACTTTTTGCTGCTTAAAGTTATCCAGGTTTTAATATTATTAAATTGGACTTATTGGACATACTGGCAATATGAATCAAAAGTAATATTAATAAAATTACATGTGTAGTAAAAAAAATATGAGAATACATTTGCTTAGATTCTGATGAGCCTAAAGAAGAAGACTGAACCTAAAGAAGTTATTGTCATAAATACTTCATTGGTTGTCTAATTAAAACAAGAAACATTATTAAACAAAGACCAACAAATTCAGTTTCATTTAACGTCATATAGGCTCAACTCAAGGTTTGCCAACGTGCGATGGAGCGCAGTAATCTAGGCGTCAAATTAACAGAGCATATTCACAACACCACACTGCGCTCCAAAACATAGATTACTGACGCTGCTCAAAAAGCCACAAAGTTGAAGTGGGACTGACTGTAGGAAGTTGAAGTAGGGTGGACTGGCCACGTCTGCCGCATGCCCAATGAGCTGTCCTGGGCCAAAACCGCTAGCAGGCGTCGTGACAGACCCGTAATAAAAGATGGCAGAACGAGCTGGACAAAACCACCGACCATTGGTCCACATAAGCATTGGATTTCAAGCACTGGAAGTCATGAGGCCAACAGTGGGATGACAAAGGCAGTAAGGCTCAAAATAATTAATGAAAAGCGAGTGTCAAATTAATTAAAAATTTTCAAACTATCGCATAAATAATACTACCTACGACTCTTTCTAGCCTCGGACACTGACCGTACAATAGGCAACACACAATTAATAAAGACGAAATACGGGAAATACAATAGATGTCTTAAGATTACAAATTTTATGTTAATTAGCTCGATAATAGAAAAAACATCTAAGGTTTTGGGCGTTGGCCACCACAATAAAGATAACGAATAGACAATTAAGTAAATCAACGGCTTGTGCTGTCAATAAAATCATTCCGGGCCAGCCATAATTAAATCGATAGAATTTTGAAAGCAATCGATACCCGACACACTTTTAATTACGATTCTATGCAAATCGATCCGATTGAATGTTTAATTTTTATATTAAGTCTTATCTGCTGTTAGTTTGTAACTTGCGACTGCGATCAATTGCTTTCAATATGAGTAAAAAGAAACGAACAATTTTGTGTATTCTGAAACGATATTCGATATGATTTCATGTCTGGCAATTTGCCTGCATTGTTACCATTTATTTTCAAAATATTTTTGTTTCAATAATAATCGTACTTATATTTAGCGAACTCCTTGTATGCTGAAAGGATTAACATTCCGATTTAGACCGCATAAATCATAAAACTATTTAAACGGAGCATCGTGTTGATCGCACAACTGTCGCTCCGTTGTACCATAAACCACTCAATGTCAAGAGATCAAGAAGACACGAGGTTGAAAAAGCTATTTGATTAATATGTTACTTACGATACAAAATTAGATGTAAGATATATGCAAATCAATATTTTTATAGCAGCCACACACGACAAAAAGATTTTAACAGTAATATGAACCGATGTTATAAGGCTATTAGTATTCGATTAGCAATTTGAGATGTGACAGAATTTATAGGTCTACGACATAAAGGGTTTTTTAGATGTGAGATAAAATTGGAAAGTGTCACTGATGTGGTATATTTCTCAGTTAAATGACGTTTCATTATGTAGGTAATGGCAGTACTAGTTCGATATGAAATCGATATGTAACAGTAGGTGTGAAGAAAACATAATGCGGTGCTGTTTATTGTTGTTTGTTGAACGTTAGATCGTTTTAAGGTTTCTCGTCTATAACTTCGAAACTTGTACTTGCTAATGTTCGATGAGATCATGGAATTTGATACGAGTTACTTAGAAAATATAGTTTCTAATAGTTAGTGGTTTTGTGTGTTTTTATTAGTTGTCGTTTCGCATGAGATATAATGAATGAAAGATAATATTATAAGATCTACAAATTATATTTCATTCATTTATAACCAAAATTAGAATGTGAGATGTTTAGAGATAAAACACGAGGCTCCAGAAATATTTAATAGGTACGAAACTTCCATTCTTTTCAACAAGACCGCAAGGCAACCGCAAGGCTGTTGATATAGAATATATTTAATGTAATGATTTAGTGAATAAGTCGTTGGTGTGTCAATAAATAAATAAATAAACAAGACTGACATTGTTTATCAAATCAAGATATTAAGCTATGCATAGTGTGAATCTGTACCTAGATCCATTTTTGCTGCCTTAATGATCCAGAAGACATTGATGAATCTCAAATGACATTACTCCCAATTGTACAAACAACGATTCATTCATCTCGCACCAATTTTAACAAACACTTTTCTAGAAAAATACCTACCTAGACTCACCTAGATTTAGTCTGTCGACACATAAATGGTATCGGCGTAGGCAGTGACGAGAGCCACCTAGAACTAAAAGCTAATGGAAATGTAAAATATTGGGATATATTATTCATTTTTAACAACGCATTAAACATTGTTTGTTAGGATATTAATACTGTTTCCAAATTTTTGAGTGCTTGGTTGGATGACGACTTAATTCGTGAAATGTTTGCATGAAGAATAGAAGACGTGTTTGATTTGGCTGAGTTCGTCAATATGCGTATTGTGCTAGCGGTTGTTATTAGGAAATGCTGAATTTTTAGGAATTGTTAGGTGACTGATAATTAGTGACCGATACTTAAACACATGATTGTACTCATGGGAACAAAACTGAAATCACTGTTCCCTACATTTTGACTAGTTATGCGAACATAAATGTAGGGAACAACAAATTTTATTTCGCGATTTCAGGTTTGGACCTATAGTAAAAGTTAGTTATCATCAGTACAATCCTGTGTTTATGTATCGGTCAGTAATTACCAGTCACCCTATCCTAAAGTAGCAGTCACGGTGATATTCGATGTGCAAGTGGTGGTTGCCAATTATTATTATGCAACTGTTTTTTTTTTCGCTTCAGGTATTAAAATAGTTTCTTCGCATTCCTCTTACTCGCGTTGTTATGGTCTCATTCCAACTGACAAATCACTACTTCTGCTGAATATAGACAATCAATCTGACTAGCCTTTTCCCAACTATGTTGCCGGTCTAACCGGATGCATCTGAATACCGGGATTTTACATGGAGAGACTGCCTTCTGACCTCCAAAACCCAGTAACTGGAAAATACGGTACCACTTGGTAATACTGGTTGGTCAGACTTTCAGGCTTCCGACCCGTAACGACTGTCAAAGATCCACGAATGACAGCCGGGACCAACGGCTTAACGTGCTTTCCGAGGCACAGAGGAGTCTCGGTATGTAAAGATGGTCACCCACCCACGGACTAAGCCCGGCAAGCGTAGCTTAACCTGATGGATTGACCCATCATCATAGGATGATGTATTTTTAACGTGCACCACCTATGAAATTGATATCTATCTCTCCTAGTGTTAACTGACTGACGGACTCATCAACGCCCAGCCCAAACCCTTGAACCTAGAAAGCTGAAATTTTGCACAGAGGTTCCCTTTGTAATGTAGACAAAGAATAAGGAAGGATTTCCTGGTAGGACGTTCCCGTAGGATATTTACCGACATCCCCGCGGGCGACGCCGCGGGCAAAAGCTAGTTACTAATAAAATCTTTTCGCATACTGGGTATAAGTCATCATTACAATAAATTATATCAAACAAAAATAAATATATTAGAATGTTATGTCAAAGAATGTCACCTATTTATACAGATATTAATATTAACCGAAATTGGAGCAGAATTCGTTATTATCATGCTAATTTTATAGTGTGTTCATCTAAAAGTTTTTGTTGGAATTCTTGACAAAATAACGGCTCCGAGGTGTCAAATTAATAAAAATATAATTAAAGTCTGACATTTGATATTGAAGCCGCTATTTATATGAAAAATTATGATGGGCTCATTTAGCAACTAGAAGCGAGAAATTTAGTTTTTTATGTTGATTTTAGATATAATATTTCATAGTTGACCATTTTGGACTAATGATTTAAAAGCAGTGACAGTTGACAATTGTGTACTGTTTTCATGAAATAAAGCTTATTATTATTATTTCTTTTATTTTACTTTTCACATATTTGTTACATTTTTAAATATTAGTATAAAAAGAATAATAAAAACATTTAAAAATATAAAAATAGTACCCCACCGGTATCGGGAACAGGGTCCAAGCTACCAGCGGTCAGGGCTCCAGAGAGAGGAACCTCCTAACAATGCGGGCCGTGTCCTTCTAGAAGCACCGCTTTCTGAATCAAGCCCTTGATCCAGCTGCCCAACGAGAGCCTCCTTAGGTGTTGGTCGAGGCTCTTGGCAATTAAGCCATTGGCTGATACGACTATCGGCACAATGACTGCTGAGTCCACATCCCACATGTCGACAACCTCGCGAGCCAAGTCAATATACTTGATTTGTTTATCTTTCTCGGCTTTCACGAGGTTCCCGTCATGCGGGACTGTTATGTCAACAATCATTGCGCGCCGCTCTGTTCGATCCACCACCACTATATCAGGCTTATTGGCAACAATAGTCCTGTCAGTGATGATGGATCGGTCCCAGTACAATGTGATATGTCCATTTTCGAGAACTGGGTCGGGCACATACCTATAGTACGGCACTTCCGATTCCACAAGGCTGTATTTCAGAGCAAGTTGCTGATGGATTATCCTGGCTACAAGGTTGTGTCTATGCAAGTACTCTTCGTTAGCTAGACGAGAACACCCGGAGATAATGTGTCGAATTGATTCTCCCGGTCGGTGGCATGCCCGACAGATGTCAACCGTTCCGTCTTTCACAATAAATCTCCGGTAATTGTTCGTCATGATAACTTCGTCCATAATTGCACAGACAAAACCTTCGGTTTCCCCAAAGAGGTCACCGGAACGCAGCCAGGCTACGGACGCTAGCAAATTTACATCGGGTCCATGTAGGGCCCGGAAAAAGCGTCCGTGGAGCTCCTTACTCTGCCATACTTCCATGCGGTCGTTAGCATCAAGCACTACAGGCTTGCGCCAGTTCTCTTTAGCCAAGGAGAGCGGGGTGAGGCCCTTGTCCACCGCGACCACATCTCGATGCATCCCCACGTCGGTTTCTAGGAAATATTCCCTGAGACTGCATATCTCGCGATTGTGGAGGGTCTTAGCGTTTAAAAAGCCTCGGCCTCCACACTTTCGCGGGATATACAGTCTCATTACCGATGACCGTGGGTGATGCATTCGATATGCAGTCAACAGCGTACGGACCCTCCGATCCAGGGCATCGAGTTCAGTCTGAGTCCATTTGAGTATGCCGAAAGAGTACATCAAAACCGGCATGACCCAACCGTTGAAGGCGCGCACCTTGTTTCCGCCTGATAGAAGACTATTAAATACTTTTTTCAGGCGGCCAAAGAAGCGCTCCTTCAACGATTGCTTCATGTCAGCAACATTGATGCCTAACGCTTCCGACATACCCAAATACTTATAGGTTTCGGCTGCGGAGAGGGTTCTAAGGTTTATGGAATCCGGGAGTTGGGTTCCCACGGATTCCACAATCTCCCCTCGCTTTACATGCATGACCGCACATTTGTCCACACCAAATTCCATCCTGATGGCGCTACTGAAAGTTTCAGTTACTTTCAATAGCTCCATCAGTTGCAAATTGCTGGGGGCAAAGAGTTTTAGGTCATCCATGTAGAGGAGGTGGGATATAACCTGACCACCTCTCCTCAGCCGATAGCCTAGACCTGAATCCTCCAGCAGTGTGCTTAGAGGATTCAAGGCTAAGCAGAACCAAAGTGGACTCAAACTATCGCCCTGAAATATGCCTCGCTCAATCCTTATCGGTTCGCTATTCCTCTGGATATTTCGACATCCTGGATAGCGAAGGACCGTCCTCCATTGCCCCATACACGACATCAGGAAGGTGCGCAGAGTTGCATCTACTTTATACAACTCCAGCACCCTCATGAGCCATGTATGTGGCACCGAGTCATAGGCCTTCTTATAGTCTATCCAACATGTCGACAGATCCCTACGGGAACGACGAACCTGTTGGCTAATGGCCATATCAATGAGGAGTAGCTCCTTAGTACCACGGGACCCGTTCCTAGATCCATTTTGAGAGGCAGACATGATGGAGTTGGTGTCTATATGTTCGTTAATTTTAGCTCTCAAAATGGATGTAAGAACCTTATAGACCGTCGGTAGACAAGTGATCGGTCTATAATTTTTGGGCTCCGTAGTACTACCTGATTTATGGAGCAGGTGGGTTATTCCTGTCGTTAGGAACTGGGGTAGCGACCCTGACTGTAAGGCTGACTGGTACTGAGCCGCCAAGCGAGCGTGCGACCCGAGAAACCATTTGATCCAGAAGTTATGCAGTCCATCCGGGCCTGGAGACTTCCAATTTGGCAACGGACGGACTGCACGAGCTACATCTTGGGGACAGATGGTAATAGCCCCCATTTCTGGTATTGGATCGCAGGCTCGCCTGACTTCCCGAGCCCAATCACCCTCGGTGTGACTGACAGGCACCGACCAGATACTGCGCCAGAAAGAACACATGGCATCATCATCCGGCAGGCGCGTGTCAGTCACACCTTGGTCCGGTCGCTCCCAACCCCTATAAACCCACCTTTCATCGCTCTGGAAGGTGCGATTCTGAGTGTATCGGTCCACTCGCCGCTTATACCTACGAATACGGTTTGCCCATGCATACACTTTCTGCCTCAGGAAGTCGATGCGCTCTGTGACACGGGACATATAGTCCTGAGGGCTGACATCAGTCCCTGAGAACGCCCGTTTCACAAAGCGCATCACTCTGGGGCGAGTATTGCCCTCCCTGAAGCAGATTAGTTTGCCGATGAGCGCTCTGGCCCCACCAATACGGCGCTCAATCCTGCACTGCCAAGCTGGTACGGCTGGTTTCGGTCGTGTAGCTCTAGAGTCATTAGCAAATTTGACGTGAGCTACACGACATGCCGCTACAGCCGCGCAGTACAGAATCGAATGAGTATCGGTGAGGTCTTCGCAGTCATCAAAATAGTTTGACAACTGCGAATCCAGAGCCGCCACCAGCGCCCTATTTTTGTTATGCATGGGCAATCGAGGTAAGCGTGGCCTAAGTTCGGGTGATACGAACCGATATTCCTGAATCGCACCCTCCAAAGCACTCCTCAATTCCTCATTGCACTGGGTACTTACGTTTGCAGCCGTGCCATCACTCCCCTCGTCAGCTTGAGTTGTGTTGCACTGTGGTGGTGGTGGTGCAACAATAGTCTGCGACAGGGGGGCGATCACACGGCTACTCTGTATTTCATTTCGCAGGCGATCAAGTACAGTGTCATCCAACATATGGTTACGCTGGATGACCCGCACCTGATCCGACAGTCGTTGTGCCGACACGTTGAGAGCTGGCTCAAGCACCTGAAAAAGAGAGTGCATCCGAACACGGTACGCGGTCAGATTGTTTCCTCCCTCTGTAGCCCCATAGTATGAGCGCATGACATTCTCATTAATGGCTCGCGTCCATCTCATGCGCTGCACACTTCCGCCGGGAGCTGGGACCCTATCAGAGGCCGGTGGGCCTCGAGGTCCTAAGCCGTCCGGCGGCCGGCGTCCTCCCCGTCGACGAGCAGGTGGTGGCGTCGTGGGCGGAGAGAAATACTCGTCACTCGAGCTCGACGCAACTACCGCGGCCGGTGTCGACACAGCGCTCACAGTGAGGCTGGGTACCGGCGGCGGCGAGGCGGAGCTGAGCGACGAGTCCGGAGGTGGTAGGCGTGCTTTTCGTGTGGCTGATCTCGTCAACATTTATCTTCATTCGTTTTCCTGATTATTTTCTTCAATTCATTGTTTTATCGGAGGTGACATCTGTCATGTCACCTCCGATTCTGCAGTTTTTATTAAATTTCTATTTCTATTTTATTATTATTATTATTAATTTGTGTCATGCACATGTATAAACTCAAGCCACTTTTCATGGGTGTAGGCAGAAACAACAGAATACCACCTGATGCTTACATACTCCTTTTGTCTCGTTTACGTTCATACATCTGGGGGGCTAAAACGGCCACTTTGGCAGAATCATAATAAGATAATACAGGGTGAAATTTTAATCGTTTTAATCCTCTTAAGGGGTCATTGTACTCATCATTATGAACAACTTTTACTATGGGACCAAACCTGAAAACGCGAAAAAAAAATCAGCTGTTCAGTACTTTTATCAACATCAAACTCGTCAAAATGTAGGGAGCAGCTGATTTTTTTTTCGCGATTTCAGGTTTGGTCCCAAAGTAAAAGTTGTTCATAATGATGAGTACAATGACCCCTTAAGAGGATTAAAACTATTAAAATTTCACCCTGTATACAGGGTGGAATCGACGCGCAAACGGTTACCTCGTATTCAGTACATCATTCTGAGCCCCCCTATATAGAAGTTTTTCATCGGTTATTGGAAAAAAAATCTGCAGTTTCCAACAACCTAAACGGTCAAAATGTATGGAAGAGCAGATTTTTTTTTCAATAACCGATGAAAAATTTCTTTATGGGGGGGTTCAGAATGATGTACTGAATACGTGGTAACCGTTTGCGTGTCGATGTATTCCACCCTGTATAAGGTCGCATTAAAATAGGTGGACTAACTTGCACAGGGTGTTCTACCCATGAATATGAACAACTTTTACTATGGAACTAAACCTGAAATCGCGAAAAAAATCAGCTGCTACATTTTGACGAGTTTGGTGTAGATAAATGTACTGAACAGCTGATTTTTTTTTCGCGATTTCAGAGTTAATCCCATAATGAAAGTTGTTCATATTCATGGGTAGAATACCGTGTGAAAATTTGTCCCTCTATTTTAATGGGATGTTAAATACATTATGAATCATATTTGAAGTCGTAATTTAAAACGGTCACAAACTGAAATTCATAATTTATCTGCGTACAATTCATAGCTCGCAATTCATCTGTTTAACAGTTTTGTATGCAGATTCGTAAAATGATCCACAAATTATGAATTGCTTTATTGAAGTTTAATGTCAAATAGCACAATAATCTATATAAATAAAAAGAGAAGTCCTGACTGACTGGCTGACTGACTGACTGACTCATCAACGCCCAGCCCAAACCCTTGAACCTAGAAACCTGAAATTTTGCACAGAAGTTCTCTTTATAATGTAGACAAGGAATAAGGAAGGAATTGCCGGTGGTATGTTCCGTGGAATATTTTCCAACATCCACGCGGGCGAAGCCGCGGGCAAAACCTAGTATGTAATAAATTGCTGGGAATTCAGGAAATGAATCACTTTTAGAGGAATTGCAAAATGTGGCCGTTTTAGGACCCCTGGTCATATACGCATGTGGGTTACGAGTACCACACACCTGACCTTCCATCTAGGGCGATCCGTCCCGGCGACCAGGTATTAGCTGTATACTTATCATAATGTGCAATATTGTAAGTCTACCGAGACAAACAAAAACATTGTTTTAGCACTCGTAAACAGGTCAATAACCTGCCATTACAGATGCACTATTTGTGATCTTTAGCTAAGTACTGACTGGTTGCAAGTCGTGACGACGCAATTAATGTTAATAGCACCGAACACGCTCCGCAAGTAAAAGAGCGCGAATATCTATACTAAGTAATATAATAATCTATACTAATATAGTAAAGCTGAAGAGTTTGTTTTTAGGGTTCCGTACCTCAAAAGGAAAAAACGGAGCCCTTATAGCATCACTTTGTTGTCCGTCTGTCTGTCTGTCTGTCAGTCTGTCAAGACCCTTTTTGTCAGGAACGCGTAGAGGTATCAAGTTGAAATTAATATCAAATTCGTAGTAAGTCTATGATCCCTTGGAGCTCTAAAAAATCAAGCTTCCAAGTCAACACAATAAAAAAATACGCCCATTTATGCAACATATTTTGATAATCGCAAGTAAATCAAAACCTATAGGGCACTTCCCATTGTCCTAGAATCATGAAATTTGGCATGAAGCAAGGTCTTCTTACAGCACAAGTAAAGGAAAAATTCCGAAAATCGTTAATTTGTAATTTTATCGCTTAAATATTTTTTTTTTGGGATTTCTAGTCTTTCAACTACATGTTAAATTATTTTCAATTAAGGAACCCGTCATTGTGCGTGGTCCGACACGCACTTCGCCGGTTTTTTGTTTGAACATGCTAATCTCTGGAACTACCAGCTAGCTCAATTCTTTAGGAAGGTTATTGGCTATTTAACATCACGCTACGACAATTAGGAGACGAGCAAAAATAAAAAACCAGTCAAGAGCGAGTTGGACTCGCGCACCGAGGGTTCCGTTCCGATTTCTGAAAAAGTGTGCTATTTAGAGACATCGTTTTATTTTTCCTGTAATTTTTACATAAACTTCTATCACATAGAATAATTTCAGATTTTTCTCTTTGCAAACTTCGGAGATAAGGTATTTAACGGTATTTTTTTACATTCTTCATCAGAAGTCGAAAAGTGTGCCACATGCCCTAGTAGCCACACTTTGATTTTTTAAGACCCCCTCTCAGTCCCTGTTGCAAAAAAAATATAAATATTTTAATTTCTTTCTTATTTGCAAAATTGTTGGGTAAACGTCATCTAAAACTATTCTAAATTTCAAGTTGATAACATTAGTAGTTCTTGAGATATCCAGCTGTGACAGACAGACAGACTGAGTGACACCATAAGGGTTCCTTTTTTACCATTTTGGTACGGAACCCTAAAAATCAGAAAGAACGCTAAGTGAAAACGAAGTAATGGGCCACAGCACCGATATTGGATATATTGTATGTTAAACCAAGAGAAGTCCCGCAGCAGAAGCTAGTAAGTAATAAAATAAAAATCAATCAGTTCTCAATATAGTTTCGAATATTAATGAAACATAACTGCAATGAAACGGGCAATTAATGATGTTGGCAGCGATCGGTACTGTGAATGCGTGTCCGGAGCGTTGATGACAGCGGCTGCTTAATCAACCCGCGATCTTTCATTAGTTACGCTTGCTCGCTTTTTGTTCGCTTTGCCTTTAGTGGATAGCGAGACTACGACGTACCATATTTGATACTAATAAACTATTTTAAAGCATTCGTTGTTGTTAGTGTTTATGTTAAACCACAGAATACATAACAGTACAAGTACAGAAGATTCACTTCGCAAAATTATTTAAATAAATAGCGACTCTTCCTTTGACACAAAGTGCAATTCAGGTCGCACGGCGTTAATTACCTACAGTTATATTCATTTAGAACTTGCCTCATTTTCTACCGCGTAACTATTATATCTTCTGACTCGTTACCTAGGATTGTCTTATATTGTTCTTTTACGACGCAGCGCGTGAGTGAGTATTGAACTAACATGCGCCCCGCCCGCCGCGTGGCAGCCCACACTGAATTAGCTCGACAAGTCGAGCCCGCCGCGTACTTGTAGCTTTATACCTAAAATGTGGAGTGCGCCTAGCCTGCGGTTAAACATAACTTCACTATTCAAGGCGTGGGGCAGGTACCTAATATTATTGTAATTTTAATTCTTATAGAGAAAACTTGAAGAAAAAATATTGTCTCAATAGAGGTGGGCCATATCAATCGATTATAAATTTTAATTTTCATAATTTATATCGATAAGCTTATGTAGGTATACTACTTATGACGGAAAATGAAACTGGTTCTCTAAGGGGCTATAAATTAGGTTTACAAAAGAAGCGTCAAGCGTATACAATAATTTGCATTTTAATGCCTTAAAATCGTAGTGATGTTCGAGTTATGGAACATTCCATTGGCGCGCCATCAATCGTTTCAAATCAAAACAATCAAATAAACACGCAGCGTTAATTATTCAGTTTCGTTGAGAAACAGTCGCGGCGTGTAAATCAGTGTGTTCGTTTGTGGGTCTATTTCGAGACACGAGTCGAGAGTTAATTAGAAAGAATTGCTTTTATTTCGCGTTTTCACACTCGTCGTGGCGTCGCGTGACGTTCCTAGCCATTGAATCAAATCAAATCAAATCAAATCAAATTTATTCAAAAATATATGGGTCGATCTCCAAAACGGGCGTATTCGTGTGATCGCTCTGGTGCTTTTCAGATATTGATGTTTAATGGTAATTATGTATCTCATTAAAAAGAATGATGTTCAAATAGTACATTTTTACTATTGGCCTTCAATTTACACAAACAGTTATGGAAATATTTAAGTTCAAAAAATTTCGCGACCAGAGCAATCATAATTGGTGACACAGCGATCATAAATGGTGAAATCAGTGAAACAAAAAAAAAAATATTGATAAAATATTATTTATTTAGCCGTTTTCAGTCATATTCAGTGTACTTGTAACAAGATTATATGTAAGAGAAATGTATTATTTTAGAAAAAGGTCACACACTTGTACATTTTCAATTAATTCTATCTCTGTACCATAGCTAGAAGTTACGCCCGCCCAAAACATAACGGACCTTCCACCATAAGGGGTGATTTCTTCAAAAAACACGTCGGCATAGCGTTCCCCTGGTCTTCGTAATACTCGCCGACGTTGGTATTCACCATTCAGACAAATTCGAGCCTCATCGGAGAAGAGTACGCTACACCAGATACCTAGTGTCCAAGATAGACAATTTCTAGTGAACCTCAGTCGAGCAATCCGGTGCTCACGGAGTAACTTGGGGGCCCGTGGTGGTTGTCGAGTGCGTATATCAAGCGCTAAAAACCTCCTCCTCACTGTCCATAGCCTAAATTGTGCTCCTCGTACCTCTTCAAGTTTCTTTTGAGGTCTATGTAACTGAATTTGTGGTTCCTCAGCGCCTGAGTCACTAAAAAGCGGTCGTTCCCTTGGTATTGAGTCCATGTTCTTTGGAGCTATTTGAGCTTTGTGGACTACCGGGACAGATGCTGGAAGAAGCACTGCCAGTGCATGTTAGTTCGTTCGTTCGTTCAGTATCTTGCGATAGCCGCTGCTATCTAGTTATTCTTCTTAGTCTACAAACCGGTGACGCGGGTGAATCAAAATAAGACAAATTTTCGTATTCTTTAAAGGTCTCTGGAAGACAGGAACTTGTCTGAGAATGATCTTTTACACGATTATTAATGTTAAACTCATTTTCAACATCTTGTGTTACAGTTTGCAGTATCTCTCTATGTTTTGTTACATTATTGGTGCTTAAGGTTGGAGATGATTGAGGAACATTTGAAAGAGGATCACGATTCTCAGATATATAGATAGGTTCTTCATTTATTGGGAGCTCATCAGTTGCTGGTAACTTATCCACTTTTTTCTTTAAATAATATCGTCGAGAACTCTGCCTACTTTTCTTCCTACGAACCTTTTGCTGGCTTGGAGTCAAATCACTCATTGGTAGTAGTACTATGCCCCGAGCTTTTTTCCTTTGGTAACTCTCTCTTGACTTTACAAGCCTGCATTGTGCGTATAGATCTGGATTATTTTTTAACTTGGCCATTCTACGACGCTCAGTCAATTTCTTCCTAAGACGTTTTTCTTCAATAGATAATTTATTTCGAGGCATGATTTCAATCTGCAACAATAGTTGCCATTAAATTTTAGAGAAGAAAGGGTTACAGTTGTGGTTAGCTAAATGCCAATATAATAATAACATCAAGGTAAAATACGTCAAAATCTGTTTATGGGTTTAGGTCACCCAAAGAAAGGTTATAAATTAAAGGTTATATGCATAGTTCATTGTTTGTCATTGTTACAGTCCGTTACTACTACTTAAAATAGATTTATAACGTACAATTAATTCAAAATATCATCGCTCTGGTCTTTATGGACAGAGCAATCACAGCCATAGCGATCAGAAAAAGTCACAAAATCATAAATATAGCCGAATTTAAAAGCAGTAGAAAGTTGTGATTACGTCTCATAAAAAACATCATAACGATCACTTAATTCACATAACAAAAACATTCACAAGCTTACTATTTAATTTAAATAACGTGCCATAGCAATCATAAAATTCGAGAACCAAATCCAGAGCAATCATAAACTTACCTTCGTAATGTTGGAGAGCGGGAATGTGGAACACAGGTATCCTCTTCGGCGGTTAGACCACTGCTGGCGTTGCCCCGCGGTATCGGAATAGAGTGTCTATAACGCGTAACTAGGGATGAGCGCGATGTTTTACCTCAGCGCAGAGCGATGTGATAAAATGCCCGGTCACGATTTTAAATTCAAATTGTGGCAAAAGTATTGTTAATATAACTAAAAATAGTTTATTACTGTGAAGATTAACTATTTGTTATGTAATCTAAATAAGTTGTTTCATATGAACCTTCTCATTAAAAAGTTAAGGATTATTTTTTCATTCAATCGGGAGTTGGGTCAACCCAGAGCGATCAGGATATTAAGGTTTAAGATTTTTTTTTTAATATTTAAAATAAACTTATTCATAATATTAGCCTTGTATCACGTAGATTAGATACCGAACTGTATATAAAAAAATATTTTGAAAACGTTTTTCGATTTTAAAATGGGTTTATCTAGCCCGACACGAAAAAAAATGCCTCTGGAGATCGACCCATATAAGGACTAACGATAAATACAGTTTTCCTTAAATCTATGGCAAGTTCACCCATGACTTGTGCCTGAACTAGGTAATCCTGTGTTTCAGGCGATTGGAGGTAACATTAATTGATTAAATAATCATAATTATCTTATTGTTGCATAAATGTAAAAAGGTGTATAAAAAATATAAAATTATATAATACTACTTAACAATATTTACTTAAGCACAAATAATAACTTCTCTGTATCTTCATAGGACATAGATTGAAGAGCTTCCATAAGGAATTTCTTGCAGTTACTATTATTTAAGGAGTAGATGTTTCCTTTTTCATTTAGCCTATTGTAGAGTAGTGGTCCGAGGTACATGTAAAATTTAGCTGTGAAAGCATGATTTGTACTTTTTCGAGGGCAAACTATATCTTTCCGTCTCCTTTTTGTTAAATCAGTGCTGTATGGAAGCGCTGCGTGTTGTTTTAGTACAGTGCTCATTATAAACAACTGTCGAACTGTTAGTACTTTACAAGCTTTATACAGGAGGTTAGTGGGGAAAAGAAAAGGGCGGCAAGTAGCCACCTTGAGAATAGCTCTTTGAGCCCTTTCAATGGGCAATAACAAGGTTTTATTCGCCCCACCCCATGAAGTAATACAGTAACTCAAAATTGACTGACAAAGTGCAAAGTATACTTGTCTAATTATATTTGGATCTACAATTAAACGTAGCTTTTTGAATACATATATCAGCTTACGAATTCTATTATTAAGTGCTTCCATATGTTGTTTGAAGGAAAGGGTTTGATCTATTATAATACCCAGGTATTTTATTTTATCCGTTTTTTTAATATTGGGACAATTACACTGGCTATCTGCGGGGATTGGGCAACAATGAGCATGCAACGCTGAAGGGATGTTCGATGTTTGCTTGCGCATCGAAAACTTAATGTAATTTGTCTTCTCTGCATTCAGGGTTAGTGAGTTATTTTTAAGCCATTTACCTACAATATTGAAACCGCGTTGCGCAAGATTGTAGACTTCATTTTCTGAGTCAGCCGAAAAAAGTAGAGCAGTGTCGTCAGCGTAGGTTATGATAGTGCCATGCTCTAGCTTTACATCGCAAAGGTCATTTATGTAGATCAAAAACAGAGTGGGTCCTAAAATACTTCCTTGAGGAACACCAAAAGATGTGGTTTTTTGAACATCGCTGAGAACATTGCCAATCTTTACGCACTGGGAACGATCTTTTAAATAACTTTTGAACATTTTCAGCTGGGTGCCTCTTACACCCATGATCTCAAGCTTGCGCAACAGGATTGGGATGGAATAAATAGGTACAGAAGGTGAGCATCGTACAATGAGTGAAAACGCACGCACACATAGACGCACGTCGCGAGATCAAGCGCACTCGCAATACGACTTTAATGCTTTTAAACTGAAGATCACGTCTAAAAAAAAAAGTCAAATAAAGACTTATCTTATCTTAAACGATTACTGTTGAAAAAATACCTATATGTAAAGTTAGAGCGTTTTCTAAATGTAAATATTTTAGATTACGTTTAAATTACCTAGAAATAACTTTACAAATTAATTACACTATGTAATTAATTTGTAAAGTTATTTCTAACTTGTATAAAAAAAACCGATCAAGAGCGAGTTGGACTCGCGCACCGAGGATTCTGTTCCGATTTCTGAAAAAGTGTGCTATTGTCTCTAGACATCGTTTTATTTTTCCTGTTATCTTTACATAAACTTCTATGACATAGAATAATTTCAGATTTTTTTCTTTGTAAACTTCGGAGATAAGGCCCGAACGGTATTTTTTTTACATTTTTCATCAAAAGTCAAAAACAAATGTTTAAGAATGTACAAATAACGCTCTTTCATATGATATTCCACATGACCTAGTCGCCCCACTTTGAATTTTTAAGACCGTTTCAGTCCCTGTTGCAAAAAAAAAACATAAATATTTTTATTTCTTTCTTACTTGCAAAGTAGTAGGGTAAACATCATTTAAAACTGTTCTAAATTTCAAGTTGATAGCATAAGTAGTTCTTGAGATATCCAGCTGTGACAGACAGACAGACGGACAGACAGACAGACAGACAGACAGACAGACAGACCGACAGACAGACAGACAGGCAGACTGAGTGAGACCACAAGGGTTCCTTTTTTAGCATTTTGGTACGGAACCCTAAAACTGAGAATCCCGCTAAAACTATCAAAGCATATTTTTATGAAACCTTCACCATTTTAAAGATAATTTAGTTATTTATCTTTTGCTATACGTGTTTTATTAAAATACCTTTTGTTTAAAGTATAATAAATTAATAATGCGTCTAATTTTGGACAGCACTTCTTGAGGACTCGCCAGAGTCCTATTACTGGCTGGATGTACGACGCGTTGCGTGAGCTCAGCACCGAACAGCCAAGCTTGCTGCGCCAACCTGTCAAGGCCGTTGGCGTTTATCTGCGTCTTAAGGCCCTGTTTCAGCATCGAGAGATGCGACTTGCGACACGACTCGCGTCACTTGTTTCCGTCTGTCGTCCGCAAGTCACGTGTCGGTGGCTCGTGGCATGCTCTAAGCAACTTCACTCCTTTGTTTTTGCAAAAGCAAGATGCATTTCGCTTGAGCGTGTCCGTGACCACGGGGTAAAGTCGTATACGTACGCGTCTATGTGTGCGCGCTCCAGTTTTCGCTCATTGAATGGAGTTAGCCTTCTGTACGCACCTATCTACTCCGTAACGCAAGTATGGACACGTGTGAAAGAGAAAATCCTTCTTGATGTACTGTCCATGTTTAATTATAAGTTTCTCGAACGGCAATTAAAGAGGCTTAATGAGTAATTTGTGTAACTATTTTGTTAGAATAATCCCGTGTTTTTTCAGTGATTCTGTAATGGCGGATTTGTATTTTAGGAAAGAGGATAAGTGGGTATTTTGTAGGAACAGGTGGAGCTTTATTTCCTAGGGATAAATAAGATTTTTGAGGAAAGTCTAGTAGATACCAGCTGCTAGTACTAGTTTTTTTAAAAAACAAGAAGACATTTTAATCCGCTAATGAATATCAACATGCAGCAGAACTTATTTAGCGATTTTTGCGGAAAAAACTTTATTCATAGTTACGTAAAACTGACGAAAAGTATCTACGCTATGTATTACAATATAAATTTAGCCGATTTATAATAAATACTATAGCTAACCTACCAAAATATTTATATGACAGTCGAAAGTTACAGGTAAAGAATTTTCCAGTGGCGAAAATATTCGGCATAGTGTGATTAAATTATTATTAAAAAACCGGCCAAGTGCAAGTCAGACTCAAGCACGAATGGTTCCGTACCATTATCTATAAAAACGGCAAAAAAAAACACGTTTGTTATACGAGTATGGGAGCCCCTTAAATATTTGTTTTATTTTAATTTAATTATTTATTTTTAAAGTGAATATATGAGGAGCTCGTGGCTAAGTAATAACAACCGCTCGGGTCGATCCATCATGTAAAGCTACGCTTGCCGGGGTTGGTCCGTGGATGGGTGACCATCTTTACATACCGAGACTCCTCCGTGCCTCGGAAAGCACGTTAAGCCATTGGTCCCGGCTGTCATTCGTGGATCTTTGACAGTCGTTAGGGGTCGTCAGAAGCCCGGAAGTCTGACAACCAGTCTTACCATGGGGTATCGTATTACCCAGTTACTGGGTTGTGGAGGTCAGATAGGCAGTCGCTCCATGTAAAATACTGGTATTCAGCTGCATCCGGTTAGACTGGAAGCTGACCCCAACATAGTTGGGAAAAGGCTAGACAGGTGATGCTGATGATGATCTTTGGTCTCTAGTTTATGGAATCATATGATATTCTTGGGAAAGGTTTTTTTTCCGGATTAAGAATTGAATTTACTTGAGAGAGATTGATTTTTAAAGTGAATATGTAACTAAATGTTCTGTGAATATTTCAAGCGTCCATCTGTTACCGTTATCAATATTGAGCAAACACGAGCAAAAAAATCACGTTTGCTTGTATGGGAGCCCCCTTAAATATTTATTTTATTTTGTTTTTAGTATTTGTTGTTATAGCGGCAACTGAAATACATCATCTGTGAAAATTTCAACTGTCTAACTATCACGGTTCATGAGATACAGCCTGGTGACAGACGGACAGACGGATGGACAGCGCGGAGTCATAGTAATAGGGTGCCGTTTTACCCTTTGGGGAAGAACCCTAAAAAAGAGGTCTAGACATAGACTTAGATGTATTTATTTGAAGTTAAATATTTACGTTAAGTTATTCATTTTAATCAATTAGAAAGAAATTCGAATACAAAAAACCTTGTGATACCATTTATATCACAACAAGCTGACACTTTGATCATTCATATTGTCTTTAATTTTCAAAAATAAAGTATGATAAATATACCTACATTTTCATAAAAAAACTATTATTTATTAGTTTCTACGTTGATTCAGGATTAAAAGAAATAACAGCATAATATGAAATAAAAATAAATGAAAAACATGTTTGAGAAACTGCGTTTTCTTTATTAGTAACTAATCATATTTTTATGTTCAGGTATCACCAACCGATGTACTGCGGCTGCAGAAGTGGATATCAAATACCCGTGAGAATGTTGGATGGTATGGATGCATTCTCACACACTACGTGACGTGACCTTGTGAAGGCCATAGGAATCCGCTGGATGCGAGAAGCATAGAACTGGTCGAAGTGGCGATGATCGGGGGAGGCTTATGTCTTGCAGGGGACGTCTTTCGGCTGAAATGATGATAATGATGATGATGATGACGTGACATGAACATTAGAGGGGGTTCAGAATGATTACTGAGTAATATAATTCTGGTGTGGACCATAATGGTCACGGTGATTGGAAACATAATTACAGGTAAGGAACTTACAGCATGGTACATTCTTAACACTCCTTTTGGGTTATTTTTCGTTACAATGAAGCGATTGGTTGTTAATAAAGGTTGCTCAAAGATACCTACTGAAATTTGAGCTCAAAATTTATGGCCAGAGCGAAAATTTGTGATGTCCCTTCAAATTAGTAACACAATGTTTTTGTCAGAAAAACTAAAACAGTATGGCGCCTCAAAGAGATGTCAGCAAGTGACGGGGTCCAATAGGGCCGACGCCGCTGGGGTCGCGGGTTGTCTGAAGGGGTTACCGCGGCCCTGGCATAGGCAACTGAAGGAACACGGGTGGGTTTTAGTCAGTAAAAGTCTGACACGCCCTTCCGCTCCACCCAGAGCGGGAGAAGTTATTTGATGATTTCCCACCCTCAAAAAAAAAAAAAAAAAAAAAAAAAAAAAAAAAAAAAAAAAAAAAAAAAAAAATGGGGTCCAACCTCGTGAGCACGAAATTATTATTGCTATTCATAATCACGAAAAATGGTTATTTTTACTAAGGTGGAAACTGCGAGGTCGATGTTAACGTTTTAATGATAAACGAGGATTGAAAAATGTAACGATTGCTGATTCCGACGCAAATTGAGGACGTAAGATGTCTCTAAATCTTATTTATGAGTTATTCACTTTAATACACGTTAATAGTTCGCCAGAATATATATTCTTTTGATGTTGATTACACTCATTTATTTGTATATTCTATTTTCGAAAGGACCATGCTAAAATACATCGTTATTTTAATGGGGTGAGCGTGGAAAAATGGCGCTGAAACAATTTTATATGAAAGGGATTAATGAGTGACTGTTTAATGATTTGATTGGGGATAGAAGGGCCTATAAATTCTAGGACATTAATTATATTTTTTGCTTTGAGGAGTAAACAAGGTATTTCTTATTAAGAACCACAATTAGTATAATCTTGGAAGATTAAATTAAAATATTATCTCGTACACTACAACAAATAGGATTGCCTAAAATTCTAACTATACCATCTCATAAGCCGTAAAATCTTCATAACCCTTTAATCAGAAATTCAATAACATTTAAAACGTCAACCGAAAGTGGGTCTCGAGCCCATATAATCAGAATGACCAATTAACAGCATTGGGTCCCTCAATAAGAGAAATTACTGCTTCAATCCCTGTGGAAGCGACAATTGTGTACTGAACAATGCTCGCGTGGTTTTTAAATGGATGTAACAATTAATTCACAACAATTAGGTGGACGACGCCCGCATTTTCAAAGATTTGTAGAGTTAGGAAGATGTAGATAGGGTGATGAAGGGACTGCGAAAAAGGGACTCTGAAATTCATCGAATATTTTGATGATTACTGGTGAAGAGCCAGCGATAACAGCCCCGACTTACGAGTTGTCGTGGTTGTTCTTGTTGTGGGTCGAGGGTTAGAACCCAGGCAGGCGCTTTACTTTGTGTAAATAACTTCATCACCACTGCTCTTAAAAACGGTGAAGGAAAACATTGTGAGGAAACTGGCATGTCCTAGAACCAAAAAATTCGAAGACAAGTGACAGCTACCAACCCGCACTAGGCTCGCGTGGTAGATTACAGCCCACTCCCTCACACAGAGAGGAGGCCAGTGGCCCAGCAACGGGAACGCTATATGCTGATAATATTAGGTATGCTGTAACTGGTCACTAACTTCTTCTAAGTTGAAAAGAGATGGAGAGAGCATTTGTAAAAGACGTGTCGCTCCTTATCATACTATTCCTTTTTCACACTGGGGCAATTATGAATTTGACATTTCCCAGTATGAGCCCAGGGTTGGTTAAATATGGACATAAGTTACAAAATATCTAGTAAATCTGATTCTAATTACAACTACTAGATACAGTCTCGATCTGAAAATAGGTACCAAATCACAAAAAATATAACAGCTTTTTAAAAATAAGTGGGTAATCCAAGAACACTAATTTTATTTAGAAATACATTAAGACAGACGTAACGGAGTCATTACTTTTTAACGTTAACGTCACAAAGATATACATTACAATGACGCAGGTGTTTGTTTATTTAACTGTTGTATTTTATGTTTAGATCAACATTAACGTCAATCTGATTGCTAACCTTCAGCAACCTTCATGAATTTCGAGAAATACATATTGTAGAGAATATTAACACCAGCATTATTAAATGTGGTCCAACAAAAAATGCACCACCACGTTGTTCCTTGAACACTCAAAGAGTAGACATTGAAAAGGATAAGCTAGAGCATTGTCTTAAAAACGATAAAAAATAGGTAGATCATATTGGTGACAGACGCTAGATGGAGAAAATGGACGCGAGTAGTTAACGTTTACAAAGGGTTTTTATACAAAATACAATTATTTACTTTAACCTAATCAATATGTGCCAACATTTTTTTTTTCAAATCTAAAATTAATACGTCCATACTGTCATATATTTTTCATCAAGTTACTAGTGCTAATGCTCTCAAGATGAAACTTATTAATTACAACAAATGGTTATTTTATTATATCACCTAAACAATCATTAGTAATTAATTTTATCAGCCTACTGGTTCAATTAACTAAATGTTTCACTACATACGACAGTATTTAGTACTTATTTTTGTACTTAATTTTTATTAATGATCAGCACCCTAATTGCGTAACTCTCTCTCTCTAACAATCCGAAGGATTTTGAAAGTTAATCCTATTCATTGCTTCTATGGTTGAAAAATTAGTCTGCTCGACAACGTAATTATCGCAATTAATATTGTTGAATTGTCAAAATTAATGACAATGGTATTGTGAGTCTGTAGCAATGTACCTACCACGTACGTTTTTTAACCGACTTCTAAAAAAGGAGGAGTTTCTCAATTCGTATGTTTGTATTTTTTTTTTTTTTTTTTATGTTTGTTCGCGCATAACTCCGTCGCTTGACAACCGATTTGAAAAATTATTTTTTTGTTGGAAAGGGTATACTTCAAAATCCAGTTCTGATGATGAGATCCTGGAGAAATCGAAGGAACTCTTCAAATATTATAGGCACACCTATAGCGATTTGGGTATTTTTTATAGTAGCTCGTGCATTTGCTCTCGGAAAGCACCACTTGGTGAAGTGGAACTGATGATGAAGACCACAGATAGCTACCGGAACTACTCAATGATAAATATTTCACGGGTTGCGATTCGATTACTTTAATATGGTTGCTAAGCAATTTCCGCTCGTCACACAATGCGTGTGGTGAGTGGTTGTTGAGGAGTTCTCCTGGTTCTTACCAGCAGAACTCCTCAACAATTAATGTCCAAGCATCGGGAAAAGCAATATTTTGTAACATGTGATGAGCAATTGACATTAGACTAGTGTAACTTATACAAATTATAAACAGACCCACTAAAAAGCGAGAAATAAAAACTTAAAAAAAAAAAAAAAACCGACTTCCAAAAAGCACTACAAAGTGAAAAATAACTTTGATTTCGGAAGTCGGTGGCAAAAAAAAAGAAAGTAAATAAAAAAACGAAAGACACCGACTTCCGAAATCAAAGTTATTTTTCACTTTGTAGTGCTTTTTGGAAGTCGGTTTTTTTTTTGTTAAAAAGTTTTTTAATTTAAGATAATTATAATACTTCAATTTAATGACATACCAACTTATTTAATTGTACCTGTTTTGATTTGTAATTCGTAATTTGTATTTTTATTCGACACAATTTTTTTGATTATCTACTCGTTTAATTCATTAGAATAAGAATAAGAATAAGAATTATTTATTGCGTAACTGTGTACAATCAGATCTTATATTAACAGTTCATTAACATAACATACATTAACATTCATTAATGTTTGCATGCCTGTCTAAGGTAGATTGTATAAGGATCACAATATTGTTTTTTAATACCTTATGTCATGTACCTACAATTTATGCAAATAAATAAACTTTACTTTACTTTACGTATACGAAAGTATCATTTTATTTTTTTAGCTCCGAATTATAATTATAATCAATGAACTGTCTTTGAACCACCTCTGCCTTTCATTCTATAAAACAGAATTTCCATCGGATTATTTTTAAGTATTTTTTCTTAAGGTTGATGCGCCAGGGTAGCCCGCGAAATTCAAAATTTCTTAGGTTTTTTGCAATTTGTAGGTCAGTGTGAGCTTGTATGTTGATTAAAATATGATTCGCGGCCGTAGCTAATATGGCTTTACATAATTATAATCATTAGAATCAGCAATACAACTCCATAAGTTAGCATTTATCTCAAATTTAGCGATTTCATGAAATCATGAGGTTTGAGGTAAATGCTAACTTATGAAGTTGTATTGCTGATTCTAATGATTATAATTCTGTAAAGCCATATTAGCTACGGCCGCGAATCATATTTTAATCAACATACAAGCTCACATTGACCTACAAATTGCAAAAAACGTAAGAAATTTTGAATTTCGCGGGCTAGCCTGGCGCTTTCGCCTTAATTCAAATACACTCATGGACAAATTTAGAGGAACGCAAAAAAAAAGGTTAAGTTTTTCCTGTTGTAGTTATCCTGCGTACTTGTCACTAACATTAGTAAATGGTATTAAAAAAAATAAAGTTTTGGAATGTTTTTTTTTTCGAATTTCATTTGTTTTTATGTAATTATTGCGTAATGCTTTCTTTCATACTGCGAAAAATTTTGCCAACTTTTGAATTTGAGTTTAATTTTAGGTCTTGTTTAAATGTTTGCCTTGACTGCCTCGGTTATCATGTTAAGCGTGAATTGTTACTGCAAATAAACTGAGAATGCCAGATCTAAACGCCACTCAAGTTGCTAGTGCTGTTACCTTAATTGGGAATGGGCAAACCTAAAAACATGTGGCCCAAACATTACAAGTATCAAAATCTGTGGTACACCGAGTTGTCAAGAGGTATCGGCAGACCAGACAGTATACGAGACTCGCAGGACGGGGACTTAAACGGAAAACTGGGACCAGAGATGACCGGTTCATCGTTAGCAGCGTGCTTAGAAACCGGACCTTAACTTCTTCTGAGGTAAGAACGAAGCTCCAAGAAGTTCGAGGGGTTACAATAAGCACAAAAACTGTGAGAAGAAGACTAAAATCGTCCGGAATAAGTTCACACTTGCCTGCCAGTGACCCCCTGTTTGCCACATACCATCGAGTAGTTCGAGCTAATTTTGCTCGCATTTACGAAAATTGGAATAACGAAGCTTGGAGTCAAGTTCTATTCACAGATGAGTTCAGATTTTGTCTGAAGCCAGATGTTGGAAGGATTAAAGTGTGGAGACGCGCGGGAGTAAGGTACACTCAGTGCAACATCATTGGAAAAGAGGCGTATGGTGGAGGGTCAGCTATGGTATAGGGGGGTATTTGTAAGGGGCCACGTACGGAACTCCGCGTCATTGAAAATGGGTCACTAATAGTGGCACGATATGTAACTGAGACTTTGGAAGAAATTGCTATGCCATTTGCCCCTTATAAAGGAGATAGACTTGTTTTTATGCATGATAATGCACTCCCCTATATTGCGCCCGTAGTTGTCGAATACGTTCGAGACGTTGAAATCAATGTTTTCAAGTGGCCAACGCGCTCGCCCGACTTAACCCCATAGAGGATGCATGGGATAAGCTTGGAAGACAAATTAAGAAAAGACATCCTGCCCCCGCTAATTAGAGAGCTCTTAAAAACGCATTACAGGAAGAATGTTACACAACCTCTAAAGGTTTTATTGATAACTTGATTAGGAGTATGCCAAGGCCACTGGGAGCAGTTCGAAGAGTTAGAAGGGGCAACACTAAGTACTGATTATAGCCTACGTTATAGCCTTTCCTAAGCCCTTATGAAAAAAAAAAAAAATAATGAGTTACAAAAATGTTACTTTCATGTAAAATTTTCTTTTTTTCTTAATTTGGTTAATTTTTGTCATTTGGTCATTTGTTTTTCGACGTTTGCAATTTTAAATTAACGACTAATAAGCAATATCCAAATTAATAAACTTAATTGTCACAAGTATCCATGATATTTGGTGTTCATGGTGTTTTAAACACACTTTTTTTTTGCGTTCCTCTAAATTTGTTCATGAGTGTATTTTGTCCGCATGGCTCGTTCTATGTTCTTCTTAAGCCTGTGGTCCATTGACACGACTGTCAGTACTTAACGCGTTGTATCGCACATTATTGTCGTGATTAAAACTCTAATTGACCCATAGTAAATCACAATTGACTGCCTTTGTCTTGCTATTAACGCTGTTTGGATAGAGGAAACGAATTGATGGTGAAGAGGAATTCTGTGGAGATGAGTTTTAAACTTTTATCCAAATATAAATTCTATGTACCTATTTCTAGGGTTCCGTACGTCACCCCGAAAAAACGGGACCCCTCATAGAGTCACTCGTGTGTCTGTCTGTCCGTCTATGCTACACATGCAAATTTCTGTAACACGGACGCGGACGTGTCACATAAATAGGTACTCTTAAATGAATTTTAAATAGGGGGGTCAAATTTACTTCTTTACCTCCCGCAAATAAGAAAATTAAAAAAAGTGTTTTGCAAACTGAATCGTGTGGCATATCAAATTAAAGGGATTAACTGTGGGAGCTCCAAATATTTTGTTTATAATTTTAAAATAAATAGTTTTAAAGTTATTTATGGAAATAGATGAAAATTTACTATTCGTCCCCCTTATCTCTGAAACTAAAGAGTCTACAATTTTGAAAAAAAAAAATGCATAATGAAATGCATTAAATGTATGAGTATAATTACTTATACATTTCAGGAATACCTATGAAAAGTCTATGGGCTTAAAATAAAATGGTAAATCTCGCAATATTGTGCGTATACAAACTTACATTTGCAGTTGAATTGTATGGACGAACATGTTTTTTTTTCAACTACAATGTTAAGTTTGTTCTTAGGATAAATTCATCCCAACCACGTAACCCTTCATTGTGCGTGGTCCAACGCGGACTTCGCTGGTTTTTTTCGTTTAGGTATCTATGTGTAACGAGTCCTGTTGCTTCTGCTTGTAGAAAATATGGGTTGAAATTTTGTAAAAAAAAAAAAAACGACCTCATTTTGAGCTTATGTGATGTGTAAGTACGTAGTCACTAAAACCCAAGGACCAATCCTGACAAAAACTGCGATTAGAAAATATGGGTTGAAATTTTGTAAAAAAAAAACAACCTCATTTTGACACTATGTGATGTGTAAGTACGTAGAGTCACTGGAACCAAAGGACCAATCCTGACAAAAAATGCGATTAGAAAATATGGGTTGTTTTGTAAAAAAAAAAAGACCTCATTTTGACACTATGTGATGTGTAAGTACGTAGTCACTGAAACCAAAGGACCAATCCTGACAAAAAATGCGATTGGAAAATATGGGTTCAAATTTTGTAAAAAAAAAAAACAACCTCATTTTGACACTATGTGATGTGTAAGTAGGTACGCAGTCACTGAAACCAAAGGACCAATCCTGACAAAAAATGTTTTTAAATACCTACCTACGAATGTCCGCTTTTGGACATTACTTGTAGCACTATTTTATGAATAATTAAAACAATTTGTCGTTCTTTAAAGCTTTCTTAAAAAAGTAAACAACAGAAAATACGAGCTTGAATTCCAAACATAAAAATCTTAAAACTGATTAAAATCTTAATTATGACGCAACCAAGATGGGCGAGTTCCGATATTGGACTAATTAGTCCGCATCAGATTTGGCGTACCAAGAATTGCCCTAATTAATGCGGACGACCCCTCGTGACACTTGGCGTAATTAGGTTAATAATGCCGATCAGCTTTATTAGCGAATGTTCTAATTAACTCGATTCCAGTTGAAGGTGAGCTCTTCTCGATTGTCAAACGAATCGAATCGATACGGTCGCGATTAGGGTAATTGAGTTATAAACTTAACTAAATACGTGTGTGGAAGATAAAGGTATAGAAAAATTAATGGTATCATTCACAATCAAGGCTTTAAAATATCTACCAAAATGTGAGAATTACAACAATCTTTGTGTGGTTTTACCACAGGTTTTACTAACAATCTATGGACTCGTTATGTTTTGAACGTGATATTTTTGACATAAAAAAGCCGGCCAATTGCGTGATGGACCACGCACAATGAAGGGTTCCGTGGTTGAAAAGAATTTATTCCAAAAACAATCTTAACTTTGCAATCCCAAAAGAAAAATTGTATCTGATAAAATTACAAGTGAGACCTTACTTCTTGCCAAATTTTATGATTCTAGATTAACGGGAAGTACCCTATAGGTTTTAATTTACTTGCGAGTATCAAAATATGTCACATAAATGGCCGTATTTTTGATTGCGTTGACTTAGAAGCTTGATTTTTTTAGAACTTCAAGGGACAATAGACCTACGTTTGATACTTCCACGCGTTCCTAAGAAAAAAGGTCTTGATAGACTGACAGACAGGCGGACAAGGAAGTGATGAAGTTTTGAGATACGGAATCCTAAAAACACACGATATTTACAACAACAAACAACACAAAATAAAGAGATTCCTATTTATTTAGTGTCATCAAGTTATCATAAAACTTTTAAAAGTTTAATAGAAAGCACACGTGCCTATGTAAAAAAATTGATAGCAATTTATATTGAAACACGTAAAGCGTTTCACTGAAATCCAAACGAAGGCATCCAAACAAACAATTTGACAAGACCTATTAAACCAGGTATTCATAGCTCTACGTCATTCATTGGTACAAGAAGATACTTAGAATTCATTTCTCACGTCGAAAACGCATAACTGTTTATTTTCGGACCAATAAAACAAAGATGCCCACGTTACCCATTAAATACTATAATAATATTTGATTTTACGTCGTTCAAAATCGAATTTTATGAAATACATAAATCAATTGGTCCGTGTCAACACTTTCGATTAAATGGCGAAGGTCGCTCTAAGATCGTCCGTAGTGTGCAGTGTATTCTTAAACGAAGTGTTTCCGAAATAGAAACTTACTCATTATAACTTTTCTCATCCGATAAAAAATAGAAATGGAGTCATCTGTTACAATTATGCGGAATAGTTTGTGTACAAGCGACTTAAGACTTTGAATTAGTCTTTTTATACGCGTGATTGAGTGATTTAACGTAGTGATGTGGATAGCTAGTGTTGTGCGTGTTCCGTGTCTGCGTTCACGCCTCACTAATTGAATGTAGGTCGCCGTAAATAATGTGAATAACAGGACATTTTACGTAATATGGGACATAGGTGTTCTTGGAAGTAGCCAGTATTCCTGGAATTCTTTTCAGGTTCCCAATTAATAGGAAAGCTTCAATTTTTAACCGACGAAAAAAAGGAGGAGGTTCTCAAGTCGACACGTATTTTTTTTTCTTTTATGACCACGCATAACGTTTTACAGAGTAGTCGGGTTTTATTAACTTTGCTTCGGTGGTTTTTGAGTTAGCTTCAATATTATCTACGTATTTTCCCCACTTAGTTTAAATGGATGTGTTCTAAATTCTTTTGCAGGTAGCCAGGTAGTGGTATTCGAATTTGTTTGCGGTACGTACCACAACTAAAAAGTCAAATATAAAAACGGTTTTACAAAAAAAACCACAGGCTTCCAAAAAAAGACACTAAAAACTGAAAAATTACTTTAATTTTGAAAGTCGGTGGCAATAAACGGAAATCGAAACCAAAGCCACCGACTTCCGAAATTAAAGGTATTTAAGTTGGTTGTTATTTTTTGTAAAAGAGTTTGGTAATTGACTGTTATCTTTTTTCCCTAAAAATTGGTAGTACCTGACTCCTAAGGCCACTTTTGTTGTTCATGTCATAAATTTATTACGAAAACTTCATAATCCATTATTTTATGATAAAAAGATTCCATGATAACTTTTCTTTTCAAAGAAAAATCTAGAGAAAACGCATGATATTTTTTTACGGATGACACCTTTACCTGTTTGAAAAGAAAAACGTGCTTGTCCTTTTGCCAACTCGTGTAGCAATAGTCTTCAGAGACTAAAGGCGGAAACACACTTATCAACATCAATACGCATCTAACATAAAACGACGGTTTTGCATAGAAATTTGTCCGCGTCCACTCAGTATTACACATAATTTCTCTTGAAGTACGTGGGTGTGTGTGGATGCTGCGAGTCTAAACGTATCCTTTAAACCCGCTATCTGCATTAACACAAGTAGAATCAAAATCATGTTATCTTAATGCTGATTGATGATGATCTGTGTTTTCATCTTAAGTATTTCTATACATTCCGTTATTGAGCCAATGATATTTTCAGATTGGGACAGGAAATATTTGACGATACAAAATAAACACATAAATTAAATTTCGAATATAGTTGGCACCTAAATAGGTCCCGGAATCGAATAGACAACCCTTTTTACAGGTGTTATTGTGAAGACATATTAATAATCTACTACTTTCTCCCATTCTAGCAGCAAACTAGTGATTTTAGCCTGTTTTAACCGACGAAAAAAAAACGACGAGGTTCTCAAGTCGACACATATATTTGTTTTTTTTTTTATGTATGACCACACATAACTTTTTACAGAGAAGTCCGATTTGAAAGAATTTTGTTTTATTCGAGAGCGTATACCTCAAAATTGGTACCATATAAAATTTATTAACATTTCCTTGGTAGTTTTTGAGTTAGCTTAGTTATACGTAATTTTTTCTCCAGTTTTTATGTGGATGATTTTCTAATTTCTTTTTCAGGTAGTGGTATTAGAATTTGTGTGGGGTACGTACCACAACTAAAAAGTGAAAAATAAAAACTTTTTTACAAAAAAATGCAACCGACTTCCAAAAACAACTTAAAGTTATTTTTCACGTTGTAGTGTTTTTTTGGAAGTCGGGTTATATTTTTTTGTAAAAAAGTTTATATTAAAGCAGAAGATCCATGTAAAGTATTGGGGATACTGACGAGTTCGCAGGACACCGTTAGTGGCACTTTGAACTATTTATACAAGTTACTATTTTAGACCGATCATGTGACGTCACAATTTCGTAACATGCTTCCATGTAGTAGCTATAAAAAAGAGTGTTACAGTGACACATTGAGCCCGTCTTCATGGATGACCTGTTTAAGTCCATACATTTACCTACAGCTGACCTGCCCCATTAGTAAAGTGACCTAATTGTAATTTCAAGGTTAATGAAAAACTATTCTTATGCAATTTGTCTTAGGTCGCTTTTTATAGTTTAGATTTTCCATGATAGGTCAAATTTGAAGAAGTAATAGTGTAGTAAATAAAAATAGTGTGTGTTTGAAATAATAACATCTAAATTATGTGTGACAATTTCTTTTATTTTGTGGTTGTTAATTAAAAATGTTAATTCATTACAACAATGTTGTCCTCATTCATAGTTTTAATTAGAATATCCGTGGGAAGAGTTCTTAGAGGAATAAATTAAATGATCAAATGGCTTCAGAATTTTAGATGGTTGTTTGAATTCTACTACTTTTTCATTGAGGATTTTCATATTATTAGGGTTCCGTATCCTTATCTCCGAAGTTTGCATAGAGAAAAATCTGAAATAATTTGATGTCGTAGAAGTTTATGTAAAGATTACAGGAAAAATGAAACGATGTCCCTAAATAGCACACTTTTTCAGAAATCATCAACAAAACTTTCATATATCCGAGTCCGACTCGCTCTTGACCGGTTTTTTTTTCAGCTGAAGACGTCTCTGAGTTAGTCAATTGATCCCTGGATATTATAATAAATAAATAAAATAATAAATATCCTTGGACATTTCACACAACGCCATCTAGTCCCAAGCTAAGCAACCTAAAGCTTGTGTTATGGTAACGAGATGGCTGATAAACTACTTATGTACATTTTTTTTTGTAAATACATACATATTATACATAGAAAAATACCCAGACACCGAACAAATACTTGTAGGTCGTACAAATATTTGTTCCGTGCGGGAATCGAACACGCGACATGCTGTGCAGCAGTCAATCGCTCAACCACTGCGCCAACCGTGTCGTCAAATAATGTACCTACTTCTGTAATACCGCTATCTTATGAAGTCCTTATAAATCTATTTTGCCATTCTTACATCTTACCTGAAAACTGGTTTCCTCGCCTGAAATCAAAAGTAAAAAAAAACATTAAATGATAATTTTAACAGACTCAGCTAGCCAAACAACGCAACAAATCACTGAAAGATCCGCGCCCTTTGAAACTGCAACAAACTTACAATATTACAAAGATTAACTTTACGAGTATTCAGGCGGCGCGTGCGCCAATACAGTTCCGCTGTCGGCGCCCGCGCACGCCTCGTCGCCGCCCGCCCTAACGCAAACACGAAAACACGAAAAACGACTTTCATTCACGGCCTTACCTCATCATTCTATAACACACGTGACCCTAAAATACTGCACAAATCTAAAAGGACCAAGTTAGAGAGTGGAAGGCCAAAAAAATAAGGCTGTGTTGTGACTGTGTAATTGATATTTTCTCTTCGAAAATAAAAGTGTGTGAGTAAACATTGAGTAAGTGTGGACCCAGCCTCTCGACAAATGTTTGTGCTGTCAATAAGTGAGACCCGTTCATTTAGTAATTTTCGAAGTTTTTAGACTTCGGAATTGAGGTATGTGTTACTAATTAAGTTGTACTAGTTGTTTGTAGTTTGTTTCCTCATAACTTTTACTTTGTCATTATTTTAGGAATGGAACTAACAGGTAGAAATATTTAATAAGGACCAAATACTCAATTTTGTACTCAATTATAGAGTAATTGAGTACAAAATTATCTACAGAAATTAATAACGCCTCCTAAGCAATTAAGTTAACAACGTGTATTGATGAAATTAAAAGCTTCGAAAATAATTACTTGACTACGGTTTACTGTATACCTGTGTAATTTAATTAAACTGTTTCGTATGTTATCAATTTCGTTAATGAATATCGGTAGTTTTTTTGTGTAAATTTTTATTACCTTTTTGCTACCATTTTGGTACACATGGCTACATATCAAGCTATACATTTCCAGTATAAGCTGACCTCTCATTGTACGGAAATTCTATACAATGTGAGATAAGGTTATACTGGAAATGTATTGCGTGATATGTAGCCGTGTGTACTATTCATCATCGTCCGTTTCTTACATATGTTAGTTGTTTTTTTTTTTCAGTGTAAAAGTTAATAAAGTTTCAGGTATTTTCACATTTGTTATTGTTAATTTAATTACATAAGCACCTCTTCTTTTGAATTTGCTCTACTTTTATTTGTGAACTGAAAAGTCCCTAGGGACTGCATTTCCCATAAACAGTTGACAATTCTGTTTTTATGTCCCCAAGGGAGTTATGAAACTATTAACTTCCGAAAAGAAACTAGTTTCACATTAGTTACAGCAGTTCAAAGGATGTGTCCCTAATATTCTAAATTAGGTACACTATACTGAGGCGTAGCTCCGTATTCTCATTTTTAGGGTTCCGTACCTCAAAAGGAAAAAACGGAACCCTTATAGGATCACTTGTTTGTCTGTCTGTCTGTCTGTCAGTCTGTCAAGACCCTTTTTCTCAGGAACGGGTGGAGGTATCAAGTTGAAATTAATGTCAAATACGTAAGTCTATGGTCCCTTGGACTTCTAAAAAAATTAAGCTTATACGTCAACGCAATAAAAAAATACGGCCATTTATGCGATACTTGCAAGTAAATCAAAACCTAAGGGGTACTTCCCGTTGACCTAGAATAATGAAATTTGGCAAGAACCAAGGTCTCACAGCATGAGTAAAGAAAAAAATCCGAAAAATGTTAATTTGTAATTTTGGGATTACAATATTAAGTTGGTTTTTGGGATAAATTCTTTTGAACTACGGAACCCTTCATCGTGCGTGGTCCGACACGCACTTGTTTCAGTTGTTAGTTACTTTTTCTAAATGTCTTATGTATGTACTGAGAAGTGCATACATAAGTACCTGCTGTTGAAGATTTACAAGCAATTACAGAGTTAACAAACAAGCATAATATCACGTCTGTATTCCCCAAAGGGCTAAGCAGAGTTGCACCTATATAGCCACATTCCGCCAGATATGTTAGAGTCCCATGTAATAGGCGGCGAGCCTATTGCCATCAACCGGCACAAATCCAGACTCTAGGCTGCTACTGAGAAATTCCAGATGGATTCCAGTTCCATTTGACAATTTGTTAGTGGACGTCATAACTTTAACTGTAACCTTAACCGCCCAAGCTTCGCTGGTTAAAATTATTGTTAAATATCTGTCACCGCTGTCAGATGCTCCGAATTTTAACTATTACATTTGATATGAACTACATAGGTACTACCTGCAACAACAGGTTCTTATTCTATGGTTATTGTTAAAATTAACTATGACGGAAACTATAACATAGCTCTTGGTGCAAACAACCCTTAGTGTGTTTTCCTCAGTTAAGTACTGCAGTCAATAAATAATGTAACTTAGCTTAGTTCAATTTATATTCCACCTGTGGCTGTCAAGAATTCTTAAAGGAGATACGCAATAACATTGTTTAGAAGAATCAATAACATTACATACATTAATCCGTCTGCCAAGAGCAGAATTAAAAAAAAAAAAAAATTAAAAGTTTTTATTCTCAGAAATAATTTTATTCCAATTTTTTTTTTGCATATGTTCTACATTATCTGAAATTATAATTAAGATGTTACTATCGTGTAGTATACACACTACACTACTACGTTGTTATCGAACTCCATATACACCGTAACGAGAAACCTTGAATCACATAGGTACATAATTATTTACGTTACTCCTCCCACTAATTCTACTATGAATTACATCTGCTGCATGGCTCATATCAGACGTCATATTAATAATAAATACCGGATAACGAACTTTGCCAACACTCTGTCTATTATACAGTGGGATAGTTACTGGCGCGAGAACTGTACATCCATGAACTTGCCTGAACATGCACTAGTACTTGGAAATCAGTTGACATTCATCATTTACCTTCGATGGTTTTAAGTTTATTTGAGCTTGGTACACACTGAGAAAGGAAATTTCCTTTTGTATTTGGATTGATAGATGGATGTATGTTCGTTACTCAATCACGCCAGAACGGCTGAACTGATCTGGATGATATTTGGCTCAGAGATAGATAATAGTCTGGAATAGCACATAGGCTACTTTTTATCACGGAAAAAGGTACGGACAACGTGACATTCGCACCATCACGTTGAGAAGTAGAAACGTGAATGCAGCGAACGTTTTACAGAGGACCAACGCTGTTTTTCATTGATACAGATCACTTTAATATCAGGACCTGGACCTGTGATCATTAGTAATAGTAATATGGTAAATCCGGCTCGAAGGACCAACATTTTCAGAAGCACGCACATTAAGCTTTTGCCTGGAAAGTAGAAATGCAACAAAAATTTAACTTTCACTCTAGAAATCTTACCTTAAATTCTCATACATTTAACCGACAGTAAGCTATAATCAGTAAACGAAATAGTTTTGTATAAGATGTGGCATGTTTGTACACCAATATTGATACTTCGAACAAATACACTAATGTCAAAGCTCTCAAATCGTGATAATCATTGAAAAAAGAGCGCCACTACGATACACTAGCATTTTTATCTTTTTAAGCTCGTTTCTCACTTCCAATTTTCTGAGAATCAAAGTAATGAGATTCTACACGCCGGCGAAGTCTCACCGAGCAAATACCTTTGTGTACCGAGCGCAGTCCGGGAGCCGCGCTCTGTTTGCTGTCGACCTGTTAATTAATAACTCGGCGCACAGTGTATACACAGCCTTATTACCAGTAAAATCTCACAAGTCACGAGTCTAAACTGAGCCAAACCAGTTTCCAGTTTCGGCCTCCGTTTTCTAATCACACGCTAATGGTAATCGTATGGGCTTTGGCACATTACTTTTTCTTTCTTTCACGTTTATTCCGCTTAATTATGACTCATGAATCCGTCATTAATAAAGGCGCAATGCACCAAAGCCACATTTAAATCCACACCTCGCACCTATTAGTCGCACTAATTTGAATACAAAATTCATGACTACCTTCAATACAATGTTATTTATCATTACCATGCCCATTTAGCCTCGCACCCGCGCTCTATAATTACAGCCGGGAAAAAATGAAACTTGAAGAAACGCGATGGCGACTAATGGCCTGAAACTAAATTTTAATTAATGTCGCGTTTTACGAAATGAAAGTGATTACAGAAATAACACGACAGGTCGCGATAGTGTTCGGGTAAGCCCGATCACCCCCCTCCCCCACTCATGTTCGACAATTTACGACATGGTAATTATATATACGTGTTTAGGCGCGTTCGCCCGACTTTACGGACGGTGTAATTTTGGAAATTAAAAAAACGGTAAGCTTCAATCGGGCCGTAATATCTAAATGATGGATTAACCTCGCGTTTTGATGTGGATCGATTTATTTGGCCGGCAGCCAGTAATTATTCTTTATCGTCGAACGTGTGGTGAACACAATTAGTTATTGATCAGACGGCAATTAAGCCCAATCGATTTTGTTTGTTGAAGTTGAAGAAAATTGTTTTAGTTCGACGTTTAATCGACGTCGTTTTATGCTTCTAATGGATTCTCGGTCATTAGAATTGACCTCAGTGCCCCTTTATTGTTTATTAGAAAACAATCATTTATCCTTTTATCGGTGACATTAAAAAGTGTTAGGATCATTTACGTTGGATTAATAATAAATTCTGTTTGGGTTTAAGTATAGTCTCGAGTGAGAGTAAAACTTAAAGGGTAAATATAAATTGGTCCTTCGATATTAACATATCACGAGTAAAAGTAGGTATATCGATATGTTAGAAGACAAAGGGCCGCTAAAAGTCAAGTGTAACGTTGTTTAAGTCAAACAAGTACGTCGGGGCACGGCTCTCTCGGAGTAATTGGCGCGGGCGAGCCTCGGGCGTCAGCAACACCTCCGAACGTATCAAACCGTTTTAATAATGAGCTAGCTTGAGATCGTGAAACAATAAATTGCGAAGCTTGGAGGCTTCGTGCACGAGACAGCTATCTGAGGCAAGCATTATGCATCGCAAGTTCCCGAGCCAGCGATAGCGGGCTATCATCTACGAGATTGATAGGAGAATAGCCCCACGGCTAGGCGGGATTCGGACGGCATTGTGAAACACAAGCCCTTGTGCACTGTTGTTGCATGAATTCATTAAAAATACGCGCGAACTGTGTTTACGTGGGGTTCTTGGAAAGTTCATTGGTTCATTGTTCGGACAAATAGAAAGTTCCTGGTCGTTTGATTATGCCTTTTTTGAATTTATAATTGACTTTACCATAAAGTTTGTAAGTTCTATGAACTTCTGTGGATAAAGTCTTGAAGCAGATCACAGAGGGGCAAAGTAGCATTCAATTTCAAATGCATTACCTACATAAATTGCCGACATGAAATCCCTATAATAATGCTTAAGACTGTTGTTTTATCGTAAGATTACATTAGCTCCTTCAACATTATTACGGTTAAATACCTAATAGGTTTCGTAGCGACGACGCAAACTTACACGCGAACTTTTAATGGGAATCTTTAAATAACTTATAATGTTACATCGAGATTACGAACTCATTAGCACAGCCCAACATCGAACCTGGACCTTATCGTACGATCGTCCCAAATTAGCTGGCAACTTTTCCCTTAATTAAGGAAGTATGATTAACAAAGTGTAATCACGAACACAAAAGTCTTATCATTTGTATTAAGGGGAGAAACAAACGTTGTGTAGCGAAATTAATAAATTAGCAGGCCCGATACTTGGATAGATTGGGAGAAAAACATGTGACTGTTGTTTATTTTTGTGAGAAAATGAGATTTATCTAAGGAAATGCGTGGTCGTTGTTCAAGAATTATTGCTGAAGACTAGTGATAGATGCAATGCAAGATGTCTACAATGTTATTAAAGGCATATATTTCTGTCACTTGTAGTACAAATAAATTAGTTTTTATAAAAAAAAACGGTTATTTATCATGATGCCCGTTTCATTATTCATGTTACTGCAAACTGCATAGTTTTCAGCATAATTTAGAAGGTCAAAAATCACATTAAAAGTTTGTTTTAAGGAAAGGGGACTATTCTTTGCCAAGAAAAGCTGCAACAAAGAAAGGGAAACAGCTGATACCAAACTTTTATCATCATGTATAGGGGAACGGTTCATAGACAAACAAACAAAGGGAAATTAATAAATTATCGCCAGTAGAGAGTTATTGCGAAGACGTGTAGAAGACATTACTATGTTGCTTAATGAATAGCTAGCTTTATCTTAAGGGAGGAATACATGATAAATGTACAGTGATTTGTATATGATGAAGTTTGTTAAGTTCCTCGGCCTAGTTGTTGATGGCTCATTAACTCTTATATAGGCTTGTTGTTTTGTGCTGTATTGATGGATAGGCCATTAGTGGATTTTTGGCTTTGAGTCAAAATTTAGTGCCGCACAGTGACTAGTTCAGAATGCTAATTTTGAGCAATTAATTCACTTGCAATTTGAGCAATTCATTACGCTTTGCGTTTTATATATGGTTGAAATTGTGATCCTACGGATATTACTTTAGATTTAGGGTCTATTTCACGATGTCCGAATAGCCACTACTTACCGAATAAATTCAAAAATGGAACAGAATTTCTATGAAATTATCTGCCAAGTAAGTTAATAGGAACTTAATGAAACAGGCCCTAAGGGCCGGTTTCTTGTACCGAAGTTAACTCAACCTATGGTTAAAAATAGTAACTAATAGTTGAATTTTGGCTAAATGTGAAAGGCTAAAACATGAATGAGTTAACATGAATGTATTCGTTAACTCATTCATGTTAAAAAATATTTAGCCATAATCAAGTGGTTCAATGGTTGAGTTAACTACGGATCAAGAAACCGGCCCTTAGTTATTTTAACCTTTGCAAATATCTAACTATATTGAAAAGATCAAAGACGTCGACAACGACGGAATTTATAACGTAAAAAAAATCCTTTAGGCCAGAACACAAGTTGGTAATTACTTAAAACATTTTTATTACCCTGAAACAATTTTAATTACTCATAATAACACCTGAAATTCCATAAAAAAATTAATAAACCATTATAAATAATAGAAACACGTAATAACTAAAAAAAGTCATTTAGCTGTAATAATTTCGTCACAAAAACGAATCCACTTTCTATTGTAATTACTTTTATAAACGCCAATGACCGTAATGACCACTCCTAATGCGAGTGCTGGCTTCATTGCGTTACTGTGACTCATTAGGGGGGTCAAAACGAAATTACCTAAAGTGTGACGGAATCTGATAATGTTCTGGGTCTAAGAGTCCTCTATTAGAGCGTGGCGAATGTTACATACGGCTGTGGTAATGATTTTTTACTTTCTTTAGATTAGGATTGAATTATGGAAGTGGAGTTGTTAGATTATGGAGTTCCTGTTTTCTTGGATGGTTTTGCTGTGAAACTACATAAAGTTTTTTGGAAACTGTGATCAATTTTTAATAGTAATACACAACCCAAAATTAGGTCTCCCATAATAATGCGGTCATTAAAAATTGGTCCATTGATTCATATCACCTTATTAAATACTCAACGCCCTTTGTAAGATTAATTAATCCATACTAATATTATAAATTCGAAAGTAACTCTGTCTGTCTGTCTGTCTGTCTGTTACCTTTTCACGCCTAAACCACTGAACGGATTTCGATAAAATTTGGCAAGGCTATAGATGGTATCCTGGGGACGGACATAGGCTACTTTTTTTTTCAAAAATAATCCTACAGGGGGTGATATAGGGGATGAAAGTTTGTATGGAAAACTCAGTATTTCTTAAGTTAGGGATGTAAAAATTAAAATGTATGCTTTTGATAGGAAATAAAGAAATATGCGGTTCAGCATTTTTGAAAAATCATCCCCTAAGGGGGTAAAATAGGGGTTGATTTTAAAATTTACAAAACTGCATGGATTTCGTCAATTTGGCAAGGCTTTATATAGCATCCTGGGGAAGGCCATAGGATACTATTTTTTTCAAAAATAATACTACAGGGGGTGATATAGGGGATGAAAGTTTGTAAGGGAAACCCAGTATTTCTTAAGTTAGGGATAACTTTATGCTATTGGTAGGAAATTAAGAAATATGCGATTCAGCGTTTTTGAAAAATCATCCCCTAGGGTCGTAAAATAGGGGTTGATTTTAAAATTTACAAAACTGCACGGATTTCGATAAAATTTGGCAAGGCTTTATATAGCATCCAGGGGGAGGACACAGGCTACTTTTGGTCTTAAAAATAATCCTACAGGGGTTGATATAGGGGATGAAAGTTTGTATGGGAAACTCAGTATTTCTTAAGTTAGGGATGTGAAAATTAAAATGTATGCTTTTGATAGAAAATAAAGAAATATGCAGTTCAGCGTTTTTGAAAAATCATCCCCTAAGGAGGTAAAATCGGGGTTGATTTTAAAATTTACAAATCTGCACGGATTTCGACAAAATTTGGCAAGGCTTTATATAGCATCCTGGGAAGGGACATAGGATACTTTCAAAAACAATACTACAGGGGTTGATATAGGGGATGAAAGTTTGTAAGGGAAACCCAGTATTTCTTAAGTTAGGGATAACAAATTTATGCTATTGGTAGGAAATTAAGAAATATGCGGTTCAGCATTTTTGAAAAATCATCCCCTAAGGGGGTAAAATAGGGGTTGATTTTAAAATTTACAAAACTGTACGGATTGCGATAAAATTTGGCAAGGCTTTATATAGCATCCTGGGGAAGGACACAGGCTACTTTTGGTCTTAAAACATAATCCTACAAGGGGTGATAAAAGGGATGAAAGTTTGTATGGGAAACCCAGCATTTCTTAAGTTAGGGATATGCCCTATGTTTTCCACATGAACGTTCTCATGGGATATTTTCCGACATCCACGCGGGCGAAGCCGCGGGCAAAAGCTAGTGAAGTCATAAGAGCTGGCATAGCTATGCACAACCCAATAAAGATATGCACAACCCAAAATTATGTTTTTCCCATATTAATGTGGTCATTAAAAATTGGTCCATTGATTCATATCACCTTATTAAATACTCAACGTCCTTTGCAAGATTAATTAATGAAGTCTTAAGAGCTGGCATAGCTATGCACAACCCAATAAAGATATGCACAACCCAAAATTATGTTTTCCCCATATTAATGCGGTCATTAAAAATTGGTCCATTGATTCATATCACCTTATTAAATACTCAACGCCCTTTGCAAGATTAATTAATGAAGTCTTAAGAGCTGGCATAGCTATGCACAACCCAAAATTGTGTTTTTCCCATATTAATGCGGTCATTAAAAATTGGTCCATTGATTGATTCATAATTATTAATTAACCTTGCAAAGGGCGTTGAGTATTTATCTACATAATTCATAATAAATACTCAACGCCCTTTGCAAGATTAAATTAAAGCTGGCATAGCTATACACAATCCAGTAAAGATTATGCGCAACCCAAAATTATGTTTTTCCAATAATAATGCGGGCATTAAAGATTGGTCCATTGATTCATTGATATGAATTGATTCGTTGAGTATTTCTTATGGTGATCCATAAGAAATACTCAACGCCCTTTGCAAAGTTTAATTAATGAAGTCATAAGAGGTGGCAGAGCTGCAAAAGAAAACTGCAAAGAAATTAGAAACTGATAAATACTATCTACCGATAATGCTACTAATCCTTTTGATTTAATAACACACATGATAATCTTTTATAATATTATTAATTTATTATCATGTGTGTGTGTTATTAAATCAAAAGGATTATTTTCATGAGGAACTCGTGGCTAAGTAATAACATCCGCAAGTGTCTATCCATCAGATTAAGCTATGCTTGCCGAGGTCGGTTTGTGGATGGGTGACCATCTTTACATACCGAGACTCCTCCGTTCCTCGGAAAGCACGTTAAGTCATTGGATTCGTGGATCTCTGACAGTCGTTACGGGTCGTTAGAATCCCGAAAGTCTGACAAGCAGTCTTACCAAACGGTATGTATTACCCAGTAACTGGGTTGTGGAGGTCAGATAGGCAGTCGCTTAATGTAAAATACTGGTACTCAGCTGCATCCGGTTAGATTGGAAGCCGACCACAACATAGTTGGGAAAAGGCTAGGCAGATTGATTGATATTCTTTTCACGGGAACTAGTTTTGTTGTTACAAGTACTTTACAAAAGTAGTGACTTCAGAATATTTTTGATAAATTTTATATTTGTCTCATGGTTCTTCACAGTAATTTTAATTCATTTTACGTTATCATTATTATTTTATAAATCTCCTTATTAGTGTTAATTACCTAACCGGAGCGGTTAACTTATTTTACTTCACATTAGATAGATACAATTTATTATTGTTCAGTCTTAGTTAAAACTCAGGTCGTTGCTCAACTGTTAAAAATATTTTGTAGATACTTGATTTTTGTTTGGCGCCAAAAGAGCATCCAATAGTATCCATGATAAAGGAAGTACTTAGTGTATCTTGACTTCTGGACAGTTAGCCCCAATCCTACCAAACTTCTTGATTAAACATTTATACAGAATAGCTTATGTTGGCACGACAGAAGAAGCCTTTTATGTGTTTCTATTTGTTTTTGTTACCCTGATTTTGCATAATTTATGAATAAACTTATTAATATAGTCATCAATAAACAGATAAATAAAAGATAATTTATAATAAAATAAAAATATATCCCAACATCAAGGCAATGCGCACACGCATTATATAAAATAGTCAAAACACCGTCGCGACGGATCTCAATTCGGATTAATTTTATTTCCCCACGCAATTATGATTGGAACTACAAAGTATCGCCGACTTTCATGTGTTGCTCATTCGCTAAAACATAATAGCCTAGGACATAAACGACAGAGTAACTGATCTATTTCAGGAGGCTATAATAATATTCATAGAAAGTTATGCAAAGGGTCGTTGTTCAGGGAATTTTGAATTTTATGACACATAAAGATCACTTAAATTCACACCTGGTATAAATACAAAAACACAGTCAGTATGATAGACCTGAGCTACACGCAAAAATATATAATTAGTTTAAATGGAACTGCAAAAAAAAAATGTTCACAAAATTACACGTGCGTTCACAAATGTTTTTCTTTAACATCTTTACATTATATTTTCATTTAAAACAGTAGAATTGGTTTAAGTTTAATTCGTTTGATTCTGGTCATTTTTTTTATTTTTTTATTCTTTATTAATAAGGGGTTTTTATCCACACGGATACGTCAACCCTATTGTACCTTATACTCTATTTACACACAAACATACACTTGTAATTATAATATATTTTACTACACTAAGTACTAACCACCACCACTATACATATATACCTACTATGAAAATAGAAAAGAGAATCACTGACTAGATCACAAAACATTAAACCACAAATTATGCGTTTAGTTCTTTCTGATTTAGGGTATGCCAAAATATTTTGAATAAGTCCAACATCCCACATGTTCAGATTAAACTCCCTAGCCAAAGATTCCCATTCATCCTTGTTCTTAGCACATTCCATCAGCAAATGTTGCACATCTTCAATTTTATTGCATGTGTCACAATTAGGCGATGTAGCCTTTCGCATTAAGAAGGCAAACTTTGCCGATGGAAAGTGGCCAGAACGAAGCCTTATCGCTAATTTAACATAACAGTTAAGGTCTTTCCTTGCCATCTTATGCCTTATGGTCAAACCCAGGTTTTACTATCATGTTTTTTCATACTTACCGAAACCGTAAATCTATAAAACCAAATGACTTTCAGCAGCTATTCTTAATATATTTATCTCTCTTAGACCAATTCTATTAAAATACGTTCTTCACAATGATTATGATGTGTTTCCCAAACTATAGTTATGCACAATATATTCTTTCTTCTATTTAAATAGTTGACATTGGCATACATTTAAAACTAGATTCTATTCTCCATTATAATGAAGTATGTTGTCTTCTCTGGAAAGATTAATTGTAGTCTCAACAATTTTTAGTCCCAGTGACTTTGTAATATGGTTGTGAAAAATAACACTATCCGCCTACTTCATTTTTGAATGAACTTCATCTGGTTTTTTAGTGTGTTGATTCTTAGATTTTGTATTTGATTATATGAGCATTTTCCCGTTGAGAGAATAGTATTTTGAATTCTTTATGACTTCTGCCTCTTGATTTTTTGTTTGTCAGGTAGTGACATTGTCTGCTTTCTTTCTTCTTCTTATATATTTTCTTCTTCACTGATTTAGATTTACTATTAGTACTTTAGCTATTCAATTCTTAGATCATCCACAGTATCTCTCTGAGGTTCTTACTGCTAGAGTTCAGATGCACTTTAGATTTGAACGATTTCCAAAATACGTAAAGGAAACAGAAATAAAAGAAATGTGACATCTTGCAATAATGTTGAATAACAATTCATTTTCGTTATATTTATTTCCAAACACATTTCATTTTAGACATGTGAATAACGTATCATACAATGTTTATGATTGATGAGTTGTTTGATAGACTTTTAGAGCATGTCATATTAAATTCACTGGACGCGTCTGTCCCACTATTTTATCACAGTTCTGAAGTCCGCACATTATAGTACGAAACTAAATCATTCGATCATAATGAAGCCATTAAAAACAGTTCCAAAAGTAGACTCATCAAAATCGGTTTAACAGTTTATAAGATTATCTCTAACACAAACAGACACACGGATTGTCCTCACGATATATTAATCATATTGCCACGCAACGACCATACACAGAACAGCAAGATATTTAATCTAATAATGGACGACCGTGATTGCTTTTCTTGTGCTTTCTTTTATATTTATAATTCATATTTAATGATCGACATTAATGGCATTGCTTTAGGCCGAACACGTACAGAACCAGCCAGCGTTACTAGATCTTTCAATCCGTTCTTTTTTCCCTTTGTCACCTATTCATAGAATTCATAGGAGGGAGGGGGAGGTCATTTAAAATTGGTCCTTATGTACACGTTAATTTCAGATTTAGGCGCTTTCGTGATTGTTACGAAACGATCATTCTATTGTATGGCGAGTATAATAAAGTGCACCGTGATTGTGTAAATGAGCGCTGACTGGCAAGTGCTGCTTTAGTTATTTGTTATTTATTTACGTCTTGTGTCGCATTTCAAGGGAACGCTACATTTTCAAAGAATCCTCTCTTGTATTTAGTATGTATTTGATACAGAGGATATTGTTATCATCTGTATCAAATACCTGCGTGAAAACGCATTTCATTATTTTGTCATGCATACTTTCAGATGACTTCACCTTTGCAGTAAAAACCAACTTGGGATGGGAAAACAAAATAAGTTGACGGAAAAGACCAAGATTCAGCAAAGATATGTATACCAGACGCTGTTTTTTTCTGTAACTATTTTCTAACAGTGGAAATAAAATTCACGCATACAAAATTCGACAAATACACTTCTAGCAAGGTTCATGGTGTAAACCGGATTTTACAAGTAGCACTGTATGTTTTTCTCAAATAATCAGATAGACAAGGAAAATTAAAGATACTTTAAGCAATAAAAACCGCCATTATCGTACTAATATAATTTGATGAGTCCTAAATGACATAAAATAATAGATTTATTAATTTACCGAGTTGAGAAAAAAATAAAACTGTTTCTAACTTTACCTCATTTTACATGTAGATATTTTTTTAATATATCGCGAGACACTTTTAGAGGGCATAAAATACAAACATACAAATATTTACACACCCACGTTACAAAATTATGAAGATAGTATCGTGTCTTATAACCTAATTTATTCCACATAATTTTAATTCAATCCCGGTGTATTCATAAACAACCTTAATTCTGTCATCGGTCACATTGGTGAAATAAAAACAGCTGTAAAAATTTTAGTTGACGGCGGAAAAATAATCCGCGTATCGCAATTAAAAACATAAAACACTCTTAAAATAAACCTGGAACGAAATATCATATAGCAGAAGAGTAATAACATTAAAACATATACAGTGGGGCAGATGCGCCAATATTCTATTATTACTGGCTTTTCAACGCGAACGGCGCGAGCATTCCTGACTATTTCTATAACCCTAAGATGAATCATTAAATAATAAAATCCAAAGCATACTTAATGCTCAACAACACATAGAAATCTATTCACGAGCGCGTATTAACTAACACAGGCGCGCGCTAATCAGTTCCAGATCCATTCCTCGTGTTACTGCTCAATCGGACGTGCACACTCTAGCAGAACACCTATACATCAATGGTCGATCTAATTGCGAACGCGTAAACACACTTCCATGTGTTCGTGATCATTGTAACAATGTGCGTGATTCCAGCCACCTTATTAGAAGCACTTTAAACAAAAATACAATCCAATTAGAACACTGTTTGAATTTGAAATTGGGACGGTTACGTTCTGACAGATGGCACACTATAAATAAGGGTGTGTAGTTAGCACCACGCATCAGTTTCTGGCGTGCGTTTTGTTCACGTGGACGCGAGAGCAGATATTTTAATGTCTACAACTTATTAGCCACAAAATGTCATATCGTTTGATGCATCAACTACTACTTTGTTAAAGTTGGCTACGTCCAGGGGATTATTTGCAAGCGTAAATTAGGTTCACGTGCGTTTTAATGCATCCCGCAAGTGTTAGTGTTCCAGTTCGATAATCTTCGACTGGCGAATGGATCAGGCGGAGATGATTCATAATGTTCTGTTCTATTGTTGGCTTGCATATTGCAAACTGGAATTATGCAATGTCCATCGCTTTGTTATATAACTTTTGGTAACTACATTAACTCTTACCTTACTACTGTTATTGCTCAAATACAAAGTTCATCATTTTAATTGGTTCAGCTTTTATTTTCAGCTTTAAGTTCTTCCTATATGACGTCACTGAATACATTATTTATTATAAACTTTGGATGATTCCAGGAATTTTCTTTACAATGCATTTGTTAAAATTGTTATTTTTTAGAAATAATGTGTTTATGTCAAACATTGTGTTAAAGTATTAAATTCGTTCGCCGATCTCATGATATAATGCCGTGATCCACTTAAACATGCTATTTTAGCTCACCACATTAAATTTGATCGATCAGAGCTATATTTTTACTGTTTACCAAATATTTAAGTAACGGCCATAAGTCAGACAGTAAAATAATTCAAATGTGAAATTTCATGAACGCTCATAATGAACTTGGCAGACGACCAAAAAACGTCTTATTTTCGATGTGGAATCTGGACCAATTTTTATTGCAACGCTTTGGAAATAGTGATACAAACGACCCCCACAATGACTTACCAATTATAATGAGTGTGGCGGCGGTGGTGGTGGCGGAGATACAAACAAATGAATAGAGCGGTTACACTTCCATTTAGATATTGCTTGGTTTAATGCGAGTCGAAGCATTATACGGCAGTAAATCATGCTCTCCAATCTGCGCACTAACGCACCAGACTACGTTGTTTATTTCTTCATCATTCTCAGCCTTATTTATTGCAAATTCCAAAAATTTTATTGTTCCATCATAAACGCAACGTTTTACTTGCCTACCCGTAGTTCCAGATTCGATAACACGTGGCGTTTAGATCGAAATCTTTTTAACGGCATTCCTGGTGGACGTTCACTTTGGCACGGATATCAACGGGAACATTACAATAAACGCCCGAATATTCTCACCTATACTTTCGAACACTCGTAAGATTTATTTCTGTGACTTGAATCAGTTTTATTGCTTCTACGTTCATCTGCACTCATTTATAACCGACATAGATACTCTTTTTACGATTCGAGGCGCTCTGTTTATTTTCGTTTTTAATTACCTCTAGCGTGGGTAGAAGAGCAAAGTGACAAAATAAATTCGGGAACATAATATTGTTAGGAGGATTCTTAATACTGAAATTACTGCGATTGTGTGATTATGATTTACCGTCTGTGTCTGCCCACGGCACGGTAGCAAAATTGACAAATTGTGGAGTCGGACCAGTCCCGGCTGAGTAATACAGTATTTATACCAAATTTATCGTGGTTCCATGCTAATTTCCATGTAACTAAACTTCAAAACGGTAACTACACGAAGTAAAATAAATAGAGATGACGGAAACGATTAAACACACGCAAAATCTCTAAAATAATTAAAATAATCAAACGCAACAGAAGTAAATTCATGACAAATTAGGTGTCAAGAATAGATTTAAAAATATGTTCAACCGCCAAGGAGATTAATGAAATAATTCCACCAGTCCAACACTGCAAGCTAAATTCTAGACACAATAAAAAATACACATTCTGCAGAAGGCTTAAGAAGTGATCGTAATTTTGACGATGCTAATAAAATGTGAACAGAATTAATGAAACCCACTAATTTTAAAATTTTAATAACAATCTTAATGGATGTTAGAACTATAATTCTGTCAATCACAATCCGAAATAAGAATTTTGACGTGGACATTCTTGATTCGGAATTTGATGCATTTTGTAGTGGCATAAGAAAGTGTGGTCGATTATACAAAAGATATTTGTGTTGGGAATGTACTGACCGACATTAATGAGGCATCTCCATCACGACTCATCTCAATCAAATCCCGCGACTGAGTCAGTATCGATGCGTTCGCGCATAACGACCGTCGGATGCGCCGAAGTGTTCCAGAGAGATTGTAAATATTTCTCTGTTTCAGAACACGACTAAAATAGATTAGAACGCGTGTTTCTAAATCCCCTTTGAAGATTACACACGCCGGCATTAGATCTGGCAAATTACCCTCTAACAAAGATTGTATTAATTACCTGCTCCCGATAGCTCGATGTAAATACTATTTAAAATTAGATCAGCGAGTTGCGTGCGCGCAGCTTTTCTGCGCCTTATATATCTGTCATTTCCCTCAGATACTTTGAGCTAGTTGGGTTTGGTTGAACACGGTAATTAATTCTTGTTCTTACATTAGTCACTTTGTAACGAAAATAATTTCTGTGCTAAGATTGCCAACTGAAAAAACATTAGCTGTTACATCGGATCTAAAAATTAGATTCTTACTCCAAACGGACATGAGTTATTGTTTGTGTGACAAGCTTTGATTAATTTTTAAACTATTTATTACCAACTTGATGTTCGAGTTTTTTCCGGAATCGATGTCTATTTAGAGATCTCTAACGCGTAAGTGTAGTTTTGTCTGTTATTTGTTTTATTAATCGATACAGACATCGAGCAAATGTTTTCTCGTGTAGCAGATACAAATGGGATCGAGGGCTAATTATGTAATGTTGGTCCAGTTTCAAACGTACTCTTAATCGATAGCCATTTTTTATGCCATTTCAAACGGGAAATGGAAATTAGTTGTTTATTTTTGGTTACGAAATATGTATAGGTAAGTGTGTGTGTGTGTGGGGAAAATATTTTGCTTTACTTCTGTTGAATGAATGCAAAACACAGTGCACCAGGAAGCGAAACTCTGGGCAGAACCCTATAGAGCACACCTACAGAATCATTCTAATCCTTTGGCGAAAGCGCTTACAAAGCCGGATCATAAAAGGCGGCTGAAAAAAGACATAGAGGAAAATGTCGCTGGAAAACTCTGCACTATCAAATCCAACAACAAATCTGCTCATTGTCCAGGGACTGATCGCAGAAGAAAATAAGAAAAGAAAGAAATAATTTCTGCTGAATATAGGTATTTGTTTTAAATATTTTTGAACATGTACAAAATACAATGATTTCATTGGAAGATATATTCTACATTTTTTGAATGAGTAATTTCTTTAATCTTTACAACATTATTGAACAAAAGTCATAGAACAACTACTTAACTCTCTAGTTTATGTAGAACAAACTATAAATGTCTACTCAGTATCATCAGGTTTAAAGATACCTACAACATTGTACATACTAAGAGAGTAACATTGTACGTAGTCGTAAAATGACTCAGTCTTCTTTTAATGTCCGACCAAGTGCCAAAATAATTTGAAGGCTCCATCAAAAACAAAGGAACCGTAAGTATTTATTATCGCACATAATATACTAATAAAAATTCAGGGAAGCAGAAAATTTTCTGACTTATTAGACGATGTCGAACAGGTTTCGGAAATCGAGAAATGAAAATTACATGTTATTAACGTACATCAACACTGTACGGTTGTTATAACACAAAAGATAAACAGACCGAATTAAATAGTCCCTCATTATACGCACATTTTGGTTAAAAGTTAGGTTATTTGGGCGCGGTTGGGTTATCTCGTGCGGGGATCTCGACGATCGCCACTCGAGATTATTCGGTTCTGGTGCGTACGAATTCTTAAGTATAGTACGTTATTGATGATGTTTAATAAGCATTGCAAGGTGTTTGGTGGCGGTCATTTAATATAATAATTTCAGATTTTTATTCTTTTGTTTTTTTGTTTTGGTGTTCGGTATTTTCTTTGAATGGTAATGAGGCTGCCTCTTTTTCTGTTACTTTAATTTTATTTGGTAAAGTATTTTTATAAAAAAAACTCAAACGATTTGTATAGTGTTACATTTAATGCCCTAGTTCTTTAAAATCATAAATTTTATCCAATCCATCATAAGATATTAATATCTAACACTAAAATGCCCAACAAAAATATATTTACTATCACTATCTATTAACAGTAACCATCTACATTTACCGCTTCATCAGTTTCCCTCAAAACTAAACACAGTCTCATAAATAACAGCAAACTTTCATATCACTCGAAACAAAGTGCCCAAAAAATCGAGATCAATTCAATCGAATGCACTGATAACCCGAAATTACGAGTCAAAACGGCGGTATTAACAACACAGAAAGCAATAAAACAGCGTGAAATGGTATGAGAGCATTAATTCGATTATCAGATTGAGGTGTAAAGCGAGTTTCGATGTTTATCTAGGTATAAAGAGGCGCCGTAAGAAATTATTTTACAACAGTGAAATAATAAAAACACTCATTAGCGATCATTAAGGTACCGCCTCCGCGATTTAGGGTTAGATAGGGAGGTGCGAAGTTTATTTTGTATAATAACAGAGTGAAGGTGGTTTTTGTCTATCTATCAGTAGAATTACGTTGCGGGATTTTGTGATAAAAGATTAAGTTTTCGATAAGGTGTAGGGAAAATAAACCTTCTGAATTAACACTTTGTTTTCGAGAATAATGACGTTTGTTTTTTATTGAAGTGAAACTTCATGGGCGGTGATTCGATAATTGGACAGTAATTAAGAGCGAAATTTCAAGGACGCGTCACGTTTAAGGCGAAAGTGCCAAGGTAGCCCGCGACATTCAAAATTTCTTACGTTTTTTGCAATTTGCAAGTTGTATGTTGATCTAAATATGATACGCAGCCGTATCAAATATTTGTTTATAGAATTAAAATCATAAAAATCATCAATACAACTCTCTAAGTTCATATTACCCTATTGAATGACTATTTCATGAACTCGTGAGATTTGAGGCCAATTATAACTTATGGAGTTGTATTGCTGATTCTTATGATTATAATTCTGTAAACTGATACTAGTTACGGTAGCGAATCATTATTTTAATCAACATACAACTTGACAATGACCTGCTATTTGCGAAAAACGTTAGAAAATTTGAATTTCGCGGGCTACCTTAGCGTATCATCCTTAAGCACATTTTGTTACATGAGGGAGAACAAAGATATAACTCTCTGTCTCTCACACTAAATCTCTATTATTATTTATTTTAGAAGTTACACTTCTATCACTGTGTACGGAGCTGCATGCGCAATTTTTCATAAAAATATCTTGAAGTAAATTTTTATTTTTAATCAACGACGTTTCTTTTCTTTACTATTCCTAATTAATTACTTAATAATATTCAAGATACATTATTTGTTTTGCAGAATATAAGGTGGAAACTACAATTCATTTGCTCTTACCATCGCAGTGTACTTAACCACCTGTCAGTGTCAATCACTTGCAAATAATTTTAACCTCAAGCAAAATGTAGCTGTCGTTATCCTTATGTAATTTACATTATACTTGCCAAATGTTCTTTTATAACTAAAATCATGTTATCATTAACTCGACAAAGAGGTCGCTACTCGCGCCGGTATCCAAACCGCAAAGCTAATTATTAAAAAAAGATAAAAGAATAATAATACAATTAAAACCGCAACGAAAAGGACTCATTTTCTCCCGACGCTGCATTGTAAGGGTTAATTGACACTTATTATAGAAACTCAAATAATATCTTGTTTGTTAATTACGTTTATTTAGGTTTTGTGTCGGAACAGATGAAACAATTTTTATTGTTGTTTTCGGGGCAGTCTATCATTATTGTAGAATGAAAAAAGAGATCCTCATAATTTTGTGGTGAAAGAGAAACATCAATTGGCTCATTAAATCAGAGAAATTTGTTCCTATACTTATTTAATAATCACAGAAGACTTAAGTGCCAAGAGTTAATACTGTAACATCTACGGCTTCAGTTTTAGTCATTAATTCCTCAGTGTATCCTAATTTTGTGGAAAATAATTATTTTTAATAACTGCTTCAAACAGGTTAAGCTACGCTTGCACGGACCATCTATACATACCGAGAATTCTCCGTGCCTCGGAAAACACGTTAAGCCGTTGGTCCCGTCTGTCATTCGTAGATCGTTGACAGTCGTTACGGGTCGTCTGAAGCCCGAAAGTCTGACAACTAGTCTTACCAAGGGGTATCGTATTACCCAGTTACTGGGTTGTGGAGGTCAGATAGGCTCGCTCCATGTAAAATACTGGTATCCAGATGAATCCTGTTAGACTGGAAGCCGATCCCAACGTAGTAGGGAAAAGGCCAGGCAGATTGATTGAACTGCTCCAAACAATCTTGCACAAGTGATTTAGTAGAACACTGATTTACAGATCAGATTGTGACCTGTTTTTTAATCCACTAGGAGGTTGAGGCTTTTTCTAAAACCAATAAGATGTTGTTATCAAACCAGACTCCATCCAGAATGACGCAATAGTGGCCCTGTAGGATACTACACATGAAGATTATTAATTTTCTTTAAACCAGGGACCTCAGTGTACACGGATCGTATTCAGCTCAATCAATCTGCCTAGCCTTTTCCCAACAATGTTGGGGTCGGCTTCCAGTCAAACCGGATGCAGCTGAATACCAGTATTTTACATGGAGCGACTGCCTATCTGACCTCCACAATCCAGTGACTGGGTAATACGATACCCCTTGGTAAGACTGGTTGTCAGACTTTCGGGCTTCTGACGACCCGTAACGACTGTTAAAGATCCACAAATAACAGCCGGGACCAACGGCTTAACGTGCTTTCTGAGGCACGGAGGAGTCTCGGTATGTAAAGATGGCCACCCATCCACTGACCAACCCCGGCAAGCGTAGCTTAACCTGATGGATTGACCCGTACGGCTGTTATTACTTAGCCACGAGCTCCTCAATTGATGGTCTATATGGTTTGATGGTCTATACCACACCCTTAAATTTGACGAGGATGCGAAACGACGTTGTATACCTACATGGTGAATGTTACAGTTACCTACAGAATTAGATGTAGCTAAATACCAGTCTTTTACATGGAGCTACTGCCTACCTGACCTCCACAATCCTTTACTGGGTTACACGATACCCCTTGGTAAGACTGGTTGTCCGACTTATGGGCTTCAGACTCCCCGAAACGACTGTCAAAGAATCTATGACAACTATCGACAAATACTTGTACCTTACAATACATAACATTTTAATGACTCAATCAGAATCTAGTCTCAGAAGTAATAGGGCCTACTAATAATTGCAGTAATGTTGCCATTACGTTTAATTGTGACAGAAACAGGCTTGCCAGGCTGAAGCCTACTTGCTCTATCAAGTGGGCGATGTACTAGCAGGGCAGGAAACTTAGGTAGGTACCTTAATCAATTGTTATCTTCAGTGGGTATCTAAATGGAGCACATTTTGAAACATTAGGAGGTGTCTCTCAATAGACCATATTCGCATCATCACTGCGCTCCATAACACAGATTAGTGACCTTGCTCAAATAGCCGCTAAGCTGATGTCGGTCTGGGCAAAGGCCTCTTCCCAAAACTTCCAGCTCTTTCGATGCATGGCTAATGTAGACCACTGGTCGTTTGTTTTCTCCAGCGTGCCCCGCTATTTCTACGGGGTCTGCCGCGACGATTTATTTTATTAATTATTTATTATGGCCCACAGCTCATTGGGCATACGGCAGACGTGGCCAGCCCAGTTCCTTAGCAGCTTTGCGGCTTTTCAACTGCAACGCTACATCCCAATACAAAACAGATTACTGAAGCAACCTGATTAGTAATCTGCTTTAGAGAAAACTCGCAAGTATTCACGTCAACTCAAAAGTGTTTGTAGCCAGCAAAAACGTTCATTAAACAGTTCACAATTACGTCATACCCTAAAAACAATTAATAGAAAGAGGTACATAAATCAAATCAAGATTTATTAGTGATTTATTACAAATTCTAAGAAAATGTCTGTGTTTGACTGAAGACTGTCATCATACTGACGTACGAACCCTCTATTGTTTACCAAAAACCATTTAATTTTATTCAAAGACGTGAATTAAGGATGAAATTTATTTCGACATTAAGCTTAGGACGTTATTAACATGGTTGTTTAATGCATTTAGCGAAAATGTTTGGTGTTTCGACAAGTTAACCTAATAAACTGTGCTGAAATGAACAATAAAATAATCTTTTGCTTGTATATTTATTTTGTCTGTAGTTGAATGTAAATCCGAAGAATGAAGTCATCGAAAAAAGTTTAGTGTTTTATGAATCTAGACTAAAACCTAGTTGTCTTTATGAAGTTTTACAATAAGTCTGTTTGTTTATTTATGTGGTATTTTGAATGAACAACATCATTCGAACCAATATTTTAATACCTATCTAAATTTGTATGGCCGCTTATAAAATTTTCCAGCTTAGGTAGCAGCACAACCGTCATTAGGTAGGTACTGATTTCCAGTAGGTTTAATTGAGGGTTCCTTATAATGAGACAATGGTAGACATCAGTTAGTCTAAAGCCATTAACTGAACCTGTTTGGTTATATCAATGGCGGAGCATTAGCACGCGAAACGAGATTGTAATTGATTCTTATATTGTCACAGTGAATTGCCGCCATACTAGGTACCTATACGGCGAGTTGCAGAAACGAACTTTAGTTTAATGCAGAATTTAAATTGATGCTGTCACTTTCTTTTTGATACATAATATAAGGGATGGCCATAGACTTATAAAAAAAGAGGGACTCCGCGCTACACTTAGCGAAAGTGAAGCACAGTAAGTATGTCGGGACCGTTTGTACAAACACGCCTCACGCACACATTTACATCATAGTATGCCAACCGGCCGCCATTACGTGAACGAGCGACGGCGTCTTTGCAGGTACCTACTCAAATCACGCACACATGTTACATCGGTACGGTGCTTCACTTTTGATATGCGTGGCGCGGAGTCCTCCTTTTTTATACGTCTATTGGGATGGCATCAAATAGAAAAGGTTTTAATGTAAGTAATGTTTGAATTGGACAAAAATGGCAGATTAATTAAATAAATAATAAATAAATATAATAAATAAATATCCTTGGAAATTTCACACAACGCCATCTAGTCCCAATCTAAGCAACCTAATGCTTGTGTTATGGTAACGAGATGGCTGATAAACTACTTATATACATTTTTTTTTTTTTTGTAAATTCATACATATTATAGATAGAAAAACACACACTTAATTAAGTCATTAACGCATTTTAAATGACTATAAAACACATTGTGCACTTTTTTTTAGTTTTTCCATTTTCTGCGTGCTTATTTGTTTTGTTTCAATTGATATTATCAAAAATAATGCATCATTCATCTCTCTTTCAGTACTTTTAAATCGTTTATTTCATTCACAATAACATTACATTCATAAACGAAAGACATTAATTCGTTATTAACCAGTACAAAATCAAGCCCGAGGCCAAATAAGCCCATTTAATTACTAGAGTCAATGCAAATTGTTAATTTTCGCTGCAATCATACCTCGTTGCGGTCTCACACACATTTCGCCGGAAGGTACAAATTCACAGGTACCCAGACAACGGGGAACATGGACATAACTGACTAGAAGTGACTGCGGTAGCGATAACGTGGCGATTTGATTCTGGAAAAAGTTTTAAAACGATCTGTTTTATTATTTTCCGATCATTTGACTTTTGTAAACAATTCGGAGCATGGGCAACTCTGGATCTGTGATAGGCCGTGATGTGACTTCGAGCATAATCTATATCTACAGGGTGGCCGGAACATTGACGTCCAAAAATAAAATTTCGGTCCCTCGTATCGTGGGGTATTCGAATCACCCCCATGTATGTTCCGCGACTTTTCATAGTTTTCGAGTTATGAATTTTTTTCTGAATGTTTGAAAATTTTCGACCTGACCAACCTAAAAAAATTCTAAAAAAAAAAGTAGAGGGTTTTATCGAGTTTCTTTTTTTGCAACTGAATTTTCATAAGTAGTACTTTTATGCATAAAATAATCAGCTTCGTAACTGTGATGAAAGTTATGAAAATGTTGATCTAAAGTGAAAAATTTACGTTCGGTAAATTATGACTCAAATTTTCAACTTTAAATTAAAAATCTTAACAGGTGACTTCATAATTCCTAAGTAGGCTTCAAGAATGCGCCAGACTCTCAGCTTTCATAATCATAAAAAAATGAAGTACTTAATAGGGCTACTTTGTTTAAAATCGGCCTTCAAAGACAGCGAGGTGGAAAAATTCTTAAAATTACCCATCTGAGTAATTATTTTTTTTTTGGCTATTTTCTCGTTCCTAAGGTTAATTAATGATAAGAATACTGAAAACTAACCACATTATATTCAATATTCATAATTACCACACGTGGGCGAATGAAAATCCACTCGAAGTGAGAGCTTCGACATTTCAACATCGCTTCAGCGTTAACTTGTGGTCTGGTATCCTCAATGGCGAACTAATTGGTCCGTTTGAACTGCCGTCCAGACTTGATGGAGAAACATACAAAAACTTTTTGGAAAATGAACTTCCATTGTTGCTGGCAGATGTGAATCTCGAACTCAGACGAACCATGGTGTTGCAAAATGACGGCGCCCGTGTCACTATGCAACCCAGGTCCGAAATTACTTAGATGAAACATACCCCAACAGATGGATCGGACGCAGCGGACCAATTAGGTGGCCTCCACGCTCACCTGATCTCAACCCCATCGATTTCTTTATTTGAGGCTATTACAAGGAAATAGCATACGCCCGAGACTGTTCAAGTGAACAAGAGCTGAGGCAGTTGATTGCAGAAGCTGAACGTGTTGTGAGAGAGAACAGAGACGCTTTTAGACGATTGCCAGACAATTTCTTACGTAGGTGTAGAATGTGTATTGCTGCTGGTGGTGGCCACTTTGAAAACCTTTTGTAAATGTTAAAAATAAATTAAGTACTTTTTTCACATTATCATCTGTGTTTTATTCAAAACCACTTTTTACGTAAAACTTTTCTTACCCAACTCTTAAACTATTTGTTGGTTAGTTTTCAGTATTCTTATCATTAATTAACCTTAGGAACGAGAAAATAGCCAAAAAAAAATAATTACTCAGATGGGTAATTTTAAGAATTTTTCCACCTCGCTGTCTTTGAAGGCCGATTTTAAACAAAGTAGCCCTATTAAGTACTTCATTTTTTTTATGATTATGAAAGCTGAGAGTCTGGCGCATTCTTGAAGCCTACTTAGGAATTATGAAGTCACCTGTTAAGATTTTTAATTTAAAGTTGAAAATTTGAGTCATAATTTACCGAACGTAAATTTTTCACTTTAGATCAATATTTTCATAACTTTCATCACAGTTACGAAGCTGATTATTTTATGCATAAAAGTACTACTTATGAAAATTCAGTTGCAAAAAAAGAAACTCGATAAAACCCTCTACTTTTTTTTTTAGAATTTTTTTAGGTTGGTCAGGTCGAAAATTTTCAAACATTCAGAAAAAAATTCATAACTCGAAAACTATGAAAAGTCGCGGAACATACATGGGGGTGATTCGAATACCCCACGATACGAGGGACCGAAATTTTATTTTTGGACGTCAATGTTCCGGCCACCCTGTATAAAAGGAAAGCGTTACTGACTGACTGACTGACTGACTGATCTATCAACATACAGCTGAAACCACTGAACGGATTGGGCTGAAATTTGGAACACAGGTAGCTATTATGACCTAGGCATCCGCTAAGAAAGGGTTTTTGGAAATTCGACCTTTAAGGGGGTAAAAAGGGGGTATATTGTTTGTCCGATTAACTCAAAACTCAGTATTTATACTTAAAACCAAAAATAAAGAATAATGTGTGTCAGGGTTTTTCGAAAATCTACCTGTAACGGGGTGAAAAGGGGTAGTCAATTTCACTGGGGAGGATTTTAGTGCGTGGCTTGATTAACTCGAAAATTGGTGTAAATAATCTTTGAGTCTAGCTATGGAAATATCTCAAACCATTTTTTTTAATTCCACCCCTGTGGGGGTGAAAACAGGGAATACAATTTACATGAAAAATGTTATTCATTTGGTTTTAATTGACTTGAAACTTGGCACAAATATTTGCCTATGTTTGTCATTATTAGTTTTTTAAAACTACTCCTCAGGGAGGGTTAGAGGGGGAGGGGCAAGGGAGGGGTGGTGAGGAGTGTGAGGGGAGGATGATGGACGCAGGGAGAAAGGGCAGGAATTGGTGAGGAGAGGAGGAAGACATGGTAAAGGCTGAGGGGTGGGGAAGAGTTGGTGAGCCGGAGGTGGAGGAGAGGGGGAGAGGGAGGGGATGGGGTGGTGAGAGAGAGAGAGCGAAGGGGAAGTGATGAGGGGGGTGTGAGAGTGAGTGAGGGGGGAGGGAGAGGTAGCGGAAGGGGATGTGGTGAAGGAACGAGCTAAACTCTGGAACTACCCTACCATTCGGACTTTAAAAAATCTTTTTGCGTTAATGATAGCCCAAATCTTATAGAAGGCATATTTAACATCACTCTAGGACCCATAAGTGCCGAGCAAAAAGACAAAAAGTCTGAAAGAACGCTAAGTGAAAACGAAGTAATAGCGCGGGTGGGCAATGCGATGCGACGGGGTGGGTCGAGAAAAAAATAAATTTTACGCGGACGAAGTCGCGGGCAGAAGCTAGTAATATTCCTCTTGTACGTGTCGATATCAAACCTACGTAGAAACACTCACCACCCTTTTAGACTGACTAACAGTGTAAAGCTTTGGTTTCTTAAGAAAACAGTAGCTGTCATACAACGGTCACACAATAGCGGCTATATAGAGCATTTTTTGACACCTTAATGTTAAATAAAATGACGAATATAAAATGAAGATTTTCATGACGGACGTTATGACATGACGAAACCGCCTTCCTGGGAAACCCACGCTTTACACGGTTTGTCTACCGCACTGGGAACGGGATGTCAACGAGAAACGAGATTATTCGGACATAGTAAGTTTACTGTCACTACTTTGGCGCTGTCATCTTTTTTTTTCGTTGACAAACAGTGTTAGTCGATAATTCCCACACATTTTTTCCTGATTAGTGACAACCGTCTTTAATCGAGTTTTTCCCGCGATCCAAGTATTTTTGCATCATTTAGCAGCGACGAAAACATAATTCCGTTGCCACTTCCATTTACTCTATATCTTCACCGCAACGAACTCTCACAATAAGCACTTGGAGCTACAATTAGCCGTTTTGTAGTCGATGTAAAGCCACAATTAAGCCTTCTGAGAGGTCCGACAAGTCTTCAACTGCGTGAGTTTTAATAAACTGTTCATTTCCTTGCTCTTTGTCAGGTGATGTCGTTAATTTATAGTGTGGAGTGTGATTCATTGGTGGATGAGTTTATGCAATGATAATCAGTGTCTGTTTTAGTCGGTAATGGTTTCATATTTTTAGGGAAAGAACGTAACATCACGCCTGTATTCCATTATGGGTTAGGCAGTGGTGTATCTACTATATATAGTACACCTATATATCGCCAGTTATTATTAAGTTACATGGGGTAATAGGGGGCGAGCCTATTGCCATCAACCGGGCACAAATCCAGACTCCAGGAATCCAGAGCATAACCCAATTACACTTTGCCCGATCTGAGAATCAAACCCTGGACCTTGTGCTCAGTAGTAGCGCTATAGTAGGGAAAGAAATTTATGGAATTTAGTACTGCAATCCTTCTCTTGTGTGAAAAAAGTTGAATGCTGTCACAAAAGGTTGATCTAAAAACCTATACAATGTATCTGCCTAGCCTTTTCCCAACTATGTTGGGGTCGGCTTACAGTCCAACTGGACGCAGCTGAATACCAGTATTTTACATGGAGCGACTGCCTATCTGACCTCCACAACACAGTAACTGGGTAATACGATACCCCTTGGTAAGACTGGTTTTCCGACTTTCGGGCTTCTGACGACCCCTAACGACTGTCAAAGATCCGCGAATGACAGCCGGGACCAACGGCTTAACTGCTTTCCGAGGCGCGGAGAGTCTCGGTATATAAAGATGGTCACCCATTCACGGACCAACCCCGGCAAGCTTAGCTTAACCTGACGGATCGACCCGTGAGGCTGTTATTACTTAGCCACGAGCTCCTCTATTACTTATCTAAAAACCTATACACACATCATAGACTTATAAAAAAAGATGGACTCCGCGCTGCGCATATCGAAAGTGAAGCACAGTGAGTATGCCGGGACCGTTTGTACAAACACGCCTCGCGCACACATTTACATCATAGTATGCCGACCGGCCGCCATTACATGACACGAGCGACGGCATCTTTGCAGGTACTCAAATCACACACACATAGATCGGTAGGGTGCTTCACTTTCGATATGCGTGGCGCGGAGTCCATCTTTTTTTATAAGTCTATGACACACATACCTAATTATTTAAACAGTTTGTTTTTTTACATGTTCTCATCTTTTAAAATTCGACATCAATTTACAAATTAGTTTATCAAAACGTTAATCTAATCTAAATTTAATTTCTCAGATCGTATACTTATAAATAAACAAATCGTTTATTTTATTACACTTAATCACTTCGGAATAACAATAGCCTTTTAATTTAATTCAATATGCCTTTGAAACAGCTTGTGCCATAGAAAGTGCAATGACTGCCCTGAACGAAATATATATCACACTGACGAGGTTCCGTACAAATAACTACATTATGAACAGGACAATCAAAATAGATCTTATGTATTAAATGAGCAATATTTGTATTTTTTACACATAAACATATTTATATATTTACAAATATTGCTGATTTAATAGTATAAGATTTATTAAGGGGCGAAAAATCGATCTGGCTAGGTATCATATCTGGGAAAATTAAAAAAAAATCGTTTTCTGTATTTTCCCCCGAGCAGAGCTCGCTGGTCGACCAGGTACTTGTATACTCAAAAGAAGAGTTTTGAAAACAAAATTAAAATTCACTTTCTTTTACACTGAACCTTAAACCAATCTAAGAATACAAATGGCTCCAATTAAATCCAATAAAATGCAAAAAACACAATAAAACAAACAAATTATAAAAGCATTACCCACTCATAGTAGGAGACATTAAAATTCTGCTGTAATTTATCAGAAATACGCCTTCCCCTTTCTCTAGCGTCTTCAAAACTTACATATACTATACAACCAACCAATAATCGTCAGTCAAGAACCTTAACACTGAGTGATAAGGTTCAAATTTGAGTGTGTCAATATCGTGAACAGTATAAGTAAGGTTGTCAGATATAATTGGCGTTAAGTGTCTGTTAAATTATAATGAAACATAAGTAGATAGCATCCATAGAACGTTTTTCTTGTAATATGCAATTAGCACATATTGTGGTACAATAGTACGTATGTCATCACACGAAGAATCTACAATTACTTGAAGAGTCCCTTGTGATTGTCGGGTTAAGTTAATTGTTACTTTCATACAAATATAAATTACTTATATGCATGCATGGACATTAATTGTGTGTTTAGTAATGTTTATTGTACTTTATTAATGACTGTCAGTTTATAATTTAATGTTTTCATTCTTAGTCTGTAATTTCTTTGGTTTCTCTACGTTGACGACTTTATAGAACTGAATTAAAAAGGAGTTATTTTTTTGCAGGTACGTCTGAGTTTTTGTTTGCCAAGTTGCAATAGACCCAGATAAGTTCGTACTTACATAATAATAGTAAGTATAATTAATAATACGGTTTATGAAGATCGCAAGAAGTCTTGAGTGAACGATTAGAAGGTAGGTACCTACACAATAAAAAGGCCAAACCTCTATAAAGTACCTTGATGCTAAACAGTTTATTGTAATTGATTTTTTATTGTCAATTGCAACGAGTTAAAAAGACTTCATAACATTTTAAAAATCAAACTACCTCCTTTTGTCTGTGGTGGCCCAGACAGGCGCTTTACTTTGTGTAAATTACTTCATCACCACTGCTCTCAAAACGGTGAAGAAAACCATCATGAGGAAGACGGCATGTCCTAGAACTAAAAATTCGAAGACATGTCATAGGACATCTACCAACCCGCACTGGGCCTGCGTGGTGGATTACGGCCCACTACACACTCCCTCTTACGCAGATGAGGCCTGTGTCCCAGCAGTGGGAACATTATAGCTAGCTTATGCTATCCTTTATCAAATAAATATTTATAGACTTATAAAAAAAGATGGACTCCGCACCACGCATATCGAAAGTGAAGCACCCTACCGATCTATGTGTGCGTGATTTGAGTACCTGCAAAGACGCCGTCGCTCGTGTAACGTAATGGCGGCTGGTAGACTTACTATGGTGTGAATGTGTGCGTGCTGGCTTGTAGACATTAGCGCACTGACTTACTATGGGTGCTTCAGTTATTGTTAAAGGAGACGGCGTCCGCCTTTTTTTTTAGGTCAATCCTTCCCATTCGAAAGATCAACAAAACAAAATATTTGGACATACTAATACCAACACAAAACAAATTATTACGCACTAAATAATTCCTCCTTCAAAGAGGACGCAACAATTGCTTGGCCGCCATCTTTATTCATGTTTCCTTTGCTAAACACGTGTGTAGACAAAGGTAATTAAGGGCTTTCATCAGCTCAATGGATAGAGGTCACATCACGTGCTGCGTTGAAGGGTTATAGACATTGTAGTACTTACCTTACGAAGGGGAGGTAAGTGGAGAAGTTCCACTTGTAACAATTATGGGGTTGTGCGGTGACGCGTCAGTCTCCAGTGGTTTTTATGTTATGCAAGCTATTGCAATTATTTTGTTGAAGATGTTTGAATTATGTAAGTACAGTAGAGATAAACCATTCTAAAAAAAACCAGTCAAGAGCGAGTCTTCTTATTTGCAAAATAGTTGGGAAAACGTCATCTAAAACTGTTCCAAATTTCAAGTTGATAGCATTAGTAGTTCTTGAGATATCCAGCTGTGACAGATGGACGGACAGACTGAGTCGCACCAGGGTTCCTTTTTACCATTTTGGTACGGAGGTGGCCCAGTGCTAACGGCCCTGACTTACGAGTTGAGTTGAGTTGTTGAACCCAGGCAGGCAGGCGCTTTACTTATGTAAATAATTTCATCACCACTGCTCTCAAAATGGTGAAGGAAAACATCGTGAGGGAAACCGGCAAAATAAAAACAAAATGTCCTAGAACCAAAAATTTAAAGACTTGTGACATCTACCAACCCGCACTGGGCTCGCGTGGTAGATTACAGCCCACTCCCTCTCGTAGAGAGGAGCCCTGTGACCCAGGAGTGGGAACATTATAGGCTGATTATGCTATAGCACCAGAAGTGCTTGTGTAGTGTGCAGTGTGCAGAAATGTTGCACCTTCCACCGACCCGCAGTGGGCCCGCGTGGTGGAGTACAACCCACTCCCTCTCACAAACGGACAAAGAGGTGGCACGGGCCACTTTTTTGTCCATTCTCAGAAGTGGGAACGTTATAGGCTGATTGTGCTTACGCTTTGCATTTCTTTAGCTACATTGAGCCTTATTTCATATGACGTTCTTGTGGAACTTCTGAACTAACATTTCATGTTATTAAAGTAGGTATGAGATTAAAAGGGATACGGCAACACCGGTATAATTATTTTACACTGTACATATTAATAGATAGATATGTGTGTTTGCTTTATAAATGATTGAAGGTCAATCGGGATAAAGATGATGTGTACAACTGCGAAGTTTATAGAACTACTAGATATCGGAAAATATTCCACGGTAACGTACTACCGGGAAATCCTTCCTTATTTCTACCTTTCTACTTATTTCTTCCTTTTTTCTTTCTCTCTTTTTTTTACTACGTATAATAATGGGAATATCTGTGCAAAATTTCAGCTTTCTAGGTTCAAGGGTTTGGGCTGGGCGTTGATAGTCAGTCTTAGCTATCTCTTTTTATTTGTATAGAAGAAGATAAGAGACTATAGTTAAGTACTCAATCATTTTGCAATTTGGCAGTAGCTTTGACAGTGAGTATTATTAACCAACATGCACCGAATAAATGTTTTATTTATCCATCTACAACAGCTATAATTGTAAAGAACATTGCATGCACTAAATAAACAACGAGTCTCGGAAGGCATTTTCTACTGATTAGCGGTCACTTACTGCTAATTATTTAGCTGTGTCTGTTAATTAGTTAGCTCTTAGAATTAACGCTAGGAAATTAGAAACTAATACCGTGTTCGCTGAACTTTCTTTATTTTCTTTTTAGTTTACTTTAGAATGACGACTTATTTAAGACTTGTGATGAAGCCTTCTACGAGATTATGATACAGATAATGAATCAATCTGCCAAGCCTTTTCCCAACTATGTTGGGGTTGGCTTCCAGTTTAACCGGATGCAGCTGAATACCAGTATTTTACATGGAGCGATTTTGATGATACAGTAGGTCTTAAACTTAGGTTATGGGGACTCAAAAATTTAACAATATAAGAATTTAAAATCGATATTACACGCAATTAAATTAACAAACAATTAATTATTATAATAAATATTCAGATTACAATTAATAAGTCCAATTAGTATTTTTTCATATAATCGTTTTAACACATTTCTACATCCACAATTTATTTATCGAAATAGTTAGGGTACAGTAAACAGCTAAAGGGAATTATCTTTCAATTTGCATGAGGAAATACAAAAACGTAATCATAAAGCCTTTTAAGGATGATGCGCAGTAGAAGCCCGCGAATTTTTTTTTTTTTTGGGTTTTTTGCAATCTGCAGGTCCGTGTCAGGTTGTATCTTGATCAAAGTATGATACGCGCCAGTAATATAAATTCGTAAAACGAACGAAATCTTACGAATCTGCACGAAATCTAACTTAGAGAGATGTATTGATGATTTTTATGGTTAGAATTATGTAAAACATATGTTTTACTGGCGCGTATCATACTTTGATCAAGATACAACCTGACACGGACCTGCAAATTGCAAAAAACCCAAAAAAAAAACCGGTCAAGAGCGAGTCGGACTCGCGCACCGACGGTTCCGTTCCGATTTCTGAAAAAGTGTGCTATTTAGAAACATCGTTTTATTTTTACCCGACTGCGGCGAAGCCCAAAAGGAGGGTTATGTATTTGACCTGTATGTAAGTATGTATGTATGTCCGTTTCTTTGTTCCCTCGTAACTCCTAAACGAATGAACGGATTTGGATAAATTATACGTCTTTAGATTTGTCTTGATGGCGCGAGTGTCACTGGTTACATTCAAATAAAAAATAAAGTAAAATGGCGGATTTGGGGTGACATATTGTGGAGTTCGAATTTTTTTTGTCTTCTAATACCATCGAGTGGGGTATCACAATGAAGGATTTTAAAAGGTGATTACAAAAATATATACAACTTATATGTTTAAAAGTAATTCGAAGTGACAAATTGAATTTTGATAAAAAAAAATTGCTTTGAGCAGAGTTAGGACCTCGAAGGCTTGGCTAAATCATCTGCGAAATCTTTCACATTTGTAAACTAAAAAGCTGGAAATAAAAAAAGTAATTAAAAAAACTAAAAAACCCGACTGCAGTAAAAAAACTAAAACTGAAAAGCTAAAAGCAAGCCCATTTTAAATTTAATAAAAGTTGGAAGCAGGCGGGACCCGTTTTAGTTTGAAAATATAAAAATGGAATGGGCTTTTTTTTAGCTTTTCAGTTTGTTTTTTACTGCAGTCGGGTTTTTTAGTTTTTTTAATTACTTTTTTTATTCCTGTAATTTTTACATAAACTTCTATCACATAGAATAATTTCAGATTTTTCTATTAGCAAACTTCGGAGATAAGGGGAGGGAATGGTCATTTTTATTACATTTTTCATCAAAAGTCAAAAACTATGCAGCCTAAAAAAAGATAAAAAAAAATTTGAGAATGTGCAAACAGCGCTCATTCATATGATACCCTACATGTCTCAGTAACCCCACTTTGAATTTTTTCAGTCCCTGTTGCAAAAAAAAACATAAATCTTTTTATTTCTTTCTTATTTGCAAAATAGTTGGGTAAACGTCATTTAAAACTGTTCCAAATTTCAAGTTGATAGCATCAGTAGTTCTTGAGATATTCAGCTGTGACAGACAGACAGACAGACTGAGTCACACCATAAGGGATCCTTTTTGCCATTTTGGTACGGAACCCTAAAAATGAATTTCGCGGGCTACACAGCGCAATCACCTTAAGAGTCACTTCCTTGCGAATAATTTAACATTTTCCTGCTTTACAGTCCTCAACAATTTATTTAAAACAAATGAATAAGTCAAAACAACACACGTGTTAGTCAAATCGGCGTATCAAGTTGAGGAGGAAGCGGTAATTATAATTGCGGCGTCGGCCATCGGCGGCCAACGTCAGCCAACGTCAGCCAGCGTCCCGTGACGCGGGGCCCTTCTCAATTGTGGCTCCTGGACTGACGAGCCCTTCCTTCCTTGCGGCTATGGGGCCAAGTTATGGGCTGACAGCGAGACAGCTTTTTAAAAGATTAAAGGATGATAAGGTTTGCAGGGCCAATATGGCCAGAGATTGCACAAGACATAGGTTTGGAAGGAAAAAGGGGAGGCCTTTGCCCAGCAGTGGGACACAATGTAGGCTGTTTGAAGTAAGGTCATCGAATGCAAGTGAATAAAATTCAACAAAAGAAGTGTTTCAGCTTAAGAATATTTTAAGCAATCATTATTTAATTTAAGTCAAGCTAATTCTTATATAAAAAGTTGCCTACTCAATCAATCTGTCTAGCCTTTTCCCAACTATGGGAAATTGGGGTCGGATTCCTGTCTAACCGGCAGCAGCTGAATACCAGTATTTTACATGGAGCAACTGCCTATTTTGACCTCCACAACTCAGTACCTGGTAAATTACGATACCCCTTGGTAAGACTGGTTGTCAGACTTTCGGGCTTCTGACGACCCGTAACTACTGTCAAAGATCCACGAATGACATCCGGTACCAACGGCTTAAAGTGCTTTCCGAGGCATGGAGGAGCCTCGATATGTAAAGATGGTCACCTATCCACGGACCAAACCCTGGCAAACGTAGCTTAACGTGATGGATCGACCCGTGCGGCTGTTATTACTTAGCCACGAGCTCCTCCTCCTGGCTAAAATATACTATAGTAACAATTTTATTTAACACAGGTCACGTGGTTTAAACTTCAAATGGAACGTTACTATTACTTTAGAAACCACAATAATCGAGTACCCATTTCTCTGACAAACATAGGTATAACTGCTAATAAATAAGCAGTATCGATTAAAATGATTTTCAGAGTATTCTATCCGTCTGAATTCTTTAATGAAGACGGTTAAAAATAGACGCAATATTAAAGTCAGATTAAGCGGATATGAGTAATTTGTTACCGCTGGATAACTCATTAGTGAAATCTGGATTATAAGAGAAATACATGACGCACATAGCGGCTATGCGATAGATGTTTACATTTTATAAGACGGTTTCAGCAAAAAGAAAACTGCTATCTCAAAAAATATCTAATTTGCACTAAATCTTCGTATAATCAAGATATAAATTATGAAAATTATATTTCTCAGACAGCGTAATATTCCATTTGCACAATCACTTACTGTATATCTTTTTAAATGGGATCTACTGATAATTTAATTTCACCTACGCATGATTATGACGAAAATAAAAATTTAATGAAAATTCATTGGGTTTCTTCTAATTTATTCGTACAATAAAGTGTAGTTATTCTAACATACTTGCTTCATCTCTAACACTTACGAAACAGATCAAAGATGGATTCTCTTTGATACTGATTTACGAGGTTTTAACAATAACAATAATTATCGCTTTTCGCTTGTTATTTGGGCCACGCGAATTATTTCCTTAGGTTTGTACAGTAAATTATACATGTAGGGTCAGGCCGTTGCTATATTGTAATAACATATGTCATTATGATATATTATTATAATTATAATTGTTGTAAAAAATGTTATTAATTATTATTATGTTGTTGTTTACTGGCGATTTGTTTCTTAGTTTTAATTAGTAATTATCAACATTGTAAGTTGCATGTGTTTGATTAATTGAAGCAAAATTAATATTTTCCTGGTTTCAGTTAGAAAAAATGAGTAACTTATTTCAACCGGTAGGCAGGTAGTACTATAGTTGTTGCGTTTTAGCATGGCACTAGTGGTCACTGCCCTTTCCATAATAACTCTCAGTAGGAACTTAAACAATAAATTATGTATAACATTTTCGTTATTGGAACATGTTGAAGATCACGATTGATATCGATTCAGGACATATTTCAGTTTTGGAAATAAAAAATGCTAGAAAATGTAGGTGGGTCAATGACCGCTATTGCCATGATAAAATGTGACAACTATATAGTAGGTAGGTGCATTGGGGCCATACTTGAAATATGATACTTGATGACTTGATTATACATACATTGTCAATTAATTTCTTTGATTTTTAGGGTTCCGTACCTCAAAAAGAAACAACGGAAGTCTTATAAGATCACTTCGTTGTCCGTCTGTCTGTCTGTATGTCTGTCAGTCTGACTCTTTTTTCTCAAGAATGCGTTGAGATCACAAGCTGAAATTAATATTATATACATAGGTCTATGATCCCTTGGAGCTTTAAAAAAAACAAAATCCTTAGTCAACGCAATAAAAAATACGGCCATTTATGCGATGTAATTATTCTGAAAATTGTTAATTTGTGTATCACATAAAAAAATATTTCTTTGGGATTACAATTACAATTACAGGCTTTATTTCAACTTTTTAAATTCCGTGATCGTCTGCTACGACTATACCGTAAAGGTCAGCTCTCATGAACTGGTAATGACAAATTGTAATTGACATACTCCGTTACTTACAAAAACTTTCTAACTGTATTTGATTTAGTTAATAACTTGTATACGGATATTTATTTAGTGCGCAATTATTTATTATTTGTTGCCATGTAAGTAGGCACGGTAATGATTCCAATTTAATTGTAGATGGTGTTCCGTGTTCGGAATGAGAGACTGGTTAGTGTTAATGAGTGAATTTCTCAGGCGAAAAATTTACGCGTCTAGGCTGAAAACGCAGTGCTGCTTTACAGATAATGTAACGATTTTTTTTCTCAGAATTAAAGAGACGTGAATCTATATGAAGCCACTTAAATTATATTTATAAGACTATTACTTTTTAAGAAAAACATCAGTAAATGATGAATTATCAATTTCTGTGTCTTGTCCACAATCACTTTCATACACAGCATTTGCCTCTCAGGAAGATAATCTCCAACATATGTAAGAAAAAGTATTTTGATTGTGTTAAGTAATAATTGACTTATAAGAAGATAATTATTTTTTAATGTTTAGACTCATAGTTAATGAGTACATGTCAACGGTAGTTTTGTCCGAGCGAAATTACCAATTTCTATGGTCATTTTGTTTCGCCGTCCTGAGCTTCCACCAATGACTTTAAACGAACGATAAATCCCTACCCGGCAAGAGACTGTCGTGCGCATACGCGTAGTGGAAACGGTAGTGCACCATATTGCCACGTCTTCCCGCCAAAAATGTAAGTACGTGATTTCAGTTTACTCGGAACGAAATTTTGCAATTTCGGTGATCAGAGGGGCAATTCTCGTATTTTTAACAACGTTCGCAATATCATCTCAAGACTCAATCTGTCAAAAATTGTATAGCATTTACCTACATTTTTGACATTTGATTGACGCTGGCATGAGATTGTGAACGTTTTTAGGTACGAGAATTGCCACTCAGGTATTAAAAGAATTTTTTCAAGAAATAAAGGTATCACTTTTATGCATGCCAAGTAGGCTTTGGGACACATTGAAGATTATAGAAAACAAAAGTCATAGCCTTGATAGTTTCTTGTAATTTAAAAAAAATAGCCACTTTTCCAATTTCTGTGGGCCAATTTCTATGGTTTCCGTGGCATCTGGGTATCCACGGAAATTACACGACTCCACATAAATTGTACCTATCAATTATTGTACTAATGTTAATGAAGGTATTTGAAAAGAAACAATATTTGTTATGCCGAAATTACTTTGTCAGAACTCACTTAACATACCTAGTTATAGATTACACTCAGATAGCATTATCCAATCCATTACAGTCTGTTATACTTATATCCCATTATTTTGCTCATGCCTTCTTTCATAATCAAATGTGAGAGTTTAAATTAACTCAATAGTATTTTAAATTATATCGTTTTTACTTTAGGAATCCAAAAAGAAAAAAGATAGCACAGAAAGGTTAAAAAAGAAGAGGACTGCAGAGCAAAAAAGAAGTGCGTGAATCTTTGCGTCACGATTTGTCTGCAGTATGGGCCCATTTAATACCAATTTTGCAAGAAATAGAAGCTGTTGCATCTCATATATCGGTTCTCCACCTCATATCCTATTCTCCGTCAAAAACATTTTCTGTTTCATATCGCAGCTTCAACTATACTTGCCAGATTTGTCTCGAGTGATATGGCATTACTGCGAATGTGGGCATGGAAAAGGAGCACCTGATAGTATAAGAGGTGTTCTTAAGAGATCTGCAGATCGTCTGGTTGTCTTTGGCAAAGATATCAACGATATTAACGCTTTAGTGGAAGGTCTTAAACAAACATCACAGGTGTGAAAATAAAGATTGTTAACGACTATGAAATGAATGAAAAGGATTGGCTTTTGCCAAAAGTCCTAAAATGTTTCCCAGGGTCTATGAAGATCCATCAGATCGTTTGGGCAAAAACATCCAAAGCCCTTGCAATGCCATCACTGTCATGCACTGATGAAAACTGTCTTTACTATCCTATAAAATGCATTCACGGAAAACATTTAGGTTTCTATGAATTGCCTATTGAAATCCTAGATAATGCAACGGTTGTTCCACCTACATTACAATCAGATTCCAGTTTTAAGCCATCAACAATTCACAGATTTAAAGGATCTGAACTATCATACCTCAAGATAAGACCATTAAATCAGTATTGTGTCCACAATTATTTATGTAATTTGTTTAGGATTTTTTTATTAGTTTCAAATTAATCATACGAGTAATAAGCTAAGTTTTTGAAGTGATAATAATTTATTATTTTAGTTTGGTTACAATTTGTGTAGGCTGTTAATATAAGTTTGATAAATAATTGTAAGTAAATTTTACCCCATCATAGGAGTAAAAAACATAAATAATCTAAACAATTTTTTTAGTAATTCACAATTTCAGTGCACACGCACAATTTTTGTGTCACTAATACAATTTCGGTGGCAATAATAAAATTTCTGTGGCTCGCCAATTTCGGTGGCCCAAATAACTCTCTATAATATATAATTACATAATCCCCTTTTAGAAAATGTATATAAAATGTGGATATGATGCGCTTTATTATTAAAGATTTTTACAAAACCTGAAAATGAAAATGTCCATGGAAATTAGGTAAAAAATCGAGTTGTTGAAATTGACTCTAATACAAAAGAAGTTTATTTTGGCGCGGTTTTAAGTTAAAATGTAGCTTTCAACTTTTTACCCGACTACGGCAAAGCCAAAAGGAAGGGTTATGATTTTAGCAGTCTATGTATGTATGTAAGTATGTATATAAGTATGTATTTACGTATGTTCCAGGGCTGCGGTGGAACACGCGTAAATACATTACTGAATTACTGAACGGATTTTGATTAATGAGGTATCGATAGATTTGTAATAATGGTCCGGGTGACATAGGCTACATAAATTTTTCCTAAATTTAATATGGTGGACTTTACACGAAAATTTCTGACCTCGAAAAAAATTAAATTGAGATAGTCATGACATGTTTGGTATCAAAAGAAAGGTCTTGACGAGCATATTAAAAATATGTATATACCTATGTCATTATTGTTTAAGTAAATAAATATTTTGAACTTTTTAGATCAATTTTATTTTTTTTACCTGTTATGGTGTATCAGAAAGGTGTGGTCAAACTTATGGGGGTGATGCAGACTACCAAACTGAACAACTTTCTCTATGGCACCAACATCGTAATCGTGAAAAAATAATCAGCCATATTTTGGGTCGAGTAGGTATTGAAGTTTTGTATGGGAAGACAATTTATATTTTTTTCACGATTACGATGTTGGTCCCATGAAGAAAGTTGCTCAGTTTGATGACCTGTACCACACCTTTCTGATACACCGCTGCACCGTGTTGAAATAAAACACTTATTTGCATAAATACGTTACACTTACGTAAGAATGAAAAGCGATTTTATTCCTAAAGTATGTACCTATCTATTGATAGAAATTTTAAAGTGTTACGATCATAGTATTTTCGAAACTATACAATTATGAAATACTTAGTTCTTTTCTCAAAATTACCATCGTTATTTCACAAGGAAATCGCTTTTAAAAATTTGCGTAAGCGTAAGACCTAACTAAGATGAACCTAAATCATCAATTTATTTGTGGTCGGCGCAATCGTCATCTCGGTAGTCATCCCCTTTCTTACCATTATCATCTTTCTTACCATTATCATCTTTCTTACCATTATCATCTTTCTTACCATTATCATCTTTCCGTATAGCCATCCACATTCATACTCAAAACTTCCTGACGACATTTTTCTCATTCCTCAACCAATTTCCGCACAACTGATGAAGATGAACAAGATGAACCTAAATCGACTGTTCTTTTTGTCTGTTTTGTTAGTCTAGTCTAGAAGAATCAAAACATTGTCAGATATTAACCGACCATATATTAGCGTAGGATCAAAGAAATCAGGGCTAAATCAAACACTGTTCATTGTTGGAATACATTATGCGTGTAATCCCCAAAGATTCAGTAACTGTCAGATCAATGAACCTACATTACAATATTTTTAAAATATAATGGAATAAAAAAAATTGTTATCTTCTTTCAACATACAAAAAAAAGTAGTGAAGATAATTCGAAACTACTAAAAGTTATTATAATAGAACGTTATTAATTAATAGTAACAAAAAACAACACCACAAAAAAAAAACTTATACATTTCAAAGTCCACGTATCACAATATGAACATAGTTCGGGAGCTGTCTACCACGGCAGCGTCATTACCCGTTTTGTTAATACCGCATCGCTCTTTTGTTATTTTGACACAGGAAGTTATTAAAGCAATTAACTGGGGCACAGCTCCTGAGCTATTATCATCTCTAGAGTGACGTGTTAATGCCCAACCGCTAGTGATGAGGTACTATCGATTTAGTTGTGGTGAATCGATTAGGTATCGAATATTCACTTTGGTCAGTGAAGGACAAGATTTTTGGAACTTAGTTTATCTACTTTAGGCTGCGTCTGTTGATTGCTGTTATAAGTTCTCTTATTTATGTAGGTAACTAAAGATAGTTTTGTGAGAAGCAAGTTGGAAATATTTTTTAGGGTTCCGTAGTCAACAAGGAACCGTTATAGTTTCGCTATGTCCGTCCGTCTGTCCGTCCGCACCTTAGCTCAGAGACTCTTAGTACTAAAAAGCTATAATTTGGCATGGATATACATATTCATCACGCCGATAAAGTGGTAAAATTAAATCATGAAAAAAAAAATATTTTATACCTTCTGAACACGGTAAGGTGGGGTTGTTTCTTTTTCCCGTCTACCCCATGGTGTGGGGTATTATTGGATGGGTCTTTCAAAAATATTGCAGGTTTGTGAAAACAATTTTTAGATTTAGTTATCGGTTTCTGAAATATTAGGCTTTAAAGTGCTAATTTTTGTTAGAGCCAAGTGTCAAAACTAACAGTTTAGTTGCGGGGGGGGGGCCTGGCAGCTAAACCGTTAGTTTTAGATGGGTGAAAAAATTCACGGTAGTAGTATATATAACGAAGTAGTTAAAAAGAAAGCTATCACAGCTAAGTAGGCTTTTCAAGTTTACGAGTAATTTGACTATTACTCGTAAACTTGAAAATATTCATGAAACAACAAAAAGCCCTCTTCTTAGTCCGTATTATTGTACAACTACGGAACCCTATTACTGCGCGTGGCCCGACACGCACTTGTCGGTTTTTTATTCTCAAAACCCATTAAAATGGAAAATAAGTTGTTATTTTTCTTAATTTATTAGGACAGGACATACATGCGTAAGGATTTAATTTCTCGAATTAATTGTTTCATTTTTTATCTCATACATTCGTAGAGTAGGATGTACTTTCTCATTCTTCTTAGGATACTTATTAATTATATTAAATTTGTAGATTTAATAATAAAATGATTAACGCAGAGTCACAACACTAGTCTCATCTCAAATTATATCGGTTCTTTAATTTTCAATCGGAATGAAAGCTACTGTTCGATCACAATGCACTCTCTCATATACACTATGGACATAATTGATAGTCATACAGCCTTAACAATAGTGAAATCATTCACTCATGTTGTCCTAAAGTCAACTTTATTTAGAGAAGTTTAGGGTACAGTTTTAATTGTGGATTATGGACGGTGGTATTCAAAAAATAACAAGTAAGCTTAAGTTGCGTGGCTCCTGTACTTACTCAGTCTAATTTCTTAGAAGTCGTTATTATTGTTTCTCATGATTAAATTTCTTTTTTGCTCACAATGGAATCACGAAGTGTTCCGTTTATTTTGTATGTGGGATGCTATTATGTTGTTACATTTGACATTTTTTTGGCTTAAGAAAGAAACTTTTGGGTGGATTAATCTGTATCTGTATTGAATAGGAAAACTTCTTAATTTTACATCGTTGTTGTGAGTATCATTTGTTTAATACACTGAAACTGTAATTGTGTGAACTTTTATTTTTATTCCATAAAAAACAAACGCAACATGCATTTTTTCCAGCACTTAACACTGTGAGGTATCATAAAGCAATCAAACAACTTCTAATTTTCCCGTTTTCAACTATGTTTCGTGGAAAGGACGTTAAGTCTTTGAGGCATCCCAGACTATATCCTGTAGTAAATAAATCTATGAAAAAAAAATTACTCCCTGAATAATAAAGTTCTAAAATATTATTAAATTACGGACACCATTCATTATGATATATTTTTAAGAACCCATCCAAATCTATCGAAAATGATAATACTATTAGTTGAAATTGTATTTTTGATTTTCATTTATTAAAACAACAACTTTTTTTAATAAATGAAAATCGAAAATACAATGTTTGGTTGTACCCAAAACACATCACTAAACACCCAAAACCGATACACAGCCGTGTGAACCGAACAAGTGTTAGGCGCAAACAAAGAAAGCAACGTGTCAATTAAACTTCTTTGCTTTTTTCCCTTCGTAACGAAGCGTAATGCAATTATTCGTAATAGCAGGATGATGTACACGACACAGCCAGACGACGCCCAGTAATAATCAGTCACACAATTAAAATGTCGTTACCTCCTGTTTTTACACCTACCAACGCAACTTTAATTATGTCGGGATAAAAAGCGAGTGAAAAAAGTGCGATTAACCAAGAAAGCTACATTGAAAAAAGGTTGGTGACGAAAATTAGTTTCGTCATCTCGAATCTAGATTGTGGTTTAATTTAATTGGTGTGAGTTGAGTTAAGATAAAGTTGGTTTGATAAAGTGTATTGTTGTTTTTAAAAGTGAGAATGCTTTTTAATTTAAATAAAGTTACTAAAGTTGCGTTGACATGGCGACATAATTAAAGTTGCGTTGATAACGCAACTTTTATTATGTCGGGATAAACCGAGTGAAAAAGCGTGATTAACCAAGAAATGAACCTATATTGAAAAAGTTGTTTACAAAAATTAGTTTCGTCTCTGAATCTACAATGGTTTCATTTATTTGGTATAAGCTTCGATCAATTATTGATCGAAGGGTATAAGATAAAGTTGATGTAATGTAAAGTTTCAGTTTTAGAATTATTTCTTGTGTTGGATAATGTAAGTTGGTGGATGGTTCTAATCAGTCTTTATAAAGCAACATTTAGAAAAAAAGTGTAATATTTTTTTGAATAAACAACGGCCTAACCTTAACTAGATAATTAAGATGCAAAGTGAAATCTTTTTTGAGAAAAGTTATTTTTATATTTCTTGTAGTAAATAAATTTTGATCAAAAATGAGAAGACCACTGTAAATTCATATAAAGTCACATATATGGCATTTAAATTTTATAAGGAACTCGCTGCACCTTATAAAATATAAATCCTCAAATAGCCACAACTAATTTTAAAACAACCTGCTGTCACAACAAAATCAATTAACCCTATACGCGTCAACACTAATTCCCAACAACAGTTGTTTCGAAACAACAGATGAGTAAGAACGGGTTAAATTACTCGTCCAATTTCGTTGATAATTCGAGGAAGTGCGATGTGACATAATTTTGTAAAAATTATACCCTTTCTATAATTATATGGTGGGCTTACCCCTTTAGAGTCATCTGGTACTTGCTTAATGATGTCTGCGGTGAAGAATCTTAAGGTTGACTGGGTTCACTCGCTTAAAAGTATAGTTGTTAGTGAGTAAAGTATTTTCTATAACGATTAAGGATTCACACTATATTTTGGGTTATAATTTGAATGATGCCACGTCAGTCAGGTCTCAGATTAATACAGATGGGACACTCCGCAGTTTAGGTATGAAGCTACAAGTACACGGCGGGGCCCGTCCGCGGGCCTAATTCAATAGAAATGCCGCGCGGCGAACGTACTCGTATAAGAATTAGGTACGCGATAGAAAGAGAGTCAATGTGTAGGTGAATATAACTGTAGGTAATTAGCATTAGCGTGAATTGCACTTTATTATATCGTAGCAAGAGTCGCTTTGTATTTAAATGATTTTGCGGAGTGTCCCATCTGTATCAATCTGTGGTCAGGTGGCAGTCGGTTCGTTTGACATTGGTGTTCCACTTGATGCTAGGGATTGACACTATTGACAGCTCACTTCAAGCTCACTTCACCTAAGTTTTCACGGTGAGATTTTTACAGAGTAGATTGGCTGGTTTGGGTTAGGCAATGTCCAACCTGTGCGTCCAACAAAGCCGTTCAACAAAAACGTTCAGGATTAACAAGTGCGAAAATTTTCTCAAGATACAAATTCCAAGATAGGAATGTCAGTTAGAAAATAGTTACGGTTTTAATTTATTATTGTTTTTTTTTTTTGAAGTGAAAACTTCTTTAGGCGCGTTGAATGATTTTTGGTAAGGGGAAATCTTACGAGTTCACGTCACCGTGACACCTCGATACCGCGACATGCTATGAATTGTTTTACGTTTAAGTTTTCACTTTTGTCGGCCGTCTCCATGACTGGCAATTTTTTATTCGAAAAAATAATGTATATTTGGTTAGTTTTAAATGCTCCTTTTTTACTTTTTGTATTTCCCATGCGTGTCCCAAATATTTTACTTTCTTTCAAAATAAAGTTTCAAATGATTAAAACTACATAATGTGTTACAACTAAGAATGAAAGTAACAAAACTGAATGACAGCTAACGGTTATAAATACGTCTACAACGTATAGCTACAGTATCATTTGATATTCCCAATCATAATTCCACTGATTATCTCGACTGTCACTTCGGTCAACACTGAGATAATCTCGAACCGGACAGATCACAGATTATGTTTGTAGTGACACTCGTAGGCTCCCTGCAAACGATCAAGGGACAGTTTACATAAGTAATTAGCTATGTCATACAGGAAGCGGGGGTGTTGACAGATTGCGGGGCGAATTAGTTCCGTGTGTATCCGGCCTTATTTACTTACGTGCTACGAGCGTAGCGTCGTAGCAACACCGCGTAGCAAATGTTTGTAGCGTTTTAATCACTATTACTTTTGTTTTTTTTTTTACTTTTATGTTATTTTTTATTACTTTAATTGCATTTTTTTATGAAATATTTTATTTATACTATTTATTAGATAACAATACTGAAATTAAATTATCTACCTAAATTGTAACCCGACCAAAATCTCATTACGATATAGCGACTAAATTAGTATATTCCTATAATGGATTCCGCCCTCATAAATCGAGCGAACAAACAAATCAAGCCAAATGATACACAAAGGCCAACAACAACAAATTATTGTGAACGAACCTAATTTGCTAACTTTTTATATATTTTCCTCGGTCGCGTCTCGGGGCTATTAATATGAAGCCTTGTTTAATATCTGACATCTGTTACAAAAACTTTTATTATAAGACTAATCCATTGCACACACACATGCACACTCGCGTATTTTTCCCTCACTCACGCGTATGCGTGAGTGAGGGAAAAATACGCGAGTGTATCAGTATTTGTATAAATACTGATACACACACATACAACTGTCGACACTTAGTTTAGCGTCCTATGAAGCAGCATTGTAAGTAACTGTTTTACGAACAAGTTATTGATTGTTATTTTTTATCAACAATAACTTTTGTAGTAAGGTTAGCGTTAATTAACGTTATATAAATAAGTGTGTTGTAATAAATTAATAATGACGAATGTTTAGGATTAAGTTTTTATGTCGGAATAGTTAAAGCTATTTTTATTAGTGGTTAACGAGTATTTATCGATATATGCAAAGAAATATTAAAAAAACATTCAATAATTAATTACACATTAGTAATAATAAGTATAATTTGATTATGGCTTAGCAACCAACTCCTATTAATTAAATTAATAAATCAGCTGGCAACACTAACAGGAAAATGTATGTTATCATCAACATACAAAAGTAACGTGCAAACATAATTTTGAAGTGAATTTTTAAAAGTATCTAGAAAGATATGGCTTACTAAAAATCAATCTGCCTAGCCTTTTCCCAACCATATTTGGGTCGGCTTCCACTCTAACGGGATGCAGCTGAATACCAGTATTTTACATGGAGCGACTGCCTATCTGATCTCCACAACCCAGTAACTGGGTAATACGATACCCCTTGGTACGACTGGTTGTCAGTCTTTCAGGCTTCTGACGTCCCGTAACGACTGTCAAAGATCCACGAATGACAGCCGGAACCAACGGCTTAACGTGCTTTCCGAGGCACGGAGGAGACTCGGTATGTAAAGATTGTCACCCATCCACGCACCAACCCCGGCAAGCGTAGCTTATTAACCTGACGGATCGACCCGTGCGGCTGTTATTACTTAGCCACGAGCTCCTTATGGCTTTACCTCTAATGGGTAACCAAAAAAAATAAATACCACGTTACTAGCACACCACCACAAAACCAGCACCCTACTTACCACACCGCTACCTCCCGCCGCCGCCGGCGCCCGCTCTCATCTACCACTTCTTAATTAACTTAGCTTATATAACGAAAGATGGTCTCATTTAGATAACACCGTAACTTGCAGGCTAACTTAGACTACTTAGCGCGTTCTGTTAATGCCTCTGTAAAGTTGGGCGGTATCGTTAGCTAACTTAATTAGCGAAGTTAGGTTAGTTTTATGACGATGTAACAGATGTTGTGACAATGAGTGAAAGTTTGTGTGAGGGTGTGTGTGTGTGTGCGGGGAAAAGTTTCAGTTTTGTTAAAAATGTGTGTTGGTATCGATTGGTGTTTTGATGGATGACTTATTATTATTTTTACCATCAGATTTTGTTTGTTATCGTGCATGTCACAACTTTAGCTAATCACAGAAGACAATATTCTAATAAAAAAAGATTTTTATAAAGACATGTTCCCAGAAAATGGTTAAGTAAGTAGAAAAATCATACAATTCGCAGATTTACCTACAAGTACGAAAGTTTAAAAAATCCTGGAATACTCTCTATTAGCAAGTACCCTCCTTTTGGAAGGTCTGTTATTTTAATATGTACCTATCTTAATAAATACAAGTTTGCAAGTCACAAAGTCTAAATTATAATTCCACACAAAAAAAACATTAATCATCACAACATTTAATTAAATACGTACACTGTTTAAGGTCAAACGAACACACTAATTATAATTACTGAGAAACGTTTATTTAATTTAAAAAACAGACCATCAATCTGCCTAGTCTTTTTCCAACTATGTTGAGGTCGGCTTCCAGTCTAACCGGATGCAGCTGGATACCAGTATTTTACGGGGAGCGACTGCCTATCTGACCTCCACAACCCAATTACTGGGTAATACGACACCCCTTGGTAAGACATAAACACAGACACATTGTCAAAATAACAAGTTTTCCCTTGAGCAAATCTTGCTTCAAAACTTGAACAAAATCATAAACCTCCTTTTTGCTTCGCCGTAGTCGAGTAAAAAACAGATGATTATCTGTATATTTCTCTTAAAATTAGTTTGATTAGACTATTGCCAAATATTAACAGAAACATGATGAACAAGACCACAGAAAATGGAGGCCTTTGACAGGAAGTGGGATAATTAAGGCTTACCATGAAATCAGTTTTTTCTTCTCAAATTAACAATAATTCACACTACCTTAAAAACTGTGTGAATTAATTGTCCAAAATTCAATCCCGAGTGGGGCAATCGCGTAACACACTATCAATCAGAATCGGTTTCATTTTGACAGTTCAACAACATTCATTGCGTTATTTATAATGTCGAGTAGACAAATTTTTCGAACACATGAAGAAATGGATTTGCTTCAAAATGATTCTGATTTAGTAAGTCCTTTCATTTGATATGTCTCACGTCGATACAGTTTGCAACCCTTTTTTTTTAATTATCTTATTTCCCCCCAAAAGTGACCCCCATATTCAAAATTAATTTATTTACGTTACGCGTCCGTGTTTGGGTCACAACAATTCATATGCGTACTAAATTTTAAGTTAATCGGTCCATTAGATTCGTAGCAAATTGGCTGTGCGAGACGGACTGATAGACACACGAGTGATCGTATAAGGGTTCCGTTTTTTCCTTTTGAGGTGTTACGGAAGCCTAAAAACATAAATTAATAAACACTACACCAACTTTATAAGTTCAAACTCCACTAATTACAAGCAAACATTTATCTACGATAAACAAACAAAACTTATAGCCGTATCGACACCTCCTACGAATAATATCGTAAGTGCGTTTGATCAACTTTACAGTACAGCTGTTCAAAGATCCGATCATTGTTTATTGATGAGTGTTCAGTGAGATGATAACCAATATTATTAATAATTTGCAAGTGAATTACGGTGTATGTAGGTATTAATCCTGTGTAGTAGTTTAATTCATATTGTTTCTTGTTTTTGAGAAAAATCACTTAAGATATTTTACGTCGACCATCATAAGAAGTAAATTATAGTATGTCATACTTACTCTGAATTACGTTGGACAGTATACAAAACTATTTGACGTATGTCATAGATACTACATTCTACTCTGAAAAAATGAGTAAATAATTATTGTAAATAATAGATAATACATTCTACTCCGTTAAAATTGTATATAATGATATAGTAAATTTTGTAACCTTATTGTAATAAAAATAATCAGGAATATTTTTTTAGGAAAGTAATAAAAAAACATGAAATTAAAGATTTTTATTGATAAAAACATCACTATTATTCATACGAATTACAAAAAAGTCATAATCATTTTAAGGTACCTTAGTATAATTGTTATAATTTTTTTTTATCTCTTACTTTGAGATCCATCAATATAACAAACTTTGACTGAACATAAAAATCTTCTAGGAAAACAAATAAACATAACAATGTCAATTCTTCTTGTTTTAATAACCGTGATACTTTTTAGTAAGACAAGTAGTATAAAGTAATCATTTTTAAGATGTAAGAAAACTATTATGCAGTCAGTAACTATTCTTAAACTATGTTAATTTTGTTGCACCTTGTACGTATTTACTAATAATCTTTTTAAAATAACACTATCAGGCTCATTTGAATGGTACAAAAAATATTACTCAATACGTAATAAAGCTGTAAATGCGATTGCGATTTTGGCCAACACAATTATCTGACCAAAATCTAATTTGTTTTTATAAATGTGGCATTTGTTGCATTGGTCCTTCTTGGGAATGTAAAAACTCAGCTTAAAATGTTCGTTAACAATATCACGATATTGCCTTTCAGTATTAGCTATAGAGGAGTATACCTGTTCGTCAAACCATTCTTTGTATAAATCAAATAAACGATTGAAATTCAAATCACCGTCTAAATAAAGCTTATCACTTCTACTTCGCGTATAATGAGATTCCACAGGTTGAATGGATTTGATGTGATTACACACACTTTTAATAACGTCTTCGGTTATCACCTTGCGATGATTATCATGGCGTCCTCGCTGGTCCATTTCTATCAAACCACTAGTAACATCTAGCTTTTCCAAAGCAGTGTAGACAAATTGTTCACTAATAGAGAAAGTATTTAAAAATGTCTTCTTACAAACAACCATAAATTCGTCTTCATCCCCTCTGTTCGCTTTCAGTCTATAAATTAAAGTAAAATTACGCCTTGATGCTGTATCAGTAAAAACCCTACGTTTTTTTTGTTTCAGCACCAAGTAAGCTACTAAAGCCCATTGCTTTTCCCTGATAACTAAATTCCAGAATTGATTAAAAATGGATATTCTTTCATCACTACTAATTTTCGAAGAACTTTTTTGTCTACAATTCTCCGGACACATCGGTTTTAATGATTTCGCAAGCCTAGTGGTACCATCGCAACTCTTATATTCTTTGCCTAAATTTCTTAGCTTCTTCCTCTTATTATCAATCCAATCTGCAACATGTCGACGTCTAATATTACCTACATCCTTTCGAGAAATCTTTTTTCGTTTTCTAGAACAACTCGCCGTTGATTCGGAAAATGAAGAAAACGGGGTGTTCGCTTGGGCTGTTGATAGTAGATCAGTAGTAGATGAAATGACTGAATACAGTTCTTGTATATCATTCTCAATATACTAAGGACAGAAGTAATTACTCCAATCGTAGTCTAAATGGTTTGTAGTACACTCTGGAGATGGAATGGGTGTGTTATTTTCATCGGACCGGTTACTATTATCCTCGAATGATTCTAATAACAAAATTGTTAAGTTACTATTGTGTACGTATAAATTATATAATTAATTTATTAATGTTATTTTTATACACATACCAGGAAATTGACATGGTTCCCCTTCTTTTGTCCCGTTCGCTTCTATATTAGTAAGTTTTAGTACATCTTCGGAATTTATATCAATATTTTGATTGACTTCCGATAAAGGACCTAAAAAAATAGAGCATTTTATCTAATTACGGGTGCCAAGATATTTATTACAATTTAATAGTGCATAAATGTATACTAAAAATCAGTTTTTATAATAAAAAAACGTACTTCTTGGCGATTTTGTGGTACCTACCATGACGGACGTTATTGGCATCTACATCTGAATCAGACAAAAAACTCATCATTTGGTCAATAGCATTCATATCTGCATCCGATGGCATTGGTGATTCTGGAAAAAGAAAATGTAATTTGTTAAATTTTAAAATTTATTGACACGTACAGTGTAGTAAGTTTATAACTTAACGAAGTAATCGATAGGAAGTAGTACATACGATTAAAAAACCATATAAAACACCAACGTAAAACATCGTATGTACATGTTCCGACATAATTTTTAATTCTGTTCCGGTGTAAAATATCTTAATTAATACATACGATTTTTTTTTTCAAGAGAAAACAACGTAGAATATAGTAAATATAACATACGACATTTTACATCGGTAAGGCTACATATTATTACGTTTACTTAAAAATACAAGTTTTACTACAAATAACAATACAGAATAATTCATACCTTCATTTCTCTCAGGTTCTTCAATTACAGGTGTTCTTTTAACTACAATATTGTTTTCATAATTTAAATTTTCAACGGTCCCTTTTTTTCGTATTGTATCATTATTTTTGTCTTTTGTTATGATATCAAGAATAATTTGTGCTCTAGATGACATTATTAATTCCTTTTTACGTGTAAGTACAAAAAAAACAACTGTAAAACAACAAAAATATAGAAAAGCATTCGCCGCGCGATGAGCGTGCATCTACCCCCGCGTATTTTGTCGTTACTGATAGATACGAGGCGTGCGCGCGTTCCGAGCGTCCCCCGGCCCCCGCGCATTGTATCGGTAGTACTGTATACGATTTTATACTTGGACAAAAGTGAATATACGACATTTTGCAGTCTTGTTAACGAGGCTTTCTATTAGAAAAACTGAAATTTTAATAGTTGCAGACGTTAGTCCACATATTTAGAAGTATGAAAATAAAGAAAAGTAAAAAATCGAAATTTGTTGATTACGATACTCTACGTAGGAGGTGTCGGTATGCTTAGACAGTGAGGTAATAACTGTCGCCGCTGCCTTCAGTGTTCTATCTAATTAATATTTCCTATCTAAGTAATGAAGTGTCTATATTGTATGGGTGCTTAACACTGTTGTTGTTATGGTTGTTTATTCTTATTGAGTGTCTTTAATCTAATAATATTATGTAGTCTATACTATCCATATACAGGTTGGAATTTTGTAATGCCACCTGAAGGGAAAGTACTCATAATACTGTAGATAGAAAATTTTACTCAAAGAAAACATTCCTTTATTTTTTAATATAAAGAAAACTACATTCAAAGATTTTCGAAAATTCGTTTGCCACACCCGAGAATCGAACCGACTAAAATCTGTAAAAATTACAGCCTGTACTTTTATTTCATTGATCGTTAGGATCAAATAAGGATGAAATCTCTCTAACAAACTTGATAAATTAAATGATAGGAAAACCATGAAATCTTCAATTTTAATTTTTTAATATTTTTTAAATCTTAAATTTCAAGCGACTTTTTGAAAATCTTTGAATGCAGTTTTCTTTCTATTCAAAAATAAAGGAATGTTTTCTTTGAGTAAAATTTTTTATCTACAATATTAAGAGTACTTTCCCTTCAGGTGGCATTACAAAATTCCACCCTGTATATCTGAAAGTGACTATGTGACTGTGTGTAGTATCTGTCTGAACTCTGAATGTCTCTGTGATGGTGGCGCGTAGGTATATTGGATCATTCGATGGTGCTGATCCACGCGTCATGTTCGTGAACGGACGCCTTCAGTTGAGATTGGTCAGTTGTCATCTCTTAACTTATTTTAAATCTTTTATTTTGAAATATTTTTAAATATATTTTTTTACATTGTTCTCACATATATTATAGAAGCAACAAGAATAACGGTCCCAGTATTTAGTAATTATCTTGATTTAAAATAGTATCCGTCGAATTTCTTGCCCGTTGTTATCCATAGAGATCTACGTTTTAGAATGGGCAACTAGCTTCAACTTTCTGACTAACTGACCGGCTCTTTGACAAGTCAAAAGTGTTTAATTGAAATAAATGCTGTAAGTTTGAGTTTGAAACCTTTTCACGACTTAAGTTTTAAGGCATTTCATCAAAATCCGTTCAGCTTTTAAGGCTTTCGATGAATTTTTGCCTGTGTACAAAATATACTATGTCATATCCACGTCATGATCTGGGTTAGGGTACTTTTAATACCGGTAGTTCGATCCCATGGGATAATTTCCGACCACAACGTGGGCGAAGCCGCAGGCAAAAGGTAATGTTGGAATAAATATTGAAGTGATTCTGACTGTTTGTTATGTTTTCGCTGATAACCTGCTGAACAGATTTTGATGAAATAATCGTATCTACTTATAGAGATAGCGTAAACCTTGAGAAAAGAAAAAGACAACTTGAAAAAAAAAACAACCACCAAAGAGGCGAAAATAGATTATGACCAGCTGGGCAATTGCGTACAGTAGTACTCAACTAATATGGCTTATCGATGTACCTGCGCAGAAGATGAATTTTCAAAGCGCGGGAAATGCTATTGACCAATCGGCACGCTCCACGCTTTTTCCTGTACCGCTATTGGTCGGTAGCTGCCACCATGTTAGCGCGCGCCGCTTGGCAGCCGCCATACTTGCGAGTGAGACGGAACTAACAGCTGCAGTGTATTATGAACCTTATAGTAGTGATCTAAGGTTGATTGTAAGTTTTAAGTATTCTCGTTAATCTTCGGGGCCATACTTTCTTTTCTGTGCGAACGAAGATTCACGACGCGCCTTATTACTTGGGTATTACTGTAACACACTATCAAACGGAGTCGGTTTCATTTTGACAGTTCAATCGGAATCGGTTTGATTTTGACAATTCAATAACGCAATGATTGTTGTTGTTGTTATTGTGTTATTTCGTTCTCGAGCAGACAAAATTTTCCGATCATACGAAGCAATGCTTACCTAATAATATTAATATGTAACTTTGTAATGATTTAACTTCTATGTAATTTATTTAATGTGAACTTATGAATAAATATTCTATTCTATTCTAATGGATTAGCAATTTGCTTCAAAATTATTCAGATTCCGATTGATAGTGTGTTACACAACTAGGATTCTGAATGTGATCTTAGTAAATTGTTGACAGTTTTTGAATGATTTGAACCCTAATAAAATTCTATCTATTTTCTATCTGGTATTTTAAAAATTGTTAGTTAAAAAGCAAATTTATGTGTTTTCATGAGATGTAAATAAAACATAGAATTTAATGTTTAATATTGATAAGTTCCTGCAACCCATCGGTAACCATTTACGACGTGTAAAGTTGACAACTAATGGTTACTATCTGTTGTAAACTATAAACTAATGGTTTATACTTACTATCTACTAACATACTTAAAGATGTAGGTACCTAAATGCAGACTCGTTATCTAAATGCAGACACGTTATAAAAGTCATATGGGTGATAAGAAACAATACTTTCGCGTGGTGTTAGGCTAATTGTGGAGGCTTGTAAATGGCTTGTCGTAAATAACCTCACTGTTACTTTTGTATTGATAGCCGTAAGCCACCTTTTGTATTGATAGCAGTAAAAAATACCGGAATTGCCCTCCTCTGCTCTGGTTTAAAACAGTTCTAGCTGTCTTTTGTTTTATGACAAAACAAAACGGCATTGTCGTAAGTGTGCGCACCACTATTATATTCATTCAGTAATCTGACATAAGATTTTACACATCTATCTGCACACAGCCTAAAGCCACATATAGTGACGTGCAATGTCAAACTTTACAATATAAAAATTCGACAACTAAACTCTGATTTTTACGTAGACAGGATTTTTAATTTGCTAGACCAAAATGACAGCTGCCATCGACCATTTTTCAAAATGACATTTTGACATTTTAGTAATGTTATACCTATGTGTCATTTTAGTGTAGCAGTTGATCTGATTATTGTTAAGTAAGCGAGCTACATATGCATCATCTATATAAATATAAATGAATTGCCAAATGTATGTAAGCGCATCACTTCAGAAAACGGTTGCACATATTATTATATTTGGCTACTTAATTCTTTTTAGGGTTCCGTACCAAAATGGTAAAAAAGGAACCCTTATGGTGTCACTCAGTCTGTCTGTGTGTCTGTCTGTCGGTCTGTCTGTGTGTCGGTCTGTCTGTCTGTCTGTCTGTCTGTCTGTCTGTCTGTCTGTCTGTCTGTCTGTCTGTCTGTCTGTCTGTCTGTCTGCCTGTCTGTCTGTGTGTCACAGCTGTATATCTCAAGAACTACTTATGCTATCAACTTGAAATTTAGAACAGTTTTAAATGACGTTTACCCAACTATTTTGCAAATAAGAAAGAAATTAAATATAGATATCTATTCTTTTTGCAACAGGGACTGAAAGGGGGTCTTAAAAATTCAAAGTGGGGTGACTAGGGCATGTGGGGTATCATATGAAAGAGCGTTGTTTGCACATTTTCAAACATTTTTTTATTTTTTTTTAGGCAGCATAGTTTTTGACTTTTGATAAAAAATGTAAAAAAAATACCGTTCCCCCCTTCCTTATCTCCGAAGTTTGCAAAGAGAAAAATCTGAAATTATTCTATGTGATAGAAGTTTATGTAAAGATTACAGGAAAAATGAAATGATGTCTCTAAATAGCATACTTTTTCAGAAATCGGAACGGAACCCTCGGTGCGCGAGCCCGACTCGCTCTTGACCGGTTTTTTTTATTTTGTTGTGTTTGGAATTGTCAGGACGGGGTTTGTATTTTCTATGCAAGAAAATGTTTGAAAAATTCGGGAAACTGAAAATTTTTGGTAAAAAGTTAAAACACGTCCATATAAAAAAGTGAGTGAGTGAGTGAGACAGAAAATAGTAGGGATATCTTCAAAAACATTGACAGATTAACGTTTAGTTGCTCAGTTTCTTACAATATTTTATATATGTTACGTGCCGAAAAATAATTGTTGTTTTGGATATAATGTGAAAAAGTACTAAAAAAGTTATAGAACATTATATTATAGACCTGCTATTTTTAAAAATACCAGCATTAGTAGGTTATCGTTGTGAAATTATTTAATTGTAATTTTATTTTATTACATGGTCGTACTGTAAATGCAAGATTTGGTCCATGGTGGGGACCTTCGTGGGGTTGACCTTGAGGTCAAGGTCAGTGACCTTAGGGAGCAGATCTTGACTTTCAGAATGTTTGTATCGATATGTTTTATTATACACCCCATCACTAGAAGCTACTGGACCGTAGGTGCTCAAACGGGAATAATGTTGAATATTTTTTATTGGTCGCCTTTGAGCACCACGTTAAAATATTGATTGGTGCTCAAATGGGAATACCTTGGGTGCTCTAAAAATCGGTGCTCAGAAAATAGGTGCTCAAATGGGAATGCTTCTTCATTAGTACACCCGTACAAAGCCGGAGCGGGCGGGTAGTCAATTATAATTACGTTGTCATTCAACCAACCCTTGCGTCAAGTATCATACAAAAACTTAATACTATCGGCGTCCAATCAACCAACTTTCCTTCCCAACTTATTACAAGATTAATATGAATTCTAATCGAGTTTTCTCTCATTAAGTACCACGGTAACCGAGCCCTCTTTATTATAGTAGAATAATACAGCGGGTAATATCGCGGTATAGTTACTTAATCAATTCCTTTGTTGGTAGAATCGACCCCCGCCGCAGTGGGTGGGGTTGATTAAGAAGAATATTGCTTGATTACTCGCTTGAAGTATGGGCTGCATGGATGTTAGAAGAAGGTCAGGGTTTGCTAGATGTGTCTTACTTTCGGGTTTTGGGTTTCGGTTTCGGGTTTGTTTAGTTTCTAGTAAAGTTTTTCTTTCTTTCTTTCTTACATTATTAATGCTCCGTTTAATCACCCGACTGCCCTAAAGGACAGGAAATTATGTTTTTCGATGTTTATCTACAGGATGTATCGGAAAGGTTTGGTCAATTTTAAGGGTATGGTACAGACCATCAAACTGTACAACTTTCTCCATGGGATCAACATCGTAATTGAAAAAAAAAAATCAGCCGTCCCATACATTTGGAAGCTTTGTACGGGACAGCTGATAATTTTTTCTCGATTACAATGTTGGGCCCATGGAGAAAGTTGTTCAGTTTGATGGTCTGTACCCTACCCTTAAATTTCACCACACCTTTCTGATCACACCCCGTGTAATTAATGTAAGAAAGTAGATAAGTAGGTATATATAATGACTACTTCCTTATCACACTCTTTTTCCTGAGCTGCTTGATGGATTTTAACGTTTTACATGTTATTTTACTTTCAAATAATAGCGACAAAAAAATCTGCTGCTCACAAAATGTATGGAGCAGCTTATTTTTTTCACGATTTCATGTTTGATCCCATAAATTAAAAGTTGTTCATAATGATATGTACAATTATCCCTTATGAGTTTTTCAATTATTTCAACAACACATTGTATATGGGCTTATGTGGAGAGACAGACTGCCGAGGTTTTGAGTCAGGTAAGACACAGGGTTCCATAATAGTTCTCCTTAAAAGAGAATTTTGTAGTATCCATTTTCGTTTTGACTTACCTTATTGACAGGTAGACAAATATTATTTTAAACTGAATCATAGTAGCGGTAAACACACAATGTTAAGAACAAAACAGTTTACACAGCAAGTCGAAGTTCAACAACAAAATATTACCATGCAAACGATTTTCTAGTTGTCATTGTCATTTTCACAATGTTCCGATATCCGCATCGTCTTTTATTCGCTCATAACACTTACATGTGTGTGTAAATTACGTCAGTACGCGTGTATCTAATGAATGTCTCCATAGTATCGATGAATGTGTCTCGTCGATCCTTCGACGGAACTGTTCGGGAACTAATGCCATCGATTTAGATACAATTACCAGTCGTATGTATCCGATTACACGACGCCTCCACCACATGGGCACCCTTAAACCCTCATGTTCATTGCTTTATAAGTATAATATATTTACTTTGATTAGATTATTCTTTTTTCAAATCGATGTCCACTGACGTTTTCTGTCAAACTGACGATGTACTCGGGTGTCTATTTTTAGTTGTATTTGATGATTTCACTCGGTGTCAAAGAACATGATGTTTACAGTGACATTTGAAGATTTCTATTAAAGTAATGAGTTAAAAATGTGTCTATTAACAATATGTTACAACTTAGCTACATATTGCAAATAAACCTTCAATAATAAAAAATAAACTCGTCACAAAAAATCTTACAATTTTCTTCTTAGGGTCGGTTCACACAATACCGTGTTCGCGAAATGCGCACATGGCGATTACAACAACCTCCTTTGTACTTGTCCTTATCTCGCACTGTCTAACGACATCCACTCATCTCTTGGCGACACAATGGACGGGCGAATTGAAACTATTACGGATAGACAAAGCCGACTGTGTGGGGAACCGGCCGGTCAAAAGGCGAGCAAATTGGGCTTAAGAAGTGTCGTGTTTAATCTTTCTGAAAGATTCTTTCAGGGGACAGAAAGAGGAATACTAATTTTCTATTTTTAACCGACTTCTAAAAAAGGAGGAGGTTCTCAATTCGGATGTTTGTATTTTTTTTTTATGTTTGTTCGCCCATAACTCCGTCGCTTGCCAACCGATTTGAAAAATTATTTTTTTGTTGGAAAGGGTATACTTCCCAAATGGTCCCATTTTTGTCAAAATCCAGTTCTGATGATGAGATCCTGGAGAAATCGAAGGATCTCTTGAAATATTATAGGCACACCTATAGCGATTTGGGTATTTTTTATAGTAGCTCGTGCATTTGCTCTCGAAAAGCACCACTTGGTGAAGTGGAACTGATGACGAGGACCACAAATGGCCATCGGAACTACTCAAGTATTTCACGGGTTGCGATTCGATTATTTTAATATGGTTGCTAAGCAATTTCCGCTCGTCACACAATGCGTGTGGTGAGTGGTTGTTGAGGAGTTCTCCTGGTTCTTACCAGCAGAACTCCTCAACAATTAACGTCCCAGCATCGGGAAAAGCAATATTTTGTAACATGTGATGATTGACATTAGACTATTATCAATCAACAATCAACTCAGCCTATCGCAGTCTACTGCTGGACATAGGCATCTCCCAGTCTGCGCCACAACACCCTGTCCTCCGCCTTCCGCATCCAGTCTGTCCCAGCCACTTTATTCAGGTCGTCGGTCCATCTAGCTGGGGGGCGTCCCACACTACGCTAATAGACTATTATAACTTATACAAATTATAAACAGACCCACTAAAAAGCGAGAAATAAAAACTTTTTAACAAAAAAAAAACCGACTTCCAAAAATCACTACAAAGTGAAAAATAACTTTGATTTCGGAAGTCGGTGGCAAAAAAAAGAAAGTAAATAAAAAACGAAAGACACCGACTTCCGAAATCAAAGTTATTTTTCACTTTGTAGTGATTTTTGGAAGTCGGTTTTTTTTATTGAAACAGTTTCAATGCATTTTGATAATTAAATAAGTTTTAATTATTGTAGAGAACAAGACAGGTGGTGGTGGTGGTGGTGGTGGTGGTGGTGGGGGATGGTTTAAGAAAAAGTGAAGTGTGACACTGTCGCTAAGGCAGTAATAATACAAAACAACTTAATATGTGTTTTAGAAATTTAGATAACTCATTAGATGAAAACTTTGTTTCAAAATTAGATTATAATTAATTTTAATTAATTTAAAAATGATTGTGATTATTTATGTGAGTAATTAATGTACTTCTGATATAGTATGATTGTGGAGTATATTTGAATCTATGGTTACTAACATACTTCATAAGTACACTAACGAAAATATGGATAACTATGTCTGAATTAAATATATAAATTAAAATTCAAAACATTCATTAGCCTCGGGAAAATGACACTGAAACGTTAATCTTACAAATTAATCACTCAATCAATATGACATAGGTACAAGCTTTTCCAATGTGCACTTGTATAAATGATTACACTGATATCTTTTGTACTAAGCCCTTATCTGGCCGGCTAAGTCGCTAACGACGGCCACTCATCTCATAGACACAATGAATGGACTTAGAGACCGTTGTTAGACAAAGCGGATTGTTGCGATTATGGGGAATCGAACGGTTCGAAAGGATCGTGTATACTGGCCTTAACGTTTAAGAGATGTGCACAACTTTGATGTTGGTTCTTGTGTCCGTGGTTAATGATTTAATATGTTAACTTAAGTTTCACGTGGTGCTTGTTTATCTTTTTAAATTAACATTGAATAGGTATGTACTAAAGTAGGAAAATATTAATTTTGAAGCAGCTAAATGCTTTTATTAAGAATTATACGCCCATATTTGACCAGCTAAGTCGCTAACGATGGCCACTCATTTCATAGACACAATGAATGGATTAGCGACTGTTGTTAGACAAAGCGGATTGTTGCGATTGTGGGGAATCCAACGGTTCGAAAGGATCGTGTATGCTGGCCTAAACGTTTTAGGGCGGATTTCACCAATGAAACTGAACGCGATAGCACATCTAAAGCGTGCTTAAGGCGCGGACTGACTACGATTTTAAACGGCACACAACCGCTTAATCTATTGTCACCAATAGCTGGCTTGAAATAAGGTTGAAAATTGAAAATAATATTTGTGTTACCGAGACGTGACTAAGCTGCGAATATGCATTTATTTTCCGGGTTTTCTTTAGATTATTCACAATGTACACAATAAATTAAATATATGTCCGTTTAAAGTTAAAAAAAAATGCTAATTCTGATAAATTCTTTAAAAAAAAGAATGTCGTTATCGCTGAAAATACAGAGATGTTCGACGCCAAAGTTTATTTTTGTGGAGCAACTTCCAAATTTTTTATTGTTAATATCAAACCATTTTTTACTATTCTATTCGGTTAAATTTTTTCTTTATTGATTCTCTGTCCACTGTATTTTTGCGTCGGATAGTTTCATTGCGTTGAGGAGCTCGTGGCTAAGTAATAACAGCCGCACGGGTCGATCCGTCAGGTTAAGCTACGCTTGCCGGGGTTGGTCAGTGGATGGGTGACCATCTTTACATATCGAGATTCCTCCGTGCCTCGGAAAGCACGTTAAGCCGTTGGTCCCGGCTGTTATTCGTGGATCTTTGACAGTCGTTACGGGTCGTCAGAAGCCCGAAAGTCTGACAACCAGTCTTACCAAGGGGTATCGTATTACCCAGTTACTGGGTTGTGGAGGTCAGATAGGCAGTCGCTCCATGTAAAATACTGGTATTCAGCTGCATCCGGTTAGACTGGAAGCCGACCCCAACATAGTTGGGAAAAGGCTAGGCAGATTGATAGTTTCATTGCGTTACGTCATACTCGACAACCCAATAAAGCGATCCCACTAAAAACATTTTCATGTAAAATGTTGCCAAGACGAGACCACATATAGCTCGCACTGACAAAAAGCTATCAGGGGGCTTACTATGAGCTCTTATAGCAGGGCAGAAGTTGAACGTTTCCAGTGACAAGAGAGACGGAGCTATATACGACCTATAGCACCGTCACTCTCTCTCACTGGAAACGTTCAACTTCTGCCCTGCTATAAGAGCTCATAGTAAGCCCCCAGATCTCATGTAGAGCCAAGCTTCTAACTCTACACGCCCTAACTCTCCAAGCCCTAACTTCACAAACTCTACACCTTAGTCAAAATATGAGGCTTGGCCGTTTCGTTACTACAAGAACTATTGTATAGCAGAAAAGTAATGAACAGTGAATACAATTTTGACCTTGCGCCCATGCGATGGTACCGAAACGGCCAAGCCACATATTTTGACTACGGTGTAGAGTTTGTGAAGTTAGGGCTTGGAGAGTTAAGGCGTGTAGAGTTAGAAGCTTGGCTCGACATGAGATCTGATAGCTTTTTGTCAGTGCGAGCTATATGTGGTCTCGTCTTGGCAACATTTTACATGAAAATGTTTTTAGTGGGATTTCATTTCTTTTTGTAAGTTGCTTATGATATTTATACGAGTATTTTTCTGTTGTTAATTTTATAGGGTTAGGTTGATAGGTAGGAGATTAATAAACACTTATGGAAGTATATACAAGTGTATTAATATTATTCGTAATAAGTACTTATTATTTGCGGAAGTCTCATACAAATTTCCATCCCCTGGTTTAAGGGGTTGGGCGGTAAAAGTTCCAAGTTTTAGAATTTTTTTGTTGTTTGTGTACTAATAGTAGCTTACATACCAAATTTCAGCTTTCTAGGACTTCAGGAAGTACCCTAAGAATTTTTATGATCATCAGTGAGTCATTGACGAAATCGGGGTATTTTAGATATCAATAAAATCTAAAGTATAAGAGCTATGCAATTGGAACTTTATAGGTTTAATAAGTCAACCACTGACATCATATTCCGAAAATTTTGTTTATCTGGTATAATCCAAACCCAAGTTAAGAAGGTTCAAAAATACGACAAAGTGCTTCGAGAAAAGGTAGGTAGTGCCCTTGCGCTTCGCTTGGCTCGTCTTGGTGGGGGCACTACCGTGCCCCCAGATTTTTGTGAATATTGAGCTAATACCGCGCCTTATGAGCTGAAAGTGTCATCATTGTTGTTATGGGATATTGACTCTAATAGATTTTAAACCAGTTTAAGTGAGCTTCAGTTTCATTGGTAAAATTGGCACTAAGTGTAATGCACAACTTTTATGTTGCTTTTTTAATTCGTGGTCAATGATCTAATATGGAGCATTTTTATTACTTTTTAGGGTTCCGTACCTCAAAAGGAAAAAACAGAACCCTTATAGAATCACTCGTGTGTCTGTCTGTCTGTCTGTCCGTCTGTCACAGCCAATTTGCTCCGAATCTAATGAACCGATTAAGTTGAAACTTGGTACACATATGTATTTTGGTAACCCAAACACGGACATGTAACGTAAATAAATGAATTTTGAATATGGGGGTCCCTTTTGGGGGGAAAATAAGTACTTACAATTAAAAAAAAAGTTTTGCAAACTGTACCGTGTGATATATCAAATAAAAGGTCAATAAAAGGTCATTATAAGGATGATAAAAGGTCTTACTGTGAAAGTCTCAAATATATTTTTTTTATAATTTTAAACTAAATTGTTTTGAAGTTATTTAAGAAAATAGACGAAAATTGACCATTCTCCCCACCTTATCTCCGAAACTACTGAGCCAAAAATTTTGAAAAAAATACAGAAAATAGTTCTTTACCTATAGATTACAGGAAAACCTATCAGAAGTTTATGGTCTTGTAAATCTATATATATAAAATTCAAAGTCCTGACTGACTCATTGACTGATAATAATCGACGCACAGTCCAAACCACTGGACCTAGAGACATGAAATTTTGCACATAGATACCTTATATAGTGTAAACATCCATTAAGGAAGAATTTTTGGAAATTCCATCCCTAAGGGAATAAAATAGGGCATGAAAGTTTGTATGAAAAATCTTATCTCTTGAGTTATTAGACTTGAAACTTAGCACGAATATACATCTAAGTTAACTATAAAAACAATCATTTTTAGTTTTCCTAAACTACCCCCTTTTTTGTGGGTGGGAAATCAAATGACTTCTCCCGCTCTGGATGGAGCGGAAGGGCGTGTCATACTTTCACTGACTAAAACCCACCCGTGTTCCTTCAGTTGCCTATGGCAGGGCCACGGTATCTCTTTCGAACAACCCGCGACCCCAGAAGACGGGATTGGTGGGTGTCAAAGTTTGTATGGAGGAATTTTAACACGCGGTCCAATTTACTCAGAACTCAGTTTTTGTACTTGAGACCAAAAATGAAGACTAACTAACGTGTATCAGGGTTTTCCAAAAATCTACCCCTTATGGGTGAAAAGGGGTAATAAATTCTACAGCGGAGGATTTTATGGGGTATTGATTAACTCGAAAATTGGTGTAAATAATGTTTGAGCCAAGTTATGGAAACATCCCGGACGATTTTTGAAATTCTACCCCTGTGGGCGTGAAAACAGGGATACGTATACCTGTTTTCATCCCAAATTTTATTAATTTGGTTAATCAGCTTGAAACTTAGCACAAATACTTGCTTATGTAAGTAATAAAGTTTGTCATTATTAGTTTTTCAAAACTACCCCTCAAAGACATTTTAAAAAAAGTTTAAGTTTTAAGTTTTTAAGGATGTTAAAGTTTGTATGGAAGAATTTTAAAGCGCAGTGCGATTAACTTGAAAGTCAGTGTTTATACTTTTGATGTAAAATAAACAATAATAAGAAAATTAAAACTCATGAACTCAGACATCCACGCGGGTCAATGCCGCGGGCAGTCTGGCTAGTATCTCAATATTGTGCGTACAAACTTAATAAGCCTCCGCTGTCCGTCCGTCCGTCTGTCACATGGCTGTATCTCATGAACCTTAATAGGTAGACAGTTGAAATTTTCACAGATTGTGTATTTCTATTACGACTATAACGAAAATTAAAGGGCCGCCCCCTTTACAAAAAAGTTTTCATTTTGAAAAAAAAAAATTTACCGGACTGTGCGGTGTCTAGAACTCATCGAGTAGAGTACAAAGATATTTTTATTTTTTTATCTTCTAAAATGAAGAAATAGGGGGCCGTAAAAGTTGTCTATTTTCTACCATTTTTGTACGAGCTCTATTATATACTCCTTATACTGTATTTAATCAACAAATACTGAAAACGGCGATTCATAAGGTATTTTTATAATTTATTATATTTAAATATGGGCGATTTTAAGCAACTGTAAAAAATAACCTTCTTATTTACAGTATCATTTTGAAATACAAAGTTATCTTTGCGATTGTTAAACATATAATATGGTACGGAACCCTTTGTGTGCGAGTCCGCCTCGCACTTGGGCGGTTTTTTTTAATGAATGTTTAATACGTACTAAAGTAGGCATAATCAGCCTATAATGTTCCCACTGACTGCTGGGTCACAGGCTCACAGGCCTCCTCTCTTCGAGAGGTAGTGGGCTGTAATCCACTACGCGGGCTCAGTGCAGGTTGGTAGATGTCACATGTTTTCGTATTTTTGGTTCTAGGACATGCCGCTTTCCTCACGATTTTTTCCTTTACCGTTTTATTCAGATTCAGATTCAGATTCAGATACTTTATTTGCTCAAACATGTGTGTACATACAATTATATAGAAAATAAAATAAAATAAAAATGCATGCAAGGTGTTAATAGGTACATGGAGATGTGCTAACATGTTTACCATATTGTCATGGTGTGCAAATGTTTGGATTTAAAAAAATAAAAAATAATAATAACAATAAAAATGCTGACATAAATAAATAACATTAAATTGATTGATTACTTTATCAATTCATAAATAAATAGATGGGGGCAACATTACAAAATTGTCAAAGATTCAATTATTAAAATAAAAACCTAAAAAAATATAATGTCAACGTTGGTCAAAAATATTATCAAAATCATTATTACATTACATTATTACAATTAATTTAAATAATAAAAAAAGCATGTCAATTCAAAATGATTCGGTTAAAAATTCATTTACATCATAATACGCTTTACTAGCTAAAAAAGATTTTATTTTCTTTTTAAATGCTACTATGCTTAGCTCTTTCCAGCTATTGGGAAGTTTATTGTAAATAATGGGAGCCATACAGAAAACACTCTTGCGCATAAGTGCAGTCCGAGACTTATGTTGACAAAGTTGACTGTTATCTCGTCTATTTCTAGGAAACTGGTCTGCCATGCGGGGAAATAAATTAGGATTTGTTTTAACAAATATCACGATTTCAAAAATATAAATTCATGGTAATGTCAAGATGTTGTGGCTTATGAAAAACGGCTTGCAGCTATCAGTCATTTTTAATTTAAATACGGATCTAAGGCATTTTTTTTGGGCTTTAAATGAGATATTTCTATCCGTAGAGAGTCCCCAAAAAATAATGCCGTATCTGATAATGGGCTCTGCCATGCCGTAATAAGCGGTTAATAGGGCATCAGTATTTAGTGTCCGCGATAGTTCATAAAGTGCGAAGGCACTGCTACTTAGTTTTTTGCTAATGACCTCTATGTGCGCCTTCCAATTTAAATTACGATCCATGGTTAGTCCTAAAAATTTTAATTTAATAATTTTAAGAGCAGTGGTGTTGAAATTATTTACACAAAGTAAAGCGCCTGCCTGGGTTCGAACCCACGACCTACAACTTGTATGTCGGGGGGCCGTTACCACTTGGCCACCACAGTTTCCTCTGCCACTGCTGCTAAACTAGGCAATTAATATAATAATAATTGTGAAGTTGGTCGTTTTCACATGACCATGTAAGAACAAAGTTAATCAGTAGGCACAGTCAACCGGAGATTGGTGCTAACACTTGCTCTACAAAAATCACCCCTACTGCTACGACATAATTACAGGCAAAACTCATATATGGTGCGAGCGAGTAAGGATTTTAATGTTATTTGTAAAGAGTTCTCATTTGACCCATTTGTCACCAAAACCTATACTGTACGCACTCGGATGAACGCCGACTTCTTTAAAAGTGCATAGTGCTGTTGTACCTTTTATGTATTATGTATGTATACAATATTGTTTTTTTTTTTTCTATCGTGCTTGTTAGTGATCCTAAGATTTCTACTAATTTTTCTGTTTTTACCCGTGAGAACCTGTAATTGGCTCCATGTTTTTTAATCAATTGTTATCTATCTGTTATAGCTGTTGGTTCTCCTTCAATTAAATAAATAAATAAATAAATAAATAAATAAATAAAGGTGTTGTCACTGTCAAATTGTTACCACTGACGTGCGGTCGACTATACATACGCTTGCATCCAAAACTATAGCAACTTTTTTCACCGTTCACCAATATTATCAACAAACTAAACCGACCCAATAAGGTAACGAGAGTAACATGTAGGTACGTAGTTCCCATTACCAGCCAAACGTGGAACCTTAATAAAATTAAGATAAACGTTACCAATAGAGAGGCATCGAAACTCCCAGAGTTATTTCTTCCTCCGTCCCTAATTCAGTAATTGCGGATTAATAGGGTCGCGAACGTAACGTACAGGTAATTAAACGGTGGTCCGACTGTCGATGACCTTCTTAGACCTTTGGCTCGAGATAATTCCGCTTTTGGCTCGAAAAATCGAAGTTTTAGAAGGGAATTTGTTCCATGTGGTACGTTTGTCGGATATGAGAATGGCGGGATTTTTTATGACTCATTTTTAGGGTTCCGTACCAAAATGGTAAAAAAGGAACCCTTATGGTGTGACTCAGTCTGTCTGTCTGTCTGTCACAGCTGGATATCTCAAGAACTACTAATGCTATAAACTTGAAATTTAGAATAGTTTTAGATGACGTTTACCCAACTATTTTGCAAATAAGAAAGAAACAAAAATAATTATATTTTTTTTGCAACTGGGACTGAAAGGGGGTCTTAAAAATTTAAAGTGGGGCTACTAGGGCATGTGGGGTATCATATGAAAGAACGCTGTTTGCACATTCTCAAACTATTTTTTATTTTTTTTTTAGGCCGCATAGTTTTCGGCTTTTGATGTAAAATGTAAAAAAAAATACCGTTCCCCCCCCCCCCCCCCTTATCTCCGAAGTTTGCAAAGCGAAAAATCTGAAATTATTCTATGTGATAGAAGTTTATGTAAAGATTACAGGAAAAATAAAACGATGTCTCTAAGAAGCACACTTTTTCAGAAATCGGAACGGAACCCTCGGTGCGCGAGTCCGACTCGCTCTTGACTGGTTTTTTATTTAGTCACGTGTGTAGTAAGATGTGAATGAAAAGACTTCTTCTTATTTATTTTTTGACACACAGATTGTTGCTGCTTGTACTTTTCAGGACAAATCCAACGTGCCCAAACACGGCGTGGCTTTCTTGTTTAGTTAACGAGTTCCTATGGTCAACCTCCGGCTCCATTATCTGACTCGACCTCGGGCTACGGTACTTGTCAACACAAAACCAATGAGCCTTTACTATAACATGCAGAATTTGACAAATCCAACGAGCCCAAACACGACGGGGCTATCTTGTTTAGTTAAAGAGTTCCTATGGTCACTTTCCGGCTCCATCATCAGACTCCACTTCGGGCTGCGGTACTTGTCAATACAAAACTAATGAGCCTTTACTATAACATGCATAATTTGACAAATCCAACGAGCCCAAACACGAAGTGGATATCTTGTTTAGTTAACGAGTTCCTATGGTCACCCTCCGGCTCCATTATCAGATTCCACCTCGGGCTACGGTACTTGTCAGCACAAAACCAATGAGGCTTTACTATAACATGCAGAATTTGACAAATCCAACGAGCCCAAACATGACGGAGCTATCTTGTTTAGTTAACGAGTTCCTATGGTCACCCTCCGGCTCCATTATCAGACTCCACCTCGGGCTGCGGTACTTGTCAATACAAAACTAATGAGCCTTTACTATAACATGCATAATTTGACAAATCCAACGAGCCCAAACATGACGGAGCTATCTTGTTTAGTTAACGAGTTCCTATGGTCACCCTCCGGCTCCATTATCAGACTCCACCTCGGGCTGCGGTACTTGTCAATACAAAACTAATGAGCCTTTACTATAACATGCATAATTTGACAAATCCAACGAGCCCAAACATGACGGAGCTATCTTGTTTAGTTAACGAGTTCCTATGGTCACCTTCCGGCTCCATCATCAGACTCCACTTCGGGCTACGGTACTTGTCAACACAAAACCAATGAGCCTTTACTATAAACACGCAGAATTTGACAAATCCAACTAGCCCAAACACGACGGGGCTATCTTGTTTAGTTAATGAGTTCCTATGGTCACCCTCCGGCTCCATCACCAGACTCCCCCTCGGGCTATGGTACTTGTCAAGACAAAACCAATGAACCTTTACTATAACATGGAGAATTTGACAAATCCAACGAGCCCAAACACGACGGGCCTATCTTGTTTAGTTAACGAGTTCCTATGGTCACCCTCTGGCTCCATCATCAGACTCCACCTCGGGCTATGGTACTTGTCAAGACAAAACCAATGAGCCTTTACTATAACATGCAGAATTTGACAAATCTAACGAGCCCAAACACGACCGGGCTATCTTTTTTAGTTAACGAGTTCCTATGGTCACCTTCCGCCTCCATCATCAGACTCCACCTCGGGCTACGGTAGTTGTCAAGACAAAACCAATGAGCCTTTACTATAACATGCAGAATTTGACAAATCTAACGAGCTCAAACACGACGGGGCTATCTTTTTTAGTTAACGAGTTCCTATGGTCACCTTCCGGCTCCATCATCAGACTCCACCTCGGGCTATGGTACTTGTCAAGACAAAACCAATGAGCCTTTACTATAACATGCAGAATTTGACAAATCTAACGAGCTCAAACACGACGGGGCTATCTTTTTTAGTTAACGAGTTCCTATGATCATCCTCCGGCTCCATCATCAAACTCCACCTCGGGCTACGGTACTTGTCAAGACGAAACCAATGAGCCTTTACTATAAAATTCAGAATTTGACTAGTCACCAGATGCAGCCGACTACCAGGGTCATTGTCAAGCTTAGGGTTTTTTTTTTGCAAAAAAATGAATCACGTGATTTATAAAAATCAAAGGTACATTATGACTCTTACTTTCCATTACAACAAAAGTGAGTATCAGTCTGAGATCAATAATTCGAAAAAGGCGATTTATAAGGAAAAAACAATATGTCGGTTCAACCGAAAAGACTAATATGTCCACCGAGTGGACTAAAATGTTATTTATTGACAAAAAACAAAACAAAGAGTGATTAACATCTTGATCAAAAATAACTTTAATGCTATCTTTACATAATCACAAACAAATCAGTCACTTAAAAGCATTCAAAAAGTAAATAAAAAAATGTTTTGTGTCTGTCCACCGAAAAGACAATTCATTTCGGTGGTCAAAATATGTCTTCGTTGTCAGAAGACCAGAAACGTTCAATCCGATCAGCCAGAGAAAGGGGGATTGGTGGCTTCTCTAGTTTTAACGTTGACGTATCTATCAGAATATACGTCCGAAAATTGTATGCGCTTATGGACATTACCTCCAATCAGCCCTCGCCAATTTTCAATGGTTGCTGCATCGAGCCACTCGTTATTGGACTCGACTATCGGCTTGCCACTGGACTGTGCATAGGAGTCAAGGTTGGGCTCGGTGAATTCATTCTCTCAGCGGGAGCTGGTGTGTCATTCCGAGAAGGATTTTGCAGACGAGTCGTCAGGACTGGACTTGATAGAGTTGGGACATAATTTTGAAATGGTCTGGGACATAGTGCTATGTCAAGTTTTTTTCTACCTAAACCGTAAACTCAACCTACGAAACTAAAGCATCATTGGTTTACGGTGACTCCAAGTAACCTGATGGATTTTCATGGTTCCACGAAACGGCGTAATATTGCTGTTTGTTTTTATTTTACTCTCAGTAGACTCCACATGCGTCTCATCTACTCTAATGACTTCCATGTCGTTACAGTTTTGAAGAACACACTCTATGATGGCATCCAATCTATGGAAATCGTTTCCTTGAGCGTCGTGCTTATCAGCCGTTATCAGCCGATTTTTTTAGTAAAAAATTTTGCATATGGGAAACGACCGTGCTTATGAAAAAATATTATTTCCCATGCCGTTAGAAATGCATTACATTTACCAATAATTGTTACCTTAGAATATGTAGCTATGGATTACATACACATTGAACATTAACTACAAGTCGACATGGTGTAGAAAGGTGTGAGGGAAGTGGTGGTTTAAAACATATTTACTCATAAAAATAAAGCAAAAATGAAGCAAAAATAGGTCATTAGTCCTTAACTGATAAAAAAACACCAGTAATCAGAAGCAAACTTAGAAGTTATGATAACTAAATAAACCCACATTCAAGTCCACTCGGTGGACATCTGTCGTTTCGGTGGACAAAAGTTCCACCAAAAAGATGTCCACCGAATGGACTTTTCTCGCAAAATTATTCACACCTTGCGCCGTTTTTAGGTTATGTCAAAAGCCAAGGTATATTCATAAAGTTTCATTGTATAATTAGTTATTAAGAATGCTTTATGAATTTATAGTGATTTATTTACCAAAATACAGCAGTAACCGGAAAGACAACTCAACTTTGACACCACCAAATATTTTTCTTAGTACAACAACAACATTTTCTGCATAGGAGTCGCGGCAAAATGACCTCTGACAGGGATAGTATGATATTTGGTGCAGTCAATTTTACGTTCCGTTCCATCATTTGAAATTTACTTCATTTTAGTCAGTATCGAAAGTAATGTCCACCGAAAAGACAAAAAATGTTGTGACAAGATTAAATGATGCAAAAAGTGTGTTTCATTTCTATCAATTTTTTTAATACTTATAACGTTAAATGGAAAACATACGTAGATTAGGAAAATATACCATTTTTGTAAAATAATAAAAACACTTATTTATTATAAGCTACATTCTATTGAAAGGTAGAATCCGAACAGTCCACCGAAGTGGACAATTCGGTAACATGGTGGTATAAAGTAAAAAATAAATAAATTTATAGTAAACCTGTTACAGTTATGGCCTAGTACGTTTCGTTTACTTTATTATTAAGATGTAAAATTAAGACACAATTATTAAAAGTGTCTTAGGATTCGTATGAACAGTTTTTTTTAGGGTTATGACAATGACCCCCAGTAATTTACATGGTTAAATGGTCAAATTACAAGTCACCCTGTATAACGCAAGCGTGCAAAAACATTCAACGCATTGACACGTCGGGCGGCGTTTACAAAAGTAGGACTACGGCCAAACTGGATGAAAGCTTTATCAAGATAGGTCAATCTGCCTAGCCTTTTCCCAACTATGTTGGGGTCGGCTTCCAGTCTAACCGGATGCAGCTGAATACCAATATTTTACATGGAGCGACTGCCTATCTGACCTCCACAACCCAGTAACTGGGTAAAACGATACCCCTTGGTAAGACTGGTTGTCGGACTTTCGGGCTTCTGACGACCCGTAACGACTGTCAACGATCCAAGACTGACAGCCGGGACCAACGACTTAACATGCTTTCCGAGGCACGGAGGAGTCGGAGAGGCACGGTATGTAAAAATGGTCACCCATCCACTGACCAACCCTGGCAAGAGTAGCTTAACCTGATGGATTGAGCCGTGCGACTGTTATTACCTAGCCACGATTCTGGTATTTTAGGATACCAATGATTAATTAAGTTTTAATTTTTTTATCAAAGATCATAAATTACAAAATGGGTTACTATCTGATGGTCAAGGATTTTCAAGTGGCCTTCTTTTCCTTGTAGGTAATAATTTGTACTTTTCTTTATTGGATTATAAAAACTAATGACGTACTTATTACTTAAGTGCTAGAGGGTAATATACTGCACTGTTATATAGTTCAGTTTAGATTATAATTCAAGGTCAAAGAGTTAGTATCAACCACCATTTTAATTACAGTTGCTAACCCGAAGAACCTTCGGAACATGAATAATGAAATAGGAATCGCATCAGATTGAGGGCTACTAAGGGCTACTAATCACTCATACACATCAATGCCTTTGGCCGTCAAATATTTGACTACCAAAAGCATTGATTAACAAAAATGGCGTTTCGTAAGCTGAAATTAAAGAGTGTTAATAACATATGTTATAAACACTCTTTAATTTCAGCTTGCGAGACTGAATGTACAAGGATCAAAATGTTTACGAAACGCCATTTTTGTTAAGATATTTTGTCATAGTGGCGAATTGGGAAGATTATAACTGATTTGAAGGGTGTCAATAGAAATAGGTAAGGTATTCCGAGTATGAAAGTACTTAATTTGACTGGAAAACTAATCGAATTGTAACATTCTCTAGCATAGAAGTATAACCAACCTATCTATAATGTTGCCACTGCTATGACATAAGCCTACTCTCGGTGAGAGGGAACGGGCCGTTTTCCTTCACCGTTTTGAGAGCAGTGGTGTTGAAATAATTTACAAAAAGTAAAGCGCCTGTCTGAGTTCAAACCTACAACCCAACTCGTTACCTCGACCGATACCACTGGGCCACCAATGCTCAAAATAAAAAGAAGTATAGTAGTAGGTAAGTAAGTAAGCAAGTATATCATTTATTTTCTATTCACAAAGCTGACTTAAAGTAAATGTGTACAAAAAAATGTCACACCTTTGTGAGAGACTGGTGCCTGATATAGGCTTTTGGGTAGTAGTTCTTCAATAAGTATTCTGTATAAAAAAATAACCATCGGACATTGAACCTCTCGAAAATTAAACAGCCAAACTAACGTGCTAAAACCATCAACAGTAACATTTATAATAGTAGCCCTCATTCTACCAAGACGACCTCTAAACCAGTAATTAAAGTGTTGTTAGCAAAATTAAAATAATCGTCATTATATTGAGGTGGGCGACCGAAATCCGAAGGTTGAAGCTAATGGGAAATAAATTGTCCTCAAGCAATGGTTTGTAATTAGTGCGCGCGTATTTAAACTAAGAACGACACGGTGGCTTTATTTAAATGTTAAGTTGTTAAGGCGCAGATTGCTTGGAAAACAAAAAAAACAAGCGATCTTATAGGGCCTGTTTCACCACCTAAGTTTCTAGTAACTTACTTGGCAGATTTCAATTTCATACAAATTATTCGGTAAGTAGTGGCTATTCGGACATCGTGAAAAAGCCCTTACAGTAGTCGCATATGATGTGTAACATCAGACATCTCACCTTATTAAAAGTACTTTCTAGTTCCATACCAAATAAACATCATTTAAAGGTACGGCAACATTTTAATCCGTCGCTCAAAACATTTAGCAAAATGTTTTCACATCCTGTTACACACTTCCGTCCCTTTTCCCGATATCACTCCTACAGACTGCAGGAAAGCGAGAGGAATGCAATTACAGATTTTTAAAAAAATACAGGGTGTCATGGCATGGGACATCGACGTACAAACTTACCATGGATTCAATACATGATTCTGGACCCTAAGAAAAATTAACCTGAGAAAAATAACCTATGAAAAATTTTAATGCAGTGGTTAAAATTTTTCATAGGTTATTAAAAAAAAATTGTTACCTACGTGGTCAAAATGTATGGAACAGGTAATATTTTTTTTAATAACCGACGAATAATTTCAACGCAAAATCATGTACGAACTAATTACGGCCAAAAAAAAACAATATTGGTTGAGGAAGAAATATTTAAGACAAAACTTAAGAAACATGTAAGTAACCTATAACGTCACCAACTGCACCCCAGAAGCAAAATATGATAATTTACTTTACTTAGATGTAAGCAATTTGTATCTCATTTTAAGTGAACTGTTATTGTTCATATGAGAAATACATTATTTAAACCTAAACCTACTGAATCCATGGTAACAGGCTACGCGTCGATCTCCCCGCCACCCTATAAAAAAAAATTCTAGGGGCGAAGGAAAAAGTTCAGATGTATCAGTTGACCCGATTACGTTGCGTCGGTCAAGGTCAAGAAAAGCTAAAGGCGAACTGAGTGCGACGGCAAACATACAACTTACAGCTTTCATCGTATTCAGTCTTTTCAGTATCTACATAGTACAGGTATGGAAATTAGTGTAGAACATACCGTGTGCCTCTGTATTAAATGGGGCTACTAATTCAATGATTAAATATCAGTTTATTTTTGGAAGCGTGATGAAGAATCTGTTCTTATAAACATCACAGTATCCAGCCGTGTGATTCTGTAAGACCTCGTTCTAAACTTCGAATCTGCAGTGCTATTCTGTACAAATCTCACCGTGAAAACTTTGATGAAGTGAGCGTGGAGTGAGCTGTCAATAGTGTCAATCCAGGCAGAATGACAACTCACTTCACCTAGGTTTTCACGGTGAGATTTGTACAGAATAGCACCGCTGAATCCGCTGTGAGTTTCTTGTTTGGCGTTCTAAATTCAAAGTATCAAATAAAAAACAAATGAGCATTGAAAGACTATTTCATGAAATCTTGACATTTGAGGATTATACTAACTTAAGGAGTCGTGTTACTGATTCTAATGATTATAATTCTGAAAACACATATCATACTTTAATCATCAATCAATCAATCTCAATCTGCCTAGCCTTTTCCCAACTATGTTGGGGTCGGCTTCCAGTCTAACCGGATGCAGCTGAATACCAGTATTTTACATGGAGCGACTGCCTGTCTGACCTCCACAACCCAGTAACTGGGTAATACGATACCCCTTGGTAAGACTGGTTGTCAGACTTTCGGGCTTCTGACGACCCGTAACGACTGTCAAAGATCCACGAATAACAGCCGGGACCAACGGCTTAACGTGCTTTCCGAGGCACGGAGGAATCTCGATATGTAAAGATGGTCACCTATCCACTGACCAACCCCGGCAAGCGTAGCTTAACCTGATGGATCGACCCGTGCGGCTGTTATTACTTAGCCACGAGCTCCTCCATACTTTAATCATCATACAACCTAATACCGACTAGCAAATTGCAAAAAATGTAAGAAAATTTGAATTTCACGGGCTACCCTATCGCTTGCACCTTAAAATAAATCCATTCGAAGCATGGCTTTCAACTCCTTTGATAGTGCTAAAAACCGTATAAATCGTATAAAGTTTTGTTTAATAAAACTTATTTTTTTATAAGCCTTTATACAAAACAAATAAATGCCACATTATTTTATAAACAGTCCTCATCTTTACAACAGTGATTAAAATGTTTAATTGTAGGAACGGTAAGCGGACGTAAGGTAACTGTGCGCTACAGTTTCATCTAAAACATTGTAATTATTACAATATTACAAACGTAAAATTACACACGCACGCAATTGTTGTTCTACTGTAATTAACGGGTGAAAAAATGAATCACGTTCGTGAAGGCTGTGGTTTTTTGGGTAGGTATGGTAACCTTCTGGTGTGAGGAAGTTATGAAGTAATAAAGTCAGTAAGTACATACCTCTGTTAATAGGAGTAAAAATAATTTGTAGGTAAGTAGATCAGCATATTAGTTAGTTTGTGCTTAACGTACAGTCAGCCCCTCAAGTTTTTTTTATGTACTTATGTATAAACCGAAAACCCCAGCGGGGGGTGAGGGGGTTAGTTGCGAACACCATAGGTTGACAACTACTGATGATGATTTTTTTACCATCGGATGATGTTTTGTTACGTTTATATATCCACGATATAAGCTTATATACCTATTATATAAGGGTTTTTCCTTATGCACACATGCTGACCCACCCTTGCAAAAATGGTTGAGATTTTTTAGAACACGAATCGATAGAATTTTAAAATTCTTTATTTTATTTAAATAACAAATAAAATATAAAATAATTATAAAATTCTAAAAACATCTCAACCATTTATGGAAGTGTGGGTCAGCTAATTGCTATAACTGACTGTACCTAGTCCATCAGAGTATTAGTATTAGTATGCCACTTTGATCTGACAGAACACATTATTTTCCTAAATTATCTTGAATGCACCAAATAAAACAAAGAACCAATGAAGAATCAATGTTTTATTTTATTTTTCCTTTAAATCCTCTATTGAATTATTAGCCTCGTCATTGTTCAGCTACCACTTAAAGAGAAGAAGGAAAAAAAGAAAAAAGTAAAGGAAAGCAGAAAAGAAAGAAAGAAGAAGAAGAAGGAGGAAAGGAAAGGAGGAAGGGAACGGAAGGAGGGGGGGAAGGGAGGAGGAAAGGGAAGAGAGAGACAGCTCAGACACAAGTACTTTTGAACCTATCTTACTGGGGCTGCCTCAATTTATGTAAGTACTATTATAGATTCCACTAGCAATCCTTAAGATTATTCAGGGTTAAAGCAAGCTGGGATGTTTATTTCCTAATAATCTCAAAGAAATCCCCTTTGGATCTTCTACATCAGTAGTTCTCAAATTTGACTGGACCTACCTAACAAAAACTTCCAAATTCGGTGCTTCTATCAGCCAAATATATTATTTGTCTCCTATTTTTGTCATTACAGCTTTAGCATCAACTTCAATTTTAGGTAGGTACTTTTAATTGCAATGATTTTGATACGCCAATTTAATTCAGTACCTATTTAGTTTTAATAACTGAAAATTTTTCCACCCAAGTGGGCAATGAAAAATTTTCAGTTATTAAAACTAAGTTATTCGCACGCGACCCATTGCAACGGGTACAACGTTTCCGAAACAATGCATTATTTAGGAAACGTTGTACTACATCTCACTATGACAGAAAAGTTTGAATGATTCCATTGAAATTATTAAAATTATTGTCATCATCATATCAGTCAAATTAAGTCCACTGCCGGACATAGGCCTACCCCAAGAATGGTCATAAAGACTGCCCCTGCCAAGCGTAACGATTATGCCATACAAAATATCCTACGAGATCAACACTATAAAATTAATGGTATTACTAGTCCTTCTAAGAGTGCAGTGGTGGCCCAGAGGTAACGGCCCCGACTTCCGAGTTGTTTTGGCCGTGTGTTCGAACCCAGGCAGGCACTTTACTTTGTGCAAATAATTACATCACCATTGCTCTCAAAACGGTGAAGCAAAACATCGTGAGGAAACCGACATGACCTAGAACCAAAAATTCGAAGACATGTGACATCTACCAACCCGCACTGGGCCCGCGTGGTGAAGCCCACTCCTTCTCGAAGAGAGGAGGCCTGTGTCCCAACAGTGGGAACAATATAGGCTGATTATGCTTATGCTTATGATTGTCCTTAGTCAATAAGTCTCATGCAAAGGCAGTCAATTTAATGTTAAATTAAAATAAGAAAAGTAATGAAAAAATATTTTCATAGAAACGTTTATGATCAAACGATCGTTTATGAAGCCAAAACCAATAATGTACTCGTTTGCGGATTTCGATCGTAAAATATGAATGATAATTGATTCATGATTATAAAGATTTAACGACTTTTTTTGTTGGTACACTGTTTTTTATTACCGATTTGCGGCTTTTTTTTTTCAAACGGGTTCAAAAATCAATTTTCTATGCAGAAGTATTTGCTTTTAGTATTATGCAGTATATTATGAGCAATTGAGCATGCTTCGACTTTTAATTTATTAGTTGCAGTAAAATGACACTTCTTATCTGTCAAAAAATCAGCTGTTTCCATAGACGTAGATTTTTGATTCGCTCTTTCCTATAATTTGACGAGTTACGCGAACATAAATGTAGGCAATGTCATAGGGGTCTGCTGATTTTTTTTCACGATTTCTGGATTGGTCCCAAAGTAAAAGTTCTTCATAATGATGAGTACAATGACCTCTTAGAAGGATGCCCATGAATACAATTTCATCCTGTAGTTGCCTTTATCAATGACATCCACTTATAAACAGCAAAATTAACACAAACTGGGTATTTTATCAGAATAAAGCTTGGTAACCGGATTTAGGGCTAGGTCCATAAAGCTCACAATGCTTCATACAATAGGTATAACATTTTTTTAATTCGCCTTTCTTCATGATTATCACATTTCTCTTAATCAATATGACACTTAACGACAGAATGACTGAAAATAGTTACAAATAGGATAGTTGTCACAAGGAACCATCTAGGTAGGTAACATAAACATCACGTTGACAAAAATATAATTTAATGTATTGTGTTGCGTAAATTATTTTGCATAGGTACTATTGTATAGAATCTAGTTCTTCTAACTGAACAGACAGCTGTGCTGCTGGGGAGTTTGTTCCGCTACTTCTTCTTCCCAGCTAAAGCACTAGGAAGTGGTGAAGGGCGGGCGTTTTGTGGGGACTGTCTTACTGTAATTTCGACGTTCAAAAAGTGCTGATTCTCAGCCTAAATTGAATAAAGGACTTTTGATTTTGATTTTTGACGACTTGTTTCCCCGCAGGGTTAGGCAGAGTTGCACCTATTAGTACACCTATATTTCGCTACTTATGCTTAAGTCCCATGTAATTGGGGGCGAGCCTATTGCCATTGTGTCTGTACCCACCTGATAAAAATTTAGTTTTTCCTAAATTATGATGCAACAAACTCCCCAGCAACACGTCTCTGTCAGTTTACCTACAAGAAACTCAACTTCACCATCAGCCCAGGATAATCATTATAGTGAAAGACTCACCCAGTGGCTCCAACAAACAAACACACACATACTATATTAAGTACGGTAAACCGGGGTTACTTTGATAGTACGAGATTACTTTGATAACAACTTTCGCCTTATGAAAAAAATCTCTAGGTATAGATTTTTGGAGGCATTTATCAAAGTAAAACCGGGGTTACTTTGATAAATGCCTCCAAAAACCAACTTTTGACTTATAAAAACTAATTTTATTCGGTTTGTGAATAAGGTTTTGATGGTGCACCGGTTACTGGGTATTTTTAAGGTAACAAAAACTTTTGATGCCTCCAAAAATCTGTACCTAGAGATTTTTTTCATAAGGTGAAAGTTGTTATCAAAGTAATCCCGTACTATCAAAGTAACCCCGGTTTACGGTACTAAATTAGTCTAATAGCGGTCTAAATCCAACTATCCCATACTCCTCCTAATTATCTTAAAATCACCACACTCTACGCATTGAACCCTCCGTTCAGCCTCCGGGACATGCCCCAAACGATCCTTTTTCTAATTTCTCCATTGTTTCAATCGCTTTGTTATTTGTAATGTTCTTAGAACTTAGAAATAGGATATTTTTAACAATTCTTTGCAAATTCGTTGAAATATTGCATCCGACCCGTCAGCCGTCACTTTTTGGACCCTTCCTCTCACTGAATACACAGTTTATGCCTCCAAGTGACTCGACGGATGCGCTGGCCTTTAAAACAATAATACGGGATGTAAGTGTAAACAGTGGCAATCTTTTAAGGGGTCACTGTGCTCATCAATATGAACAACTTTTACTGTAGGACCAAACCTGAAATCATATACATTGTGACGAATTATGCGAACATAAATGTACTGAACAGCTGATTTTTTTTTCGTTATTTCAGGTTTGGTCACATAGTAAAAGTTGTTCATAATGATGAGTACAATGACCCTTTAAGAGCAAAACAACCATTAAAATTTCAAACTGTATAAAATTTTGTTGTTAAGTTGGGGTAAGCGGCTGACAGTCACACAACTGCTGGGCAGAAATCCAGACTCCGGGCTCCTAATGAGAAATTCCAGATAGGAAAACCCAATAACACTGCCCGACCTAAGAATCGAATCTAGGACTTCATACTCACTTGCGACCACTAGACCATCGAGGCAGTCGTATATTAGGGCCCTCGCCCACGGCGACTTTTTGTAGCGATGCTGTCGCGCGTTCACGAAAAGCGCTACTGCATCGCTACTAACGCGCGTTAGTCGCATTTGCAACGCGCTACAGAAGCGATGCCAACGCGCTACTAACGCGCTACAGTATCGCGACTGTATCGATGCAAATGCGCGACCGTGTCGCACGACATCGGGGAGAGAACAGAGGGAGGGTGGCGCGTGAGTGGAGAACCGAGCTTTCGTTGCCTACGCTTCGGCTGCTTACGTAAAAGCAGCACCAAAGACAACGTGACGAATGTTGCCTCAACGGAATCCATCTTGCAACTGTAGCGATCGCAGGTATTTTTGTGCCGTTACTGAATCGCGTTTACATCGCGACAGAAGCGCACCAGTGTCGCGTTTGCATCGCGACTGAATCTGGGCCCGTGGGCGAGGGCACACATCTAGCGACCGCTTCGCGACTGTATCGATACGGACGCGCGACAGCATCGCTACTGCATCGCTACAAAAAGTCGCCGTGAGCGAGGGCCCTTAATGATGAGTGACGCAACTGTTTACAACGCAGTTCTAATGGGTTTTATTTAATTCTGTATACTCGTATGATTGTCCTTGGTAAGGTACTCTACTAATATATGAGCATGTAAACAATGGTTGGCTTATAATGACTGTTCACGACGAAGCAGCTGAGTCCAGAATCCCTTTAGATAATACTTGTAGTTTCCTAGAAAGGTTCTTAATGCACCATTCTGATCAAGAGACATTTTGGAGTAAATGGTTTGCCTTTGCTCCGGAAATAGTAGACAAAATTCCATAGTAGTTCAGGTTCAATTCACCAACACAACAAAGTACGATATGAACTGTCACCAACCAGAAATAAAACAAAATAACTATATTACTAACGCCATAAATAACTGCTGTCCATTCATCGAAACTATATAATAACAGAACACATAATTGCTCTGACACGAATCATATTTTACGTTCCTACATGATGGTCATCATTTGAACAATACGTCGAATCAGCCTGTCCGGTAATTATAGAGGACTAACTGTTTCATATACAATGCGAATAATTATCGCTGGTGCTCTGAAATCGTTCATCATTTAATAGTCGAACAAAATTGTATGGAACGAAAAATTGTGAGCGTTGTCGGTAGCATGTTGATTGATAACTGTATTTTGCAGTTGTGCGTTATGAATTCCTTGACTTTTTGTGTGTTTTTGGGGGCCCATTAAGTATGAACAGTTAGTAAAAAGATGTGATGTGTTAGAATTAGAACCATGAAAACTGAAATTAGAACCATGGAATCTAGTGATACCTAGAATCGATATTAACTTTCATGTGGAGACAAATAGATAAATAGCATCCTACAAGTTAGAAGGCAGTATAGTCAATCAAAATCATACAGAGTACCTACAGGTACGGACTCTGGGGAACCTGGGGAACCTAGCCTGTAAGACATGGTCTGGTTACAGAACCAGACCATGTCTTACAGGCTATCATTAACAGTAATATCAACCATTGCGCCGTAGTTGGGTAAAAAATTTATTAAAGGTCATTTCACCAAACTAAATAAGACTGTGGGTGGTACAAGAATTAATAAAAATTGTAATCTACCTAATAAGTTATATTTTTAACGCTTACGTAAAAGTAAGTCAAGGCCAACTGTTCTCTCGAACATTATATTCAGGCAAATCAGTGTTCAGAGGTATTTTAATGAAGACTTCATATCAAACAAAGAAAAACATTTCAAGAAAAGTATTGATATCAAATACAGTTTCAAACAGCATAAAGAATGGACGCGAGTCCAATATTTTATAAGAGATGTCGCGTCGATGACACGACTGAAATATCGACCACTGTTCGAGGTGCAAACAACTTACTAGGCACGCCTACAGGCTATCGGAACAAAAAAGAATACTACGTCCGGGCAACACACTCGTGAGGAAATATAGCACAATTTTTATCTCGCAGATTTATACCGTAGTGTGCACACAGCAGAGTTGCAGCTGCATATTTCGTATAGTGTGTAGGCGACCTGTGTCTGTATGTGTGCGACGAGATGCGAGCGCGAAAGTTTTGCATATGTGTAATGTTTCGAGATATACAGGTGACAGAGGAGATACGCGGTGGGCGGGGCCAAGGGAGGGGTGAAACCTATTGGAAAGAGATGGCGGACTCGCTATGATAATGATGTTATTGCTTTCTTGATGTTCGCTCTCCTTTAGTTTTATTATTTCTCGATCTACTTATAAGGCGATATAAACGTTAAGTGTGAGCGCGTATAAAATACGTTTATTGTGTCGTTATAGCCGCCCGAGGCGGGAGGGAATGCAAAAAGTGGAGATTACAGATTTAAGATTCTCCGGGATGGGACACGTCGTTACTCCGGTGTCTTTCGTCGATAAAAGTTAATCAGAGATGACGCGTGACAGCGGTGATACACGATAGTATGCTGCGAAAACTGTATCGTATGAAGTTTACTTCTTGTTCGATACAACTAACATGATAATATTCGCAACTGTTTATAGCAAGGAACACGTAATGCGTGGTACAGGCCTCGCCAAAACGGATGACGATGCATACGTTAAGTGTTTAATATGATAAACATACAATTATCACTTTCTCTTTTATTACATCACTGCGTACGAGTTTATATTTAAACATGACCTCTTCTTGCAATGAAGCTGCAGTAGGTTTAAAAAAGGAAGAACAAAATGAAGAAGGTTCGAATTCAAATCGCTCTTCTGTTCTGCACAAAAATTAGTCTTCATTAAATACAATATCAATGGCCAGCGTCAATTCTTCTCTTAGATCAACACCGTTCTCTATTCAAATGTAGTGAATATTATGCACCCATAACACGATCCGTGAAATGCAATTAATTATGAAAACGCATTGCATAATAATCGCGCTCACATTGCTACGTGCATTTCCCGACCGCAGAGTAAATGAATCGCTCCTACACTATGGTATGTAGTTTTAGTACCTATACAGAGCAATAAATTGTGCTTTTAGATGGCACATGGTTTTGTATGCCTTTCTCATAAAAAATTAAAGAAGTGTTGATTATTACCACTATAATGCCTTTGTCAACGAGACAAGACTTTAATTTGTTTCTGCTTCAATCTAACTTTACAAAGCACAACTGATTCTCTTCAATGATGATGATTCCATCCTGCAAAATACTTTGCAGGATGAAATCATCAACACACAATCAGCTATTCAGTATTTGTCAGCTAAGTATCATATAATTTAGTACTTTGAAGTTAGTGATTGCACTATACCATTTACTTATAGAGGAAGGTACCTAATGCGATGAAAGTCTACCATTCATTATCCAATCAGCTGACGGAAAGTCAACCACCGTGAAACAAGCAGTACCAACTAGTTTAATGTCATCAGAATTTCTATTAAATCAACATATCTTCGTGAAGTCTGCACGTTATCCATCCACTGCTCAACATCTGCAATAATTAGGACTTGATAATTATAATTAATTGCAGTAACTACTTTATCTATTAACTAAAGTAATTAAAGATGAAGAGTTTGTTTTTTTGTTTATGTTTGAACGCGCTTAATAATTGTTAAATATGTTTGAGAATGTGCAAACAGCGCTCTTTCATATGATACCCCACATGACCTAGTAGCTCCACTTTGAATTTTTAAGAACCCCTTTCACCCCATGTTGCAAATAAAATACATATATTTTTATTTCTTTCTTATTTGCAAAATAGTTGGGTAAACGTCATCTAAAACTGTTCCAAATTTCAAGTTGATAGCACTAGTAGTTCTTGAGATATCCAGCTGTGACAGACAGACAGACAGACTGAGTCACACCATAAGGGTTCCTTTTTTACCATTTTGGTACGGAACCCTAAAAAAGTCACAAAGAATGCTAAGCGAAAACGAAGTAGGTAAGCGCGGACAGGCAATGCAAATGCGACGGGGTGGGTTGGACGGATAAGAAATTTCACGCGGACGAAGTCGCGGGCACAAGCTAGTCTACTGATAATCCAATACTGCATTGCTATCGACACAGAAGATCGTTGTGAATAGAGGCTACTTGGTCATACACACCGTTCTGTGATGGCAGCAAATTGTGTGGCAAAATATGGTGTACGTCGATTCTTTGCTAGAAACCACACAATTCCGTCCCACTTCAATTCCCAAACTAATCCAAAAACATTACAATTTGCAATAGAAAACTGAAACCGCCATTAATAATTATGTGAACGCGTTGCATATTGCCGCACGCATTTGCACGCGTGTAACCGCAGGCTAAATGAATCGTCGACTATCACCTTTTGTGCCTAACCACTCATTAAGGAGGCAAACGATTGTCTTATGTTTTACATTCCATTGTAAGCTTTAAAGGGAACGGTAGAATTGGGTGACCAAGAAATGCGGTATTGGAATTTGAAATGCATTTTATGTGGGTTTATAGTCGTTTTCTAATATGTGGTGATTCTGTTTATTGAATTCTTCTATTATTGGCATGTTCTTCGAAGTCTTGGTGGTAAAATCCGACTTTTTGATCTGAAGATCATATCTGAACGAGTAGTGTTAATGATGTGGAAAAACTATATGTTAAATTAGAAAATTTTCGTAATAACTTACTATGTGAATATTAAATTATGTTTATACGTATAACACAGTGTAATTAATTTGTAAAGATGTGTCTAACGCAGATAAAAAACCGAGAATCATGCTAAAACTATCAGTCGTATTTTTATGAAACCTTCACCATTTTATTTTATTTTATTTATAAGGAACAACTAACAGCTTCAATACAAAACATAGAAAAGGAAATACACAAAACTTATAGACAATATTGCAGCCCACAACGCTGTTCACAGATTAACTACAGGAATACAAACAATGAAAATAATAATTATCGCTAGGGTTACAAATACATTTTTTTTTTTTTTTTTTTTATCTAAACTACTTACTTTATGTATTGTGTTTAAAATAATAATGTGTAATGTGTGTGTAGGGGTGTGCGTGTGTGTGAGGGTGTGTGTGTCTGTGTGTTTGTTAAAAACATAATTATTATTTATACGTACCTATTTATTATAATATCTTTTGTTTTATGTCTATTAAATTAATAACGCGTCTAATTTGGAACAGCCCATCAAGGGCGAGTCCTATTACCTACTGGGTGGACATACGACGCATTGTATGAGCTCAGAACAGAACACGGAAGCTTTAAAAGAGTGTCCGTGGAGTTTCTTGCCCGTTCTTTTCCATAGAGATCTACGCTTTGGAATGGGCAACTAGCTTCATCTTTCTGACTGACCGACCCAAGACCGACCCCTTGAGAATTCAAAAATGCCTGTAATTGATTTATTTGAAATAAATGCTTTGAGTTTGAGTTGAGTTTGAGCTCACTCAAGGCCGAGGTTTCAAGATCTGTTATATAGTCCTAGTAGGTAAATTTAATTGAATGAGACGATATTCCCCAAGTTATTATAAACAAAAGCATGTTAGCTACATAATTCTTGTAACGTAATAATAAAATCCGCCCAGTTCCCGAGAAAGGATGTAAAATCGAGTAATACTATTCCTCATCTCCAGTTACTTATTCTAGGGAAAGTTGTAAATATGACAATTAATAGAGCAAGCTTCATGTAAGGCTGCGGTACAAAATCGAGTTGCATGTAAGTAAGGAGGCCAAATGCTGCAATTGGGCTACGATGGATTACGATTCGATCACGCCTGTGTCATGGGGGCTAAAACGGCCACTTTGGCAGAATCATAATAGGATAATAGGTATTATGAATCATATTTGAAATCGTAAAACGGTCACAAACTGACAATTCATAATTTATCTGCGTACAATTCATAGCACGCAATTCATCTGTTTGACAGTTTTGTATGGAGATTCGTAAAATGGTCCAGAAATTATGAATTGCTTTATTGAATTTTAATGTCAAATACGTCACGATCATAATAAATTGCTGGAAATTCAGGAAATGAATCGCTTTTAGAGGAATTGCTTAATGTGGCCGTTTTAGGCCCCTCAAGGGTTTAAGATTTTCTTTGGTAACAAAGAAAAACTATAGATTGTAATACTTACTATGATCTAGGTATCACATTATTGACAGATACCATAGAATCAGCTGTTAGTAGTTCTTCACGTTGAATTCTTCTTCTTATTGTGTTGATGGCAAAAATAACAGGAAAAAATATACAGGAAAAGTTTTTAAGCCCATGAATATGAATAACTTTTACTATGGTCACATTTTGGTCGAGTAGATATTGAACTTTTGTAAGAAACAGCAGATCTTTTTTTAGTGATCTCCGAGTTGGCCCCATAGTGAAAGTTACCTGTGAAAATTTACACCCTGCTTCAAAACTTTTCCTGTATATTTTTTTAAATTTGTTTGTTCCAAAATTTAGCAACGCGAATACCGTTCGCTGGCGCAGCTACATTAGGTCCTCACGTGTGTAGGTGCAAGATGGGAGGCATTGTCGGTGGAGAGACGCCGCATACGCACCGGAGATGTGAGCAATCCAGGAAACTTGTGGAGGTTGTCCTTTTGCTGCAGCCTACATGGGTACGGAGTCCATTTAAGGTTTTCCAAGTAGGCCATGGTACACCAGATGGGACACTCTCTGATGGTTCAATAACCATAATAATTAATTAACCTACTTAAATCATAGGTGTTATCAGATACACAGATTTTTAATTAAGGCGAGTATAGCTGCTGACAGCGCTACCATTGAGAAAAAAAATATTATTAATAAATTTTAATTTTTTTTTTTTTTTCGAAGCATTTTCGGTGCATTGCTGGAAAACTAGCAATGGCAAACGCGGTACAACCATAAGCTCTACGAGATGTACGACGAACCTGATGTAATTAAAACCATCAAAACAGAACGTCTTCGATGGGCAGGACATGTCGCAAGAATGGGCGAGACCAGAGCACCCAGATGTTTACCGAATGGCCGGAGTAGTCGAGGACAGCCCAAGCTCAGATGGTTGGATGGCGTACACCAAGATTTAAGAAATGTTGGCGTGAGAAATTGGAGAGAAAAAGCCGGAAATAGGTCACGTTGGAGAAAGATGCATGACCAGGGTAAGGCCTACCCGCATCTGTAAAGCCTTAGATGATTAGATACACAGATTACAAATGGGGTAATCTTCCCAAATAAAATACAATACTATTCACGATTATCTGAAAAGGGTTGAAAAAAATAGACACATGAATAAACCGAACATCCTTCATATTTCAATACATTATATTACATCATATTCAAATTCAGCCATTATAATTCCCTATGTCACATTAGTCCCCTTACAAGTAACATCATTATGTACGAACCTTTACGAGACTATTACGAGTACAAGCCTGTAGGATTTTAGTCGCCCACCTGGGTCGACTATCAATTGGGTTTAATATCACGTGGTTACTTTGTTAGTGCAATCCTACTCTTGCGCAGATAAAACTCTGTAAGTAATACCACTTAGATATTAAAATACTTTGGTTTAAATGTAGAGATTTTGTGGGCGGGAACTTGTTTTTATCTAGGACTAGCTTTTGCCCTCGACTTCAACCGCGTGGAGGTCGGGAAGATGGGAACGTACTCAGGGATAAAAAGTCTTGTTCTGATCCATATCATGGTCTACTTATGTGTAAAATTTCATCAAAATCTATTCAGGCGCGAACAGGCAACAGAAATATAATAGACTTACTTTCGTAATTATTACATTGGTTTCGATATGTATGTACAATTAACTAACTTTCAGTGTTTGTGGTGAGTGTTAAAACCTTTGTCAACTCTGTATTGAAAAAACCGGCCAAGTGTGTCATGATTTCCAAATAATAATAAATTTTGTTGATTTAAAATACTGAATTTAGAGTTGAAAGTATGTGATTTGACTCAGATGATTTTGTATCTGTGTTTTCGAGTAGTTAAAAAGTGTCTCATTTGACGTTTACCGCCAAAAGTATTGGTATTTTCTAGCTGGTAGTTAAAAGGTATCTCATTTGACATTTACCGCCAAAAAGTATGGCTAAAAGTTGGTAAAAAAACGTGATGTTTGGAGCGTCAAATAGTTTCTAAGTTAATTCTCTTGGATCTTCGAAACCTAAAGGTTGTCTAGAAATCTAGTCTATACTGATACTTATTGACTGCCTAGTTAAATAGTTTGTTAAATATTGTTACCCTGTACCAAGTTTGTATGTGTGCAAGAAGATAAAATATAAATATACCAATGAAGAGGTTTATCATTTCACTTCAGAAGCGGGGTAAACCCAAAAAGGTACGTAGATAATCTTGAAAATGATAATAATGAATTGCTTGTAATTAATGATATTTAAAACAATTGATAAACGTCAATTTTTGTCTTGATAATGATAATAATGAATTGCTTGTAATTAATGATATTTAAAACAATTGATAAACGTTAATTTTTGTCTTGATAATGATAATAATGAATTGCTTGTAATTAATGATATTTAAAACAATTGATAAACGTTAATTTTTGATAAACTTACCAGAGGCATATGAGAACTAGGTACTTACCTGTTCCTTTATGGATTATTGTATTTTATTTTATATTGCTATCATTTTGTTGGTTGCCTAAATGAAATCCATGAGCGTGATTTTGGCGTACTGGTGTGGGTGCCGCACATTATGTCAGGGCAACACTCTGATGATGTGCGGTGAAGTACACTGCTGACTGGACTTATCACGCGCTTTGATCAGGGCCACTCTCTGATAGCGCGGGATATATCTCAGCCAGGATGGTGCCTTAGGTTTATGATTTCTGGATAATTTAAATGAAACAATATTTCTAATTTGATCATGATTCCATGTTTTTATTGTTGCTACCGTTGTAACTTAATTATGGCTATCCCATAAGCCTCTCTATGATATTAATGAACAACAGTTGAACATATTAAACTATTGTATGATAATTTACAAGCAGTTATGTTATGACTCTTAGTAACCATTGCCATGATGATGATAATATGATAAATGATAAGTAAACCATGGTTAACTCGGATTATGAGTACATATTTATTTTATTTTATGATAATTTACAAGCAACACGAGGTAAGCATGAATATATTATTGGTTATGAGTTATGACTATCTCTACCTTAGTAATTATTGCCATGATGAATATGATAAATGATAAATGAACCATGGTTGTTCACTCAGATTATAAGTATTTATTTTATTTTATGATAATTTACAAGCAACATTAGGTAAGCATTATTAAATTATTGGTTGCGAGTTATGACTATTTTTACCTTAGCAATTATTGCCATGATAATAATATGAGATTGTTCACTCGGATTATGAGCAATTTTATTTTATGATAATTTACAAGCAACACGAGGTTAGCATAAATAAATTGTTGGTTATGACTATTCCTACCTTAGTAATTGCCATGAAGAACAATATGATAAATGATAAATGACAAATGATAAATGATAATGCCGCGGCCACACTATACGGACATTGCCGTTGATTATTGCTTTGATGGGCGATAACCGTAGGTGTAGCCACCACTTGCTGCGATAATTTGACCGAATTTATCTATCGCGTAGTCTATCGCGATGTTTAAAGCGTTTATGGGCATTGACGTTGGTGTTGCTTCGGCATAAGTGAACTATAGTTGTTCAGTGGTATTATGTTGGGCGTACTTTGTGACTTCACTGGATTTTGAGTGGATATGATTTTCACTGGATTTTTATGGATTATGGATATTTATGGATGGATATGGTACCTACTTACTTACGTTTGTTTTCCATAAATAAATAAATAAATACTGGAAGGTGAGTAGGTACTTTGTGATTTCACTGGATTTTATGGATTTTGATGGATGAGTGAGTCACTAGTCGTCGGATTGTGATAATGGGCGTACTTTGTGATTTACCAGTGAATCACTAGTCGTCGGTTAAATTGTTCTAAGTGTGTATAGTAGCTGGACATAATCTATTACCTATTTTAATTGATTGAATTAACGAACTTGGCCAACACTTTATTTTTGCTTGGATTTATTTACATGAATTTTAGCCGCTCACACGAACAACTCGGGAACAGCCTATACCGCGCTCGCGTGAGCGGTTAAGTACCAAATGAATTGAAGTTGTGGGTAGGCAAATGATAAATGATACTGATTGTGCTAACGATAAATGGATTTGTTTCAATGGTTGGGTTTGTACGAGCACTTTTACACGTCAATTAGCTATAATGATGCTTATTGATCTTATGATACTATGATGGATTTTATGATACCATGTTATTTTATGAAAATTATGATGCTTAATGCTTATTGTGCTAAATCATTGGGATATTGAGCCTTGAATTCTGATATAGTTCTCTAAACTTGATGATGATGGACTTTATGATACTGTATTATTTTATGATAATTATGATGCGTAATGCTTTTTGTTTCCCTTTTTGCTTTTTGTTAGCCTTATATTCTGATGATGACGGATTTTATTATAACATGTTATTTTACGATGATTATGATGCATAATGCTTTTTGTGCTGAATCATTGGGACATTCAGTATATCTAGCCTTGAATTCTGATATAGTTCTCTGAGCTTGATGATGATAGATTTTTTGATATGAATCATTGGGACATTAAGTATATCTAGCCTTGAAGTCTGATAAAGTTCTTTAAGCTTGATGATGATGATGGTTTTTGATACCGTATTATTTAATGATAATTATGATGCTTAATGCTTTTTGTGCTGAATCATTGGGACATTGAGTATATCTAGCCTTGAATTCTTATATAGCTCTCTGAGCTTGATGATGATGATAGATTTTATGATACCGTATTATTTAAAGATAATTATGATGCATAATGCTTTTTGTGCTGAATCATTGGGACATTAAGTATATCTAGCCTTGAATTCTGATATAGTCTAAGCTTGATGATGATGATGGTTTTTGATACCGTATTATTTTATGATAATTATGATGCTTAATGCTTTTTGTGCTTGAATCATTGGGACATTGAGTATATCTAGCCTTGAATTCTGACGATGATGGATTTTAGTTAGATTCATGTTTTAAGGTTTTAATGGATTACGCCCCAAGTATTCTGCATAAAACTTAAATGATGTTCGTTCGTGAGCGCATCACTTGATAACTGCTGGACCGATTTGGTTATATTTTGTTTTTGCTAAATGTTCGTTAACCCTAATTGGGTTTTATGGGAATAAAAATCTCTAAGCTCGACTCATGTGTAAAGATTGTGAATGGATTACGCCCCAAGTAATCTGCATAAATAAAACTTAAATGCTGTTCGTTGGTAAGGGCATCACTTGATAACTGCTGGACCTATTTGGTTATAATTTGTTTTTGCTAAATGTTCGTTAACCTGAATTAGTTTAATTTTGGAATAACTGAACCTCCATTTTCTATGAACTAAAGACCATATTGAGATTTTGATTCAACGTCTATCGGATCAGATAGTATGTAATATTTTCATATTTCAGTGAGCCTGGCAATAAAATTATAAATTTTACTAAGCTAAATTAGGTTTTGGGTTTCATTTTGTTTATAAGTTTTGATATTGCAATAATTATTGCGGGAATTAAAAATGTTACTTTACGCTTGCCATAGTGAATTTTAACCTGAGTTACTGTTAGTTTGTTGATAATATTTCTTGCGATTGAAGAAGGCCATATTGGATGTTTAATTTTTAAAAGTTCGATGACGTTACCCATAAATTGGTTTTATCTTTCTGGATAGGTTAGGTATGATGAGTTTTAAAAGATTAATGCCCTGTTGCTGACATCCTCAGATATACTCTCAATAGCTATTGAGAGTTATGCGTAACGAATAACGATAAACATCGGTTAACTGTCAGCGCATTTCTGAATACGTAACAAGCCAGATGCCGCTAGATGGATCTGTACAAGAGATCGCGTCTAAAATTGATAGTTTTATTCATAATAATATTTCTTTCGAGGGTAAAAAAGTGGCTTAACACTGTCTTAGTTAATACTGTTATAGATAATGCTTGGACCTAATTTGTCTATGACATTTTAAAAATAAGTGATGTTGTTTCCATGATTACTACGTGAATTAATTATGGAACGATTAAACGGCCAACATTGGTCAGATAAGTTATCTAGTTGAGCTTTTTAGAAACTCACTTTCACAAGTTATGGAACCACTAGCGCTATTGGATAGATAAACCAAAGTTAATTAAAAGTGTCTCAGAAACCGGACATAACTCGCAGTTTTTAAAATGAAAACGTTTACCTATAACTCGTAATTTTGTATGCTATATATTTTTTTTTCCGCTAAAGGAAGTTATTTGAGCACAATTTTAAACGGGAATTTTGCACTAGATAACAAAGAGGTTAATTTTTTTTTTTAAATAATATGCATTTTGGAATGATAGAGTATAAACAGTGACGAGGAAGTTTGTTAATTCACTAGTAAGCGATGTGATCTGATCATTTTATTGTTGAGGATTAAAATAATGAAGGATTTTTTTTATATATATGTCAGATAGTATAAACGTCCAAGTACTGTGGGTTGCTCCTTCAGTGATTTTAATGGCGTTCATCTCCTCAAATCGGTTTTGTTATTGCTCCACGAACTCCAAAGTTATAAAATTTTGTTAGCAGCGTGTCGTGTCTAAGCGTATCGAACGTAAAGGTCTTGTATCTGGTTACAAACATATTTTTCTGTTACTTAATCGATAAAAAAGTGGGTAAAATAGTACCTAAACGGTCTATAGTTTCCATAGTCAATAGAACTGATTTTTATTTATATACCTATTGAGTGCACTACACCAGTGTTTAGTGCTTCCGGGTATTTTCTTGTTTAACACTAGTATTGATTTTGGTTTTAGACAATTAGACAGTAACGCCTGTCTCGTCTCAGATGGATTTTATTTATTTATTGGCAGAATGAACAGTTACATGCTATTCAGGATAAAACTGAGTAGGTACATAATGAAGTAGTAATACTGGCTTTACTTAAAGCTAGATTATTCTTTAAGTTAACATGTATAATTGTTGCATACCTTCAAGATAATATCTTAACATTCATTAATATAGTACTTGTTCTCTTTCTAATTATATTTATATCGCCCGCGTGAATGTCGGTAAATATCCCACGGGAACGTGCTACCGGGAAATCTTTCCTTATTCTTTGTAGTAATATAATTCAATCATGATTCGAAAGACACATGGCGCAATCTATTATGATAAGAACGTTATTGTTGTTTTCCTCGGGAACAGTACTTTTAGGTTTTGGGATGATCGGTTTGGTGGTTTGGCCGTGAAGGGATAGCAAACAAACAAACGTTTAATCACATTTACAATAGTTGAGTAATTTGAAACATAAAGATTATGTGATATTTTATGCTAATACACCTAATATTTCTCTACTTCTGGAGCAGTATTTGTGTTAAAAGTTTAGAATTGTGTTATTTGTAGCTTTAGACGACGCAAATTGTGGGCCGGACGCAATGACCAAAACCCGAATGTTTTAAATGAGGCTAGTTGTCGATTGTTTGTTGTATTCATAACTATGGGGTGATCATCTGAACAAATGAGTCTTTGTAGTAGTCGATAGCGATATTGCTAAATGAATTGTACATTTGAGATTTTTAATTATTTTGGTTAAATTAGATTAGGGTCCAGTGTGTGACATATTGCGTTATATTTAGGCAAGATCTTCCTAATACTGATTCTGAATTGTGCATCAGCTAATGATTTTATTTCTAAACCATTTTTTGAAGACCCCTAAAATCGTTTGATCAACCGATTTGTTTTGTTGCGACCAGACAAATATTGTTTGGTCTTAAACTCACTAGTACCTATCAATAAGGGTCATATCATATTCGAGATGGAGTTGGACGTGGAAGACGTTAAAAAAAAAAATATTGAACAGGATAGTATTAGAAGGAAGCGCAAAAATTCAAAATGGTCAACTTGTTATCAAGAGAAACTCATAGTGTAGATAAAATTAAGAAATTGTTGCCGAAGTTACATATCTGATCCGTATCGAGTTACAAAGGTATTTCACAATGATGATATGAGTATGTTGCGTTAAGTAAGAAAGCTTCGATTTTTGGAAAGAGGTATATATATATGCAGTGGATGGATTTTATCCCTGGTTATTTTGGAACGGATCAGACTGACGAATCGTCAGAAAATGAAGTGAGAATGAACAGTTAAATGAAATGCAGGCAAATGAATGGTATACGTCTATTGTATTCAAAGGTAATGTAAATTGATAAAAGCTAGCGCAATCTGAGCTTAGGATACATAAGGTCTATTGTACATTTTTGTGTTATACATGTTTGTTTTTATACGCAGTGGATGGGATTTATCCGTGGTTATCTTGGAACGGATCAGACTGACGAATCGTCAGAAAATAAAGTGAGAATAAATAGTTAAATGAAATGCAGGCAAATGAATGGTATATTGTATTCAAAGATAATGTAAACTGATAAATGCTAGCGCAATCTGAGCTTAGGATACATAAGGTTTATTGTAAATTTTTGTGTTAAACATGTTTGTTTTTTGTTTTTCTATTTTCATGTTGTAATGTACGAGTATATACGCGATACGGGTAGCGCATGGTGCGCGATACTGGTTACGCGTGGTGCGCGATGCTAGTTGCGCGTGGTGCGCGGTGCTGGTTGCGCATGGTGCGCGATTGTGGTTGCGCGTGGTGCGCGATGCTGGTTGCGCGTGCTACGCGATGCTGGTTGCGCGTGGTGCGCGAGGCTGGTTGCGCTTGGTGCGCGAGGCTGGTTGCGCTTGGTGCGCGAGGCTGGTTGCGCGTTGTGCGCGAGGCTGGTTGCCCGTGGTGCGCGATGGTGGTTGCGCGTGGTGCGCGATACTGGTTGCGCGTGGTGCGCGATACTGGTTGCGCGTGGTGCGCGATACTGGTTGCGCGTGGTGCGCGATACTGGTTGCGCGTGGTGCGCGATACTGGTTGCGCGTGGTGCGCGATACTGGTTGCGCGTGGTGCACGATACTGGTTGCGCGTTGTGCGCGATACTGGCTGCGCATGATGCGCGATGCTGGTTGCGCGTGGTGCGCGATACTGGTTGCGCGTGGTGCACGATACTGGTTGCGCGTTGTGCGCGATACTGGCTGCGCATGATGCGCGATGCTGGTTGCGCGTGGTGCGCGATACTGGTTGCGCGTGGTGCGCGATGTTGGTTGCGCGTGGTGCGCGATGCTGGTTACGCGTGGTGCGCGATGCTGGTTGCATCGTTGATGCTTGTGTCAAATAATACCAACCAATATTATAAATCTGGTTTATTTTGATAAATTATGTTGATACGTAATAGCTAAATTGAATACTTTATACTGTTTCAATATAAATGTGTTCGCTGGTAACATTTATACAGATTTGTATTTATCACTAATTCTTGGACATTGTATCGAGTCGTGGTTGACGAACACGCACCTTCTAGTTAAAAGGTTTAATCTAACTCTTAATGCTATTAAAGTTAATAATTGTCTAACTAGCACAAGAATGTCATGATTTATTCAAAAATTTAAAAATTATGATTGTTTTGTGTGTGCCAGGAGGCAACACAGTGTCGGATGGCCGAATGTCATGATTTCCAAATAATAATAAATTTTGTTGATTTAAAATACTGAATTTAGAGTTGAAAGTATGTGATTTGACTCAGATGATTTTGTATCTGTGTTTTCGAGTAGTTAAAAAGTGTCTCATTTGACGTTTACCGCCAAAAGTATTGGTATTTTCTAGCTGGTAGTTAAAAGGTATCTCATTTGACATTTACCGCCAAAAAGTATGGCTAAAAGTTGGTAAAAAAACGTGATGTTTGGAGCGTCAAATAGTTTCTAAGTTAATTCTCTTGGATCTTCGAAACCTAAAGGTTGTCTAGAAATCTAGTCTATACTGATACTTATTGACTGCCTAGTTAAATAGTTTGTTAAATATTGTTACCCTGTACCAAGTTTGTATGTGTGCAAGAAGATAAAATATAAATATACCAATGAAGAGGTTTATCATTTCAAGTGCGTGTCGGAACATGCACGATTAAGGGTTCCGTAGTTCAAAAGAATTTATCCCAAAAACAAACTTAATATTGTAATACCTACTTACCAAAAAAAATTATGTGATAAAATTACAAATTAACATTTTTCGGACTTTTTCCTTTACTCGTGCTATGAGACGTGGCTTCTTGCCAAATTTCATTATTCTAGGTCAACGGGAAGTACCTCTTAGGTTTGATTTACTTGCGAATATGGCATAAATGGCCGTATTTTTTTATTGCGTTGACTTAGAAGCTTGATTTTTTTAGGACTCTAAAGGACCATAGACCTACGTATTTGATATTAATTTCAACTTGATACCTATACGCGTTCTTGAGAAAAAGGGCCTTGACAGACTAACAACCTTGAAAATATATTTTTATGTGATAGAATTACAAATTAACAATTTTCGGACTTTTTCCTTTACTTGTGCTGTAAGACCTTGCTTTTTTCTAAATTTCATGATTCTAGAACAACGGGAAGTACTCTATAGGTTTTGATTTACTTGCGAGTATCAAAATATGTCGATAAATAGCCGTATTTTTTTAGAACTCCAAGGGACTATAGAGTTACATATTTGATATTAATTTCAACTTGATATCTCTACACGGTCCTGAAAAAAGGGTCTTGACAGTCTGACAGACAGACAGACAGACAGACGGACAAACAGGTGATCCTATGGTTCCGTTTTTCCTTTTGAGGTACGGAACCCTAAAAATATTAGAAACTAACTGTCCGCGCTCGGCAACGCCCGGTTGAATTTCATGTCTCTATCTCCAGAGGGCTTTAGGCTGTATGTCGGCTGTTTTTATACAGAAATAACATCCAAATTTCCGACTTTGATCGGTAAATTTTCCAAAACAAATCTCTCATGCAAATTTAGTCCTGATAATTTATAAACACAACAAAAAAATAATTAGGTGTAACCGTTCTGAAGTGATGCGCTTACATACATTCGACAATCGATTTTTATTTATGTAGATTTCTAATTTAATATTTTTAAAACAAATGTATTCAGGAGCTATCCACTGAGTTTAATTGGTTTGTGAAAGTAAAAAATTGATACTGATAAAGGTTTAAGAATATTCAAACTGTTAATCAATATAATAAATAAAAATAGAGCCAATAAAATTTCTCCAGGGTCGTAGTTCTTTTTTAAGAACGCCATAAACTAGACAGAATTTCAATTTATTACTACATTAAACTTATTTTTGCAAACAAAATACATTAAAAAATTTAATACCAGTAGGTAGGCGTCTAAACTAATCCTATAAATTATTGCAAATAACTAATATATTAATTTACTAGATGTAGATGACGTTAAAGATTTTTTTTTTATGTGACGTGTGACATAATTATGTTTGTGAGTCATGTAACATGTTTTATTGTAACATAGTACCCAAATAAATAACTAATAATATTTATTTAATTATTTTAACTTTAGGACAATATTAGTTATAGGGTCACCTATTTACTACCAATTCAGTGACATTGTTGTCCCGTCCTTCTCTTAAAAAGGATGGTGCTTTTTGAATTATAATTGTACCAAAATTCAGTGTGATTCAGCAACAATGAATTCTGCGATCTTCAATTGTTAGATTCCGCAGAATCTACCCACAACATTGTAACGCATACGTTTTCATAAACATCATACATCTCCGAACAATAGTCGAAAACTGGCCGAATGTCATATTGTTTCTTATTCCTTACGCCTTTTTATAAAAAAAAAAAATGTTTAAAGCTGGCCACCCCAGTGGCCAACGCATCCCAACATTTCGACACTAAAACTTTGATTTACGACTTTTGCCCGACGATTGCGCACTAAAACAGCACTTACGTCACTTTCAATTTTAAAAGGGAACGTCTTCACACCGATTTGTAAGATGCATGTTGTAAAGATGCGTAAGTGAACAAGAATGAAAATAAATAAACTCTACTAAAATATATAAGGAGTGCAGCATAATAGGTGTCAAACTTACAGACCGAGTTAGAAACACCACCCCACGCTCCATAAATCAAGTAGCAGATGCTGGAGAAAACCGCCAGGCTGAAGTGGGAGTGAGCTAGACACGTCGCACGAATGCACCCGGAGAGATGGCCAAGATCGTCACTCACTGGACGCCTGAGGGAGGACATTGCCGTCGAGGCAGACCACGGTGATGGTTGTGTGATGATCTGATAAGGTTTGCAGGGCCAACATAGTTACACCGTAGTGTAATTGTACAGGTGTGCAGAAAAATACACCCCTTTTGCACACTACGGTGTAAATGCAGATCGCTTTAACGCGAAGCTTTTTAACCGCCCTCGTTGTAAAACTGTGCGCGTCGCGATTGTCCGTGTTACGCAGTAAACTCGCCATTCTTACGCTGACGAATAACATATATTATCTATCATCTAAACATGCCTTTAGAGCTGCAAAGTACTCCTGGATTTATGTTTGACTTGGCAGCAAATAATTATGAAACAAAACAGTAGCGAGAATGTTAACGAGCTTATGTGTGTAGGAGTTATCTTTGAAATTACTGAGCTTTTTTCTTGACAAAAAACCAAAAAAGTACTTTATTAATTGTGATTAAAATATGAATTCAGTATATGAATGGAAAGACATTTCGTAATAATCGTGTAGGTATCGCCTGAAAACAAAAGAATATTAACTTCCTAACTGACATTCCTACAACTTATGTGACGTATAGTATTTACTATTTTGTGATGCAATTTCAACTCTCAGCTGATTATGACTAAGTACATTTTAAAAAGCCGAATCGAAACGAATCTAGGAATTAAACTTTATCCACACCAAAATTTACTCCTGCCAACTTATTAGCAAACAAAGTGTGAATCCAAAAAAAAAAAAAAACAAAATAAAGAGGCTAAAAACTCTAACGAATTTGAAATGCCCCTCCGGATGAGCTCACGACGCGTTGTATCTCATTGTCTTCATTGTACTGGTCAGTTGAAAGAAAATGAGCACGTTTCATTATACGCAGGGCTGACAGCCGATACGCACTTCCTTTCCACGCCATGTGGCCGGCAAAGCTATTTAATTTTTAACATTATTATAACTGGTTAGCGATAAAATATTATTTTTAAATTATATCCTGCGACACGTTAAGTACTGAGGCGATTGAATTTGACTATGAAAGAGTTGAATGTGTTTATATTATTTTGGCACGGGTCACTGTTGTAATGTATTATAAAAAACTGGCAAAGTGCGTGTCGGACCACGCTCAATCAAGGGTTCCGTTGTTGAAAAGAATTCATCCCAAAAACAAACGTAACATTAAAATCCCAAAAATATTTTTTTTTATGTGTTAAAATTAAAAATTAAATTTTCGGACGTTTTCCTTTACTTGTGCTGTGGGACCTTGCTTATTGCCAAATTTAATGATTCTATGACAACGGGAAGTACCCTATAGGTTTTGATTTACTTGCGAGTATCGAAATATATCGCCGTATTTTTTTATTGCGTTGACTTAGAAGCTTGATTTTTTTAGAGCTCTTATGGTCCCTATAAGAGCTCTAAAAAAATCAAGCTTCTAAGTCAACGCAATAAAAAAATACGGCGATAGGCTAGGGACCATAGACTTACGTATTTGATATTAATTTCAACTTGGTACCTCCACACGTTCCTGAGAAAAAGGATCTTCGACAGACGGACAGACAGACGGACAACGAAGTGATCGTATAAGGGTTCCGTTTTTGCCTTTTATTTATTTTCAATTTTTTTTTTAAATCTTTATTTAATTTAGACTCTTTTGGTCATACATAATTATATAAGGTAATTATAATAAGGTAGCTTCATTGCTGACAGTAAGTAAACAAAATTATTGAGTTACGGAACCCTAATAAAACCGGAAAACTGTTCTAAATGCTACGAAATATGAAACTTGAAAATCAAATGAACGTTTGGAAGATAATGTTGGCTGAAATGTTTGGTTCAGCTGTGTAACCTTGACTATTACATTTAGTATGTTGTCCATGGTCCAAGGTCAAAGGTTTTTGATGTTAGGACAGTTTTCGTTTTACGTGTTGTCTATCTGACAACGTACCCTCACCTTTGAGTGTCGTTTGTGGACATTCTTGACCGACTTCCCCTTTAGGTAAGGGGTGGTTAAGAATATGGGCCCCGAAGCTTTTTCTATTCTTTGTGTACCGGAGCTTTCACATTAAGCCATCGTGTATTTTTGTTGCTTATTTGTCATACTAATTAAATTGGCAATAATACTGATAACTAGGCAGAATCCTGAAAGTTTTGGTACTCAGTCTAACATTCACACTCATGTGGAAGGGGTTCGTGGCTAAGTAATATTAACTGCAAGGATCAATCGACCCGGTTAAGCTACGCTTGCTGCGGTTGGTCCGTGGTTGGTGATTTCTCCATCTTTACATAATGATCACCTCCGTGCCTCGGAAAGCAAGTCCCGGCTGTTATTCGTGGATTTTGGACAGTCGTTACCTACGGGTAGTTAGAATCCCGAAAGTCTGAAAACCAGTCTTACCCATCAGTAGGTATCTCGGTTGTGGAGGTCGGATAGGCAGTCGCTTCATGTAAAATACTGGTATTCAGCTGCATCCGGTTAGACTGGAAGCCAACCCCAACGTGGTTAGAAAGAGGCTAGGCAGTTTTGAACCGAACTCATATTGGTCGAAAGATTAAATAGGTATACGTTGGAACTTGGTACACCATAAGTTTAAGCACAAAGCTAATTACTTGGACGGTAAGCGGATGTACTTAAACACAAAACCCTTACTACCTAACAGCAAAACATCATTTAATTACTTCCCCCATCGAACCGCTCAATCAATTCATTATGGAATTCTCATAGAAGCATAAACAAAGGAGTCTTTATTCCTAAGTACGTACTCAACCGTCCAGGCGTGGTCCGATGACGTAAGTACAAAAACGTAAGCAATAATTAAACGACCTAACTTATAATTAGAACAAAATACATGATAGCTTAAAGACTTCTATAGAACTGATTTGCTAATAAAACTTTGAATTTTATCTTGGTGATGTAAGGTTTATTTTTGTAAAGCATACCAGGTGCATAAAGCGCTGAGCATTTTATTCATAAAACGAATTCATCAAACTTTTAAATACTGGCTGGATTTACAATAGTGTTCCAATATTTATTGGTACTATTGGTGTTCCGTACAAAATTCACTGAACATTTTAGTATTTTTTTGGATAGCTTCTGATTATCACTTATTTTAGAAATAATTTTATTAATATACAAAATAGCTAATTAACTATAATTATAAACTTTGCATACTATAATACAATAATTATGTTTTTTAACGCAACAGAAAAACTAATCATTAAATGAAATATAATAATAGAAGTGCACAGAAAATATCATAAAAATAGAACAATATAACTCATATCGAATAAAACAATGTACTTTTATGATATCTTTGCACTAACTTCGAGACAATATCTCAGGAGCTCGCATTCCTGTTTACTCCATATCTGTAGTATCGAAGCGAGATGAGGCGAAGTGAGATTTATGATTCAGAAAAATCTCTTAATGGACCATCGAGCGCATGGTCCGCAGTGATAAATGTGCAATTTCAACTTTAAGAATGCAAGCACCAAGTTTTGACTTGCCATGATATACTAACTTACAAATGTTCACACTATCCGTGATTAACGTTTAGCTTTATAGTTGTTTTGTTATGAAACTGACGTTTTGTTTTTTGTCATTTATTTCTGTTCGGTTTTTGAATTTGATTTCGCGAATGAACCCTTATTGAATTTGTGATGACGTTGTTTCAGAATGACATTTGAATATTACATTTTCGTTTGTTTTTTTTTTTGCGACTTTTTATACTTTAATTGTATTTTTTTGAAGAAGATCACGTTAAAGATGAACTTGGACTTTTAAGCAAACTAAATAAAAATAAAACAAGTATAATTAAGTTAATCACGCGACGCGAGTTCTCAATGTCATTTGTAAACAGCATAAATCAAACTAAAAACAAAATTAACATTGTTCAGTGCCACGACAATTTTAATTACAGTACTTTGTAAGATATAATGCGTCTCGAGACAAAGCACCGTGACATTAACGTCCTCCGCAAATTGGGAGACTTAAGTGCTCCAGCCGAGGACATAAACAATACGCATGGCTGTTTCAGGCAAAACACTCCACACTATAATTTTTCCACATTCATACAATAAGGGCCGCAGTCAATGAGTCTAGTCTGATACTTCCACAAGTAAAGTTTGTACGCACACAGACGCACGCCCCACTCGTTAAAGCTCCAAGTGATCGCGTGCAGAAAGCTCCACACACGCACACCGCCGCATGGCCGGCGCCCTAAGCTGTGGTCAGTACTAACGCAAACTGTGTGACGGACACACGAAAAACGAGCTGAAAACGGAACGCAAAACTAACAAAATCAAAAGAGTATTTACATTAGCACGCGGAACGTTCCGTTGCATGCAGACTCGTCGCGTCCGAGCCGCGTATGTAAATGTTCTGCGCTTGTGTTAGTTTATGATCATCTGTCAAAAGTCGGATACATGTGACGTTTCGCGTCTGAAATGTAAACAAAAGTTGTTCGAGTCTCAAGGCATTCATTTGGACGTTATTTACGATCTACGATGAGTATGTTACGTGAGTTATGAACTTGCATACGCTGAATTAATTGCGGCAAAGTGTCGCTGACGACCCTTTGGATTGTTTTTGTGCGAGTAAGTAGTGAAATGCAACTTTTTTTACTTCCATGTTTCTTGAGACAAATTTGTACGTAAATAGAGGGATATTAATGCTCTCAACCGTTTAGTTTTGTGTATGAAATACACATGTTTTGTTGCTTGTAAAAATTATATGAAATTGTCCTGTCAGCTGTCATCACCAACAGTTGTTAATTATGTAAATTGAGCCTTTGTTTAAGTTTGTTTGACAACGTAATGTTTATGGGTGATTTCAGCTCATTTGTTATTCCTTTTTTAGAGAAGCATTGAAGTTATTTATAGTTAAAATACTGTTTGCATGATTTTATGGAATTCTCTCATGTCATTACCATATTGTAGCAGAGAGCAATATTTAGTCCTTGATTTCTGAGTAAGGGCCATACCATATGTCACGTAAGTACGTAATGTATGTTTATGTTTCTATTTAATACTATATTAACTACCATACATTACTGTAGGCGTTCCAATGCGACCCTGAAATAAAAATGACATCACTATTTTTTTTTAAAGTTCATCTTTACATTTTTTATATTCAAAGGCACTTCACCCTCTATGACACATCCAAAAAGTTCCATAATTTTTCTACCCAACTTTCAAAGAAAAAAAGTTAATAAATAAAGTTAATTATTAATTGCAATCGGTGATTCTTCATTAGCGCCCGATGTGGTAATCTCATAGCCACGCCACTAATCCTTAGGGTGACGTCCGGTTACATTTATGTGATGCTAGGGTTGGCACTTGAGGTAATTAATATACGTGCAATAAGAAAATCATAATTCATTTAGTTATAGAAATAGATAATATTTGTATACAGGGTGTAAGTGTAATAAACAGTAGCAATATTTTGAGGCGTCATTGGACTCATCATTATGAACAATTTTTACTATGGGACCAAACCTGAAATCACGAAAAAAAATCCGCTGTTCCCTACATTTTGACGAATTATGCGAACATAAATGTACTGAACAGCTGATTTTTTTTCACAATTTTAGGTTTGGTCCCATATTAAAAGTTGTTCATAATGATGAGTACAATGACCCCTTAAATATTGCCACTGTTTACAATTACACCCTGTGTTTTATAACTTTAAACCATTAATTAGATCGAGGGTCTACGAAGTGCTACGAAATTGCTACGCGTTCTATTTTCGTACGACAAAAAAATTCTGTCTTCTGAAAAGTTACTCAAGTTGTAAAAAGCTTGCTTTTGTATATTGTAGGTAATTCATTGTGTATTGTAATGCATAATCTGGAATAATAAAAAAAAAAATATTTTGATATGATAAGTTGCTCCTCAAGGTGATTTTCAGGCGCTCCATGAAAATAACCCTTGCCTTGCCTCTTCCTTACTATGTTGGGGTCAACTTCCAGTCTAACCGGATGCATCTGAATACCAGTATTTTACATGGAGCGACAGCCTATCTGACCTCCACATCCCAGTTACTGGGTAATACCTACGATACCCCTTGGTAAGACTGGTTGCCTGACTTTCGGGCTTCTGACGACCTGGGGGCCTATTCCCTAAGCACGACGCCCGTAGTTTCGGCCTTCGTTACGGACGTTTCTTACTCCATATCACCTACGGATGGATGATTGGTTCGGGGCCCGAACGAAGTATGAATGACAACATGATTTGCCAGTTGTCCCTACTCCCGATGTGTTGTTGCCCGTCCGAAAAATTTAACTTTTACACTTGTTTTAATGGATCGTAATGTCAGACGGACGGATAAACGGACGGGCGGAAAGACGGACGGACTTAGGGAGTAGGCCCCCTGTAACGAATGTCAAAGATCCACGAATGACAGCCGGGACCGCGTGCTTTTCAAGGCACGGAGGAGTCTTGGTATGTTAAGATGCTCACCCATCCACGGACCAATCGCGGCAAGTATAGACTTGATCGATCGACCTATTATTTAGTCACAAGCTGAAGTTAATGTGTCATTTAAAAGGTTTTGTTTCTCAAATAATTTGGAACACTACAAAGTGAATAGAAAGCTATTAGCTATGTCCAAAGAATTTGTGACCTAACTAAAACAAAATAGTTAAATCGTTTTGCGTAGATGTGACGCATATTTTCCCCCAAATTGTTTTAAATATTTTTTATTCTGTTATAGTTTGCGTCATGTTTGCCGCAAATAAACTTTTTTTCTTTCTTTCTTTCTAAATAAAAATATTTATTAAAATTCCGTTGAAATTAAAAAAAAAACGGAAAAATTTCTTTAGATTTGCACCAACCCTTGAACCCACTTGTGCCAGCCCTACACGAGCACACAGACAGGGTGTACGTACAAATATTTGAATGTAGGAGTGCGTGGTGACAGTGTGCACCTCCCCTAGTGACACCCCGGTCGGTTATAATTGCATTCCACTAAAATATGACTCTTGAGTTTATCTAGTGGACGGCGATCGATAAATATGTGCACTCATGTATGTACAAAAACCTTGGGTCCTTTTAAAATAATCCTGAAGTTTGAAAACTTTGAGTTTTCATGAACAGACTGCAAAAAAAAAAGAAATAAAAAAAATTGCCAGTCAACGGGTACTGCCGACAGAAGTGAAAACCTATGCTTAGCATGTCGCGGTGTCGAGGTGACGTGGTGACGCGAACCCGTAAGATTTCCCTCTACCAAAAATCGCTCAGCGCGCCTAAAGAAGTTTTCAGTACAAAAATTAAGTACATCTACATTTTAAATCATTCACAAACGTTTTTTTGAAACAGTTACCTATTTAACAATTTTTACTATTATTTGACGGAACAAATCTTATGAATCACAACAGCTGCGTCATACGATTTAGTCCGATCTAATACCAACAAACTAATACCACTGGTATTTGTTTGAACTCATATTTATTTTCTATTCCGAACCGATACCATTGTACCTACCTATAAAAGTATAAACGAATACTTTTAGTTAGGTATACAATTATTGTATAACTAAAAGTTGTTGGTATTCGTTCGCACATTAAATTTAATTATTTAAAAAGCATTTTTTTTATTATTGTATTTTATCTATTTGGAATAGAAAACATACAAGTTCAAACAAATACCAGTGGTATTAGTTTGTTGGTATTAGAACAGAATAAATCCGTCATACTAACTTCCTTCAAAACCACCAACTCTAATAAAAAGAGCAATTAAAAGATAAATCCTGTTAATTAAGAAAACAAAAACAACGTAAAAATGTTCATTAAAACAAAACAAACAAACAGAAGAGGTTATTACGCTCATTAACAAACGTTAAGGAGTTTTATTAGAACAAAAACCATCCACGGAGGAGACAATATACTCTCTTAAGAAGGGGACCTTAAGTGGCGCGCGGACGTTACAGCATTTTCTTAATTTCTTAACCACTACACTCACACGCAGCGGGATAAAATTAAGAAAACATTCACCACATTAAGCGTACACTATTTATGGTTATATTTGTACGGTTACCCGACTAAATCTAATAGTTGTCTAGCAGAACAAACGCTAAGGTGCAAGCCACACTCTCGCAACGCCCGCCTTTTTTATTTGGGTGTCGGGTGAGTTCGTCTGAAGGTTGGACGTCTAATGAAATGTTCTACGTAGGAGTTTCGGATATCCTATGTAATTAAACAGGTGTCTCGTGGACTTAGCAAAGGTTCGCTGTAGCGGCGACTTTTCCATTTAATTAACTTTAGCAATTACGTGCTAATAAAAATTTCGTAGCGCTAATTGCTGCTAACAATTAGTGCTAGTCATGAGATTGCTACAGAGACTTTTATTAGTAGAATAAATGTGTTTTCTGTATGAAAATGATATCACATACGACGGCTGAAGAAAAACAAACCCTATCTAACTATAGCGATATTTTCTCAGTGGAAAACTCCTTAACCGACGACGTCTTAGCGTCCAGCCACGAAAGCAATAAAGAGCGCAGGCTTCCACGTTCATTAATTAACCCCCACTCTTCCTATCTCTTTCACACTTAAGCAAACTATTTGTAAATGAGCGGTCCTCTCTTTCGCCCGAGCTTTGCGCAAAAATTAACTACTACATGTTCCGCTTTCGTGGTATTCACACATGGAACAAGAATGCATATGCACGCGTTTGGACAAGCAAAAAGACAGCTGAAGAGCCTTTTCCTGAACTTGGGAAATTCGTGTTAATTACAATAATGGTAAGGTAGAGTTTTGTTTGGTTTAATTCTGTTTTATATAATGTTTCTAATGCGACGTTCAGTCACGTGTGGTTAGTTTCCTATCCTCGTGTAATAAATCTCTTACTCCTCGTAATTACAATGTTCTTGTCTGTTGTGTGTTTTCATTAAGGGTGAGACACATAGATGTAGTTTGGCAAGTTATTTCATCAACTATGTTGTAGCGAAAAATTGTGGAGTTGCAACCCTTGTATTAATTTTCTCGAGGAAAAACTTCTGAACAAGATTCAAGGTTACCAGCCTGAATTCATAACTACTCTAAGAAAACCTCTTTTCTTTGCCCAAAGTAAAAGAATGAAATAAATATTTTACACCACTAAACTGACCCTATTTTTATGAGGCCAGATATTTTAGTCTGATTTATTAATGCAATCAGAAATCAATCTCGTATGTATTTTTCCCAAAAGAAGTTTAACTTTTTTGCTGCCGCGTTTTAAGACTATGTTAAGTTTAAAAAAAAGATTCGGAAATTCAAACAGGAAATAAAAACCTAACGTAAATTGTGACGTTTAAGAAGGACATTTTGATGCAATTAAACGATTTTTAGAAATAATAAATGTCATATCATCTAAAAATAATAAGGCCGAGCACAAGACAGTGGAGATGGAGAAAACTTAGTTGAAAATTCTTTGAAAACACAGTATGATGCGGTGAGGTGTTATTGCTTTTTTTCTGTTGATATATTGATACTTAGTAAACGTAAAAAAAAGCTTGGCTGGAAACAAAAATTACTGGGTATTAGTAATGCACTACAACTGCATTTAGGAATTTAGGAACAGTATTCTACCAATCTTAATACGATTTGGTTCTAGAACGATTTCTCTCCACATTTTTGGAAGTCTTGAAACTAATAAAATAAATATTAGAAATTACATCAATAAACGGACTTATTAATTTGCAGCCTATTGAGTTTAATCTCTAATATACTTTTTTTATATTTTTCTCTAAACAAAAGAACATCTACCAATGAACATTTGAATATTAAAAATATCAGCTGCAATAATAACCAAATCCCAGCTAAAATTTTAATGTTGCCATTTAAAATTCTCAAACAGGCAGTTAAATAGAGGCTCATAAATAACATTTCAACATCAACAACAGATCGCGCACACGAACAGACACGCGAACATGTTCATTAAAGGATTACGACCATCTAAGCTCATTCATGCTCTCCTCTATCGCACGAATTGTCTGCCAACTTATCAAACTGTGTCGCATCCGACGCGACGGCGATAAATTTATTCCCATCCTTTTCACTACCCTGTATACAACCTCATTTGCGTATGTATCCCCCTCAAATTAGAATTTATTTTAAAAAATGTGACAGTTAATTGTTAAGTGAAGAAAAGTTTAAAAAGTTCGATTTTTTAAATTTAAAAAGTTCCAATTTTAAATGTTTGAATCGCGGATTGTCGCGCGGTGTCGGGTCTGTTCGTCCCTGTCGCTCGTCATGGGCGGCGGCGCGCGTCTGGGCGGGCGGTATGCAAATGCCTAGCGCCGCGGTGGTGAGGGTTCCCTGTGTGTGTGTCTTGTACCATTGGCCGCGCTAGAACGGCCAACTTCGCCACCAGTTACGGTTGTTTTTCGTTCCGTTTCTAATTAACTTCCGTATATTCTTAAAGTAACTTTTCTCATCTCGTTGTCTTACTTTTTCCGCACTGTTTTGTTAACGTTAAAACGAACGGTTGTTATGTGAAATACGCTCGCGTGTGATATGCGAAAGTTGCATTTTTTTGTCGAATTTTCGTGTGTGTTTATTTTGCGAGGCGTACCGTGCTCGGTTTCGGTTTCTTAATATATGTAAATGAGCCCGTTTTGAGTATTATCAACATTTCCTAACTACAGAGTTAGTTCTCAGTGTCACGACAATGTTTGACGAGTGATTTCTGAAAGTAAACGAACGCTATAATCTTTGACCGTGTTAGTAACTTCGCTAAAATGTTACTTTTATTGCATAAACAGTGAGATTTTTACGAGCTTTAAAAATAAATTACTCGACTCGGACAGATAATCGTATCTTCCAAGAGTTCGCGAGTGAATAATATTATTCCTGATTAGTGTACAGCGAAGGTAAATAAATCGTTTAAATTACTCCATTGAATAATACAGCTTAAGCGATAATCCGCGCGTGACCTTTACGTCTTGATCTTAACGCCAAAAATAAAAAATATAGCCACTAATTAAGAACAACAAATCGTGCGACTTTTCCGGTCGCCAACGACGATTATAAAACCATTAAAAAAATAAAACCGCTTTCGATAAAGTCAAAGCTCTATCATAAATCACGCGTCAAACAATTATACTTGTAATAAAAAATAAAAACGATTCCCGTCACCCGATCGACTTGCAAACTGTGCGCAAACATAGTGATACATACGTGAACAAATTATTTGTGCCAATAAGGTAGCATTAATCTCATACAAAACGAACAAATCCACCAAATGAATGCCGACACGCAACTCTACGTGCGAAATTTTATTTATTTTTAATCGTAAAAGGTGGGAATTAATCCTCGGTTTATGGCAACACCGATACCTTTTAATTGCTGCTTTGACAGACGTTAAGGGCTCTCATCAACGGAGTTTCGGGTGTGGTCATAACAAACTTGAACATTGACAGTTGGCAATATATTTTTATAGTTTTTACTGGAGGTGTTGTTTTTATTAGTGACCAATTTATTTGCAACAGTCTGTAGGGCCGTTGGGCTGCAAATTAGAAAGTTTATGTGTGAGTGAACGAGAGATAAATTATATCGACGGGTTAGCGACTGCGAGGATGCGCATTTCGAAAAGGGCGATTTTAATTAGCCCCCAAATGATTTATAAGCCATCAAAGTAACGTGAATAAATCTCGGTGTTGTACAAAACGAATAAGGGATGCTATTAAAATATAATACAGCCTCTGTTTCTGGTGTACCGCCATTTTTTATTGCTAAATGCCTTTTTCTTAATCTCATTTTTTAGGAGATGTGGCATTCTTTTTTTATCTATATTGGCAGTTTAATAATAATGTTAATTTGCTTTTGGGGATACCGATGGAGGATCCAAAAATTAGCAATAATTTGTCAGAAACTCTAGAGGAAGTAAGCTAATATTTAATAGTCTACCCAAAACAAAATACATTTGAAGAAGTCAGCCAAATACGTAGGTACTGACTTTCACGCACTTTATCAAGACCAAAATTTAACGCAAACGATAACTAACGTTCCATACAAAAAAGGAACAAACAACAACTCACACATTGTTAACGTCGATTCATTTCGATTCTCGATGCTACTTTCATCAATATCGATATATTTCACTTCTGTCTTAGTTTAAAACAGCGATCGTGATCATACAACACGACGGTTTCATATATAAAATTTATCGATACATCGCCAGGCTCGCATAATGTACTTTATTCGAATAAAAAAAAATACGGGGTGGATGGCAGGCGACGAAAAGTATTCGACTTGGAATGCACTTTTGCATAAACAATGCCCTTTTGTTTAGAGAAAGTATTTCACATTTTAACCTCGTGAGTGATTTATTTTTGTATGATTTATAATGGCGACCACCGTGTCTTGCGTCGGGAGATATCGAGTTGTCGCAGGCCTTCTGGTCTTATTGCAATCAAGTTAACGAAACGAAATATTAAAGAAACTCGAAGTAGAAACAAAGCTCAAGCTTTATTTTTAGTACCTCATAAACCATTAAAATAAAAAAAGGTTCAAGGAGTCAGTTTTTAATTTTCCATTTACTTATTGATTGACATGAGTCAAAACATATTCCATATTTATACCAAGAGACTCGATTCACAATGCTATAACTAGTAAAATAGCAATTTTCCTGTACGATTGAAGTCAGATTTTGAGTCTTTATAAACATTCAATTTTATACCTTAGAAACATAGATTATTGAGATTCTCCCACGCAGACACGACATCTTATTCATTCTCTTATTTCTCTGAAACAGCAAACTTTTAAATCGTAATTAAGTAACAAGTATATGCATAAACAAGCTAATAGACTGAACTGAAGTGACTGTGTTTTCATATGTTAACGAAGAGAGACTTATAGACAACGCATGGCTATGATAACATGTGCCAACGCTCCTGGTTTAAAGGTAAGAATATTAATACTTGTTAGTAGAAAACTAAATCTGTGGGCGTGGATGGCCAAATTCGAATATTGTAATGCTGAATGCAGTACAATCCTTGAGACGTCGAATCCAGCTATGTATTGAAAACAATGGTCATAATTTTGAACAATTAATCAGGTACTATGTAGGTAACATAAGAGAAATAAAAAAAATATTTTGTTAAAAATTAGCTCTTTTCTATAGTTTGCCGTATGTCATTACTTGCCAGAAGTCGATTCTTATTAGCAACACTATCGAATGGTATACAGTATGTGTTTTTTTTTTTCAAAATCAACGGTTTCGATTCCTGTCTAGAAATATTGATTTTTCAAAAATCTAATGATGCAGTTTTAGTTTTCATCAAAATGGAGCTCGAGACTCCTTTGAGTACTTTTCGCTATTCCTCATAGTTTCGGATTTTGCCATCCACGCCCACTTGAAAATTCACCCTGTATTATAAGGTGACTGGTAATTAGTGACCGATACTTAAACACATGATTCTACTCAAAATAACAAACAACTTTTATTATCGGACCAAACCTGAAATCGCGAAAAAAAATCAGATTTCTCTACATTGTGACGAGTTAAGGCTCTTACAGACAGAGGTGATATCGCGTCGGCGACGCGATATTGCGATATTATATCCGTAGAACAATATCGCGTCGCGACGCGATATCGCCTCTGTCTGTAAGAGCCTTTATGCGAATTGTTTTTTCACGATTTCAGGTTTGGGCCCTTAAGTGGTTTGTACAATCATGTGTTTAAGTATCAGTCACTAATTACCAGTTAGCCTATAAAACAAAGTCGGGTTTGTTACACCATTTTATAACTCAAGAACGGCTGGACTAATTTTATGATCTTTGATTTGTTGGATTTTTCTCCGCCCTGAATAGCAGAATACTATTACAACAACAACAGAAAAAATTATGAAGAAAATTCATTTTCAAATAGTTACATTTATTTTTGTATGAAACGGCTTTTTTATGATATCTCGAGAACGGATTGACTGAATTTCAATGAATTTTTTTGTGTTCCTCTGTGCCTCGGGAAGTTTCTTCGCGCATTGGAAAAGTAAGAAAATCACAAATCTGCGATACAATCATGACTACTCATGACTCATGATCATGACAGAAACACGGACAAAATATTTTTTTTTTTTTTTCAGAGAACACATTTACGCATTCTATTGTATTTGTTCTTTTTTTTATTTATTTATTTGCTTTTTTTAATTTATTTTATTTTTTTATTTAAAATGAACAAGGCGTTGTATGCAAAAAACTGAATTTAATTCTGATAATGCTAACACAACATTTAATTCTGGGTCATTTGATTCTGAAGCGGTACAAAGTTCGCCGGGTCAGCTAGTTAGAATATATATTTTACTATTCGTTTAGGATCATTGTCTGATAGGACAATCTGTGGGTTTGATAAACATAGGTTCACCTTATTTTGCCTTATGCTCCTCATTACATGAACAGTTATGGAAAAGAAAGAAATAAATTGCTTGACAGTTGAAGACACAGTACACTAGTATTTACATTCGATCAAATTGTACTGCCTCCTTAATGTAAGTACTCCCTCTCACATCGAGGAGGCTTGTGTCCCAGCAGTGGGAACATTACAGGCTGACTATACTTATGCTAAAATACACAACCGTTGAGTATTATAAAGAAAACTTGGTACTTACCTTAAATTAGTAAAGAAACAAATGAATGCATTTCAGAAACAAATGAATGCATTTTTTTTCAGCGAGTTGTTCCAAATTCAAAACAGGCCGTATTCACAAGTGGTGCAAATCAATTGTTGATCACAATGTACGCACGGCTACAAATCAAGCTATACATTTCCAGTATAAGCTGATCTCGCATTATGTAGGATTTCCTTACAATGAAAGGTCAGTGTAAACTGGAAATGTATAGCTTGATGTGTAGCCGTGTGTACAACCCGTTTTTTCTCATTATCCTGTAAGGAAAAAAAATAGCAAGAATCAAAAACCAAACACATTTGCTTTACAAACCCATAGAACCTTTCAATCGCTGTCACCCTTTGACCACATTATTTGTTAATACATTCTCCTGTCACCTCCGTCCAGCCCACTGAGCTATCACTACCAACCGAAACCCTTCAATTATCTTGTCATGCTTTAAAACTAGCACGGAGGAGGTGACAAATTTTCACTTCGGTACTGTAATAGATAGTTGTTTGTCATTAGGCTTTTGAGTTAATTTGAGTTAAAAGGTGAAGAGAATATTAGCACTCGCGAACATGAAGTTTTGTGATGGTACAGTCAGCAACAAAAGTCGATTAGCATTAGAGTTTTCTAAATCATAATTATTGAGAAAAATACTTCATTAAAATCGGAACAGATGTAAATTTTAAAGAAAATGAATTCTTATTTAATATATAAGAATTCATAAAAAACAGGTTATCGTATCATTTTCTGTTAATTTAGATGATGTCAAAAAGTAGCAGTGTTAACCGACTTCTGTTGCTGACCGTACCAAGTTAAAGGTATTTGGGTGTCGGACTTTCTTTACATGCTAAGACTTTTCAAGATATTTTTGTGATTTTACCAATTGAATAGTTGCAGCTTGCAGCATCTACTTACCTGCTTATGATCTGATTAGCAACATAACAGGTTCTAATGTTTTAACAGTTAAAGGTAGGTATACCTAGCATTATCATTCAGGAGTATCGTCTTCTCTAGCTTCCTTGTCCGTATCTGTAACGCTTTGAGTAAACTCAAAGTTCACCTTGAGTAAAGTCAAAAGGAAAAACGTAAACCTTATAGGATCACTTCGTTGTCCGTCTGTCTCTGTCAAGTCCCTTTTTCTCAGGAACGCGTAGAGGTATCAAATACGTAAGTCAATGGTCCCTGAGAGCTCTAAAAAATCAAGCTTCTAAGTCAACGCAATAAAAAAATGCGGCCATCGAGATTAACCATAAAAATAGTAATATTTTAAGATTTGTCCACCGTTATGAAGATTTAACGCGGTATAAAAATGATACTGCCTGATTTATACCTCCTGCATTCCTAATTAGTAATTTAAGAAATGAAATTAACAGATTAATGTCTTTGTCGCCCATATTAATGCTATCGGGATGCCCACAATTTATTTTATGGTGCATATTAAACGAACAATCGCCGTAAACGTAGGTACCTATATTTGAAATCGTAATCTTAAATAATATGCATATTAATCAAGTCGAGTTCTTTGTCGTTCTTTAATTTTAATGGCTTCCAAAAACAAAATAAGTATTTCACAAAAACGTAAAATTTAAGAGCGTAAACACACACCACACAAAACACATCAATAAAATAATAATCGATAATTGATGTGCACATCACTAACTTATTATGAAAAAAAACTAATAATTGAGTAAACAAATAATGAGACGCGACAATAATTATTATTCATAAATCGAACAGACACGATAATCGTCCGCGCGCCATCTTGCCAGCGGCGGCCAAATGTTTCCGCTTTAATTTCTCCAGTAATTTGGTGTTTCCGGTCTCAGCCAATCCGTCCCGTCAGTCGGCCGTAATTATATTATTTCGGCAATAAATTATCGAATTTTGAATACAAAAGGTGGTTAAAAAGATGACCTCCTTAATTTTGGGTAGACACAACAATAAGCTCTGATGCGATCGAACGTTCTTACGAAGATAAATGTATGAGTCGTAACAGGACTTATAAAGTAAGTACCTAGTCATAAAATCAATGAAATGTTTTGTGCTTTAACTGTCATGAAATGTACACTGTGTACGTTTTATTCAAGTGTTCAATGTTAAAACTGTAAGTCACATTATTTTAGAGATGTGTCTTAATTTTTATTTTTATGAAAATAAGTGCATTCATGGGTTTTCAATCAAGAACAAGCTTCAATTTCAGTATCAAGTCTTATAAAGAAAATGTTATTGCTGCTTATTCAGATCATTTAAAATAGTTTGCAGAAACAACCCTCAGATAGTGACGTCAAGTTTTATTTCAATCACACAAATCGATATCGAGCGATCGCTTGATTCGATTAATTCCGTTGGAAATTAACGCGGTGGGTAAGCAACGGGTATCGACACCGACGCCGTAACCATGGCAACGCGCCCCATACTTACAACGCACTAATTATGCCACACTGATTGCTTTTCACTTTTTTTTTCTGCCCCACGAGAAGCTGACGCCACCCTATCCTTGGGTAGTGTTCGGCAGTTTTTATCGATTTAGAATTTATCGACCGTATTGCAACCCTTCTTAAAATATGTTGATTAGGATGTTTGCTGTTCATTTTGGTGCTTGTTTATGTTAGGTTTTAAGGGAGTTTTGTTGGCTTTTGTTCGAATAATCCGTTGAAAATGCTTGAAATAACTAGGTAAGAACCAGTTGTACATATTCTACTAAAAATGGCAGGCAAATTAAAATTATCATGCATGTTGAATATTGTTGCCGTTCTGGTAACTTATTTCCTAGAACATCACTGAAACAATAAAGAATGACTAGTGATTAACCCTCACCTTTTAATTGTATTATTTAAAACATTAACAATCAATGCTGAGCGATAACCAAAATGCAGTATATCGATAAAATCAGCATTCTCTATAAACACACAGTGACTTTGCATTCAAAAGTTGATGACGTCATGTCGATCGATTCAAGGAAACGGGTCATTACACTGTTTTTATTCGTCACACTGATTAATCAAGTGATTAATTATACAGTTTCTATTAGGACACGACGGGTTGCTGCTTTTTTGTGTACCTTTGAATAGAATGCTTGTTTAATGTGCCTTGTGGTTAAAATAAGTAATAAAGAAAAATATACATCGTTCGTCGACTAATGAGGTCGAAAGCACATTTTATTACGAAACTACACCACGCAATCTATTCGATAAACAAAACTATTGCCAAAGAAATAACTATCACATCACTAAACCACAGACAATTTCTCACAATTTTATAAAGCAATTCGTTTTTCAAATTAAAATTCGCTCCTCTCATTTAGGAACACTAAACCGAATCGATTTGTAACTGGCCGTTTCGCGAATCGAGTTGACCATTGATCAGATAGAACAACCCTGACCTTGCTCAACGGCACACATACGCGCCACACGCACGCGAGCGGCTGTTGCACACTACGCGAAAACTGTTGTTACTCGACAAAATCGGTGGTACTTACGTAACGTTCTGTATTGGAAAAAAAAATGGTGAAATGGCTTGAAAGTTCTCGAAGCTTTCGCCTAGTGTTTATTCAGAGAAAAATGTTAAGTACCTAAAATTTGAATTTGGAATGTAGCTTCAATAAATTGCTAGACTAGCCAGTATTATCAAAATATGATGGTATTAATGTAATTTCATTCAAGTTTTCAGATTTATTTCAGCATGGAAGTTGTTTTTATGAGGCGTCATGAAGATTCAGAGGTACCTAGGTACTTTGAAAAAAAAAAAACAAATCTCGCATCGCATTGTCTTATCTAGAAAGTTTTTATTAGTTTCTTATTTGAGACCAACCCAGAAATAAAATAGTAAGTAGGTATTCAGAAATACAGCATTATATTAACCAATAAGAAAACAAATCCCATTAGACCTTCCAGCAAAACGCTAAAAGAAAAACAAGAATAAATTTCTCAATCGACTAAAATCTTGTCCGATAGTTATTCGATTCGACGAAGAAATTTAAGTCTCCCTTAATAAAATCTCCAGAAGTCCCGACACCGATTAACATTGCAGCAATCACAACAGTCGAGTAACACGCGATGGGCACACGAACGAAACCGAGGGAAATAACTATATCTAATTCCGTAAAAAAGTTCAATACATTGATTTTTTTTCTTTTAATACTTTTAATGCGGGCTATCACTGGTAATTAAGGCGCATGTGTGTGCGTACACAGTAATAATAATGTCGTGTCTCGTGCATTCGCAACACACTACATAATTAGTAAATAGGGTCGATATTATTAATGAGGGGGGGTGCACTAGGTGGCGGGGGGATGCTTATCTACTCAAGCTTTTGTGTTCTTTTTCTATAGCTGGCGGACTATTGATTGTTTAGTCGATACTTCAGTCGGCCTTTAATTATAGGGGCTAACTGGCTAACTGACGTGCACACCTTTCTTGACACCGTAATGGCGTCGCGGGGACGGTAATAATTTTCCAGTAATTATTCATTTGGACAACTTCGAACAGTTGGATCAAGTTTTATTGGTATTAAATTCGTTATTTTAGTTTGTGATTAGTTTATGTTCGGGTTGGCTATTGGTTTTTAATTTTGTTGTTTGGCTTAATTTGATTGGTGAGGATAAATTCTTATTTTAAGGTGGATGCGCTGTGGTAGCACGCGAAATTCAGATTTTCTTACGTTTTTTGCAATTTGCAGGTCAGTGTCAGGTTGTATGTTGATCAAAATATGATTCGCGACCATAACAAAAATGTATTTACATAATTATAATACCTCTCATCAATACATCTCTATAAGTTAGACAACAAATCTAACAAAAAAACCCCCGAAAATTTTAATTTCGCGAACTACTTTTACGCATTCACCTTATACAGGTTTCTTACTAAAATAATCCCAAAAAAAAATCATTTATGTACCTACAGAGATAATAACTGAAATGAGCTTCTCAGAAAAACAAGTTGAGTAACAAATTAAAAATTATACATGTCTGCCTCTTTTCATGGTTGGTCTAGAGACACAACGACACAACTTAGATGTAGCATCGAAAACATTCGTAAAACCGATCACGATCCGGAGTGTGCCTTCAAAATCAACAATCTTTATTACCTGCGTTTGGCGAAAATGATCTTTATATAAGCGCAATAACTTGTAAAGTCATTTAGCCAAATACATTCGTAAAATTGTAATGAATGAATGCAAATTTTAAAATCTATGCTACATCTAAATTGTGTCGTACTATACCTAATTAAAGGACAAGAGTTTATGTTCTAAGAATCCATCAGTAGCCATTACAGAAGCTCTTTCTCATACCTAATCCAATTAAACATGACTTTCTTAGGTACGAAAACTTTGGTACTTAGATAATACAAAAATCTAACAGGTATGCTTCACCAACAAGTCTCTCTTAAAGACATGAATATCTAATAAGAAATAAGGTCCGCATCAAACAGACATGTGAAGAGACGCCCGGTACTTCACTGATTAATAAGATGGGGTTGCGCCAAGCAAGGGGTACCAAACCACCCCACGCGATCACCCTAGCGCCTTACCCACGAAACAAAAAAAAATGTGACTCATCAACGCACACCAACAAACAACAACTCACACCGACGCACACATAACAAAAACAGCGTAAAAACCACACATGAATTGAAATTAACAACCTTATTATAACCGCAAAAGGTTTTATTTCCCTTTCCCTCCATATGAAGTTCTTTCTCTATTAAGTAAACTAGGTCTCCTATAATCGTTCATTATCGCACACAAGGATGTTCTATTCACGTATTGTCCACACATACAAGTATGCGTTAATTATATCGGAAAGTGGTGGGTAGGGGGCTGCTTGATTTGATTAATTCTAGCTGGAGCCGACGGCCTAGTTGGATATGCCATAAACATTGGAATATTCCGCCTTCTCCATCGGGCCCAGTTAGCCGCTAATTGGTGATTTCTCAGACAATACATGATTATATTGAAGCATTCTTACGTTCATAATAAATGTAAATAGCCTACGCTTTTTTTAGGGGTGAAACCCCAAGCATCGGTAATGCGAGGGTGTCTTGGTACCGCTTGGAACTATTTAAGTACCTTCATCGATAAGCTTAAATTTTTTTTAATAGTATTGTGACCCTGTATAAACCTATGAACAAACCAAGACTAAAAGTGTCATGACCCTGTAATATCGAATTAAACTCAAATTTTAAATACCTGTATTCAATAAGAGTCCCACTTTGACTCATATTAAAAAGATTCCTTTGAGAAATCCAGCATCATCTGTATCCTCCTCCTCCTCCTACACTACTTGGAAATACTTATAGAAGTTATTGGCAAAAAATTCAGTTCAAGAGACTAACGTGTAGGTATATCAATCAACAACATTTAAAGTATTCTGAGGAATATGAAACTATAAATAAACCATACATGGAATCGAAAGAACTTCTAAACGAAAAAAAATCTATTAAAAATACGGATAGCCTCAATAAAACCAAGCTTCAATATCATTCAACATAAAACAAGAAAAAACATGAAGGAAGAAAAATTCAGAATGAAGTAATCAAAAGTGCAATTTCCCCAAATAAGGAAAGTATTTGAAGTATTCGTCCATCGGAAGTCGTTGGCGAGCACTCGGCAAATCGCTTCAAATAGCGCGCACGATGCCAATTCTATTCTAATATGTTTTCATTTTTCATAGCTCCACGTATTTTGATGTATGATCAATTGGAACTTTAAATTTGAAAGTTGTTCTAGAACGATATGAATTTCAAATAGAATTAGATGAGAAATCAGACAATTTTTGGAAGGCAACACACAATAAGGCAAATAAGCTGCTGAGATTGAATTAAAAACAATATCTTATTCTTGAATGAAGTAAGTAATAGAACGGCAATATAGAAGCAATTTCTCTAATCGTTGTGTAAAAAACTAATATCTATGAGTGAAAGTGGAAACCATTAGAAACTATCAACAAAATTCTAATTAGATCCCATAATCCAAGTACATAAAAATATTGAACAAATAATTTTAGTGCCCATCACTCAATTAGCAAAGAAATATCTACCAATAGCAGTGATCATTACAATCCTTGACTTGTATCCAATATCAGCTATTGTGTATTTGCCAAAAGAATTAATGAATGCTTGCAAAAGACGAAGAACTACACACAGTTAGTTATAAGCACTAGAAAGTAAGTAAATATTTTGCCAAGTTCGGTCAAGAAAGAAAAAATAATCACTAAAAGAAAGATAAAGAAGAAATGGCAAGATAAAGGACAGAAAAAATGATCATGGAGACTCACAAACAAAAGACAAACAGAAGATCAAGCAATGCACCACAGAAAAACAGACACAGAACTTCCTGCAGTATTCGTAAAAATTAAATTATACTACCGCAACAGAACTTTCGGCAATTAATATAGTTTTTTGCAACGTTGTTTTACTCTGTCATAAGTAAATAATGAAATGTATACAGTTGGCGGCCCGTGTACCACGAAGCTTTGCGTGTTGAATATTACCCGAAAACGATGGGAAAAAGTTACCGATTTTTTTTCATTATTGACTGAACTCGCCTGATACGGCACTGACAAATTGCTACGGTTTTTAACAAATTTTTATTTGTTCCTGCTTGAGTTAAATATGAGAATCGGTGCAATTTATGCTTCTATGTTGCAGTTTGGTTCGATTCACGTGAGGGTCGTATGTTGCAAAGTTGTAATTTAAGTACACTGTCGTAAAGAATGTCAATGCCAGTATTGTGGAAGTATAGGCAGGAAAATTTGAAGTGAAATCTATTTATGTACAGAAAATATGGCCTCTGTTTAGCCTACGTTAAATAAACTTCAACATTTGCTTCTCTTTGGTTGAAACTTTTGTGGATTATGAATGACGCAATTCACATTAATTCACGATTGCATACAATTAAATCCACATCGCGAAATGTTTATGTTTTTCTTGTTTCTTCCATCCCAAAATTATTATCCATTGGTTCATTACACCGAATTAAAATACATCAAACCGTTACACCCCAAATTCTTCGACATCATTATCACCTTAACACGCAAAATTAACCAAATCATTTCATATATTCATTTCTTGTCACAATATATTACGTACAGTTACTTTATTATCAGAGCCGTCCTTATAATTCTTAACCCAAAAATACACACTTAAATTTGCCATCAATTTATACCTTCTTACATATCCAAAATTCATGCATTCATTACCATAAAATAAGACGACTCACAATCAAATCAATAAGGGCCTGACAACATTTTACTCAGCCTAACACCTCTGCCTGATACTTTAATATAAAGCGTCTTCGAAGAAGTGTTATCTTCTTATGCAAAAATATTAGCTCGTGGCTGACTTTATGCAAATTTAGTTTACCTTACTTAAAGCGTGTGTACGGCTCTTAAATAAGGCATGAATTTGTGTCTCATGCTATCCGAGGGTAGTCTAATATAGGAGTGTAAAAAGTGTGGTGGTGTCCGTTGGTTCTTAAAATATTAGCAGAGCTTAGTTTGCTTCTTTGTTTGCAACTTTGCTACTTTGTAGGATATTCATTAACATTTAAGTTGCCGTATAATTACTGCCTTCCTTCCGATTTGGCTTTTAAGTTCATTTTAGTGACTACCTTTTATATTTTCACGTTAAACATCGCTAAATTCTGGACATACTTAGTGATGAGGTTGCAATAAGCTTTGTCATTTATAGCAGGTTGTGTCTTATAAATAGTTCTTTCTCACCTTCTAGCACAATCTGTTGTTCCGTTTATACTCTATTTCCTAGTACAGAATGTGATTAAGTACGCAAAATCCAACTGTTACTAAAATTATCAAAGCCACAAGAAATTACAATATTTCTACAGTCTGCACCCCTACGTTGTCAACTAAAAAGGTTTCTTTCAGATAGTTTCCGTTGTGACAGAACTCCAAAAGACAGAATAGATAAATGTAGATTTTGGACTAGAGGTGGGTATGCAAATTCGCGCGTGGACTCTTCATATGCAAAGCACATGATGGCTCGCGACTTCTTTGTCCTCTTTCTTATGCTGATCAGCGGCTCACCTTTATACTATTTAGGTGTTTTGATTACGACTTGTCACTATTGACAATATACAGAAACGTATTCAAGGAAACACATAACATATTTTATCATAACACATTTTATTCGTATTAATATAACTGCTACCGCAATTCTAAAACAATTTCATTGCATATCACAATCGAATGGGAAATTGCACAAAAATATTACATGTAGGCAAATTTTACTAATGCACATGATGTAACGGAAAAGACGTTATTTTCTACTGCAAGAGTTACGTATGTGTTCCCACTATCTGTATTTCGATCGGTAATACTTCCATTCACGAATTTCATATATGTATCTCTAATTTCAATAAGACCCCTCGCTACCTGTGCCATCTCATCTACATATCAATGTTCGCAACGTCTCCCAAATTTCTTTTCTCTCGCTAAAGTATGCAATGCCCGTGCTCCATATCATTACTGCTATAAGAAATTCACTAAAATTGGATCGCCCTCTCGCGCGTTGTCATACCCTTTGGTAATAGTAACGGTTTCTTTTCATAACGAACTTTTTTTGTAATGCGATATTCGCGTTGTTTCCACTAAGGGTGGGATTTGTTACAGACGTTTGATTGGCGTTTGACGCTTTGATGGTAACGTTACTTGTCCTTAACGAACCCACAGCAGCAAGGTTACGGTTTTGATGTCTCATGTTTGTTAAAATATTCAAAATGTATGCTGTCAAAGCTCAAGTAATATTTTAACGTTCAAATCTCGAACGTCGTCTTACAAATCATCGAGCTAATCTCCAGATGCAATAATCGTAACAATTATCTGATAAGTATCATCTTAACCCTTCTTCCCACACAAACTTATCGTTCAATAACTACCTCGATGCAACTCATCTATTATTGTGAGCTTCTTCCTGCGTACCCTTCGATGTATCTACAATAACTTTCCTTAAATTTATGCATGTAGCCGACAATGGTAGCATCGGCTGCATAATTTGATTACGGAGCTTTTGTCAGACAAGGGCAGGTATCAGATCGTGAAATTTAATTTAGACCTATCATTGGTTAATTTTCGGATTCTCCCAACCTCTCGATATTCTAAGGGGTACCCAGTAGGTATCATTCGCAACAATGGTGTTCGATCAATTATTATTTCTGGTGCACCTTTGACGAAATATAAAATTATTGCGATAACGGTCGGTTCATTGTTAAGAGCAAAATGCATAATGTCTTTTGTCGAACATTTGCATATATCAGTTATTGATTGAAAAAATATTCAAATCTGCACTATTTAGACTTTAGAGTCACTCGATCGATCCATTACGGTTCTCGTAATTTGCAATTACAATGGAATTTGCGATTTTAAATAATGGTTTCGTGCATTATGGAATTTGATTTGCATCAAGCAAAGATTATTATTATTGGTCGTAATTTAACTTTATTTAGAAAATGAAGTTTTCACTGCATTCGCTTTGTAGACAATGAGGATCTATTGTTGTGCACGAGTCCGGCACAAAACTGTAGCTACCCTCCTCAGTGAGTGAAAACCTAATTGTTGCGACGTGTTCGTTGTGAAAACATTGCTTCAACACACATCACTGTTTCCTGTCGGCGCTCGGACGCATATTTCTGAATGGCTTTTGTTCTTACTTGTACAATGATGACGAGATACCACAACTATGAAGTTGATAACTAGATATGAAAATTAGAGCAAAATAAATTGCATGAAATGTTTCTACTTGTCATTTGTTAGGATGAACGTCAAAGGCTGGATTTACATAGCATTGTCTTAATTTAAATTTTTCGTGGCTAAATGACAACAGCCGCACGGGTCGATTGAAGGTTAAGCTACGCTTGCCGCGGTCAGTTCGTGGATGGGTGACCATCCATCCACATATCGAGAACCCTCCGTGCCTCAGAAAGCACGTTAAGCCGTTGGTCGCGGCTGTCATTCATAGTTCTTTGACAGTCGTTACGGGTAGTTAGAAACCCAAAAGTCTGACAACCAGTCTTATCGTATAACTGGATTGTGGAGATCAGACAGACAGTCGCTCCATATAAAATAGAGGTATTCAGCTGCATCGTGTTAGACTGGAAGCCAACCCCAACGTTGGGAAAAGTCAAGGCAGATTGAGTGTCAGAATTTAAATATTTCAATGGTATATTTCTTATGGAAAAATAATGTCGTAAGAGATATTTGGGTGGCAATAAATATAAATATTTATAATAATTAAAGGCGCGTGACGTTCGTCGTGTGCGACGGCTCGCGCTAAGGTCGGGCGCACATATCTAGATTATTTCACACATACATTAACATACGATTCGGACAATTTAATATTTCTTTTGCGCCATTATACTTTTTCCAGGTACTAAGTGTTTTGCATATATTTAAATAGATCAGAACGACGCGTGCTGTCGTCTTTATGCAAGCTGGAATGTTCCGGGAGCATGAGAGACGTGGTTGGTGTCTCATTATCAGAAATAAGATCATTTACTTTGCATATCATGGTTGTAATGACACTGAGAAATATTTTTTTGTCCGTTATTCTTATGTGCTTCAACTAAGTTGCTTTGCTGCAGAGCAGTGGTGGCCTAGAACAGTCGTGACTTACGAGTTATGGGTCGTAGGTTCGAACCCAGACAGGTGCTTTCAAAACGGTGAAGGAAAACATCGTGAGGAAACCGGCGTTTCCTAGAACCAAAGACATGTGACAACTACCAACCCGCACTGGGATCGCGTGGTGGATTACGGCCCACTGCCTCTCACCGAGAGGAGGCCTGTGTCTCAGCAGTGAGAACATTATAGGCTGATTATTAATCATTTATGGGTTCAGATAGCAGCCTCTGAGTAAGGACAAACAAACAAGGAATATGATAAATTCAGGAATCTCTTGGCGAAATATTATATAGGCTTAGAAACTGAAGAAAATTATTGATGGTCTCCAAATCTGTCTAGGTTGGAAAAGAGGAAAATATTTGCCATTTTCAACTCAAAAACTGTACTTATAGGTTCATTATAATTTTATTCAAATCCACCTCTAGCTACACTTTACAGTACCATATATCATCAAGTAACCCTCAGTTAGTTTCAAAAGAAACACTTTTTTTCCCAAAAATTATGCAGCTCGTGCTAACACTGTCACTTAAACTCGTGCCATCTAACAATGTACTGCATATAATTAGAGACACTTTGCATATGAGGACACCCTTACCAAGTGAGTAGCCACAAAGTGAATATTTTGTACCCTTAGATTATGCAAATAACCAAAAAACTTACAATTGTGTGGTAAAGGTAAATTGACTGTATCACTGTTGGCTACTGGTTTAATAAAAGAGATCGTGCCATCTTACACTGTAGTGCATAATATTAGAGATAATCTGCATACTAGAAGACACCCTTACCACGAAGTGAATTTCATAGGCCTTTGTAAGCAGATTTGCATAACGAAACACAGTTGGTAGAAAAGTTACAGAATTTGACTGATGTTTGCTGAAAGAAGCCAACATTCAAATTGTTAAGGATACGCAGAAATAAGGAAACTTGGTATGGCTCTTGATCATGGAAAACTGGGTATTAATTCGATAACTCTAAGAAATTTAAAAAGAAAAAATAGAAAATGATCCAATCAATATAAACGATATCTCTGCTCTTAAAGATAAAGCAATAACAAACAATATAAGGGCAATTCCACCTGCCTCTGACTAATATATTTTTTTAATTCAAAGTATACATAAGTAGGTACACCTGATAGCGCATGCACAAAACAAACATTCGTATACTATAATTAACATTCAAAAACCACAATTACTTTGTTAGTTTTACCAGACAAATGTCTTCGTCTCCAAGATTATGCAGCTCGTGCTAACATTGTCGCTTAAACTCGTGCCATCTTACACTGTAGTGCATTAAATTAGAGACACTTTGCATATTAAGAGACATCCTTATAAAGAGATTTGCATAACCAAAAACTTCCATAAAGTTTCTACATTGTACTAGTCATAATATTGGATCTTTGGCGTGTGGTATGCAAAACGACCTTGTTATTTCACACTTATCTCAGAAGAAATGATGTAATTATATTCAAATGATTTGAAATGAATAGGTACTCGTAAACATTGTCTGCTTTAACCAAGAGCACAGGAAGTGACCATAATTTCTTTCATTACTAAGATAATTTTCACACAACACTGCACTATTGCTAATCATTGTGAAGTTTGAATATTTCTTGATACTTCATTTGATTATACTAACTTAAGGAGTCGTATTACTGATTCTAATGATTATAATTCTGTAAATACATATTTGTTACGGGTCGCGAATCATACTTTAATCAACATACAATCTAATACTGCCTTGCAAATTTCAAAAAACGTAAGAAATGTGAATATCGCGGGCTACCCTGGCGCATCTCCTTATTATTTTTCTTTTCTCTTATGGCTAGATAGATACAACACCAGTAGGTACAACCATTTAAGTAGTTATTAACCTGATTCAGTTCATCATTAACAAACTTTACACATCACAAAGCGCAGGCCATCACACTAGCAACGAAGCGAAACGAAGCTAAGTTTGTTTAGCTTTCCTCCGCGTCTTTTCATACTTCCCTTTTCGTTTCACATAGTACGCGGTGTGAACCGAAGTATGAACAGACGCGGAAGAAAGCTAAACCGTAAAAAAAAATACCGTAACCGTAAAAAAATACGTGTGAAATATTTTATAATAAACTACATGACAGAAAAAAAAATTTAGTCAACATCCCTATTGTGTCAAAAACAAGCTTAACATCTAACAAAAGTAAATTGCTATTAACATCATTCGCCCCTGTCCCTTAATATGCTAATAACTGGAAACTAATCCCAGTTTTAATCAGAATCAGTCAGTTTATGTCAACTAAAGGACGAGCATTTCATTTGATGACTACCTTATTAAGACCTTAGCATCCAAACTTTCAGTTAGCAACAAGAGATCATTTAGCACTGGCTGGTAGTAATTAGGACGAACAAAAGAGGTTTAATGCATTCACAAGTTAGTTATGAATTTATGATGCATCTCTCTTTGTATCAAGGAGTTAAGGCTCCTCCTTCCTAAAATACGGCGAAACTAAGTACTTTGTGACCATCTTTTACAGTAACTATAGCATCTTTTTGATAGAAAAAAAAATACACTGCAATCTACAACACAAAAGAAGTGATTTCATTTGTCCTGAAATCTATTTTACTTTGTAGAACTAAGGGAAAAAAAATCTAAATCCAGGATTATTTCTGTCTATTTTTTGTAGTTTTTACCATATTACTCCTACAATTTTCATTAAAAGTGTTCATAAATTTATACAGTACTCTACAAAATAATAAGTAATGATTTCATGTCATTACTTTTTTAGTCCAATCAATAGATTTTTTGTAAATCGATAAATACTTCATAGTTTGCAAGCGTTGTATCATCGCGCTTCTCTTTCTTTTCTATGCAGTCCGACAGTGGCCGCGCTTTTTACGGCGGTCAAGCCTTTATTAACATATCTGGCTCGTTGGTCTCGTGCTCACAAGCTGCTGAGGTCCAGGGATCGATTCCCGGGTCGGGCAAAGTGTTATTGAATCTATCCATTAGGAATTTCTCAGTAGCAGTCCGGAGTGAAGAAGTTGGCGGTGTAAAGCCCCGTGCCTCGGAAAGCACGCTAAGCCGTTGGTCCTGCGCCTAATCTCACTCCAGTCGTGTCGTGGATTGCCGTCCCATCGGGCTAAGAGAGTAAGAGAACAGATAGTGGACCAATGTTTGCGCTGGCGCATCCTTGTGCACTATAATATCTCCTGCGTACCTCTTCTCTGTCGAGATTGGCCACCGTGGTTGAAATTCACTCGGGAGATTTTTTTTTCAAATCGAGAAATCATATTTTGTTTTTTTTCTGGAAGCGTTAGTAATGTGTCAAAGTTCAAAGTTTACGTCAAAAAGTGAAGTGTTTCCTAGTATAGCCTTCCAACATACTGAAAAGGTTCATCCTGTTTTCATTTGCGAAGAAAAACAATTTATAAGACGAGTCTCGCGTGACAGCAAATCGTCAGTAAAATGTTGATATTTGAAAACTTATAAACTGAACTTCATAGGCTTTTAAACCCTCGTTTTCGAAGTCTTAATTCGTGAAATTAATTGCAGCGCTCTGAAACAGTAAGTTACAAATTTTAGGCAGTATTTACGAGAAAACTTTTACCTTTTCCATTGCAGTACTTTTTCATGGAACTTAATTAAATACGGGCACAAAATTTCGTGCGAAATGCAAGCCGCGAATTAACTGCGATCGAACAGGGTTGCCAAAATTTTGTCAACTTTATGAGTGGCGAGGGACGGTTAAATTCAGAAGTTTTACAAAACAATTCGCTTGTTTTTTTTTCTTGTTTTCTATTACTTTTGTGTTCTTTATTGGAATATTTGTTTTGTAAAGTTTTAGTTTAATCTTATTTTGGGTTGCATACTTACTATAGTATTGCTTTAGCCAATTCGTTACGAGAAAATTTTGTTGGTATTCAAGGCGATCGATTAATGATTTCGTGGTTTTCATTGAAATATTTGACGAATTTTCTTCGAATACTGTTCACTTTTGACTTTGAAAAAGTGCTTTACTCACTACATCCTAATCCTTAATTTACAAATGCGAAAGTGAATTTGTTTGTTTGTTACGCCTTCACGAGAAAACGGATGAAACGATTTGTATGAAATGTGGCACGTGCGTAGACCATGACCTGGAGAAGGAGATGAGCTACTTTTCACCTTGGATCGCAGATGAAGTCGCGGACTTTAGTCTGTATAGATAAAAAGAGAAGTCCTGACTGACTGACTCATCAACGCCTAGCCCAAACCCTTGGACTTATAAAGCTGAAATTTTGCATATAAATAAAAGGAGAAGTCCTGACTAACTGACTGACTCATCAACGTCTTGCCCAAACCCTTGGACTTATAAAGCTGAAATTTTGCATATAAATAAAAAGAGAAGTCCTGACTGACTGACTGACTGACTGACTCATCAACGCCTAGCCGAAACCCTTGTACTTATAAAGCTGAAATTTTGCATATCAATAAAAAGAGAAGTCCTGACCGACTGACTGACTCATCAACGCCTATCCCAAACCCTTGGACTTATAAAGCTGAAATTTTGCATATAAATGAAAAGAGAAGTCCTGACTGACTGACTGACTCATCAACACCTAGCCCAAACCCTTGGACTTATAAAGCTGAAATTTTGCCTATAAATGAAAAGAGAAGTCCTAACTGACTGACTGACTCATCAACACCTAGCCCAAACCCTTGGACTTATAAAGCTGAAATTTTGCCTATAAATAAAAAGAGAAGTCCTGACTCACTGACTGACTCATCAACGCCTAGCCCAAACCCTTGGACTTATAAAGCTGAAATTTTGCCTATAAATAAAAAGAGAAGTCCTGACTCACTGACTGACTCATCAACGCCTAGCCCAAACCCTTGGACTTATAAAGCTGAAATTTTGCATATAAATAAAAAGAGAAGTTCTGACTAACTGACTGACTCATCAACGTCTTTCCCAAACCCTTGAACTTATAAAGCTGAAATTTTGCATATAAATAAAAAGAGAAGTCCTGACTGACTGACTGACTCATCAACGCCTAGCCCAAACCCTTGCACTTATAAAGCTGAAATTTTGCATATAAATAAAAAGAGAAGTCTTGACTGACATCAACGCCCAGTCCAAACCCTTGAACCCAGAAAGCTGAAATTTTGTACAGAGTTTCCTTTTATAATTTAGACAAGGACTAAGGAAGGATTTCTCGGTAGTACAACGTTCCCGTGGGATTTATTCCGACATCCACGAGGGCGAAGCCGCGGGCAAAAGCTAGCTTACAATAAAATGGAAACATCGCCTTCACACTCCATGTCATAACAAGCGAACACGTCTGCTTACATGAAATTAATCCTTTAACGAACTTAGCGACAAGTAGAACAATGTTAAAAATGCAAACGTTGTTGCAAGTGTAAATGAGGGAGGCCGTGGAAACCCTACCGTTGCAGCAAACATACGGCTTCCCTAATTAACTGGCTCGGTAATTAAATACACTGTAATTGCTTAATGCAATCAGCTTGTATCGATTGTTGCACGCTACTCGGTACTGGCAAAACAAACAACGTTTGGAACGATGAAATAATCGCTTTGTGGAAAAAGGAATCGATTTTTTAACGAGTGTAATTTTTCTTGTTAGGAAATCTGTTTATGGATTTAAATGTTTGAAGGTTACGTTTATGCTGCGGGGCTGTTTGCTTGAAGTTTATTATTTATTTACATATGTTAGCTGGTGAACAGCAACTGCGGAAAAGCGACCTTCAATAATCGTTTTGGGACTATTGATATTACGACTAGGTCTCATTCTTGATCAACAGATTGGTCATCCATGTTTGAATTTTCTGATGAGTCGGGTCAAACTACGCTGGGGTCAGTACATTTCATTAATTCATTAATTTATTGTTTCGTGAAACAATTTGGTACTTTAATTCAAATAAATGCCTCGATCCTGAAAAGTCAATTAGCAATCATAACATTTTGATTTACGACGCCATCAAATTGAGCCCACTGAAGAACGACAGTAAAACTGAGCTACACGACATGCCTAATATTTAAATCAAACGACAAATCAATTACTAACATAGAAAATTGAATATGCCGAATGTAACTTCCAAAAACCATAAAATGAATCATTTTCAATAAAGGAACTTGTACACTCGCCCACTCGGATTCGACAGCCATGCCGTCCGGGCGTCCGGCGAACGTAGGCATTATTTTATTATTGTAGAAATAGTTTGAAAGCAGTGAAGGACGTGGGTCGTGTCCGGCCGGACATGTTTGACGCCGGACCCTGCGTCATTCATTACGATCGATGCCGTAGGTGTATGTATTTTGATTGTTAATTATCTACATACTTATAATAAATCTGTTAGGAACGTCTGACCACTGATTTACGTCTTTGATAAGACTTTGAAATAGATGTCACAATACGATTCTTTTTATTCTATTTAGGGTTGCATCCTATCTAATCACATTGTGCATGAAACGGTCTATTGCTGATACCAGCTATACTTATGGACCTTTCTCAAAAAGTAAAACGAGATGTTCTCAATTCAAAATTGGTCTTCTGACGTAGCGACTCAAGCAAACCCACAGACAAAAGCTAATCTGTAATAAATTATGCAAAGATATATTTTTTATGACCCAAAGAATATAAACGTAACAATTAAATTATGTTTTCTATAATAAATCGTAGTTGATTTCCGTGTCGATTTTATTGTCATCGCGTGGCATGTGTGGGCTTGCATACCTACACAAATTATCGACCAGATGTTTGAAAGACTACAGGAAATCTTTATTAATTAGGAATTTCAACATATCAGGCCCAGGTGATAATATTCTGTCCATGTTTCTCCCAGTTTGGAAAAGTTCAAAATGTCAACGATTTCTTTATTTTAATGTTTCTCTTGGTATAGATTGATAAACAATTAATCTTTTGGCATAGCAGCGTGTGGTGTCCATAAATAAATTAATCGTTCAATAATATCCAATTTACACGTGTTTCTGCACGGAATTTTAATATTCATAAATATAAAAACAAAAAATAACATTTAACAAACCTAAAATGGTCAAGTAAGCGATATAGGAGTCAAAAGTCAAAGTAATTTATTTTAATATGACCATACAGAGGTAGTGTTGATTGTTGCAAATTATAAAGATATTAAACAGTAGCTTCCACAAATGGCGATACACAAATTATATGTAGATTTATAACTCCTGCGCACTTTGAGAAATCAATTGCAACTAAACTTTTTAAACTTTCGCGATTAGTACACATTATAAAACACTATCGAAAACGGGTCTTATCGCGATATTCTTTTTAACGAGGTAAACAGGTACCTACTTGTTTCCCGACGTTTCCAAACGACGTTTCCCAATTGCAACTAGACGAAGGAACGCTGTCCTGGTAAAACTGTTTGCTACGATATACGTGAGTAACACCCGGTTTTTGAATTGAGAATTTGAAGTTGACAATTGTCAAACTCTACTTTATCATTAGGTGAGTACTTCAATGCAGCCCGCGAAATCAAATTGTCTTACTTTTTTTGCAAATAAATTTTGTAATTTGCGGGCATTTCACCAAAGTAGAGCTTAAAGCTCTCAACTTCAAAATTTCAATTCAGAAACGTGATTCAAAGACGAGTTTAACTCAATACGTTTACAGTTTACCCCAAACATCGCAATATCTAAGTAGTCATTACAATAATACGGTTGTCAATGTAACACGGGTCACCGGACGGCCCGCTCCGGCGCCGGAACGGAAGCTCTCTGGCCCAGTGTCCACACTCGATATATCGATTGTGCGAACATGTGACAGTCCTTACGATTCGCTGAGATTTCTTAGACATGGATAATTACTTGTCAAATGAAATGTTTTATAAAATAAAATATGGGTGGGTTTCTTGATTGGTGTTTAACTATTTACAATTGAAATAAGTTTCAGTAACTTCTGAAAAATCTGCTGAAAGTGTTGTCAAACATATCCCGGCCATCTTTTTTTAACTTTTTTTTTAGTATCGCCAAATTCGAGCTATACAAATATTTTTTTTGGAAAATTGGGCAGAAAAAGTACATAGACAGAATCAATCAATCTGCGTAGCCTTTTCCGAACCATGTTGGGGTCGGCTTCCAGTCTAAAGGGATGCAGCTGAATACCAGTATTTTACATGGGGCGACTGCCTATCTGACCTCCACAACCCAGTAACTGGGTAGTACCCCTTGGTAAGACTGGTCGTCAGACTTTCAGGCTTCTGACGACCCGTAACGACTGTCAAAGATACACGAATGACAGCCGGGACCAACGGCTTAACGTGCTGTCCGAGGCACAGAGGAGTCTCGGTTTGTAAAAAAGAGATCTCCTCTCATCTCTCTTCCTCCACATAGACAGAATATGATTATGATTAATATTATACAACGGTAGGCATATAATTTGTTATCACCATTATAATAACCATACGGCATGAAATATTCACATCATTCAATATTTTTTTAAAAGCTATCGTACCTACCTTGACATTGACAATTTACAAAGTTACTAACTAATTATGATTCATAATTATACTGAAAAAATACTGAAAAATTTCCCAGCTTTTAGTTTCAACATTGTAAACAGACAATATTGGCGACCATATGATCGACTCCAATGTGTGCCACCAACACTACACCAACCCTAGTGGACACATCACTCACACGAGCATACTGAGCCTATTTCATCAGTAACGTTATTACCACAGACAATCAACTTTGTGCATTAATACTATTTGCACACGCACACAAACAAACGACTGCTGTTGTTAAAAATTCAATGAGAAATAAAGGGGACTTTCTCGCAAACTACTCTCAGATTTGCGTTTAAACGAAGCTTGCGTATGTGTGCGTAAGCTTTTGCCAAATAGGGTGTACAGTGACGTAATTTGCTGGTATACGTGTCACTCACACATTCTTAGGAAGTCTATAGGTTCGTGGTGGCGTGGTCAACACAGGTAGGGGTGTACTTATCTCGATCTACTAACAATTCCGTGTGCCTTTTTGACACTTTACTGCTGTACTAGAACCTTTAACTTTGTAAACAAAGCGGTTTGCAAACGAAAAGTAAATTGAATTTTAGGTTCGTTATTTATGTAAGCATTGGTTTGTAGATTGCTGTTGTCTTAATGACGTTGTTTATCGGTACTTTTGTTATGAAATCGTATCTGGGTCGGTAGATTTTCGTTAGTTTTCTTCAAGGCACTTATTCTATAAATCAGTGTTCTTACTAGTTTCACTGCCTCAAGCCAGAACACATTCAACTCCAATGCTACAACGCAACAAGTTACACCCAAGCAACGATCTCCTTTTGTTTTCTCCCCATAGTCAGTTCAGCCAAAACTTGACTAAAAAAGTTTATACGAGTATCTGAACTGTGCAATTGTGGTCACTCTTACGATGAACAGTGTCCTTATTACCATAATTATTAGTAGATAGATTGGTGAATACTAGTTATGTAGTAATATTTGTTTAGTATAATCAGCCAATAACGTTCCCACTGCTCGGACACAGATTTGTTTGGCAAACCAACTTAAATTGTCTGTATTTTTAAATCACAGCTTTCATATATTTGGGCAATTTGTCGTAAAGTGCCAATTTTATAAACAACAGAGCTTTTGCCCGCAGCTTCACCCGCGTGGAGATCCCAAATTATCCCACGGGAACGTATTACTGGGTTAAAAAGTATCATAATGTCCTAATCCAATTCATGTTCTACAATGTGCCAAATTTCATGCAAATCCGTTCAGCCGTTTTAGTGTGAAAGCGTAACAAACAAACAAACTCACTTTCGCATTAATAATGTTAATTATGAATATTAATTTCCTGGACTGCCCCGTTGGTCTAGTGGTCGCACGCGCTACTGCTGAGCATGAGGTCCTGGATTCGATTCCCGGGTCGGGCAAAGTTTTATTGAGTTTTTCCATCTAGAATTACTCAGTAGCAGCCTGTAGTCTGGATTTGTGCCCGGTTGATGGCATGGGACTTAAACATAACTGGCGAAATGTTAGTGTAGGTTCTATAGGTACGGCGAGAGGTACGGCGGGCGTGCTCCACCAAATGTGAAGACCCGGTACTCGCAGGTCTGCACGGGGGATTCCGTAACTACAAAATGATACGAGAGGTACTCAGGCGGAATGGGGCTGAAGCCCGCTATATTAATAATCAGAATAAATATATCACACTGCCTGCACGGAGCCCTAAAACCTATCTGACAATCACCCCTGAAGAAAAGCGAGCTTCACTGTTCTTCAAGAGTAATTCAATGTTTGAATGATCGAAATGTCAGCCAGCATCTAAGGTTCGACAAAAGCATGAAACCTCTACAGTACACCTCTGCCTAACTCTTCGGGTATTACAGTCGTGATGTTATGTTTGTTAGTAATTTCCTTGACTATACAACAACGATAAAAGTTGTTTTTTGCTACGTTCCATCCACAGTCAATCAATCTGCCTAGCCTTGTCCCAACTATGTTGGGGTCGGCCTCCAGTCTAACCGGATGCAGCTGAATACGAGTATTTTACATGGAGCGACTGCATATCTGACCTCCACAACCCAGTAACTGGGTAATACGATACCCCTTGGTAAGACTGGTTGTCAGACTTTCGAGCTTCTGACGACCCGTAACGACTGTCAAAGATTCATGAATGACAGCCGGGACCAACGGCTTAACGTGCTTTCCGAGGCACGGAGGAGTCTCGATATGGTCACCCATCCACGGACCAACCCCGGCAAGCGTAGCTTAACCTGATGGATCGAACCGTGCTGCTGTTATTATCTACAAGCTCCTCCTCTCTCAACGTATCCACACAAAATCCACAATTTCACTCTCCTAGCCCACTCTCTAAATGAAAACGTGCGTAAAGCAAGTGTCGATGTTAAGCATAGTAAACGCCACCGTCCCCTATGGGTCGGTTTACAGGTGGGGTGGTTTTATCTGACATCTACTGACCACTTCAAGCGCATTTTTGACACTTCAAAAGCCCTCCGTAGTGACAATTTGATAGATATTCAAAAGATAATAATAACATGTGTTTTTTTGATGTAATAGCTAGGTATTATTTTTTTATTGTGTTGTTAGTTTTGGTGTGGTGTCTTGTTTTGTTAATTGATTGGTTTTTTTTGTCCGTTTGTAATTGCTATTTAATATTGTACTATGGTTTGATCCGTCAAAAAATGTAGTAGATGCGTCACTAGAAAAGAGAAACGTATTCATTTGTTTTTATTTTTAAACTTCTGTTTTTGAATTCTTTCGATCAACGGTTTTTTTTGTTTTATGTTTTTAGGTCAGATATGAAAGTAAACGTTCCTATCCTACGTAAGATATTTTTTTTTTTTGTACAACAAACTCTATTCTATTCTATTTTTATAACATGGTAAGCAAAGCCGATGTCGACTATTCTGCCAATGTCTAAAGTGAGCTAGAGAAACAAGTGTGCACGATATTACAAAAAAAAAAAAAAACCAAAAACAAAAAAATATTTGGTTGATCCAGTTGATACAACTTGCTGGATTAGTACAGGTACAACAAACTCAATTCCAATTATTATAGCCCCTGTCCCCTTAACAAACCGCCATCTTAAATCAACTGTCAAACTCTAGTGCACTATTTAAGACGTAAATACAGATCGTAAAGCATACTCCACAATAGGGTGCAAGCAATTAAAGGCAACTCCATACGACGTGCTAATGTCATATTTATGGGCTTCAGTATGTAACAGACAGTTTTCACATGATTACCAAAGTTGCTACCTGAATATCAGATTTATGGTTCACAGAGTTGCTGGGGAATAGATGTGACAGTTGTCGTTGAAGTAGGGAAGTGTATTTTTTTAAGAAATAACGTAAGAAGTTAAAAAAATATTTTTTAAACTACCTAGTGTCTAAGATTACAGTCATTACAGAGGAGCTCGTGGCTAAGTAATAACAGCCGCACGGGTCGATCCGTCAGGTTAAGCTACGCTTGCCGGGGTTGGTCAGTGGATGGGTGACCATCATTACATACAGAGACTCCTCCGTGCCTCGGAAAGCACGTTAAGCCGTTGGTCCCGGCTGTTATTCGTGGATCTTTGACAGTCGTTACAGGTCGTCAGAAGCCCGAAAGTCTGACAACCAGTCTTACCAAGGGGTATCGTATTACCCAGTAACTGGGTTGTGGAAGTCAGATAGGCAGTCGCTCCATGTAAAATACTGTTATTCAGCTGCATCCGGTTAGACTGGAAGCCGACCCCAACATAGTTGGGAAAAGGCTAGGCAGATTGATTGTCTAAGATTACAGTCCGGCCGTTGAGAGAATGCGTTTCTGACATTTGTCAGTTGGACAATATGGATCAAATTCGCAAAACACATATTCGTTAGTATGAAACTGACAGATGTCAAGAACGCATTTGCTCGACCGGCCGGATAGCCGGTCCATTCTGTAAAATCTCCATGTTAGCTTGGGTGAAGTGAGCTATCCGTAGTGTACCCCTAGCACTAGGTGACAAAATGACAGCTCACTGGTCACATTCACATCAAGCTTACTTCACCGAAGTGGTGAAGTGAGATTTTTACAGAATAGCACTACTGTAATTCGTGTGAAGTGACCAAGATTAGGAGAAGCGTTTTATTTGGAAAAAATACGTTTCACTAACGAATTAATGCAAATGAAAGTAGCATTTCAAATTGTTGTCATGATTTTATTTCGTAGGTAAAGAGAACGCCATTCCACACTTATAATTAATCACAAAACACATAAAATACTTGCAAACATAATGTAATTCATAAAATTAAGCATCACCTTCAAAACGAACATCCGAGATAGCACAATATTACTCTTGCAATTAAAACACGATTTATTCCTCATACCCCATCCATACCCAACCGTAAACTTTGATTTTTTACGGTTTCCACTCCAGTAGTTTGTATCGTTACGATTTTAACGCTCTAAGATAGCTATTTAACCCTTACGCACCTTTTACACCCTCTAGAACATCAAAGAAATGGTTATTTTATGGTAGCTCGGTTACGGTACAGATTTCGATGTCATAACATTTTGAATTCTCGATACGTCACCGTGTAGGCAGTGATAAGAACTAGTTATCATTGTAAAGCCGTAAAACATACATGTTATGGTGCTTTTATAGGGTTTGTTTTTTAGTGTAGTGCTTTGAGTGTTTTGTGGAATTGTTTGGAAAATATTTTTGTAACATTTTGTAGGTACTAGAAGCTCGTGGCTAAGTAATAACAGTTACACGGGTCGATCTATCATGTTAAGCTATGCTTGCCGCGGTTGGTCCGTGTATGGGTGACCATCTTTACATACCAACCGAGACTCCTCCGTGCCTCGGAACGCATGCTAAGCCATTGGTCCCGGCTGTCATTCGTGGATCTTTGACAGTCGTTACGGGTCGTCAGAAGCCACTCTTACCAAGGGGTATCACATTACCCAGTTACTGGGTTATGGAGGTCGTAGTTGGGAAAAGGCTGGGCAGATAACGTGCTAAGATAATGAAACAAAAGGCCTTATGACTTTTGTTTCAGTTTCTATTTTTCTTTAAAATTCTGTGACAAAACTGGCCTTTATTTGGAAAATCAGGAAATTATGAGGCTAAATAAACTAGTAGATAGTAGTAGCGAAGATAGTAGCGAATTTACTGATACATTTTGATTTGATTGTGAGTGGATAGGCATAGAGTTCCAAGTTCGAAGTTAACTACAGCTAGATATTTTATTTACCAGCAATATTGCAAATTGGTATCTACTTTAACGTTATTCTATGTTCACAAAATTATTTTTTTTATAGTTTAGTTATTATAAAAATAAAGCTCCTTGAAAACCATTTGCAGACCGTTATAAACCATTATTCACAACACATTTTTAAATCATCAAAATATCACGCACAACTAATTCCTCAACTCCTCAACAGTTGAGTTCAAGTCAAACACCATTAATAATCCCATACAAACACAACAACTTCAAAACTCTATTTGCTAAGAAGTTAACCAAATTGTAATTTTTCATACAAACTCATTTCTCAAACCTACTGATGTAGTTACATTTAACCCAACGTCGCATAGCTGTATATACACATGGGATTATGTATGTACGTATTGTTCAATAAAATCGACAGGGGGCTGTAAAAATAATATAAATATATCACTTTACAATGTGAAAGCAGAGTTTGTAACTCATTGTGGTACCAATCAATGGTTACAAAAGTACCATTGTAGCCTGTGGTTCTCAAAATATTGTGAAACATTTAAAATTGGAACAAATTAAGAAGTCATTGCAATGAATTCATCCATTTCCATGATTTTCAATTCAGTAGAAAAATGTAGGTAATCAAGAGCACAAAACCCTTATGTTTACATTTTTTTGATATTCTTTGTTAACTTTATTCTTGAGCGACTGATTGCAACTTATTGATTTTTTAATTCTAAGAAGAATTCACAATAAACCAACAGAGATAAATCTTTATGTTGTTTTATTAAGTAGCCGTCAACATAATTTTTTTACAAGATCAATTTTTTATACCAGTCCAAAATATTTGCATCAAAAAAATCTTTGAGTGCCACACACCCAAGAAATACGTTGCCGATCACCGAACTAATCCGAGCGAAATCTTCACGCTTACCGAACATGGTTCAAAACAATTTCTGGCTTATTAAAGACATCCCCAGGTACTGACTTATCCGTTATGGCACTTATGGGGTACCTTTGAACACCCTTACGGTATACCTCAATCAATATTTGGAGTAGTTCCTGACGAGATTTTTAATGGGTTATTTAAACATTTATGGGTAAGCTGCAGCTATTTTTTTTTTATTCGTTGCCGGTATTTTTTGCTACCGATTTTTTTTATGCAACCTTAAATCCTACTTGCTTAAATAATTATTACAATGACCTAAAATAATGGGAAATCTATGAAGTTACTTTTACTTGGATTTCTGTTGACGAAGAAAAAAGTAACAATACTTAAAAGCAACATTAGCAACAAAGGGTGCAATTTAGTAGCAAAAATAATTTCTATCCAGTGAGGTGTTACCACAAAACACAATAATAGAAAGAAAAAAAAACAAAATCGGTTAAAAATAATTAACCCGTGAAAGTTCTTGGTCTCGTGAAAGTTTAAAAAAAGAAATAAACGTTAAGGGTGCGACATACACAGCCGATAATTAAGGCGTATTCAAACTGTGATCGGAAACTATAAATAATAGAATTTGGGATCGAAGCGGATCTCTTTTGTTCGCAATTATTATAAGTTTCTTAACCCTTTCCAATCGATCGGATTGGTTTAATAACAAGGTTCGTGTTTTCACCTCCTGTCCCACAGGTGTGCCATGTGAAATATCTGTTCGTGTCGCTTGCTTGTCCCGTGTAATTCCGGCTGAGAATTTAATTTACTTGCAAACTAATCTATATCTTTCTCGTCTTTCTCCGTTGAATTATGTCCTTCTTACTGTTGTTGCTATAAAATCAAGGTACGCTATGACTGTATCTTTTTTTTAATACCTAAGTCTCATTTTGTTTCTGTGACACCCGAAAGCTCATTTTACAATTCTCAATTTCTCACGATAACGGAACACAAATTTACAAATCCGCGATTGATCAAATAAAACTATCGCCTTACAATTATTTTCGGTTTTTTACTTGTTTAAATCTAAAACTGTTCAAAAAACTACTAAGCCTAACGGTTCAAATTGTTCTTAAAAAGTTATTTCTTAAATCTGTACCGTCACAAAAGAAAAAATAATCGAGCTTAAAATCTGCGCACAAAAAACTGTTACAATTAGACAGTTTTTGTTCCTTTGCCTTGGTAAAAAAAAAAATCTTTTAAGTGACAAAAATAGGAAGTACAATGACATGTCAGGTTAGGGTTGACGGGCTCTCTCCCCTTCGAAGTGTTAGGTGACACTAGTGATCGCAATTTTTGACGAAGGCCTTTGTTAACTTTTTTTCTTGAATAAAAAGTAGTGTCGTCTTGCATAAATTAACGCATGCGTATTAGAACATGAATATTCCCATGTCTATTTTATTTTTTTGCGAACCGTCAATTTCTTTGTGCTCCTGATGTGTGTGTGATTGCAATTTTAATTGAAAAACAACATTAAAGTAATATGGCGCGTCTGCGACTGACTTTAGATTAAGTTTTTTCTTGAGAAATGTGAAGACATTTTTATAGGCATTAAAGAAATATAAACGATTTTTGTAAACTGTTTTGCTCGTAATATTTGATGTTGAAGATAATGAAAAATAAAAGTTCTAATTTACCTTTGTAACCAACTTGATAGGACTTTAATTCAGATTGCATGTTTAGTCTTTCTTCTTCTTTACCGTTTTACATAGTAGGTAGTTTATCAAGAACGATATTTTTTTATCTTTTTAGTAATAAACAAAGAGTTCTTTTAACACGCACGTGCTGAACATCCCACGCAAATTATCACCTTATCGATGTACGTAGAACGGCTAATAAGGGCTATTATTTTGCAGTTGATTGCTTCATTATTTTCTATTTTAATCTATGATAATAACTAGCAAATCAGCGGCCAGTAAAGACTTAATTCAACTCATACAGTTATCGCTCTATTAGCAAAGATACATGTCTTGTAAACCAGTCTATGTAGTGCATGAAACTTCACATACGTATATTATACAGTCTTTTCCAAAAGTATCTGATGATAAATTTACTTTAAAAAAAGTAAAAACCGATTTCAAAAACCTAAAACGAATAAAATAACTTTCATAAAAAACTTAACAGCTTCTGAAGCCGGTGCTCTAAGGTGCATTGAAGAATTAAAGACACCGACTTCAGAAGCTGTTAACTTTTTAAGTTATTTTATTCTTTTTAGGTTTTTGAAGTCGGTTTTTACTTTTTTTTAAGTAAATTTATTTTTCAATTTTTAGTTGAATGTAGAATTAGGTGCGTCAATAACATAAGCCCAAGACAAACGAAAAGAAGAATCATCAAAATCCGCTTAGAAATGCCGGAGATACAGTATATTTATGCATATAACTTCGTACCTACATAAGAATAATTACTACACTTGGACCGACCAAGTTTTGCTATACTGATTTCTGAATTCTCTTTCTCAAAACAAGCCGTTTCAGTACCCAATATTCTAGGGTCGTGGAAACCCTTAAATACCACGTACAAGACAAGCACATTGTTTCGAGACAACATGGCATTTTATCCCTAAATATGCAGGCAAATTGCCACTGTAGAGATATTTTCAATTGTACCCCACACCTCTTCAATAAGAAATGGCATTACCGCTGTACCAAACATCATACGCCCAAGCTTAGCATTTAGAGAGCAATCCGTACCTAGTTGTGAATATAATTTTACGAGGCAGGAAATGACTGTCCAGCTCATTCAAGACTCCATTAACACGTTGCACCCATTGCGTTTCTGTAGAACCCATAAAGTATAGACAATAAACATAATATCGTTTCTATTAGTGAATGAATTTTGCTATGGACGTCTGAATGGGTCAAGTACTCAAGTACGTTCAAGTACTTTTTTATTATTAGGTAGATACAGATAGGGATAGCATATAGCATCAAGTTATTTTCAAGTATATAGGTACTTTATGTACAGGGAAATTAATGGTTAAGCAGAGAGAGACATAAATTGGCTGAGTTATAGCCATTTCATGCGATTCTCAAAGAGTGACAGTTGAGATTTAAATTGAAGGTTGCACTAGTCGACATTTTTTCCATACAAATTTCGTTTTGTCTCATTATTAATTTTGTCTGTGCCGAATCAGAATAGTAAAATAAAAACCCTTAAAAAATTATGAGCCAAGGTTTCGTAAGTGTAAAATGTCCAAAATAAAGTCAGCGACGACAAAGCTTTGTAATTTATTTGTGCAGTGGTTTTTACATAAAAATCGATTTTCCAAAGAACTTTTCATAAATTTTTACGCGCTTGTTTTCCTATTATTAGTTTTACCTTACTACTATTAAGTAACTATTTCTTATTTTACTATCTCTGTCGGACACGATGCCAGGTTAGACAGCGTGCTTGAGTTCGAGCCCGCGACTAGTTCAACCTTAAGTTTCTAGTCAATTTGATAAGCAATCATTTTCCTTGACTTTACCTTCTACCTACTATTCATTCTAGAGCTCGTCTAAGGTGAAATGATGCGCCCCACTACTTAAATTTGTATACGAACAGTACGGTAAAAGCGGTAGTGGGGCGTGTCATTTAAGAGTAGACAAGCTCTAGGTCAGAGTCAGACCTACCTTGAGAACATCCTTGCCTTTATGAAAAACGCCTGTGTAAAAGTAATTTCAGCAGTCTCTAAAATACTATCTTTATTATTCTCCACTGACAGCCGGGATGTCATTCGTGGACCTTTGACAATCGTTATGGGTCGTTAAAAGTCTGATAAACAGTCTTACCAAGGGGTATCGTATCACCCAGTTACTGGGTTGTGAAGGTCAGATAGGCAGTCGCTCCATGTAAAATACTGGTATTCAGCTGCATGCCGTTAGACTGGAAGCCGACCCCAACATAGTTGGGAAAAGGCTAGGCAGATTGATTTTATTATTCTCTCATAATCACAAACACATTACAAAGTCAAGGGAACACTGATAGAGATTGGTGTCAAACCTGTATTACAGTAGATCACCAGGTTTACCCTACATCAGACAACCCACTTAAGCCCTATGAACATACTTGTACATTTTAAACCATAGATATCCGTGTTTTAAACATATTCAAATTAATACAAAAGTGAAAGAAAATGGAAAATTAAAAATTAAAAATTAAAGTAAAACAATTCTGATGGCAAAAATGTATGTACCGAACGTATTCAAAATATTATTATATGTATTATGAAGAAAATGTCTCAATAACGAAACAAAAAATATGTCATGCAGCCAGAATGCACCGTATTTATTACTCGCTTTATTCTAAATCCAAGTGGACAAATTTATGACGCTCCATACACAATATATCATTTTCCGTAGCGACATTTTAAATACATTTTTATATGCGACCCCAATGTTCTAGTACGATCGTCAACACAAGTATTTCCAATCATTCAAACGATACAATGAATTCTCGCTCTACAGCTGAAAATGTAAAGGTTAATATCGCGTGAATGAATTTGGCATTTTTCGGCACAAACCGTCAAGAGTTTAGAGGTGAAATTTAAAAGTAATTTGCGAATAAATCTTTCTGTGTTAGGGGAGTTTTTTTCCTTACACCGTCTTCCGACAATATAAGTAGACTATTAATGTCGTGTACCGATAATTGTCGCACATATTTTAAAAATATCTTCAATAGATATAAAATGGCTTTTATATAGAATGTGCCCTATTATTTTTGGGAACAATATAGGGTATCTCTGTGAAGTTTTGTGTAATTTAACATTTTGTGAGAATATTTTGTATTTATATGATATTTTTTCTTTTTTGCAGAAGGTGAGTGGATGTGAATCACAATAGACATTAACAAGTTTATGAAGACAGTTCCTTTGAATGCTGTGAGTATTAATAATTTCAACTCTCAGGCTACATAATAATATTAAGTAGGTAAACAAGAAAATGCATGTTAAATTTTTGGGATTATTTTTTAACAAAAGACACATATTTACATGAGAATCTGTTTTGTTTACCAAGGCAACATTATTGTCAGTAAAGTATCAAGTTTTGACCGAACATTATGAAACCAAATTAACTATCTCCTTATCAGAAAAGCAATGTTTAAAAACAGTTTTTAGAAAACAATACAATTCCCCACAGCGAGCGTCCACAACAATAAACTATATATTGACAACAATTTGACCGTCCACAAATCAGATCTAAACATGTGACATGCTCCCGCGCAGGAAATGGCATTGTTTTTACACCATCAACCAAATGATCGATATAAAATATAAAGGCTGGTGCAGACGCGCGATCGAGCGTGTCACTCGCATCCGCAGCTTTGTGTCGCGTAAAACAATGTGATAACTGCTCTATATTGTGTCCGGTTCAATGGACCTCGTGTGACGATGTGTGTCCAGCTCAACTTTGTTGTTCCAAGTATAAACTAGCTACTGGAATCTATTCTATATCTATATTACATAATAAAATCGTTAAGTTTACGACTTTTAAACTTTCCGTGTCTACATTAAAGATTTTTGCAAAAAAAAGAACTGGAAGACGCGAGAAATAAGCAATAGAACGTAAAAAAACATTTATTTTAAATGTTTATCTGTTTGTCGGTTTGTTTGTTCGTTTGTGTGTGCATCACGTAAAAGCTACTCATTGAATTCAGAATCAAATTTTAAACATTTAGCGTTTATTTCATCCAAATAGACTTATAGAATCAAAAGATATTATTTTTTTTAAATTTAGTTAGAAACGTCATAGCGCCATATTTTTGTTATTTTTTTTTACTATCCTACTTGTATTATAAAAATAAATTTGACACAAAGATAGTTTATAACCTCGATTAACACATAGGATACTTTTTATCCCGACCTCCACGCGGGCGAAGCCGCAGGCTAAAGCTAATATTCAACATTTGCATATAAGCTGTTAAAGTTAGAAAGTGTCATAGAAACTTTAATTTCCTATAATTAAATGCAATGTCTTTAGGATCTAACACTTATCTACTCCACTAACTGCTTAAATGGTTAAATTCAAACATTTTATTTTAATAGTTCCTGGTTTGTCCCAGCAGTATTAATGTTACTCGCTCCCAACTATACAGTTTCATAAGGTGATATTTTGCAATTAAATTGCACGTCATTTAATATAAAACAAAGCTGCGATTACACTAACGAGCGCAAGCGGATAAGCGATGCGGAAAAGTAAGCGCACCCGCCCCGCCTCACTTCGCCAAGAAATCGTCTCTATTTACGCAATCACGACAATGCGTAATGACGATCGTTAGTCGCTGCGACTTCCAGTTTGTACAGTAATTGACATTATTTTCCAATTTCTCCGCGATTTTTTTTTCCTGTGTAATGAAATCGCGCAGTCGTGCTCAGTCACTCGTGTACAGCCATTGCTTATAAAATTTAACGCAATAACGTTTACGAACTGTCTATTTACTGTTCTATCGTATTCACATTCAATTTTACACGGAATGTATGTTCCTTCAAGTATTTGTTGAGATTTTTATCGATACAGGAATAGACTTGGATAGTCAATGGGTTATTAAGGAGAATGCGCAGCGGTAGCCCGCTAAATTATTTTTTTTTGGGTTTTTTGTGCAATTTTGATGAACATACAACCTAATACCTGCATATTGCAAAGAACGATAGAAAATTGAAACTTCGCGGGCTATAATGGCGTTTTGCCTTAAGGCTTGTCCGCCGTAAAAAGCGCGGTCACTGTTGGACTGCATAGAAAAGAAAGAGAAGCGCGATGACACAACGCTAATGAAAAAATTAAGTAATTACCGATTTACAAAAAATCTAGGGATTGGACTAAAAAAGTAGTCACATGAAATCATTCCTTATTATTTTGTAAAGAACTGTATAAATTTATGAACACTTTTAATGAAAACTGTAGGAGTTATGGTAAAAACTTGAAAAAATAGACAGAAACAGACCTGGGTTTAGCCTTTTTTTCTTTAGTTCTACAAACTAAAATAGATTTCAGGACACATGAAATCACTTCTTATGTATTCTAGATTATTGTGTATTTTTTTCTATCAAAAAAGTGCTATAGTTACTGTGAAAAATGGAAACAAAGTTACTTATTTTCGCCGTATTTTAGGGAGGACAAGCCTTAAAAGGTTCCCTTAGTAGGTAGCTCTGTAAAAGCTGAAAAATCTTGGAAGTTCTATATTCGTTCATTCGCTGAATATCACACAATCACACTGCATAGTTCAGAAAATATTACGTACCCCATCCCCAAAATCCAGTACTTACCCAATTTTATGAATCTCTCCGTGTAACAAAGAACAAACATATAACTTAGCAAACTGCAAAATTATAAGAATACAGGAAGAACAAACTATTAATAACGCCAAGAGAGCGCCAAACGGCCAAAACGTGATCTATCACCTACTATAGTTGCGCGAGGCAGTTAGCTCTCTCTACATATAATTTAAAGCCATTAAAGACATCTGCAGAGCCAGCAATGAGTTCGCTTACTTGGGATGCGTAACGTCCCTTTGGTGCCCTTTTTTGTGTTCCTACGTACGTGCGGGGGTGACTTTTTCGAGCAAGGGGTGAACGCGTGGGGTGGTTTGCTCAAGTTTATGACTCCTATGTTCTTGACTCATATACCTCGTTTTATGAAAAACTCTGCCTCGAATTGCCGTTTTGGAGTCATTATCGTGTGTCGGTATTCGTGGAAGGGAGGCATTCCAAATGTGTAGGCCGTGGATCCGAGGCAAATTAGCATTTTATGCGTCTCTTCGTATTTCATTCGGAATATGTGAGTGTAAGTATCTAAGGAAAGCAGTTTAATCAGTTCGAAATTAGTTAAGTAGTTAGTTTCGTCACATGATGGCCTTAAGTACGTTTGACACGCCTTCTAATGTAGATACAACTATAAAAATTCTTCCCATGCACGAAATTAATCTACTATCTCAATAGACAATCTTTTAACTTCATCAGATTAATGCATTTAAATTGTAACAGTTAAGACAGTATTAGTTAAGTTGTAAAAAGCAAAACATCGATTTTGTTGTGGGGGTATCGCGTTACGTGTGTGACTTTCCAAACCTCGAACCAAATTCTCGACAATTTCATCGTCAACGTACCATCTGTCCGAAAAACAATCGGAGCAGGCATCTATGGTGTCAAAGTATCGAAAACGTTCGGCTTAATCACAACGTACCCTGATTAAGGCGGACCCTCTGGCCATAAAAACATTATCGTTGCGTCCCTCCGTAAAAAAACATAAAGAACAAATACAATGGGCCAGTGGGCTCATGATGCATCAGATATTGGCAGTTAGCTACATCCATGCCATGCGTCTTCGTCTGATTAGATCCGATGTCTACGATCGCCGTTACTGTTATTGGTGTTTTCAATTGTAAAGCCGTTAGTTCTGTTGCTTTTATGTTTTTTAATATTAGAATATTGAGTACAATATGAGTTTTTGCTAATAATGAAGAAGTGAAATGGATCATTAATTTAAATTAAGAAATAGAGTTCAAGATAGTAATATCAATAAAACTGCATGGATCCGATATGAAATAAGAGGCAGATAAATAAATGCCAGAACGAAGATACAAACATGAAGTTGGTATAGCTAAATTATCTACATAAAATCATCCATATAAACTAAGACCCTGTTTTATGTACTATGCAACATAAAATTTCATTAAACACAACATAAGCTCCTTCCAATCTCGGAAATGGCCACCAAAACAAAAATAGCCTTGAGGGTGAAATCTGAAAGCATTGAGAAAAACATTCGTGGCACAAAACTGACGATATGCTTAATGCACCCCAAAGAAATTATCGATTAGAAGCTTTTTTATGCAAGAGGGACTGCGTAGGGGAGTAAGCCTGGGGCGAGTGGTTGAAACAAAAAACGCGAGTGAAGAGTGAAAATAAAAAGTTTAAACAAGTAGGTTTGCAATGGTGGCCCTCAAGACGTAGGAAAAATCAATATTCGATGCCGTCCGATGCAAATCTCCTTGCATCCCGATTTGAATTTCAATGCGGTCGCGAATTTGAGTTACTGCTTTTATTTTTACGTAATTTCTTCGTGTCTAGGGTTTTAAGTAGTAACAAATATAGAGATACAATTACAGTAAATAAATGTACTTATTAGAAATGTTTGTATGGATTTTGAATTATTCTTACTTCAAATAATTTGAAAATTGAGACTTTATGATAACTTCAACACCAAAAGGCATTATTTAAATGAAATGAAACTATTATTAAATCACAATAGCGTCATTAAATTCCGTTTACAATTTCCCAGTCAACTTAAGGCAATATATTGCTCAGAACAGTAAAAACATTACCAGGATAGATCATAATTTCTCCGCTAACATTTCACAGCAAACTATCGTTTTACTATCTAAGTTAAACGCGTATTTCATAATTTTCTATGAATATGTAATTCATACTAAAACGTTGAATAGTGTATAATAAACTTCACATTAAATGTTCGATGCAAAATGTCTAGCAGAGCAGAAGCCAGTGGGAGATGGCATAACAAGAAATACAGGGTGGTTAAAAACTGGAAATTAAAAACATTAACAAATACATGTCTTCCCTAATACGTTTGACAGGGGATCTGCCGTAAATGTACCAATCAATCAACGGAGTACATAAAAGAAGGTTCGTCTCGTACTCAGCCCAATTAAAGCGCCCCAGGGCTCAGATGTACACTCTTCTTGATCGTTGGAGCGTCATCTTTAAATTTCCGTCGTTAAGATTTAATTTTTATCAAGGTCCCCCTCACGCGGGGAGAGGCAACCTGTCGCGCCAAATATTTTCCTCCGTAGTTTTTTCCCTCCTTCGATGGCACTTACTCGCCTCCCCTCTGTACGAATTTTTTTATCATTAAAACTCGGAGTGGGGTCGCCGAACCCGACGTTGCCAACTCGCGCTGTCATAACAAAACAAAATCATACGGAACCCACGTAATTTGCAACATCGCTTTTTTTTTACTACGAATTTTTAAGGTTCTAAATGATTAAAGAGGCGTGCTATGCATTTTAAATATTTTGAGGGAGGATTGCATGGCGTTTATTAGTAAACAGAAATTATTCATAGGGCACCAACGTCTACTTCATATTTTTTTTTATATATCACTGTCCACTGCTAAGCAAATGCCTCACCCAAATCTTTCCGAGCATCCTTTTCCAAGGCAAGGTCATCTCGATCCAACCCTTGCGGTACGCGTCTAGGTCGTCGTCGTACTTCACATTAGCAATACGCATTTAGAACAATTAACCATACGCTCATAATATATGTCTACTAAATAATATCATTAACAGCTACAAACACTACAATACCTACTTAATTAAAACTACCCAGTTCACCCAATCAATACCAATCGTCACTAATAAATTCATTAACCCTGTCAATGTATGAGGTATTACGCGGTGACGGTTTAAGACCGTTTGCGGCCAATAACAGCCGGATGACACATTTCACTTAGCATGAATGCGGCCGTAATTAAGCCGGCTACGTGATAATTACCGGCCCACTGACACCTCGCCACGATTCATTTCCTTTGACGTACCGCTGCCATCTTTGTTTTCCTTTTACTATTTACTGATGCTTATTTAGGAACGCTTTATGATAATGGAAGAAAAGACAATGGAATAAATACGTCAGACGTAATGAGATCGTTTATTAGCAGCAAAGAAAACTAGAAAAGAAAAAGTTAATTTATCAACCACCTAAACCATAATTAACTACAAGAAAAAGAAAGAAGACGTGAAAACTTTCATCAAGTGTTTACATAGAAGCTAGCTCTAAAACATTGGAACAAACAAAATTAACGTAAGTAAGGTTGAAAAGTTGTGGAAACAGAACTCTTATAATCTTGTTAGACCGCAGACGCAGCGGCTAATCCTCCTCCCATCAGCTAATTAATCCTACCAAGTTTATTTCTCAAAAAGTTTCAACTTGGTGCGGAAGTAATTTCACGCCAAGGCATTAGTGGGGAACGAACTTCACACTTAGCTACTCGGTAAACACTCATGACGTTTCCTAATTAACGGACGCAATTAGTGGTCGAGCTCGATGGACCAGTGGGGGGTTGGGTGGGGTGATAAGTGGCCAGGAGCGGAAAAAGTTAGGAGAAAATTCGAGGGCTTAACATGGGGCGAACGTGAGGCGCCCAGACGTTGGGTAGTTGCACGTTTCCACTTCGTACTACGGTTGTCTGGACTGAGCGACCTTGGACTTTTAGTATGGAAAACAGTCTTTATTGTGTTGTTGAAAGTTTTTCTTTATGTTTTAAGAAAGTCTTTATGATGAGGCTTTTTTAGAGTGATATGTTAGGTTAGTATGGGGTTATAGTAGACTAGCTGCGCTTCGCGGTTTCACCTGCGTAGACCGGGATAAAACGTAACCTATGTGTTAATCCAGGGTATAAGCTATCTACGTACCAAATTTCGTCCAAATCGGTCCAGCCGTTTGAGCGTGAAGATACAAACTTTCGCCTTTATAATATTAGTGTGATGAACTATGAATACTGTCAAGGACTATCAAACGTTACATAAGCTTGTTTAAAATACATATTGAGGGTTGTGTTCAATAACCAAATCCTTCAAGTAATATTCAAACTAGATAGAGACTTATGATTTCAGTAACAGCTTAGTAGACGAATAATCGATGACGTGACCCACAGCCCCATTCCCAAAAAGATGACGGCACGTCATCGCGTCCTTGCGTGCTTGGAGCTCTCATTTAAAACTAAACAACTTAACCTAAGACAGCCTACACACATTCTACAAAATGTAAGCCACCACTCATCGCTGTGCGTGTCTTAAAATATTATTCCACAAGAGTCTGAATATTTGCATCTTAATTATTACGAATTCGTGATTGTCCGAGGAGACCAAATGAAAAATATCTCGCACCCATAGTCTCGTCTTATTAACATTCCGCCCCCGTGCTTTTCTGATGAGTAATTGCTTCTTTAATTCGCGTCATCCATCCTCAAAATAGGGCAATTTTTCATTCAGCTTCACGAGCCTTATACACTTAAAGGCAATGAAAAATACACACGTCTACCTTACAGGATTGATGGTAAATAAATATAAAATTTACGCATAATTTGGTTTAGATTTTACATGAGTAACATTAGGAATATTTTGGAAGAAGTTTCTGATAATAAATGGTCTTTTCTACAGCGAATTGTGATAGCTATTGGCTATATTAAGACGGAGGTAGGTGTATCGCTTTAGAGTTCCATCTTAGGGTATCGTGATGTACCATGGAGTGTATAGAAAGTTAATTTATTTAAGGAAATGGGATAAGTTATTGCGTTGTGTTTTTGGCATATTTTTGCTCTTTATTTTTTGAGCCGGTGTGGTCATGATCTGGTAGGGAACAGCTGATTTTTTTTTCGCGATTTCAGGTTTGATCTTACAGTAAAAGTTGTTCATAATGATGAGTACAATGACCCCTTAAAATATTGCCACTGTTTACACTTACATCCTGTATAATGCGTACAGCCCAACAATATCAATCTGCCTAGTCTTTTCCCAACTATGTTGGGGTCGACTTCCAGTCTAACCGGATGCAGCTGAATATCAGTATTTTACATGGAGCGACTGCCTATCTGACCTCCACAACTCAGTTACTGAGCAATACGATACCCCTGTATCTGGTTTTTAGACTTTCGGGCTTCTAACGACCCGGAACTACGTCAAAGATCCACGAATGACAGCCGAGCTTAACGTGCTTTCCAAGGCACGGAGGGGTCTCGATGTGAAAAGATGGTCACCCATCCACGGACCAACCGCGGCAAGTATAGCTTAACCTGATCGATCGACCCGTGCGGCTGTTACTTATAGCCAGAGCCCCTCTTTTGAGCTGGGTGTATTATTATCTAGTTGTAATGATCTGAACCAATAAATTACATCATATTTTTTATAACTTCGGTAAAAATAGTAGGTACCTACAATAATTTTCCCCGTCGCGTCGGTAAGTTACAACAGAATTCTCCTCAAAATATTTGCTTCGGTAACCAAGCATCATTACTAGGACCAACAACTGCTTAAAAACCAAAATCGTTACCCGTTGTTTGCGGGAGCGTGGCTTTCCCTTCTCTGCCTCTAATTTATTCCCCAAAAATATAAAAGGATTCTGAGGAGTCGTTAGCGATATTGTAATTTGATTATTTGTATTTTTTTCTTATACTTTTAATCACCAGGCTTTGCCGAGGGAGGAAAATCAGATTTCAATTTCAATTAGAGAAGGATCTTCGTGGAAAAATCCGAATCGAGTGAATGAGTATTGATGAGTTTGGTCGTTAATATAAATGAGTCATTTTAGCGGGCGTGCTCAATCAGCCTTTTTATTTGTTCTCTTGTTTGGAGAATGCCAAATTATTTGCCTACGATTTTTTTGGTCTGATTGCCGCGTATTATATAATATGCCAATTTTAAATGGGTAGACGTAGGCTCATTGGAATTGGGGCAGTAATGAGCCTTCTTGTAATGTTATAAAATAAACAAGTCTCTGAATTACATAATTTATATATACAGGGTGTAAACAGTGTAAACAGTGGCAATATTTTAAGGGATTATTGTAGTCATCGTTATGAACAGCTTTTAAATGGGACCAAACCCGAAATCGCGAAAAAAAATCAGCTGTCATTTTGACAAATTATGCGAACATAGGTTTTGTGGCGCAGCCTGGGAGAGGCCTATGTCCAGCAGTGCACTGCGGTAGGCTGAGTTGATTGATTGCCTGATTCGAACATAAATGTACTAAAAATCTGATTTTTTTTCTCGATTTCAGGTTTGCTCCGTAGTAAAAGTTGTTCATAATGATGATTACAATGACTACTTAAAAGATTGCCACTGTATACACACAAACATTAACATTTAACAGGGTATCAAGTATACAGTCTCGAAAGCTGAAACCAGACGCTCCCCATCGCTGCGCCATTTCAGTCCTCAATATCAGCTCAACAAAACAGCCCAATTACAACGTCTTACTTCCAAGCGGTAGGAAAACCCTCAAGACCTCAAAAGCAGTGCCACGTCATAACATATATCCAACAGCAGGATAATTAGAGACGTTGCGATTGCACGCGAGCCACAAATAATTCATTAGCGGTGCCGTAGTTCACCGCATACAATCACTTACACTGTCATGCACCACGTTTAAACTTACCAAGTGGAGTAATTACTGCACTGAAGCGGCCTACGCTGAAAGGTTAGAAATAATTGGATAATAGGGGCTGTGTTATGCTCTGTAATGACACGTAGGTACCTGCATGTCGCGCGCACTGCTGGCAACAAAGATAGCGCTAACCAAACGACTACAACGTGAAATCAATGTTTACTTACCAAAGTCAGTAATATCTATCTGCCTAGCCTTTTCCCAACTATGTTGGGGTCGGCTTCCAGTCTAACCGGATGCAGCTGAATACCAGTATTTTACGTGGAGCGACTGCCTATCTGACCTCCACAACCCAGTTACTTGGTAATACGATACCCCTTGGTAAGACTGGTTGTCACACTTTCGGGCTTCTGACGACCCGTAACTACTGTCAAAGATCCACGAATGACAGCCGGGACCAACGGCTTAACGTGCTTTCCGAGGCACGGAGGAATCTCGCTATGTAAAGATGGTCACCCATCCACTGACCAACCCCGGCAAGCGTAGCTTAACCTGACGGATCGACCCGTGCGGCTGTTATTACTTAGCCACGAGCTCCTCTTACCAAAGTCAGTAAACAGTTTTAAAATGAAAATAAATTCAATTCTTTCAAGTAACGCGCCGACACGAACCAATTAGAAAGCGAACGTCAAGGAAGCCGCAATTAAAAGGAATCCTCGAATATCTTCCGACTTAATGACTTCTTTGCTTGTTAATTCCTTGTCGCGAAGGAAAAAACTCAGAGTCGGATTAATTCCAAGTGCAAGTCGATTGTTTGCATAAGCCTCGGCGGGGAAACATCACCTCGCCGCCACCGGCTTAAAAAAATAATTAAAATTCGTAATCACTCTTGACTCGACCCCCCCGGGGGAGTCGACTTGCTTCCGACCGCACAGCGGACTCAACTCGAGATTTTCACATTGAACGACACGAACGTCCCCGCAAATTCGTTTATGTGACATTTTAAGTAATTTGTGTTACTCGAATGTTGTAAAAATGACTTTATTACGAGCTACGATTCACATCGTGGCGTTGTTCAAATAGTGGCACAAAAGCCTTGTTGGAATGTTTATGGACGTATTAAAAAACTCGAACGACATACGGTAGGAAAGTTTCCGAGTCGCTTCGTTACGGCAACCCGCAAAATATGAAAGCTTAGTTCATCCCTTGCATGTTCACTGGTAGTTTTCTACCCTCTTAACAACATATTTCGGCATATTTCGATTACCATAAAGCGTTTCGTGTGATGTATATTTACGTTTCATTATGTGTACTTATTTCAGTGGTTACATGCATTAATTTCTTCACTATGTTGTGTATAACATAACCTTTAATGACCCTCTGAATGTGGCCCGGTTAGCCATAATATGGGTGCCCACATAATTCTACTAAATAATTGCAGGTGGTTATATGCATTTTTGCATCGGGCATCTAATAAAACTGAGCTTTAGGTAACATTGTATCGGCGTTCCTTCCTATTCGGCGTATTCTTGGCCCTCAAGTCAGAGCTCAGAGTCAGAGCTCAGAGTAAATCATTGCTTACAGAAACATGACGTAAACTGATTTAAAGTGCATAACCAGTTTTTTTTTTCAATTTGCTGTTATAAGCATTAATGTTACTAAGGAAATAACTTCATTAAATATAATTCTTAACGAAGCTTAATTCTTAACATTCCAATTGATTTTTTTATGTATTAGGAAAATATTCACTTCAAAATTATTAATTCCCTAGGGGCTTTAACATCATTATCGAAACATTTCGCGAACTCCTCTTCTAATAGGATGTAAAATAACTCATCACAATAGCCAGACATTTCTTTCGTACATTCAAAAGAATCCGAGCTTATCACGGCCTTAAATTAATAAGCATTCAAGTCGAGCCAAGTAAAAATGAATAAAGCCCGTAACACCGAACAATAGCGTAATAAGGATGGTGCATTTTGTCTCTGAGAGCTCGCTTGCAAAACAACAATAATTCTTCTTTCCGTGAAAAGATTTTCAGCGTTATTCCACTTGAAATTATTATATTTTTTTCTTGTCGTCGTCTTGCCATTGTCTCGGACGGGAGGTAAGTAATGAGGGAAATTGGGGGCTCTTGGCCGGGGCTGAGGGACGCCAAGATTTGCGTGGCCGACCGCCGGCTAATGCCGAATAATGAAACAGCTTTGAGATATTCTCCGCTCAGCGGTTGGGATTTATTAGATTCAGCCAAACGGAATTAGGCACTTACAAAACGTAGATATTGCTGTAACTATGTATACTTGCCCTTAATAAAGTTTTACGGTTGGTACGCATTTGGAAATCAAATTAAATTGGGCAGTGAAATCAAAAATTTCGAAAGACTTTCGTTGTTGGAAGCCAAAATTCTTCGGTTAAAATTCAATATTTTATCCAAAAAATACCTACTATGCTTCTTTAAACAGTCCTAACAATAGAAGAAACGTTACCAAAAAATGACGTAAAGGTAATTCCGACGTCGGATGACGTAAGGCGATCAAGATAACCCACTCACAACAACATTCTTGTTTAAAAAGATGTCTTATACAAAATGTTGGCGTAGAACTAAGAATGACTAAACGGAATAGAGGAGACTGCTATTAGATAAGTTTTAATCGCGCAATCACTGCCAAAAGAAACTGGAAATAAAATGGATGTAAAATTATGAAAGAAAGAAGAATTAAATGCAAAATAATAAAACAAATATTCATGCACTTCCAAGCACAACAAACCGTCGTAACAACGTAAAAAGGCAAACAAAATATGAATACAATTAGACTGGCCAGTCTTATCTCAAGGATTTTCTAAGGTTTTTTCCAACTTAACTTTACCTATTACCCCGCAGTGGTCAGTCGCGGGTATACAATCAAGTGTCGTCTGTAGGATTCCTTAGATCCTAGTTTTCGCTTTATTCAAGTCTCGGAGACGAGTCGAGAGCAGTTTTACTGTATTTTTTCTTGCCATTGTGTTTGTTAGAATTCAAGTCGTCATTAGTTTTGTGTCTCCGTGGGTAGATGTATCTTTCAATTGTGTTGTCGATAGTAACTGTTTGTGTTTCGTGGATTTTACAAGTGCCTGTTATGGTTAGAGTTTTAGAAATTTTGGAAATATTTTGGGCCTGTTTTGTGCATTTTTTTGTGTTTTCATATTTTTAACTGTTAGGTTATGTTTAATTCTTGATTGACTTTGAATCTACACATTTTTATTATAAATGATATTGAGTTACTACGCATACAAAATTACAATTTACCTATCACAAACTCACCAAAAACGTTATAAGGTTATAACGTTATTATAACCCAACAGAAACCAAACATCGATCTCAATTTAAATTGGATAAGCTTGCACAATATCGGCGGCAATAATCCAGCGACCAGTCACTCTCACGACGTCCCAAACTCAAACATTACTTTTGTAGTTTCCTATTTACATATCCCCAAAGCGGCTTTCTTCGTGAACTCCAATATTTCTTGGCTCGTACTCGACCCAGCGGTCTCCCATCCAGCATTTTTAATCTCGTTGGTCGGATCTGCACGTGGGCCCAACCCCTCTATGTTTACCTTCCGAAATAGTTTAACGGGAACAATTTGCATCTGCTTATGCGGGGGCCGTCCTCGGTTGTTAACTAGTCTCCTTCGTCTTACCTTTTCAGAGCCAATCGTATATCAATATGTATTTGTTGATATAATGTTTGTTTACCATAAATCTGACGAATTAGTATATTTTTTATATTGGTGGCACTTATATCTTTCACTTTAAGTTAAAGTTCAAGTTCTTAAGGAACCTTGTGAAATTTTAAAGATATATAGCGCCATAAGACGTTTTATGGATCATAATCAGTCAGTTTTTTTCACACCCTTCTTTTACAGTTAGCGAATATTTTTAGATAAAAAAGTTCTTGATATGATGTAGCTACGGATAGTTATCGACTTCCTGTTGAACATGATTTTAACATAGTTCCTCATAAATTTAACAGCAGGACATTAAAATTTAACAATAAAGAAATGGTAGAAGTCGCCGACAGTAATCCTATGTACACATGAGTGTTCCACAAAGATATGGGCAGGTTAGAGACGTAGCCCTAATCGATATCCTTGTAATGATTGCTGGAGGAGCTCGCATACGAAATAAGGAGGGTGCTTGACGTCGGAGGTGTCCGGGGGCGGGGGTGGGTCGGGGGGGAGATATGAGACGATTTAGATTTTTTCCCTCTTCTATTCTTTCGTTTTTTTGGGGGAGCCCCCTCGAAAAGGGTGAGGAATTTAAGACGGCAACGCGCGATCGATTTTTCGCGCATGCATTGGTATTCTCGTAATGTCTTACTTGAGATTAGAGTTATGCTTTTTTATGTTCCGCTTGTCTTTGCAGTTCTAGTGGTCACACACGTGTTTATATAATACCTGATAGACGCGCCTAAACGTCGCTATGGCACTATGCTATGTATGATAATAATATGGAAAATAAAAGAATAAGTTTATGGTAAAAATGTATTTTATCAATTGATTAATAGAATACTTCAAAAGTAAAAAAAACTGCCAAGTGCGAGTCGGACTCTCACACGAAGGGTTTCGTACCACCGTACAATATTTAACACCTATAACATATTTAAAAAAATACTTCAGTTATAAAAACATGTTTCTTGTATACTTTAAATTTTAACTTTATTTTTATAAGTTTCAACTTCTACCTATTACAGTTCATGAGATACAGCCCGCTAACAGACAGACGAACAGCGGAGGCTTAGTAATAGGATTCCTTTGAGCACCCTTCGGGTACGGAACCCAAAAAAGAAAAAAATGTCATAACTTATAAAGACGGACTGATAAATAACTTTATCCTTAACTCACAAATTAAAAACCTACTTAATCAATTTCAATAAAGAACCAGTCACACCTCAACTTAATCAAATTCTATTAAACAACAGCTATCAAATTACGTTAAATATTTATAAAAACATCAAAAAACACATCATTTGTAAAGATAAAAAAGGGAAATATTTTCCTTCATTAATAGATCACCGGCGAGGAGGCACAAAGGCAAGGCGCGAGGCACAGTCAAAGGGGCTAAAAGCCTTTCGGCCCACAAAAAAGTCTCAATTAAAAAGCTGACGGAAGCTTTTAGAAGGTAATCCCTCAAATTGTTTCCAACGCCCCCTCATTAGCACCAAAAGTGTTAAAAAATAAACTTTTTAATCTTTATTACTCGACGACTGCGCTAAACGGGTTAAATTATTATAGAACAAGCGCTATCTCATTTTTTATTCTTTATCCCTTCGCTCACGTAATTTATTAGTGACTGGAGACGGCTTTTGAAATTTTTAGTCTATGTTTAATTTAGTCGGCGTCCGTCATAATTGCGGGGAGGTTTGACGCGATTTATCATTATCTGTGGCTCGCTTCCCGCCTTTCTTGAGGAAAGATTTTAATAATCATTCTTAAAGAAACAGGCGTTGATAACTTTGTTTACTGTTTATTTGTTTAAGTTGTTTTCATTTTTAATTTGGAGTTTTTTGTGTTTTACTCTAGGTAGTAGCTATTAAAATCAACTTAAAGTTAAATTAAATAAATAATACCACTCTGTTATTATCTCACTGTAGGGCAAAGACGTCTTCTCATACAGAGAAGGTACGAGCATTGATCACCCCGGTTGCTCAAGGCGGATTAGTGATGTTAGACTTATCTACAAGTCTCCTCACTTAAAGTAATTTAATCTAATTAATCTAATTAACCATTCATTGCGTTCATTGGTAACCATTCATTTGTTATAAAGTTACAAACAAATAAAGTAGTAAAGAATAGGTCTTTTTCCAAACGCAATTTGTTGTATGTTGCTGTATTTTGGTCTTCATTCCGTTAGCTATGCTCCAAGAGAATTAGTGGTCCCAAAAAGTTCTTAATTTGAAACAATCGAGCGCTTTTTGTACAATCCAACTCACCTCTAAATTGAATTCCACCCAATTTGTTATACAAAAAAGAACAAAAATAATCCTAACGGAACAAACTTCACTAATTACACGAATAAATCCAAACAATCCGGCGCAGAACTCGCGGCAGTCGCGGCCCCAACAAACCGAGCGAATTAAAAAGAAAAAACCGACAGATGGACAAAAAAGCATTTCCTTGACAAGTTTTATTTACCATAAACATTGTTACAGAAAACGGAGGCCGGATGAAAAAGTTCGCGTTCATTAAATCCATTAATTAATTCAAATGAAACCGCGACAAAACATTTACATTCCTCGCCCCGCTTCCCTTTTAGACAAGGAAAACCCGAGTCATTCAAGATTTTTCCTTGCAGACCGTGCCCACTAAATGGAAATTAAGCGTTTAATAAACCGACCGATGGTGGCTAGAATTAATTAATACTTCGACTTGTCTTGCAAGTTTTTCTTACCCTCTCAAGTTTCATTTCTTAGTATCACCAGGGGTCGTGTGACTCCCCACTTTATAATGGTGCAATAATTAAGACAAAGTCCCTTGTTTCGGTGATAACACCACTAATTATTCATTTCAAGTGCGACTTCGAGATTTTATGGGGTGACGATTTGTAATGTCATTGTAAGAGAGTACGCTTTCGTTGTAATTTTTAAAGGAATTAATGTTGAGTTCTGAGTGAACTTTATAGCTTTCTCTCCGTTTATTATAACAGTAAAGTGAGGGTCAACTGAGTGTGAAGGGAATACGTAAATTCTTCGGTTTGACGTTTAAAGCTAAGAAGAAGAGACATAAAAAAGGTGTGTTTGAATAACTATCTCGATGTAATTAAAACCAAATACACTGTAGTCTTAGATTTTAGATAGTCATCAATTCAAAGAGGTTACACTTACTACTATCATAAACGTTCCACAGATAAGAAAACAAAGCGTCTTACCTTGCATGGTAAGACTTACTTTAAGTCTTACCATGCCAGGTAAGACTTACCTTAAGTCTTACCAAGGTAACTTGTGGTTATCACTTGAAAGACGAGTAACAAATCATAGACAAATTGTCTCGCACAAAATATTTTAACACACCACAACTAAATATTTCTTAAGTGTCGTCAACACGGTGCCTTTACTTAACATGTACCTTTATTTGTCAATTACTGCGCGCGCGCTTCTAAAGTGCCACGGAATTGGTTTACCGCTCCTATAAGGAATTTCATGGCTATTGGAGCTTGTTTAGTCATTTAATTAGTAGGTATCCCTACAAGTTACCGTTTTCAACACGACATGTTTGGATTAGGGGTTTCTTGCCAGTTCCAGTAATATGAGTTTAGGGCCTTTTATGATGCTTCATTGTTTTATGAGCTGTAGTTTTTTTTCTTTATAGTATACTTCAGTTTTTTTCATTAAAAATTTGATTTGAATTGAATCATTCGAATTTTCATTTTAATTGTTTTATCCGAATTTTGGTTTGAATTGTTTTCTTCTTTATAAAGGTGATAGGTCATAATCATAATATATCATGTTAACATACCTAATTAAACTATAGAAATTGTAATTTTATAACCAAAAGGTATTTTATAGATAAAAAAAAAAACAAAATTCTGGTTTATTAATATCATAAACAATCACCACTATATTATGTTCCCCATATTAACAATAAAATCACATTCAGTGGCAATTTTAACATAAGTCAAAGAAATATTCGACACCCGAAAGCAGTGTTAAGAAAAATATTCACGTCGGTAAATCTCTGATATTTATACTCTATCGATATAACTGTTACAGTCTATAGAAATATTTTGATAATGTGTGATGATAATATATTAGATTTACATAAGATACACATCGTCATGGTTATATTTCTTATCGAGGTGGGCAAGTTTATAATAATTAATGCCAAGGCATAATTACGTCATTCCGGTAAAAATTTGATAATCAGTCAAACTATGTAGACTTAACGGCGCACCGAGCTTTTATACACACAAACAAGTTTTTATAACCCTTGTTTGAAGTAGTAAACAATTAAATTAAAATCTAGGGAAATATATTGGTGTTATTAACTTACTCTGTAAGTATTAACTTATAAACGTTGCTTAAAGTTATGTAGGTAATGATTAACTTAATCTGATTAACTATACATTCTTAGGACGTTTAAACTTGTCTTTACTTTGTGCAACTTTTATAAGTATGAGGGTATGGGGGGAGATGGAGGTAAATGTCTAACATTTACCCCATACTTATAAACATGATGTTCATAACTGAATTTGGTGAAATTGGGTCTCAATCTTAAAAATTGTGCAGAATGGATCTGATCAGCTGATTTATTAAACATTTCCTTTTTAGATTGAAAGATTGTGCAGAAAGGATCTGATCAGCTGATTCATTAAACATTTCCTTCTTTCAAATCTCGTAGGATTTATTGCACCGGATCACACGATGTTGCCCCAACTGTGCTCTTATTTGTGTAGGACACTAATTTATACTGATTCGTTTTTTCACGCAACAATCTTAGCGCCCACGAGTCGTGATCGCGCTTACATCACAAGTCAACCCACGGGAACAAGCGCCAAAAGAAAGAAAAAAAAAACGCACGAAAATATTCTCCACACAAAATTATCTCAGCATAAACGCCATGTACCAGGCTCGATCTGATAATGCGGCCCATTAATTTGAACAAAGTTCGCGTCGACACCGCCGTTGGCCTTATAAAGGTGAGGCGACAAAATTTATAAGTTCGATTACTTTAATCTTGGTTAACTTATGCGAGTACAATTTCAAAGCTGACAAAAGAAATGCAAGCAATAAATCCAGTGTCTCTTATCTGTTTATACCTGTATTGTTGTTGGCGGTGTCGGTGTAATCTAGACTAACATGGGGTAATTAATATAATGAAGTAGGTAGACGAGTGTATCACGCGAACTTTTTCGTCGCGTGAGCCCGTGACGGCGAGGAAGTGGCCGCTTCCTTAGGCTATTTCAGACTGTAAATTATGCAACCGTTCTGAATATTTGGTATCTTTTTGTGGCTCGTATGTGGAAGGTGAACTGACGTCGTTAATTATGTCTCTATGAAATTCAACGGCCCAAAATTCGGCGAAAATTTTCAATATTTTCTAGCTGCATATAAACGAAAACCCTGCACAGAGCATTTATCATTTACCTTTGCATAGATACTGCAAAATGCAAACATCCAACCTATTCACATAATATTTTAAATATTGCCAAAGTAACACCATAACGAAAGCTTACACTAATCAATTTAGGAGCACTAATGAGGACAATATAAATCGATGTTCTTAATCCGAGGGCTGTGGTAATAAATAAAGGCATAAGAGCACGAACCATATTTCTCGATTAAGTGCGAAAGTGAGGCGGTCGCGCTACGCGGCCGGCAGAGGGCGCACTGACAGCGATAAGAGATGATGAAGCGATGGTTAAGAAACGTGTCGTTTTGACTTTTAAGACATGTGGCTGAGGAAAATTACACCAATGAAGTTTTTTTTTAAATTCTGATGACAAGAAATTTAAAAACTTGTCCATTATTAAATTGGCTAGACAAGACCGTTAGACAAGATTTTGTCGAAAAAATATGTGTAAAGTGTTGATTTCAGCGAGGATTTTAAAGTTTTTAGTTGGTGTTTTGAAAACCAGCAAGTATTGTGTTTTCAATCGTTGTTTTTAAATCTGTGAGAATCGATATATATAAAACATCATCATTGATACAAAATTCGTTTTTCAAATATTTTTTCCACAATCGCTTCGCTCATGCAATGATTCCGAAGCTTTAAGCTGAAACGCAGCGATGCCGGGCGGTAGGCGCGCGTCATTACCTGAGCAGGATTGGTCACGCAAATCAGATCCGCGCTGTCCACGCAATTATAATCAAGTACGCCACGCCACTCGTAATTCTAAAGTAATCAAAGGTTTAGCCATCTGTTTGTGAATGTATTTCATGGATCCCGCGGCCTACGTAACGAGAAATGCGAACCGTCAGCCCGCCACTTTATGTCGCACTAAGTTCACATTTTATGATAGTTAAATTTAAATATTCGAACACAATTTATATTCGAATAGAGAGTACGTTTATGAAATTTATTTAGACAACCAAATAAAAGTTAACAAAATATTGATACAACGGCAACAATAGAAACCTAAAAATTATTTGTTGCATTGTTGACGCCCGGCCTCCATAATCCTTAGGAAAGCTTCTTACCATAAATAATACGTGTAGCTGCTAGCTATAATAGTGAATGCGCGTAGGCGCAACGCTACAGATCGACAGTCCTATCCTGATTGTAAATCAGTGCTGGCTGGAAAACTATTAGGCCGGGCCTTCGAATTGAGCGGGGCACGAAAGCCTGATATACATATATTAAGGTGTAATGCGTCTTTATCCTGGGCATTAGATGAGCATTACATTTCTTCGTGTTCAGATAAATAAGCAACACGACTTGCGACGAAAATAAACAACATCGTATATTCTGCTTCGAGCGAACATTCCAATGTAACCTAAAACATATTCAAAATAATTTGAAATTAGAACAATAATAATTATGTGACAAAAAAGTCGAGTGTCAATTGTTTGTAACGTGCACTAGTGGCGCGGCTCGTCTCCGCCCGTTGCTTGTTACCCGCTCGCTTCGAGGCCGGCCCGAGAGCTGACGGACGTTTCGACATGCCCTGTCTTAGTATAAACACCTCTGATTCATACATTGTTCATGTTTAGCTAATGGCTACGGCTTTCTAGGTGTCACAATGTTTGGTGTTTTTTGTTTGGTACCGTTATCTGGTTCTGTCTTTGTTATAATAGAGGTGTGCGAATTATTTTATTGAGGTACCAATTTTGGTACCGACATTTTAGTTAGATACCAAATCTGTCAAATACGAATTATAAAAAGATAACGCGTTTTGGAGGCTAAATGTGTTTCCAAGTGGCTGAAAAAAAGCTACATAATATTAAACTCGTTACCCGTTACATACAAACATCCATTATATAAAAGACAGGAGAGAAGTAACACAAAAAGCTCCACCTGACATCACACAATACAACAGGTACATTGCATAAACATTTCAGAGACATTGTAGCGAAAACAAAACCAGCGAAAAAAGGAATGTTTCGTACAAACATAATATAATGAAGATATAAATCGCTGTTATCTTGAACAGGGCTCGTGCGAATAAACACCTAAGGAGATATCGTAATAGAGAAATTACTATAAAATAATCTTGGTGTATGTGTTTGTTGTAAATCGATAGGGATAGGGTCGTCCCCACGTGCGAACATGTTCGCCGTGTTGATTGTAATTTGTAGTGCGCGAGAGCATGTCCGCACGGCTGGCGTATTCTGCAACTATTTGATGTCTTGTTTCAGTTCTACGGCCGGAGACAAACATGTTTGAAAGATAGAGGACAGCGTTTTAATAGGACGTTTTATATACAGGGTGTAAGTGTAAACAGTGGCAATATTTTAAGGGGTCATTGTACTCATCATTATAAACAACCTTTACTATGGCACCAAACCTGAAATCGCGAAAAAAAAATCAGCTGTTCAGTACATTTATGTTCGCATAATTCGTCAAAATGTAGGGAACAGCTTATTTTTTTTTCGCTATTTCACGTTTTGTCCCGTAGTAACAGTTGTTCATAATGATGAGTACAATGACCCCCTAAGAGGTTTTGCGCATTTAACGTTACACGTTGTATATATCTGTATTTAAATATTCAAGTTGTAGATCTGTTTCAGTGATTTTTTCACACACCTAATAAATTTCGTCACAATTGGCCTTGAATCCCAATAAAAATAAAATGCCTTTAGCCTTTGCTTCACTATTATAAATGAAACACCTAGATACCTTAAAATTGCAATGCCACGCACATTCATCTTTCTTTATTTTAACAAGAAAATGATGTCAACAGTATTAAACAATTAGTATGTGAACTCTCAACCACGCGCAAGTTCAAAGATCAAAACTATCACCAACGGCTCCATTAACCAAACTTTATTAACTAAAAATAAAAAAAATATTCATAACTAGCTTTTGCTTGCGGCTCCGCCCACGTGGAGGTCAGGAAATAACCCACGGGAATTGATTGACTACCGGGATAAAAAGTATCCTATGTCCTAAGTTAGGCTATATTATAAACTATCTAGGTATGTGCCAATTTTATCCAAATTCGTTCAGCCGTTTTTGTGTGATTGAGTAATAAACATTCAAATACCTATACAAACTTTCACATTTGTAATATTATACCTTTAAAGGATAATAATTTATGAAAGAGTTAAGTCTACTTAATTATTCTCTAATGTTTAATTTATCTGTGTTTCATTCTTACTATTATTTGCATTTTAGGTAAATATGTCGAAATTAGTCATTGGTTAACGGAAACGAATGTTAATGGTCAACTAATTTTTTGACGGTCGATGTCAACGGTTTTTAGTATCGCCATATTTTATTGTGTAATGGATCGATGTAAAGATCTATGACATCAAAACTGACATCAAAAATGTATATCTGGATGTATATTAAAATGGTTTTCATCAAACATGTCATAGACACAATAAAAATAATTGTTTTAGGAAACCACCTTGTTGTATTTGTAGGCTATATCTTAGATGACTCAAATGTTACCCATGTTGCAATATCGTCGCTAATCTAAGTGACGTAACTGATTCGAAGAAAATTTTACAGAGCTAACTATTTTTCTTTTTTTTTGTAAATTGTAGGTATATCGGTCTCGATTTTTTCATTATCATGGGGACTGTAAGGCATAGGGTACAGATACGCCGATTAGACAGATCGATTCGACTTGGAAAATTTATCAAATTACTATAGTTAGGTCGGCTATCGGCTTAGTCCAAAATGTCAGTTAGTTAAATTAGCGACGATATGGATATGCAAAATTTCAAATTCAAAAATTTTTAAAGTGAGTGAAATTCTTTTATGTCTAACTAAAGCATACTTAAGAACAAAACACAATGCACCACAGCTTTAAAAACTGCGACAAACAATAACTTTAAACACACCTTTTAACTTTAAACCGCGCATTAAAAGTGAGAATAAGCCAAAGGCTTTGTCTCCGTGGCGAGCGATGGCGTAATTTACAACGTGCCCTCGGCATGTAGCCACGAGCCACGGGGATTAGTCCATCACTGCTAGTTTATGCGCCACACTGCAAATTATCGCGTCGCCTTAATTGGAAGGAGGATTAACTTTAATTAATAATCAATTTGGATTTACATCGTGAAGTCTGATTTATGTTAGGGAGTGTGAATGGAAATGGAGTAATATAAATAAATAAGTACATAGATCAATCAACTCAGCCTATCGCATTCCACTGCTGGACATAGGCCTCTCCCAGGCTGCGCCACAACACCCTGTCCTCCGCCTTCCGCATCCAATCTGTCCCAGCCACTTTCTTAAAGTCTAGCTGCGGTGCGTCCCACGCTACGCTTGCATTGATAAACGGTCTCCACTCCAGGACTCGTCAGCTCCACCGGCCATCAGTCCTTCGACAAACATGGCCAGCCAACTGTCAATTCAGTGTGCTTACTCTGCAAACTATGTCGGTAACTGCGGTTCCTTTCCGGATAATTTAATTTCCGATTTTATCCGTCAAAGAAAGTCCGAGCATAGATAGGTACACAGTAAGATATTCAAACTGCAAAATGCCTGCCTATTCCCATATTTCACTTGGTTAAAAACTTTTAAATCAACAATTTGCAAATATCTTGGTGTTAGAAGAGGACCACAAGAAAGTAGCATATGCACTCAAAAGTCCCTTAAAAACGACCAAACAGAAGGGATTTCTTCCAAAATAAGCATTGATATTTACGAATTTCTGGTGTGGCAGAAATACCCTCCAGCGGAAATATGCGGCCAATCTCATTGGGTGCGGAACGAGTTTGTTAGGTATGCCAAATTTTAAATTACTTAATTTTAAAAGATTGCGACGGATTGACAAATAAGCGGGTTATAATTGGAAGAGGAAATAATAAAGTTTCTCAAGTAATTCGTACATGTTTTTAAGTTGAATGCTTACTTCATTTTATCTGATTATTTTTGATTTACTACGACTTAACGTGAATGGGGACATTACTTCTTTTTGTCAGTCGCACTTAGTCGCTCAGTAGGTTAACAGCTGTCTTCGTATGGACCATCTGCTTCTCTTGTTTTATTTAACTTTATAATTACCCGTTTAGTTAACAACCAACCTAGCCTTTAGTATTAACACAAACGAGATATTTACCATGTTTACTGTTATGTTCGAGTTCCCGATATTTCGGCACTGTTGCAAGCACCATGATCATGGATAAACTGAAGTGTTATGTTGTGTTCATACTAATGTTAGTGAACATTAGTATGAACACAACATAACACTTCAGTTTATGACAGTAAAACTTATAACCTAGCCTTTGGACGTAGCGCTCGCCGGCCGTTGCGCGGCTCGGGCGCGGTTGGTCACAAGTCTAACCTAACCTAACCCTTTAGGTCGGGGTGAATTATTTACCTAAATAATATATCACACACGCAAACATACTAAAAACATACAAGACAAACAATGGGAAAACATTAGCTTTGTGATGATCTGATGATACTGCCAGCTTCTTACGAATGTGCTCGCCGACTTTTACTTTAAAGGCTAATTTACGGTTGAATGCCATCCTGACATCCACCACTTTATTCACACAACCAATGATAGTCTTAAATTACCACCTACCTATTACATGCCAAACCCTAACACTACACTTAACTTTTATACCGTCACAACATAATATATTGTGAAAGTAGGTAATTTTCCTGCCTTTGCCTACATTCAATAAAATAAACGACTTTCCACATAACACTTACAAATCACAGGTAAACAAAACTTACTGGTTGAGCAAACGTATGTAATTTCTGACATCCTCGTATTTGTTGTTATTCCCAAGCACACAGTATGAACATCTCAATTTAAGGGATCCTTACTCTGGAAGCTCATTTTTATAATTATACAGTTGGTCTTGTGGTCGGAAGCGCTACTGCTAAGCAATGAGCATGAGGTCCTGCGTTCTATTCCCAGGTCGGGCAAAGTGTTTTTTGGGTTTTTCCATCTGGAATTTCTCAGTAGAAGACCGGAGTGTGGATTTGTGCCCGGTTGATGGCAATAGGCTCGCCGCCTATTACATGGGACTCGTATAGGTGCAACCTAGCCTAACTTGACCCTTCGGGGAAGGCATTATGTTATGTTATGTCATCATCTGTCTAGCCTTTTCCCAACTATTTTGGGGTCGGCTTGCCGGATGCAGCTGAATACCAGTATTTTACATGGAGCGAACTACGCTTGCCGCAGTCAGGCCGTGGATGGGTGACCATCTTAACATACCGGACCCTCCATGCCTCGAAAAGTATGCCGTTGGTCCCGGCTGTCATTCTTGGATCTTTAACAGCCGTTACGGGTCGTCAGATGCCCGAAAGTTTGACAACCAGTCTTACTAAGGGGTATCGTGTCTATCGTCAGGAACTGGGTTATGGAGGTCAGTTAGGCAGCCGCCCCATGTAAAATACTGGTATTCAGCTGCATCCGCTTAGACTAGAAACCGACCCCAACATAATTGGGAAAAGGCTAGGCAGAATCATCACACTTATCACACTACTATTATATGTTTGTTACTTCTTCACGCTTAAACGGCTGGGCCGATTTGGATGAAATTTAGTATGTAGATAGCTTATACCCTGGATTAATAAATAGGCTATTTTCGGGTGAAACCGCGGGCGCAGCTAGTTAATTATAAATGAAAGATTTCTTACTTTGACAAAGACAGCAATCACAGAAGTCTGTATCTACTCTTACCTATATCGCTGCTACACCATAATATAAACCTGATTCGACTCAATACCAGTGTTCAAGTAATATCATTCACTCTTCACATAAATAGGTCCCTATTGCGACCAAAACATCCAAAGCTCTTGTACCATCATTAGGATCAGTGACCAGAATAAGTCTGTAGCTGTAGCCAGTACGCAGCCAATCAACAATGTTTACAGTCTCTATGAGGTGAAACAAATCGTCCTCATAGCTCAGGGCAAACGACGCCTAACCTTTTATGATGCGTTTTACGCTACGTCAAGACATACCCAGTCGTTTAGAAGTTAACTATAGTTTAACTGTATGGATGTTAAATTGTACAATGTTGTGAACGGATTTTTCTACTGTAATTGGGTTTGACGTAATTGTAAAGGATCTCCAACGGGGTAATTGCGTTGTACACTAACAATTGCAATGCCTTTAGCATAATCAGCCTGTAATGTTCTCACTGCTGGGACACAGGCCCCCTCTCTTTTAGAGGGAGTGGGTTGTAATCTAGCACGCATGTAAGCTAGCGGGTTGGTAGATGTCACGTGTCTTCGAATTTTTGGTTCTAGGTCATGCCGGTTTCCTCACGATGTTTTTTTGTTGTTGATGTTAGTGCTGATAAAATTAGGTATTTACTTAGTAAAGCGCCTGACTGGGTTCTAACTATTTCTATAGTTCGAACCTACAAGCCCACAACCTATCGACTCGACTCGTAAGTTGGGGCCTTTACCATCACTGGACCACCACTCACCTTGCAATGCTGTTTGCAATACCTTTCAGTTTGATAACTTAACAACATTCATTGCGTTACTTACGTTGTCGAGCAGACTATTTTTTTCATATATGAAGCAATGGATTAGCAGTTTCTTTCAAAATCCTTCAGATTGTGGAAGAAAGTGTGTTACGCAATTGCAGTGCTGGCTTGTCTGATCATCATTAAGGCGTACAAATAGCTTATAAACCCTATAACAATACTTTAACAACATCTTTGTCTAGCTTTTATTCATTCAAAAGCTTCTGCCAGCGACTTCGTCAGCGTGAAAATTCTTGTTCCGTCGACACCCCCCCCCCCCCGTCGCATCGCATCGCCCGCGCTAGATATTACTTCGTTCTGACTTTTTTTCTTTTTGCCCGGCTCTTCAGGAACCTAGCGTGATGTTTAAGCAGCCTATAGGTTTTCTAAGAAATGTGCTATCAAATGCAAAAATAATTTTTGAAATCCGACTGGCATTTCCAGAGATTCGAGCGCGTTCAAACATACAAACAAACAAAAAAAGTAGTAGGTATAGATTTAATTTTCTTGACTGATTATTCTGGCTCTAAGAAATTCAAATGTATGATCTGGTACACATCGAGGATCATGGCTTATAGGATTGGAATCACGCATTGGGCTAGGCCTAAAGAAAGACAGACCACACGTTAAACTATGACCACAGCAACCATAAATAAAGCATCCAACCCAAAATATTTGGAAAGCATATCTCCCAATACCACTTAATAGTCATATTATGTTAATTAAAAACTTTACCTTATAAAATCACGCACGGGACACAAAACATCTTTATCATTTTTTTTTCTGACAAGACGTATAGACGTAATAAAGTATAGGGCTACCACATAATTCTATCGATAATGGTACGCCCACATATGAATTAATTAGCACGTGATGTGAAACGGGTTCTCGATAGTCGATGTCGATGTCAACGGTCCGGTAAAAGAGAACGGAACTATGGCTTGGACATTTTTATGACGCTGGATTAGACTCCAATGAGTCATTTTATCTCGACATGCTAGGGAGTGCTGGGCTAACATGTTTACCTTTACGGATTGTTGTTAGGATAATGTTGTCTGGTGTGTTGTGACTTGCGTTTGTATTGTTAGTCAGGGGTCAGCAGAGCCGCTAGTGAATAAAATTGAAGGTCGTTGACTGAACAGAGTATTGCCTGAAATTGGGATTTATTCATATTAAAATAGTCTTAGTCCATATTAAGATATTATTGTGCCCAGCGGCTACTAAGGATAGAAATTAGTAGGTCACCCAATTTCACCCCGTGAGTTGAAAAAAAAATATGATTACTGGTGTTACCTTTTTTAGGGTTCCGTATCAAAACGGTAAAAAGGAACCTTTCGGTGCGACTCAGTCTGTCTGTCTGTCCGTCTGTCACAAGCACAACTGGATATCTCAAGAACTACTTATGCTATCAACTTCAAATTTGGAACACTTTTAGATGACGTTTGTCCACCTATTTTGAAAATAAGAAAGAATTTTTTTTTTTTGCAACTGAAAACAATTAAGTATATATACGATAGTACTGAACCCTCGGTGCGCGAGTCCGACTCGCTCTTGACCAGTTTTTAGGTCAGAATCAGCTTCTGATTTTTTTAAACGGTTTATTAGCACTTCTAAGCAATTTATTCGGAGGATCAGATGACTTAGTAGAAACACCGCTAGGATGACACAAGATAACAATACGACATGGATAATGACAGTTGCTATTACATTGTGAGTTACAGACGCTCATCATTGGCTTTCTCGTCTCGCGTGGGTTAGGCATGCACGTCCAAGCATGCGTGTAAAGGCATGCATGTTCCGGATTCCATTGTACTGCTTTGATTGCTAACAAATACCTTCCAGAAGATGGCACTACTAGATACTTACTTTTTACTACCTTAAAAAATCGGTCAAGAGCGAGTCGGACCCGCGTACCGAGGGTTCCGTTCCGATTTCTGAAGAAGTGTGCTATTTAGAGAGACTGTTTTATTTTTCCTGTAATCTTTACATAAACTTCTAGCACATCGAATAATTTCAGATTTTTCTCTTTGCAAACTTCGGAGATAAGGGGGGAACGGTATTTTTTTTTACATTTTTCATCAAAAGTCGAAAACACTGTGGCCTAAAAAAAAATAAAAAATGTTTGAGAATGTGCAAATAGCGCTCTTTCATATGATACCTCACATGCCCTAGTAGCACCACTTTCGAGTTTTTAAGACCCCTTTCAGTATTGTTGCAAAAAAATATATATATTTTATTTCCTTCTTATTTGCAAAATAGTTGGGTAAACGTCATCTAAATCTGTGTCAAATTTCAAGTTGATAATATTAGTAGTTCTTGAGATATCCAGCTGTGACAGACAGACAGACAGACTGAGTCCCACCATAAGGGTCCCTTTTTACCATATTGGTACGGAACCCTAAAAGTATAATATCAAAGTAAATTTTAAAAGACATCTCAACCGCTATAAGTTAAGAACGCATGATTACTATCGGTACTATTAAGTGCACCTCCCACTGCTCCTAATATATTTGAAATTGCCATAATGCTCATTGGATTGGACAAACTCTAGTTAACAAAATATTCCATCGCATGGCTGACTACTATTTTGTTGACGCTGTAAAAGGCACTATTCCTTATGAATGAACCGTGAGACCGCACGCGTGTGTGACGTGTTCACACGTCACGCTATCCATGTGTGCGAGTTGGTTTTTTGTGAATGGCCGGCGATATCCGGTCCTACAATATCGACTGACCTACAGGTTTTGTTATCATCTCTCGGACACTGTCTAAACACAACATATAAAAATTGTGTTTTATTACATTTTACAACTCTCCCGGCCCATGAATATCGATGAGACGTATCAAATAATAGGAGTTTTGAGTGAAAAAATGTCGAGTTGTATAACGTAGGTGTCAATGCGTCCACCATTTCTCTAAACAACGATTTAAGGATGGAGAGTTAAAATTTTACATAACAAAAAAGTCTGAATCGAGAGTTGAGATTTGGGATATGTTAATTCGGCTTTATTCTGGTTCGAATAACGTATTCAAGCGGCGTGGCTGGCTTGTTCGGCAAAAAACCTATAACCGAATATTTGGAATTGTGTCGACGCACTTTTACTGGTGTAAAACGAATTAACAACTGCGCCCGATTGACATGATGAATAGATCAGTTTTTGTGAGAATAATATGAGTTCATAATTCATATGTCTGGCGTATTGATTACAGTGGTGATCTAGTTGCAATTTTACGCCTAGTTACGAGAATGGTGTAACAATCCTAGTGGCAGCTCCTAAATTATTTTTTCCTTACTAAAACTAGACGGTTATGAGAAAGGATTACCAGAACAGGATTACCGGATACCGGATTTTACCAGATTTTTCTCTTACTCCCATTACTCTGTCATGTTTTATCATAGTTTTCAATTTTCCACTAGACCAAAAGAAGAAAGAAGGAAGAAACTATACCTACATTGAAATTTAAGGAAAAAGTGAAGGTGTGCGAAGGTTGTGTACGTTAAACAAAACACAGCCTTCAAAAAAGGAGCATCAAGATTCTCCCGGCGAAGACCTTGTATTACCCAATAATAAACTAAATTCAAACACTAAAACAAAAACTGAAAGACAGAACAGTTGGAACAGAAACAAAAAAGCCACCCTCACCAAACGAGGACACAGTTAGAGCAAAACAGGGACTTGCCTTATCAAAATTTAAATTTGGAAAAAAGCGGGGGCCTCGTCTCATTTCAATAACCGTTATTCGCGTCCCCTCCCCCCTCACCGACGTGCCCCTCACACCCCCCTGTCCCAAGCCCGGCCGGCCGAACTATAGGTAGGTGATTGATAGCCCCAAAGAAACAATAGGCAGTCTTCGAAACAGAACCACGACGCGAATCCTAATAAACGCTTTATTTTATTTGTTCAGAATAACAAGAGTCCGAAATAAATATCGATATTCGACTTAGATACGGAATTATTGACGCTGCCGTGGAGAATTTTAAAAGTGTATTTTACATATTCACGTGAGCTTCATGATTTAGAATAAATCAACACACTTGGGTATGTAAGTGCCTATTAAAAATAGTGCGGAGAATTTTAATGGTAGACAATTGAGTACAGGTCTCCCAAAGTGATAATGCGCATAGAAATCTTCGTCACTGCTCGGCAACGGTCGTATTCCCCGAGCGTCAGAAGACGATATGTATATAGAGTGTTTAAGTGCATTTTCTTCATGCATAATTTAGGGCTCTTACGATTCAATGATTCGGGTGTTTCCGGGAATACGACAATTAGCGAAGTCTGCATGCGCATTATTAATTTGGGAATACTGTACATACTCTGATTATTTCCATACTAATCTCCGTAAATCTTGACATTGATACAAGCCAGACCAATATTAATTAACATTATCAGTCAGAATGACAATGAAAACACTAATCTAATTTAGTCCAATTTGCATAAGAAGAATATAAATAATCATATTTGGTCACTGGCCTTCGTCACATCCTTATGGCATAAATCAGACTCAAAGCAAGGCTACAATTCCGTTCCAACCTAATAATATGATACATTCACCTACATCAAATTATTCAAATATATGAACATGCATGAGTTCTCATAGAGGCGTTTCTCCACATTTTATTTTATAAATTACTGACGAAATTATACATTGCAGTTTGCACAAGTTAACTGCTCAAAATCACAGTGATATGTCATGACAAAACGTCGCATCGTTGTCACGCTTAAATTACAGCGGCTCCTGTTATTAAACCCTTACAACCGACGATATGTTCGCCGACTTTCAAAGGTATGCTATACAACAATTACACACATTTTCCCCCATATTAAGTATGGTGTAAAAACAAGTAACAAGACGCGTCATGCGTGTCATTCGGCCCTCGCTATGATTATTCGTGCATGTCATTAGATGTCTTTTACTTGTTAGAGTGGTGCAGAATGAAAACGACATTACTAGTAAGAGAATTAACGCCAAAATCGTTTCAATAATGTATGCGCTGGATGGTTATAATTTTGGGATGTACGGACGCCTAGAACGGAAAACGTGGTTTTGCTTCATGTTCTGGACACATTTTTTCAACAGAGTTTGTACGCCAGTAAAGCCGATGGTGAAGTGGACTGTCATTCCGTCTGATGCTAGAAATTTACAGTTTTGACAGCCCATTTCAAGTTAATTTCAACCTAAGTTTTCACGGTGAGATTTTTACAGAATACACCAGCAAGAGTAGTTTCACCTTGTACTCGTTTAGTAAAAGCTCTACTGAAATTGCCGAGCGTGTCATTGTTGGAAGCAAAGATTTATTTGATGAAGGATTTAGTTTGATCCAACATACATAGCTTGCAGAATAAGCAAACTGAAGTGACAGTGGGCTGGCCATGTTTATCGAAAGACCAATGGCCGGTGGAGCAGACGAGCCCTGGAGTGGAGACCGCGTTTCGGCAAGCGTAGCGTGGGACGCCGCTGCAGCTAGAAGGACCGACGACATTAAGAAGATGGCTGGGACTGACTGGATGGGGAAGGCGGAGGACAAAGTGTTGTGATGCAGCCTGGGAGATGCCTATGTCTAGCAGTGGACTGCGATAGTTGAGTGTCATTGTGCAAACTAAAAAAAACTATACATACTTTGAAGCCGAATTTCAGCGTCACACCCAACATGTTACCTAATTAGTCTATCACAACATATAGAATAGTGACTGGTGTGCCACTAGACACGCACAGGCAACATATTCAAGAGCTAAACCTCAATGAACCTTTAAGGCCAATCATAGAAATTCTCTCGCTAACATTATCATCCGTGTGTCCCACTACAGTCGTGGGTCGTCCATTTGCGCGAAAGCGTCTCCAACAGTAATTGCATTGCATCGCGTTAGCTTCGTCGAAGGCATTAAACCTGAGGCCTATGGCCTATCGACTGTATGCCATTTTACTGTGCGTTAACCTGCTTCTGTCTGTTCGCATGTGTTATTAACATATTGTCATGTTTAAACGTGGTTGGATGAGGTGTCAACTTAAGATCTACATTGAGTTTCTAAGTCTAAGTCTACAGTGAGTCGTCAATCTATCTTCTACTTTTATTGCACACTGCTTTTCCATTTTACTTTTGAGATTGGTTGAATTGTCGACATCGGCATTGCCATATAAAAACAAAGAATAGAATAGAGGTATAAACTTCATTCGTTAGTGTTCAGTTATGTGATTATTTAATTTTGGTGTCTAGTGTTATCACTGTCTGATTATTAAATGGTACATGGGTGAGTAGGTATCAAACTAATTTATGTATGTTAATTTTAATGGGTTATAAAATATAAATTGCTGTGTCGTAAAATTTTGTAGCAGCGAATTCGATTAAAAGCTTGTTGTTGATAACAAATGACTTTGTTTTGGGTGTGTTGTCACATTTACTAAAACAACTGTTTCTTTATTAGTTAAACCTTTGTTTGGTTATAAAATTCAACAGTTTCGTACGTCTCAATTTGAATATCTCGCAATTTTAATCTTCCATAAAACAGAAACAACTAAATCTGTGAACGTTAAAACCCGAGACACAGAATGAATAATAGTACTAACCCGAGACACAATCGGAGCTAGCACATTTAATATTGATATTGTATTAATATGTTTTGAGAGGACAATTAAAATACTTATGTTAATAGCTCCACTGAAGACCGACGCTCTCAGTGTGAGACCGGTTGGACGTGATCTTTTTACAGATAACCAAATAATTAATTAATCAAAACAATATAAATGGTTCTGAATGACTTTCACGTCAACACAAAAGCTTGATTCCTTGCGTTTTATTGTTTGAATTCTTTTAATGAACCCGTTCTGATTATTTTGTCTTTATCTGTCAAATGGATATTTTGTTAGTGTGGCTACATCTAAATTGACTTTGTTATCTGAAGAGATACAAATTATCTACTTTGACGTTCTGTGGATATATGCATGTTATAAGAATTTGAATAGATACTAAACTTATGTTAAAATTATTAGACACCTTATCATGTGGATTTGTACGAGTAGTAATCTATATGTAGTTTTCTGTAGAATGCCCACTGCTGTTCAGCATAGGCCTATTTATAGGACAGTACCCATGATTACACAAAACAGAAAAACAAAACACAATCACACAAAATGGACCATAACAAAACAAAACACAACTCCAAATAACAAACATTACTTGTTTAATAAAAACAAAAATCATTCTAATATTGTAAGTACACGAAATTGATGTTAATCAACTTTAATCATTGCTAGCTATATCCGAAATTGAGCCTTCCTAGCCGCCATTATTGTAATAGGCCGGTCAGTGTACAAACAAAAATTATGTGAAGGTAATTAAAGAAAGGGGTTGATAATAGCCTGATAATAGTCTGATAATTTGGCTCGGGCAATTTTCTAGTATTATAACAATGGGTGTTTCGTATCCAGATTGCTCTGATGGATAACTTGAGGCGGTTTTAATATCATATTAATTTGGTAAACGAGGTGCAATTATGATACAAAATTGTTTTGGTATAAGTGTGATTGAGGTAACACGGGTTTGAGACAAAAGAATGTTTGGTATTGGGATTTAAAGGGTTTATCATTAATATATAAGTAATGTGACCATAGGTTAAGCTTAGGGTTTGATGCCCATCATCAGATCACGGTAAAAAAAACCGGCCAAGTGCGTGTCGGACCACGCACATACACCCACAAGGGTTCCGTAGTTGAAAAGAATTTATCCCAATGACAAACTTAACATTGACTTGAAAAACATGTTCTTCCATACATTAATATACGTCGCGGACAATTCTGCCTACAACATATTCTTAAACATAACATCACGCCTTGTTTCCTCGAAGGGTTGGGCAGAGGTGTACCTACCTAGGTGTGAGGTGTACACCCACATTTTGCCAGAAAAATAAAACTAAAAACTATTGTGAGACCTTGCTTCTTGCCAAATTTCATGATCCTAAGTCAACGGGAAGTAGGTACCCTATAGGTTTTGATTTACTTGCGAGTATTAAAATATGTTGCAATGGCCGTATTTTTTTTATTGCGTTGACTTAGAAGCTTAATTTTTTTAGAAATCTAAGAGACTACGTATTTGATATTAATTTCAACTTGATACCTCCACGCGATCCTGAGAAAAAGTGCCTTGACAGATGACATACTTAAAAATATTTTTTATGTGATAAAATTACAAATTAACAATTTTCGGACTTAATTTTTCCTTTACTTGTGCTGAGACCTTGCTTCTTGCCAATTTTTTCATGAAAAAGGGTCTTGACAGACAGACAGACAGACGGACAACGAAGTGATCCTATAAGGGTTCCGTTTTTTCCTTTTGAGGTACGGAACCCTAAAAACATCGATTATAATTCAATCTCTGCTCTGATGCAGCTGGCATAAATCTATTAAGGGTTAACTTTGCTTTTGCAGTGATAACAAAAAAAGAAAACACAAACAAAAATTCGCTACTCAACTTTTATAACGAAGTATAAAAATAATAAAATTAATTCATAATATCGTCAAACAATTAGCGCCCGGCCGAAGGCTTTTAGACAAAGAGAACAGAGGGTCAGAGGGTGACACTGGCAATTTCATTTGCCCCCAATTAGCTGGTTCCAAAATTGAATTTTCTGACAAAATTACCCGGGTATCCGGATACGGGCCGATTTCCACAGCCTCCGAGAGAAAAGGACAGAAGATTCGGTGAACGAGATGGTGCTACAGCAACAGGTGGCGTTTTGCAGCAATTAAAACTGGGTTTTAATTACTGGGGGAGATTATTAGCAAATCTCGCCAAAGACGGGGCTTTTCAGTGGAATGTAAACCACTTGATAACTAGGGGAGCGAAGCTTCGCTTTTCAAGTTAGCTGTTTGTGCTATAATTAGCAATGACGACGGAATTAAAATCAGATAACGAAAGTAATCGAAGACCGATTAGCATTTATTAGAACCATTATGCTTTTGAATTGATAATTTGGTGCAAATGTGATCCTGTTGGTCTAGAATTAAATAATTTACTGGTTTAAAGAAATACCGTCTGTATTACTTAGACTTAATGGTCTTAATAGGATAATTATATCACCAAGATCATGTCGTATGGACATTAAAATTTCACTCATGTGCTAGTCGAGACCTAATTTATTTTTATTGCTTTTGAAATGCATAATGATGTCATCATATATAAACTAAAGGTGTTCTCAAGTGCATTCAATAACTTAACTCAGGTATCTTGGAAATTAATCAATTACCTACTTTACGAGTTAAAGAATTGCATACTACATTATTAGTACCTCTTTAGCAAAGCAAACAAAGTAGGAGTAATGTGTACATTTATGATAAACATTGATGGTAGTACATTTGCTAATTTATTTTCTTTTTAGTTATACAGATAGCTTTGGGCTGCAAACAGCTACAAATATCTATACATTTTGCATTATTTCCCTCCCCCTCACCGTGTATTGATAATTTTCTCTAAGTGCCAACTGTAATGGCAGTAATAATATTTACTTAGTCAATTATTATTATTATTCCTTTATTTCAGGCAACTGTAGCCCATATAAAATAAAATACACAAATACAAAAAAAAAACATACAACATAAAATAAATATATACTCTAATACAACATTTATAACATAACTTATAAACTAAGACAGACGTTACACACGACACACTAAGTTGAAGGTTACTAGCTCAACTTGTAAATATCTATCTATATTTTAAATAAAAAGAGAAGTCCTGTCTGACTGACTGACTCATCAACGCAGTCCAAATCCTTGAACCTAGAAAGTTGAAATTTTGTACATAGGTTCCCTTTATAACGTAGACAAGGAGTAAGGAAGGATTTCCCGGTTGTAAGTTCCCGTGGGATGCTTTCTGACAGCCACGCGGGCGAAGCCGCGGGCAAAAGCTAGTATTTTATTTAAAGGTATCTACTGAAGTTGTAGTAAACGGCTGTTCTATGAAGCTTACTATCAAATCCAAATCAGCCTATCATTATTCTCTGCTGTTTTTTGTTACGTATTTTGCGGTGTTCAATAAAGTATATACAGCGTATAATTTTAATCATCGTTAACCTGTTAAGGGGTCATTATACTCATCATTATGAACAACTTTTACTATGGGAACAAACCTGCAATCACGAAAAAAAAATCTGTTGTTCTCTACATTTATGTTCGCATAAAGGCTCTTACAGACAGAGGCGATATCGCCAGCGATATTGCGATATTATCGCGTCGCAACACCGCTACGCGACACGTCGCGACGCGATATCGCCTCTGTCTGTAAGAGCCTTTATGCGACACGTCGCGACGCGATATCGCCTCTGTCTGTAAGAGGCTTAACTCATCAAAATGTTGGGAACAGATGATTTCAGGTTTGGTCCATAGTAAAAGTTGTTTAGGTATAATGACTAATCATTACAATGAAAATTACCCCTTAAGAGGTTAACGGTGATTAAAATTACATTCTATATAAATAAATAAACAATAATAATAAATATGACCTTTCTGCCCTTGTCGGTAATACCTACTATATTACGTTTTTTAACAAAGTTAATCTTATCCACCTTTCTGAAAAGATGAGTTAAGAGGAAACGTGGGTGCTCTTTTCTCCATACAAAAAGATACAAACGCTCTCGCCTGTTTTCTTTCTGGTTAATGACCATAAAGCAATGATTTTTTACAGAAATATAAATAACAGTTACTATGCCCCTATGTTTTCCTTTTTGATGATATATTATTTTTATAAGAACTAGAACCCTCCAAAAATGCTCAAAATTGCCTATTCAGACCGCTGTCAACAGACGCCTAGTGTACCAATTTGACAACTATTAACGAAAAAAGAAAAACATAGGGGCATAGTATATATCCTTCTTAATCAGTTTATGAAATATCTTTTAAATTGGTCCAATATTGGAGGAGGAAATAGGCGAGAGCCAAACCTCGAAATGTGACTTTTTACATAGGCTATTTAGTCGGATCTGCAGTTGTTCTTATCGCACGAATTGGAGGGCGGAGCGCTCGCAGAGCAACAGCAATACCTTCTTAAAATACCTAATTTTCAAAAGTCTGGCCACCCGCCTTTCCTCTTAAGGGCCTATTTCACGATGTCCGAGCACCGAATAAATTCAAAAATGGAACAGAATGTGTATGAAATGATCCAAGTAAGTTAATGGGAACTCAATCGTAGGTGTTGAAACAGGCCCATGTGTCAAACCAATATTATCATTAATAACTAATGACACGAGAACACCAAAGTCTTCACTCACCGTTAGGCATTGTCTTTTCTAGGTCACTAAGTAGGCAATATCTTAGCCATAAGACAAATAAATCTGCCTATAGGTACACCCACATTAAACTTCAGAAGCCTTCACAGATAAATAAACCCAAAAAAAACTGAAGTTATTTGATCTAAAAATCATATAAACAGTTATATGAAGAAGCCTCGTATTATGATATCCTTTCGTAAATACCGCTACTGCTTCTCAATGCTTATTTGATACTTAGCTTTCTTGAAATGTCTGCATTTCCTTATGAAAAGACTCCCAGGGGTGTGAGGTGGTTTTTAAAGGAGCTCGCGGGTGGTAGGGGGGCTGTGTTTGTGTGTGCGTAGCCTTTAGCATGTGTGACTACTCATCTATATGTGTTAATGCGTTTTCTTTTTACCAATTTTTCGGGTGACCATTGTTTGTTGAGGGTGAGGTTTTTGCATGAATTGACTTTGTCGTTTTTAGGGTTCCGTGCCAAAATGGTAAAAAGGAACCCTTATGGTGTGACTCAGTCTGTCTGTCTGTCACAGCTGGATATCTCAAGAACTACTAATGCTATCAACTTGAAATTGGGGACAGTTTTAGATGATGTTTGCCCAACTATTTTGCAAATAAGAAATAAATAAAAATATTTACATTTTTTTTGCAACAGGGACTGAAAGGGGTCTTAAAAATTCGAAGTGGGGCTACCAGGGCATGTGGGGTATCATTCATATATGAAAGAACGCTGTTTGCACATTCTCAAACATTTTTTATTTTTTTTAGGCCACATAGTTTTCGACTTTTGATGAAAAATGTAAAAAAAAAATACCGTTCCCACCCCCCCCTGGAGTTTGCAAACAGAAAAATCTGAAATTATTCTATGTGATAGAAGTTTATGTAAAGATTACAGGAAAAATAAAACGATGTCTATATAGCACACTTTTTCAGAAATCGGAACGGAACCCTCGGTGCGCGAGTCCGACTTATACTAATAATAAAGCTGGAGAGTTTGTTTGTATCTGCTAACTCTGCTAACCTCTGGAAATGCTAGTTGGATTTTTAAAAAAATTGCATTTGATAGCCCAATTCTTGAGGATTGCTATAAGCTATTTAACATCACACTAGGACCCTTAGGCGCAGAGTAAAGAAAAAAAAAAGTCAGAAAGAACGCTAAGTGGAAACGAAGTAAGTACTTAATAGCGTAGGCAGGCGAAACGATGCGACGGGATGGGTCGGGGAGTAAGAAATGTCACGCGGACGAAATCGCAGGCAAAAGCTAGTATTCTTATAAGTAGGTCAGTCAGGTACAGCTTTCCATACTATTAATGAGTTGTTTTAATTTTAAATATAGTACCTACTTTGATTGAGAAATTTTCATTATTAAGTGCAGCACTTTTAAACATCAGTTTCTTTATACTTGTTGTAATTAGCAGGTATATTTTACATACATGGCTGTTATTGAACCACCGCTGCGTCATTGCTGCATCTGTTTAAACTGAAAGTTGAACCCAACATAGTTGGAAAAAGGTTAGCATATAAGCCTATAATGTTCCCACTGCTGGGACACAGGCCTCCTCTCTTCGAGAGGGGTTCAGCTATTTACCACGCGGGCGCCAATGCGGGTTGGTAGATTTCACATGTCTTCGAATTTTTAATTCTAGGACATGCTGGTTTCCTCTTTATGTTTTCTTTTACCGTGTTGAGAGCTGAAAAAGCGGAAAAAAACTAGACATAAAAATATGATAACGTTGCTGTAATTGAACCTTTTATTTTACGTTAGATTATTTCCCCCCTACATAGGTTAAAAACAGACCAAAGAAAAAAAATATTTTTTTAAAAAAAAGTTTAAGTTGGTGGCCGTGGTTAAGTTTTTAAGTTTATTTTTTTTTAAGAAGCACATACACAACTCTTCTAACCCACATTGATCAGATCCAAAAACGGTACCAACTCATAGTCACCGCACACGTCTTCGCTCAGTCCATGCGAGCGTGCATATTATTACCCGTACACACACAGACACACACACATTGTCGTGTGAGTCACTCCGCTATTCACGATTTTCGCATCGATGGTGTTAGTATTGATTTCGTATTGTCGTTAGCTTGCGACATGTAAAAGAAAGGGGTCTTGTGGGCCGTACACACTTGATCGCTGTTTCCGGGTAAGGTGTTGCCTTCAATGATGTAATGAAATATAGGCGTTTGTGGTCTTCTGAATGAGACATGTGCAAGTGCTATTAATTTTTTGGTATGATTTTGATGATACTGGATTATGTGTGTGTGTACTGAGTCGTCCGTGGCATTGACATTAAAATTTTCATGAATAGTTCGATTGCAACAGATTGACTTACATTTCGTTGCCCTCAAAATATTTGTTTACTCAGAGAGCTGAAAATTAATAAAACGCCCTATGCTGTAAGTATACCTACAGTCAGGGAAGTAGACGTAGCAGTGTCAGTTTTTTAAGAAAATTGATAAGTACCATAATTCAAGTTTCCGTGCTTCATAAAACTGACAAGGACTGACAGTCTGTTATGAGTTAAATATACCTACGGAATACGGACAATTAAAGTTGGTAGGCTAGTCAATTTGTTATTAAATAATAAATTTCCCTGACTTTACTGCATCGGGTAATCTCATAAGTTTTACTTTTTTGAAGTTAACTATACTAAAAAGTTTGCTTGCTAATACTATTCCGCTAGTAACTTATCTCTACAATACTACATCCAGGCAAATGTAAAAAAAAATCATTATTGCACACACACAAAAATATGCACACTCATAAAAATGCTCCATCGTATGTGTAAACTCCATTACAAAGAAAAAGGGTCTCAAACACGAGCCACCATTAGAAAAATGTCGCGATAGGATGTTCAATCATTTCGCTACCAATAAGGGGCGCTATCGATTTTGGCTAAAATGTCAAGCGATATCGAATATCGAATAACGCGTGGGGTTTAAAGTTTTTCTTTGTAATATTTATTATCTCGATTCTGTCTTTAGGGGTGGAGTTCAATGTTATTATGTGACAAGAACTATGCCTTTGCCTCTAAGTACTTTCGGTTCAACACAATTTTGGTTCATCTTTCAAATGTGGAAACTTTTCGTAACAAATCAAAATCTGTAGGTTACTATTATTTATTTATTTCTAAAAAACTTAGCATATTACGATTTTGGTTTTAGCCACTCAACGAATCCCTCTCAGGGTTTATCTGTGTGCTGGCAAGCCGTTCATTGAAATTTTATGATGACAATAATAATTCAAATAAATGTTATTGTTGTTGGTATGTTTAAATTACTAGGTACGTTGTGTTAAGTCCCCAGTACCACGTACTCTGGCCGCATTTAATGATCACTTGGACTCTAATCCAACAAACGAATCTGTTTGCGGACGAATGCACGAAGATTTTATTGGCACGTCAGAAGCTCAGAAGTACTGTGAGAGGGATTTATGAAAGTGTTGTTAACTTTTTACCTGAACTTAATGATTTTAAATTTTACTTTACCGTATAAACAGTGTCTTTAATTTTTGTAATTGGTTTTAAACCGCTTTACTCAAAGAAATAACTAAATAAGCAATATTTATTGTTGAAAATCGTTACATATTTTCACATAGAGTCTAACTGTGTAGGTCTGCCATATGTTTTTTTTTTCTAGATTGTTTGCAAAAACGCCTAATACCTACCTAACTGGAGCTTTCGCAAAATCTGAATTGTAATACATAATTTCAACGCATTGATAATAGATAGGACCTAGGCCTAAGTTTTCCATAGTGAATCTACCTATATTTTCCGGTTTTCTGACTTCCAGATTTATCCACTTATACTCCTGTTGAACTAATGACCTAGTAACATCCCTAAAGCACAACTAGGTAATGTATGCTAAGGGCTTATTTCAAGATGTCCAAATAGCCACTACTTACCCAATAAATTCAAAAATGGAACAATTTGTATAAAATAATCTGCCAAGTAAGTTAGAAACTTAATCATAGCTGGTGGTGAAACAGGCCCTTTTGCTACTAAATAAATCTAACCTTTTCCGATTCAAGCTTCGTCACAGATTACCATAGTCACAACATCTTCTATACAAATCATAAGTGATTGTGAAATTGTTCTTATAAATATGTAAATTTTCTTCACGCTCGTGCCGTTTCGGTGTCAGCACAATAGGTAGCTGATGGCACGCGTGGAACACAGAACAGAAATCCTCTAAATAAATAGTAAAGAACTGCCCATATTTTCCCCCTCTTAGATACTTACCTACCTTACATGTTTGAATTTACATACTTCAATAATAAGTTACTATTTATATTTGGAAGTTATAATAATGTCAATGATGTGTTGAGCTTGATATATAGCTTTTTGTTACTAAAGATATGTTCTGGAAATTTCACTGAAATAAGTATAATAGGAAAATATGAAACTATCGGAGATATTTTTCAATCGTAATGAGTTCATGATTCTTAGAAATTGTGACTATTCTCGAATAGTTCTTTTTGTGATTATTTTTGTAAATTCATATATTTGCCTTCAAACAGGTTTTCACAAAAGGCCTACTTACACAACAGATAAAATCACTAGGATCGTATTCCCCGATTTATATACTGCATAGCTGCATAGGTACTGTAACTACTTATGATAATTTCCGTACGTAAGGAGTTTAATAAAATCCATTTTGTTACAGGTAACCAAACCACTTTGATATTCATCGCAAGGAAAACCCCACAAAATTAAGAGGTAAACGCACAACAACCAACCTGTAGGAATTTAACAATCAAAATACTAACCGTAAAACAATTCAGTGTTATTTTAGTGGCATTTGAAACATAAAAATGCCTTGTAAAAGTAGTTCTCCTATCCGCTAAGAGATGGCGCTGGCGGTCGAAGTAGTTCGTTCGAATGGAGGTTTTATTTTCTTTACCCACGTACGATACTAGCGCTTCACACATGTGTTAGGGGAATTTTCTCAGCTTTTCTTCAAGTGGGAAATAGTAGGGTTGTTTTCGGACGTTATAGTACGCCATTGGTCGTATAGGGGGCGGTGTGCGTATGTTTTCAGCTGACCGTTGACCATTGGATTCGGTTTATGCTTAGTGTTATTTCACATTGATTTGTTTAGTGACGGTTTCAGTATATTTAAATGTTGTGGTATTTTAATCGGGCTAAACATTTATTGCAAACGCAATATTTGTGAGTATTAAAATTTAACAAACTCAATTCGTTGTAATTTAGGACTAAGTACGTACGCAAGTTTTTGCAGACTTTTTATTCGAACTAACGCAATACGGAATAAGTACAATGCGTTTCAACTAAGAATAGGAATGACCTTGCGCCATATTGTGAAGATTTAGCAAAATAGCATCTCGTTTACACATTTGCGAAGTCAGTGACTTCTTTTAACAAAAACAAATTCCAAAAACAGAACTAAAATGGATAAGGATAACACTACAAAACTTTGCAAGCCTTAGATTTCTAGCTTCAGTTGACAGTTAGAGGTCATGGACTTTCCTATTCTCAGTTGAAACGCATTGTAGGTACTTAAATTTTGGACCACATGTTGCATGTTTGTGTAGTTCTGAAACTTATTTTTCCAACTATTGAACCCAATTTGGGTAAACATAGCTAAACAAGAAGTAAATAAAGTATCTACGTTGCTACGTAGGAAGTCACTATCAATTCTAAAGTTGACAGGTACTTATCTACTTGCCTAGCCATAATTTTTCGTTCTACTCAACTGTTAGATTTTTACCACCGTAAACTGCACATCGATACAAAAATCTCATTTCTGGACAGGTTGGTTTCAACCTATAACGTGAATAAAATGTAAAATATGTACCATACCCGTCATGTAGTGAGCTAATGTCAGATCAGTGCACCTATTTGTGTCAAAAGTGTTTGATTAGGGGCGATAACAACGGAAAATAACCCTTCAAATAAAGAGTCCATCCAGTCCACGTGAACAAGAAGTAAACAAGTGCGTAGCATCACATGTAGGAAAGAGTCACGGTTACGTCAGTGGGCACAGTTCACGATACCAAGGTCAGGGGTTGGCCGCGCGGGTCAACGCCCGCACCGCTTTGTGACTGAATCGCCGAGAGGTCACGCCACGATTGTATACACTGCCTTTTTTCGTACATTCCCAATAATAATTCGATTTAAAAATAAAAAGTCCAAGAAATGAGGTTTTAATTTTTTTTTCTAGAAAAGAAGCGGTTAGATTGGAGATTTTAATAGATTTAGAAGCCAGATTGAAAAAAAAATTCGGTTTGAAAATGGAATACGAATTCGCGCTATAAACCGAGAGCCTGAAGCCTAGCGGCCATTATCGCTTTTTACTATTCTGTAATCGTTATGTAAACAACGATTTTGATGTCATGGAACTCAAATGAAAGATTATAAAATTCAAGGTCAAAGTCACACCTGTTACAGAAGATAGATTCATGTATATTCTGTTAAATAAAACATGAATAAAATGTTATGTTATGTTTGTTATGTGGTTTTATTAAATCGAAACCAGCTTAAAAGCTTTAAGGCTGTAGTGTTAGATTATAAGCGTGATGTAAAGTAGGTAAGCCTCCGTTACCCATCAGGAGTCTTGAATTATTATGAAACAAGAGTGCTCTAAAAGACAAAAACTTTACATCTCAAAAAAGGTCATTTACGAGGGATGATAATATTTTAATATGAATATTTATATTAATTTAATATTAATTAAATCTCTCGTAATATTGATTTCGCTTCGCCTAATATAAGTAGATAGGTATTAAAAATTATGTCATTTAGGTAGTTAGGTACTACTTAAAAACGGCGGACAGGGCTTAGCTAATCAGTATAAACCCGATAGAATTATGTATAAATTCTATATGTAAATAATAATATGTCTTTGGCGGATCACTTAGTTCATACGATAGATAACATTTAGGTAACGGATACAAAAATATGCGACACCAAAACATTGTCATCTGAGGAATTTTATCAGGTAGATACAATTTAACATAGTTCAAGAAAAACAACAACAACAACAACAACAACAACAACAACAACAGAAACAACAACAGAAACTGCAAAAAAAAGATAAAATAAATTATCTACCAGATCTATGATTCAATGTCGCCTTGATCAAAGTCATTGTGATTCATTTGTCTTTAGATAAGGTGCTTGCTCTTATTTTGATAAGATCTTCCACCTCTTTCCTTTTCCTGTTCTCCACTAAATCTTTGGTTTCCTAGGAGAACGACCGTAAAGGCCGTCATGAAAATCTGTAATTTTCACCAGTATTTGACATTAAGTCAAACCCCACCCCTCGCAAGATTTACCCTCACCATACTTAGTCACAAAAAGTGTCCATACTGAGAAGAGTGAACTCACACCTTATTAAACAGAGTTTCCATGATGATCAAGTCAAGCCACTGCGTCATTGCGTATCAAAGGTGTTAAAACGAATCTTTTGACGCGGTAGGGCGAATCAAACTATTTAAATCTTTGCCGCTGCCATCATTTCCATGACAGCCGTCACTACGGCCGCCACCGCTCTTCTAGGAAACCGTAGCTTTAGACCTCTGCTTTATTTGGTAGCGTATTCTTAGGCAAAGTTGACATTGCTGAAAATCATTGATAACCTTGCTAGGTATGTAGGGGCCCTAGCCTGACACAGCGTAGCTGGTTTCTTTAAGGAGTCTCGAGTCAATCTTGCAGTATCGCCAAAAGTTATCTACTTTATTCTCTTACGCAGTGAGGATAGCGCGGTTTATCCACCTTCTGATAATTTCCCAGCTTAGTAGGTAATGAATCCTTGTGCAAGAATCACCACTGCGCTGGCCCGGCATTGTAAAGCTGAATATTTACTCTCTAGGTCTAATTTCTTAGTAAAAAGGAAGGTGGTTCATTCTGCTGTATACCTATGATAAAACTAGCTTCATTCTCACTTACCTCATATCGACACGGACTCATGAGGGTCACTCATGCTGAGCCAAAAGGAAAAAGAAGATTTAGAAGGTTGGAAGCAAGGCTTTATTATAATAACAACCATGAAAGAACCTGAAGTGACATCTTCACCACAAACCGAATTGGCAATTGTCTGTCCCATTCTCCGTACTGCCCTTATCCACGGCACACCACAGTCCACAATAATATCCTAATTTAAAATAGCACAAACCTACCACAGTATACAAATAGTGGCAGGTAGCGGTGGACACATTTTTTGCATGCGCGTACGCCGTGGGTGGCAGCCACAACGTGGGGGAATTTATTTATAGCTACCGACATGTCACAACTGGACATATACGCTTTTTATTGTTATTTTCACATAAATTTTCGATATGTCCGTTTATTGCAACTATGTTGTAAATATGTGAAAATTATTGGTGAGATGGTTGATGAGGCGAACACATAACCCTTACTTTATACTTATGTTACGCGTTTTTTAAAGACTGAGATAAGTAGGCTTTGTGATACATGAATATACCCGTACAGTAGCACCTAAGGATATTAGAAGATATTGCAAGTATATGTGATGCAGAGAAATGAGGAAAAGACGTGAGGAAAGTTTTGAGTGTAAGTAATTGCTATAAGAATCGGAGAAGACCAAAGAACCGTTGGATGGACTGTGTGGACGATGATATGGCTAGAAAGGAGGTGACTACTGAGATGAAGACTAATAGATAAATATGGAAGAAGAAGGACATGTCTTAAGTTGCATCGACCCCAAATAAATTGGAATAAGGGCAGGAAAATGATGGTATCATAATAGAGGTCGAGGTCACTGCGTAAGATATCCGTAGCAGCTTCGTCCCTGGCCGGGGGGGGGGGGGGGGGTAAACATTATACAGCACGTCACTAATATTTTTGTAATGGTCAAGAGTTGAGGCTTTTTTTCTACGCGACAGGTTTCTTTTCAGGTTTCAGACTAACAGAGAAAGTACGGGTTGATGAAATGACAACAAATTACTATTATTCGGACAGTAGGTAATATTGGTAGAGATCTAACAGGAAGTCTGAAAATGGCACCAGTGACTGAAAAGTTGTGTGAGAATGGTATGGGCACAGGATACTGAGGAAAGAGGAAAATGCCTTGAGGAAAATTCTGAGTATGTGTGTGGATGGCTAAAAGAGTAGGGGAAGACCAAACAAAAGATGGATGGACTGTGTGAAAGATGATATGGCTAGAAAGGGGGTGGCTTCCGAGATGACAACTAATAAAGAAGGTATGGAAGAAAAAGACATACTTACCTATTGCGCCGACCCCTAATAAATTGGGATAAGGGCAGGAGAATGATGATGATGATGATGATTGGTAGCTGATAGCTGATAGCTAGTTGATAACCTATTTACCTTCCTATTTAGCCCGTAAGCAGTGGGAAACTGCTGGGTAAAGGCCTTCCTCTCCCTTTTCCACACATGTCTGTCCTCTGCCATTGCGGGCTAGTCTCTTTCGTAGGAGTAAAGTTCGTCCCTCCATCTTCGTCTTAGACTCTTCGTCCTATTCATGAATTATTTTTAAAAGAAGACGAATATTACGAAGAACTAATAGACGAACAGTTTGAGTCTGACTAATGATTTTTTTTTATCGCAAATTTGTGTTTTATTTTAAACACAAAATTTAACTACCTCCTCTAAAGTAGGTATTATTTGAAACCGAGAAACCAGTCTAGATGTTGCAAAAGTGTCTGTAAGCGACATATTCGTAGTAAAAACTTTGTACATTGAACATCGCTTATTTACCGATATGTATCAACTAGAATAAATATTTTTTACAACTTCATGATGAGCAGCTGGTAACCATCTTGTTTTTGTTGGTGAAACAAGATAGTATTGGTAACTAAGTTTAATACATATATTATTACACGTAGGGTAGAGAAGCCATGTTTTTACCCTTTAATTAATTATCTGCAAAAGATGTTAAAGCCTTTAATGACTTAGTGAAAAGGGAAGATAAGGTAAAAAAATGTAAATATTTTACTACTCGGCGACTCGGTCGGCGCAAATATTTCGGGTATGAAACAAACATATTTTGTTTGGTCTACAGATAAACAATTATCGTTAGACCAAAAAAATATTTGTTATGCTTCTAAAACGGTAAAGGATAAGCTTTCGTAGTGTGTCATTTGAACCAAATTATCTGAAAAAGGCGTTAGTTAAAAATAGCTCGAATGATGATGATGTTTTTAATAATATCACATTATAAAATATCAACGGATTAAAATGTCTTATATGGTTAGGTATCTATCATAGTTTGGCATTTCCGTCAGCCACTAAAAAACTAGTCCAGTGAGATAAACAATTGATATAACTTTTGATATTTAGATGATATAGTTGGACATTGAATTAGATTTATCTCGTGGATTCGTTATGTGAATTGGATATATCTTTCCCAGATAGGTATCGAAACGGTTCACGAGACCACAAGACTTTTTAACCAATAAGTGATAAGGTGAATCATAATGTTTTTGTACCAGGAAAGAAAATAAAATTACATCAAAGCTGTTATAACTAAAACGCAAGTAAGTATGTAAGGGTAAGGGTGTATCATCAGTTGAGATAATGGTCAAACGTAGTCAACCAAAAAAACGCAGAGGACCGTCCTAGAATATGATAATGATGATGAATCCAATTTTAATCTAAAGATTTCCGAATCGTTTCCATTTTTAAATTGAACGGAAAAAACTTGTTATATTAAAATATTCAGTAGGTCGATTAATTTGTCTAACACCTACCTACATACCTACTTACATTGTTTAAGTAATAAAATATTTAAAACCAAATTCCGTCCATGTCAGTCAGTCTGTAGTGTCGTTCTTGGTTGTTTTACATATGACAGATGACTGATTTGCGATTATCTTGACTTTCAGTAGGTACGATTCTCGCAAACACGTGGAATGGTTTTTGAGCTGAGCTGAATAATTTTCTTGTTCCCTTTTGGGCTGAACAATTAAAATTTATAATTTATAATGTTATACAACAAATTTGAAAAATATATTTAAAAAAATACATATATGTATTTTTTTAAATAGGTACATTTTTCTAAAATTATAATGCACGGTTTTTGTGTTAAATTCATGACATAAAATATAGTTGAGTGCGATTATATGTACTTATTGTAATAGGCTGAGTTCAGGGGTTGGCTACTATTGCAGTTGCAGTACAATGTTATTGGGTTAACACTATTTTCTCAAGTCATCGAAAGAGCTAGATTGATACTGGTTTTTTGGGTGCTGTCTCTTTAGGATTCCGTACCAAAATGGTAAAATGTGGTGCGACTCAGTCTGTCTGTCTGTCCATCTGTTACAGCTGGTTATCTCAAGAACTACTAATGCTATCAACTTGAAATTTGAAACAGTTTTATATGTCGTTTGCCCAACTATTTTGCAAATAAGAAAGGATTTTTTTTTACAACAGGGACTGAAGCCCCACTTTGAATTTTCAATACCTACCACCTGGTAGGTATTGAAAATTCAAAGTGGGGCTACTAGGGCATGTGGGATATCATTTACGAAAGAACGCTGTTTGCACATTCTCAAACTTTTTTTAATTTTTTTTTGCCGGCATGGTTTTCGAGTTTTGATGAAATATGTTAAAAAATACCATTCCACCCCCCATTATCACCGAAGTTTGCATAGAGAAAAATCTGAAATTATTCTATGCGATAGGTAGAAGTTTATGTAAAGATTTCAGGAAAAATAAAAGGATGTCTCTAAATAGCACACTTTTTCAGAAATCATCGACAAAAATTACATAATGAACTATGATGGTATGGAACCCTCGGTGCGCAAGTCCGACTCGCTCTTGACCGGTTTTTTAACTCTGGGATTGGAAAATCTTTTATGTTAGTCCATCTATCTATAGGTATCTATACCTTGTTACATACATAATATATTTATACATACATATTATAAATTAAACTCACTTTTCGTGTCTGTGTGACCGCGTTGTTCTTCTAAACTACGACGGAACGAATTTTGATGCGGTTTTCACGATCACTTATCGAATTTATTCCAAAAGGTACTCTGTACTTAATATATTATTAAACTTACATTAATAAAGAAATCTCGTTGTTTTTTGAAGTCGTAAAAACCGTGCGAAGCAGGGGCGTGTCGAGGGGTTTGAATATGAACCTCTCTGCTGCCCTGGCTGGAGGCCTTAAGTTATTGAGGCACCCACAGGAAAGTCGACAACCTCCTCGGTTGAGCTGCGAGATGCCATTTCCCAAAAACAAAAAACAACCTCTTTGCTAGCTTTCTTATCTATGTACTAGTTACTGGCCCGTCACGCTTCTATGTTAGTCAGTTACCGCCATCTGTCGGTAGAATTTCTATTAGATTGCCGTTAGGGGAAGTCTTACATTGAGCGATTGACTGCTGCGCAGCATGTCGCGGGGTCGATTCCCGCACGGAACAAATATTTGTACAACCTACAAGTATTTGTTCCGAGTCTGGGTGTTTTTCTATCTACATATAATATGTATGTATTTACAAAAAAAAAATGTATATAAGTAGTTTATCAGCCATCTCGTTACCATAACATAAGCATTAGGTTGCTTAGCTTGGGACTAGATGGCGTTGTGTGAAACGTCCAAGGATATTTTATTATTTATTATTACATGATGTTTCCCGCGTAAACTCTTACAGATTATCGACATCGTCATCATCATAATTATTTGTTTTGTTTATTTATTTACTTGTTGTTTTCTCTAATTTTCTTTCAAAACCTCAGTTTATAAAACATTGCAGTAGTTTTAGTAAGAAACACCAGATGATGTAGAGGTAGGTACAGTCGGCAACAAAAGTCAATTAACACTTGAGTTTTCTAAATCTTAATTATTGAGAAAAATACTTGATTAAAATCGGAACAGATGTAATTTTTAAAGAAAATGAACTCTTATCTAATAAATAAAATGCTAAAAAGCAGGTTATCGTATCATTTTGTGTTAATTAATAAATAAATAAATAAAATAAATATCCTTGGACATTTCACACAACGCCATCTAGTCCCAAGCTAAGCAACCTAATGCTTGTGTTATGATAACGAGATGGCTGATAAACTACTTATATACATTTTTTTTTTTGTAAATACATACATATTATAGATAGAAAAACACCCAGACTCGGAACAAATACTTGTAGGTCGTACAAATATTTGTTCCGTGCGGGAATCGAACCCGCGACATGCTGCGCAGCAGTCAATCGCTCAACCACTGCGCCAACCGTGTCGTTTAGATGATGACAAAAAGTAGCAGTGTTAACCGACTTCTATTGTTGACCGTACGTATTCAGAGTGGTTAAAAAAATAATACTTAAATGTGGAGACTTAGAGTAGGTTACCTCGTTACCAGCACCAGTTGGGGCTAAGTATATGTAACGTTTGTTCAGATCTAAAACGCTATCTACAGCAGAACTGGTATGTCATTGAATTAAAGGATGAGTATAATAACGTTTTTAAGGTCACCCTTCACCATCGTTTGGGCGTTAAATAGCCCACTTCCGTCCTTTAGTTGTATTGGGCTATAATCATTTGGAAATATAGATTCTTCTGTTCATAGGTACCCTTTTAAATTATCAATTTTTAGGGTTCCGTACCTCAAAAGGAAAAAACGGAACCCTTATGGTGTCACTCAGTCTGTATGTCTGTCTTTCACAGCTGGATATCTCAAGAACTACTAATGCTATCAACTTGAAATTTGGAACAGTTTTAGAAGACGTTTGCCCAAGTGTTTTGCAAATAAGAAAGAAATAAAAATAAATTTATTTTTTTGCAACAGGGACTGAAAGGGGTCTTAAAAATTCGAAGTGGGGTTACTAGGGCATGTGGTGGTATCATATAAAAAAGCGCTGTTTGCACATTTTCAGTCATCTTTTTTCTTTTTTTTAGGCCGCATATTTTTCGACTTTTGATGAAAAATGTTTAAAAAAATACCTTTCCCCCACCTCCCTTATCTCCGAACTGTGCTAGAGACAAATTTGAAATTATTCTATGTCATAGAAGTTTATGTATAGACTAGCTTTTGCCCGCGGCTTCGCCCGCGTGGATGTCGGAAAATATCCCATGGGAACGTTTATGTGGAAAACATAGGGCCGTCCGATATAGCTGTGCAAACTCAAATCGCTACGATATTTACCGTGTACGTAGGCATAAAGCTACCAGTCGGCATGATTTTTTCCGACATCTTCAACAGTCTTCGTCACATTTCAGCTAATTTAAACCAAAAAATAATTAATTAAATTGAATCACTCCGTTTATTGGAGAAAACCGTATGAAAATCCGATCGGTACTTTTTGACATTATCGCATTCAAACAGACAGACTTACGCGGCGGGGGGACTTTGTTAATTACTTAAAATTTATTATGCCAGTCACGCTCTAATAACAAATAACTTTTGTCCGAGTGTCCACTCGTTCAAATAATTTCCTCGTAAAAACGTCGAATGAAATAAAGACTAAATGTTACCTCAAGATACGAACTATGACTACATTTCCAATCCCTTAAATCTCTTAAAAAGAGGTACACAAATATTTGTCAAACCCTATTGTACCCTTTAGGGGGCCATTTTTCAAAAACGCTGTACCATATATTTCTTTATTTCCTACCAAAAGCATAAATTTGAATTTTCATATCCCTAACTTAAGAAATGCTGGGTTTCCCATACAAACTTTCATCCCTTATATCACCCCTTGTAGGATTAGGTTTTAAGACAAAAAGTATCCTATGTCCTTTCCCAGGATGCTATATAAAGCCTTGCCAAATTTTGTCGAAATCCGTGCAGTTTTGTAAATGTTAAAATCAACGCCTATTTTACGCCCTTAGGGGATGATTTTGCAAAAACGCTGAACCGCATATTTCTTTATTGCCTATCAAAAGAATACATTTTAATTTTCACATCCCTAACTTAAGAAATACTGAGTTTCACATACAAACTTTCATCCCTTATATCACCCCCTGTACGATTATTTTTGAAAAAAAAGTAGCCAATATCCGTCCCCAGGATAAATTGCCAAATTTTATCGAAATCCGTTCAGTGGTTCTGGGTTTCCCATAAAAACTTTCATCCCCTATATCACCCCTGTAGGATTATTTTTTTAAATAAAAGTATCCTATGTCCGTCCCCAGGATACCATCTATAGCCTTGCCAAATTTTATCGAAATCTTTTCAGTGGTTCTGGGTTGTCCATACAAACTTTCATCCCCTATATCACCCCCTGTAGGATTATTTTTGAAGACAAAAAGTAGCCTATATCCTTCCCCAGGATGCTATATAAGCCTTGCCAAATTTTATCGAAATCCGTGCAGTTTTGTAAATTTTAAAATCAACCCCTATTTTACCCCCTTAGGGGATGATTTTTCAAAAACGCTGAACCGCATATTTCTTAATTTCCTACAAATAGCATAAATTTGTTATCCCTAACTTAAGAAATACTGGGTTTCCCTTACAAACTTTCATCCCATATATCACACTCTGTAGTATTGTTTTTGAAAGTATCCTATGTCCTTTCCCAGGATACTATATAAAGCCTTGCCGAATTTTGTTGAAATCCGTGCAGTTTTGTAAATTTTAAAATCAAACCTATTTTACCCCCTTAGGGGATGATTTTTCAAAAACGCTGAACCGCATATTTCTTAATTTCCTACCAATAACATAAATTTGTTATCCCTAACTTAAGAAATACTGGGTTTCCCTTACAAAATTTCATACCCTATATCACACCCTGTAGGATTATTTTTGAAAAAAAAAGTAGCCTATGTCCTTCCCCAGGATGCTATATAAAGCCTTGCCAAATTTTGTCGAAATCCGTACAGTTTTGTAAATTTTCAAATCAACCCCTATTTTACTATATTTTACCCCCTTAGGGGATGATTTTTCAAAAACGCTGAACCGCATATTTCTTTATTTCCTATCAAAAGCATACATTTTAATTTTCACATCCCTAACTTAAGAAATACTGAGTTTCCCATACAAACTTTCATCCCCTATATCACCCCCTGTAGTAATATTTATGGAAAAAATAGTATCCTATGTCCTTTACCAGGATGCTATATAAAGCCTTGCCAAATTTTGTCGAAATCCGTGCAGTTTTGTAAATTTTAAAATCAACCCCTATTTTACCCCCCTAGGGGATGATTTTTCAAAAACGCTGAACCGCATATTTCTTTATTTCCTATCAAAAGCATACATTTTAATTTTCACATCCCTAACTTAAGAAATACTGAGTTTCCCATACAAACTTTCATCGCCTATATCACCCCCCGTAGGATTATTTTTGAAAAAAAAAGTAGCCTATGTCCGTCCCCAGGATACCATCTATAGCTTTGCCAAATTTTATCGAAATCGGTTCAGTGGTTTAGGCGTGAAAAGGTAACAGACAGACAGACAGACAGACAGACAGACAGAAAGAGTTACTTTCGAATTTATAATATTAGTATGGATTATAGGAAAAATAAAACGATGTCTCTAAATAGCACAGTTTTTCAGGAATCATCAACAAAAATAACATACAAATTATGGTACGGAACCCTCGGTGCGCGAGTCCGACTCGCTCTTGACCGGTTTTTTTAGTTCTTGTTTGTGTCTTTACGAGAAAATATTTAACGTCGTCGTCTCGCCACGTGTCATTGAGTGGCAGTTGTTAAGGCGAAAGCGCCAGGGTAGCCTACGAAATTCAAAATTTCTTACGTTTTTTGCAATTTGCAAGTCAGTATTAGGTTGAATGTTAATTTAAATATGACACGCAGCCGTATAAAATAATTATTTATAGAATTATAATCATAAAAATCTTCAACACAACTCCCTAAGTTCATATTACCCTATTGAATGACTATTTCACAAAATCATGAGATTTGAAGCCAATTCTAACTTATGGAGTTGTATTGCTGATTCTAATGATTATAATTCTGTAAAGCCGTATTGGTTACGGCCGCGAATCATATTTTAATCAACATACAACCTGACACTGACAACCAGTTTTACCAAGGGGTATCGTATTACCCAGTAACTGGGTTGTGGAGGTCAGATAGGCAGTCGCTCCATGTAAAATACTGGTATTCACCTGCATCCGGTTAGACTGGAAGCCAACCCCAACATAGTTGGGAAAAGACAACCTGACACTGACCTGCAAATTGCAAAAAACGTAAGAACATTTGAATTTCGCGAGCAACCTTAGCGCATCCTTATTACTTATTATCAAACTCAGACTGGTACCTATCAAAATAAAATGATAATATCTGTGGTCTATATTTAAAGTATATCTATGGTATAAAAATGTTACTGTCTATGGACATTTTTCCTCTGAACTTCTAAGTAAGTACCTACCTATTTTAAAAGTAATAAAATCTTTTTTTAGTCTGGTATGAACTGGCGTGCTTTAATAGTAGTTTACAGTCGAGAGAATGCGTTCTTGACAACCGGTCAGTCTCATACTAACGAATATGTGTTTTGCGAATTTGATCCTTAAGGCGAAAGCGCCAAGGTAGACCGCGAAATTCAAAATTTCTTACGTTTTTTGCAATTTGTAGGTCAGTGTGAGCTTGTATGTTGATTAAAATATGATTCGCGGCCGTAGCTAATATGGCTTTACAGAATTATAATCATTAGAATCAGCAATACAACGCCATAAGTTAGCATTTACCTCAAATCTAGCGATTTCATGAAATTATGAGGTTTGAGGTAAATGCTAACTTATCGAGTTGTATTGCTGATTCTAATGATTACAATTCTGTAAAGCCATATTAGCTACGGCCGCGAATCATATTTTAATAAACATACAAGCTCAGACTGACCTAGAAATTGCAAAAAACTTAAGAAATTTTGAATTTCGCGGGCTACCCTAGCGCATCAACCTTAAGTTTATGTAAGTATTACAACTAGAAATGGTCCAACTGACAGATGTCAGCAACGCATTCTCTCGACGGCCGAACTGTAGTGATTTTACCAGCACTCTAATTGCGTAACACACTATCAATCCATTGCTTCATACGTTCGAAAAAATTGTCTGCTCGACAACGTAAATAACGCAATGAATGTTGTTGAACTGTCAAAATGGAACCGATTCCTACTGTGTGTTACGTAATTGCCCCGCTGATGGATGAATGAAAGACAGTTTTCCCTGTTTGTGCTATTATCAATCAGCAATGTGTTTTGCGATCGTTGTTATTTTGGCAAGGTATTTCTTTCGGATCGCTCATTGCTACGGTCTCAAGAAATAAATACTTAAATAAATAAATACCTAAATAAGATGCATTTACAGCACTGGACGCATCAGTCTAACGTATTTCATTGTAAAAGAGACAACTGTAGCTAGAGAGACAGAGAGAGATATAAAACTCATTTACACGATGTAGTTTCTTGCCTGTGGCATACCATAGAAATATATCTAAGTGTGTGGTATACCATAAAATTGAAGCAACAAATGTCTTGCGTCCTCCAAACACTGTTTAGTGAACATAAATATAAAAAAGATATTTCTATGGTTTAGACGGTGCAGCTTTTAATCCTGCTTCAACTTTTTTTAAGTACTTAGGTATGCCATAGTCAATTAAATCGTAGGTAGGTACCGTGTAGTTAAATCAAACTTTATAGATTTTTTTAAAATCAATTGCACTTGACGTCACTTTCACGTGAGTTTTTCTGTCTATTTAATAATTCGTATAGAATTTAATATACCTACATAATGATAGCAGACAGATAGGTACCTATCTGTCTGCTATCATTATTACTTACACTATGATCACAAGGAAAATAATTAGGTACAAGGGAACAATGATCTAGGTATGTCTTGTAAAATCTCTAAAACTCACACACACTCAAAGGTACCTACTCATGTGAGTTTTTCTGTCTAGTTAATTCGAATAGAATTAAATAGACAGAAAAACTCACTCACACTCCATGTGAGTTTATTTTTGTCTACCTATTCTATGCGAATTGTTTTTGTTATTCTATTTTAGAGATTTTAAAAGACATACCTAGATCATTGTTCCCTTGTACCTAATTATTTTCCTTGTGATCATAGAGTAGGTACCTATCTGTCTGCTATCAATGAATACAGCTCCACATTGTCATCAAATTGATATAATATCTACCTACTGAAGTCCCCAGTGTAGTACCTGGTGATAACAATGAATTCTCGATTCATAAAAATGAAAATCATTGATAAAAGTGAACCACGACCTACCTACTCACATTTTCGTAAACATTCATGCGAATGCGAAAACAATGAGCATTGTAACTTATCTGTAACAACAATATTTGACACTTTGGAAATAGAGTATTTCAGTAATAATTAAGGTAATTGTATCACAATCATTTTACTAAGACTAAGATAATATAGAGATCAATGACTGTACCTTTTTTTTTGCAAAAAAACCGGGTGTGTCCAGTTGGTGAAAACATAAAAGTGATTTAATTAAATTTCACTATGTGGACACGCGTAAAAATCTTTGCGTGTCCAGGTGACGAAATAATAAGTGATACTAATTTTGAGTTTCACCAACTGGACACTTGCGAAAAAACCGGGTGTGTCCAGTTGGTGAAAACATAAAAGTGATTTAATTAAATTTCACTATGTGGACACGCGTAAAAATCTTTGCGTGTCCATATGACGAAATAATAAGTGATACCTACTTACTAATTTTGAGTTTCACCAACTGGACACACGTGTGAGTCTCTCGTGTCCAGTTGGTGACTAACTCGAGATTTTTATTCAGTAACTTCGGTCAAGAGCTCGTGGCTAAGTAATAACAGCACGGTCGGTCCATCAGGTTAAGCTACGCTTGCCGGGGTTGTTCCGTGGATGGGTGACCATCTTTACATACCGAGACTCCTCCGTGCCTCGGAAAGCTCGCCCCCACTAAGCGTCCCGGCTGTCATTCGTGGATATTTGACAGTATTACGGGTCGTCAGAAGCCCGAAAGTCTGACAACCAGTCTTACCAAGCGGTATCGTATTACCCCGTTACTGGGTTGTAGAGGTCCGATAGGCAGTCGCTCCATGTAAAATACTGGTATTCAGCTGTATCCGGTTAGACTGGAAGCCGACCACAACATAGTTGGGAAAAGGCTAGGCAGATTGATATACTGCCGACTGCATCGTTGTGTGGTGGTGGTGGTCGCAAATGATGCTGCTGAGCATGAGGTCCTGAGTTCGATTCCCAGGTCGGGCATAGTGTTACTGGGTTTTTTCATCTGGAATTTCTCAGTAGCAGCCCGGAGTCTGGATTTGTGCCCGGTTGATGGCAATAGGCTCGCCCCCTATTACATGGGACTTAAACATAACTGGTGAAATGTGGGTGTACTATTATAAAGGTACCTACAACTCTGCCTAACCCATCGGGGATTACAGGCGTGATATTATATTTGATGATACGTATTTTTAAATATTTTTATTTTATAAAGTCTTCAAATATTTCCCAAAACCTTTATTATTAGGTAAGTTATTACATATTAGGTACACCTACACGTAAATGTGGAAGCTACATATCACTAACCAGTAGCCAAAGTCATTGGTATGCATACTATAGACGCTTCCATTAATAAAAACATAGTGAAGGCATGCCATAACACCTGCCAAATGTTTATTATTCATTGATGGCATTGTTGCTTATAAAATGTTAAGTATTTGTGTTTTAATAATTTTTCTTAATACTTATGTAAGTACTTAAAAGGAACCATGATGGTTTTCTGTGGATTTTTTTTATAGAAACCAATGCACTAAAAAGCATAACCCTTCCTTGGCAGTCGGTTAAAAACGTGTACTAGGTGTGATATACAAGCAGAAAGTTCTTGTGTGAGCCAATTTCACCACTGAAACTAAACGCGACCAGCTCTATTCTATTCTATTTCTCTCTGTGGAAATGGTGCCAATGTCAGAAGTGTTGTAAAAAAACGTGCGAAAATAAAAAAAATAAATATCAATAAATAAACAAGAACCTAAATCCAATACTAGTTGATGAAGAATCGAATTTAAAGTGAGACTTAAATTTTTGATGGGTAAAAAAAAAAATCTGAAACAAACAGATACTTAAATATAGGTACCTATTGTTAGTAATGTTAGTTATAATAATAATAAATAATTGTTATGTAAGTACCTACCTACATGAGTGACATAAGTACCACGCCACAAACCACACAAAAATAAATCATAATTTGATATCATTTTAAAGCGTTCAAGAGCTGTCAGTGTCAGTGTCATCATTGTTGTGTAATATTGACACTATTTTTTTTTCAATGCACACTTGATTTCCATCTCACTTCTGATATTGCCAGAATGGTCGACATCGGCTTTGCTTACCACAACAAGAAATAGAATAGAATAGAATACCTATTGACACTGACAGCTCTTGAACAAACGTTAACGTGTGTTGATCGCGTTCAGTTTCATTGGTGAAATTGGGCCTAATAAAGACATATTTCATGAAGTTTTCATAAAAATTCTCCTACTAGAGTCGCATCGCGCCTGTCTGTTTGTTGCGCCACTTCTTCTTCCTAACTAAAGCACTAGGAAGTGGTGAAGTGCGGGCGTTTTGGGGGACTGTATTATGTACAGTGGGCTGCATCAATTGTGTAAATTAAAATTGTAATACAACTGTGGTACCCAATTGATGCAGCCCACTGTACTTACTTAACCAGGTAATTTTGACGTTCATAAAATGCTGATTCTCAGCCTAATAATGCCTAATGACTTTTGATTTTGATGATCTAGGTGGATTGAAAAAATCTTTCAAACATTAAGTCCATGGCGGATTTTTTGTGTTCCGGTCACCCATCTTAGGTCCTACCTAAGATATGTGACGTATGTAAGGCCTGCTCCTTGTAAGGCCGATTTTCAAAAATCGCAGTTATTAGGGTCGCTAGCGCTGCTATTTGTGCGGTGCGGTCCTTTTCGCTTTGTCGAAGTCGGTATTGGTCGCTGAAATTCTAATTCCTGCGCATAGCAAAAATTATGTTATCAAGTAATAATACTGGCATTTACGTTTAGATTTTTATTCTGCATTGATATACCTACTTAATATGATGATTTTGCTATTGAAAAAGGAATTTATCACTTAGCACCTTTTTAACACCTATATGTTTCAATTTATTTAAAAAGTAGGTACCTACTGTTCCTAGGAAGGCCAATGTTTCCTTGTAAGGCCAATAAATAAATTAACGGTTGTAGGTACTTGCTATGGCACAGTTGGACTTACCTACAAGGAACATCATCCCAGAATTATAAATATGAAAGAAGAGAATAGTGAATGTGTACATATTAAGTGTCGGAAAAGGTATAAAACTAAGCGTAAGCAATATACTAATCGTTTAATCATTTTATGAACATTTTGGCCTTGCAAGGAACGAGCCCCTAGGAAGGCCAATTTAGTGTTTTTAGAAAAAGTTAAGTACCTAAGTATTTGATTCTTATCTGATTTCGTTATAATAGGTACCTACTCAACAAAACGTTTTTTAAACATTAATTACATGACAACTACAACCTTAGTTTTCCTATAGCGTTCTAGGTTCTTAATTAAATGTAGTTTAGGTATTGATTTTTATTGATTGAACAAAAAGGTCTTATTATAAATGTAAACGAGCAATGTTAAATATACCTAGACTAAATCACCTCTTTTACGTAACCATAGGAACCTACAACATGACATGTTGTAGGTATGACTGTTAGTGTGACTAATAATTTAATAGATACATACCTACCTAATAATAGGAGCTCGTGGCTAAGGAGGAGCTCGTGGCTAAGTAATAACAGCCGCACGGGTCGATCCATCAGGTTAAGCTACGCCTGCCGGGTTGGTCCGTGGATGGGTGACCTAATCTTTACATACCGAGACTTCTCCGTGCCTCGGAAAGCACGTTAAGCCGTTGGTCCCGGCTGTCATTCGTGGATCTTTGACAGTCGTTACGTGTCGTCAGAAGCCCGAAAGTCTGACAACCAGTCTTACCAAGGAGTATCGTATTACCCAGTTACTGGGTTGTGGAGGTCAGATAGGCAGTCGCTCCATGCAAAATACTGGTATTCAGCTAAGCCGACCCCAACATAGTTGGTAAAAGGCTAGGCAGATTTTTGATACCTAATAATATAGGTATAAGACTGTAGGTACTGTTATATAGGGTCTGCAGACCCACATTTTTAGATTTTAATTACCCAGGCCCCGATTTTAGGATTATTTAGAAATTATTAAATTTATAACTACCTAAGTACCTAGGTACCTACTGATAGGTACCTACCTACATTACCTGTTAACTATTGTTGAATAATTGTAAACAAAATATAGTAGTAGGTACCTGTTACCTAAGTCTTTGATTGTTATAACGCTAATTTTAGGTAAAAATTACTAAATTATTATATCGGCCATGTAAGTAGCAAGACTACCTAGTAGGTACTTACTTAGGTATTTTTCTTAAAACTGTTGCTTTGCTTTTTTAAAGATTATTAATATCCGGATACCCGGATACCCAGTAACTTGTTTTAAATATTAGTTACTTAGGTATTTATTCATAATACTCGCTAATTAACAAACGTAGGTAAGTATCATCTATCCGTCCTCCACAACATACATCGACTTTTTGAACAAATTGCAAACGAGACAATCATCTCGACCAGAAACAAAACAAACGTTCCAAATTCGAACGCTGGAATCGGCGCAAAAACAAAAGCGCGCGAGAGCATCGACAATTAAACGTGTGTAATTAAATGCGGGCGGGGCTTCGCGTTAATGAGGGGCGCTCAGAGGCGGCGGCGGCCGTAATCAACATTAAAGATTGGCGGGAGATGCAGCGCCCCGCGCCCGCGCCCCTCATTACTTATACAAAATACTTAAGACGCGCGTCGTCCCGCTCTCCGCGCGCTAATAGCTCGCGCCCACTCGCTATCGCCGTCCCGCTTCGGCCGGCGAGCGTAATTAAGCGCTCGCATCGCCTCGACTCGCTCGCGGTCCCGCCCCCTGCGGGGTGCGGGGCGCGCGGCTCCGGCGGGGGGCTGCCGCGCCGGCCGCGCAGTGTGCCGGCGACCGTTGACTGTGCTGTGTCGCGCGCGCTGCGACCAACCGCACCCCGAAACGACAAACTCACACCAACAACACAACTTTAGTTCCTCATTAACAGTTACAGTGGGTGTTTTGGTGTAATAACGTAGTTACTTGTGTTTTGACTGACCGCATTCGAGTGTTACAAGTTCTAAGTTCTGGATACTGGACAAGTGATTAAAAGTGACTGCGTGCTATGCCGCAATTAACAGTTTAGCTGCGTTCTGCGGGCGATGCTCACAGGTTAATATTTACTTTTTAAGTTTTCTTATAGGAATCCGATTGCAGGAAGGATCTGTTTACCCAAAACAATCCATTAAAGTCGAGTTGGAGAAAGTCGGAAACTTCAAAAAATATTGTCATTGTTTTCGGCCGAAACAAAATTTGGACCAGAAGTTCGTTAAGTTTTTCCGAAGTGGTTTTTGTCGGGCCTACGTGAAAATTCGCATGATTTTCTGACTAAGCCCTTATTAGAGTTTTTCCGGATATGAAACAACTAGGTAGGTACTTAGCAGTTTCTTAATAGTTCCGTCCTGATTAACTGGTAGGTAACTATCTTTGCAATATTTTGTGTAAACAAAACAATAAATTAAGGTCATTTCCATGCATCGGACTTGTATTTCGGGATGATATTCCTACTTTCCATGATAATCAAAGTAATGTTATCGAGAAGAAAGCGGATAAAATATCTGCAGACTTCCGTAATCGCTAAGTTAAGAAAGTATTGAAAACAGTTCAAAATCAGCTGTTTTTTTTTCAAAACAGTTCACTTCGCCACATTATTCATTCTGAACACCTTTTATACAAAATTTAAAAATTTAAAATAAATTTTCATTCAACAAGATAAACAATTAATTTTGGAAAAAGTCGCAGATTTCCACTCATCTTTTTAAAATCTCATTTAATGTAAAAAACCGTTTTAACCCTTTCCTGCTACGGCGTTTGAAGTCCCGTCCGCGCTACAAAAGTTGCTAAAATTCCGTTCCCACTTAAACTCACCGTACCGTCGCGCCCACCTTTCATAAACGATGAATTTAAAAAAAAAAAAGATATAAAAGTAGCATAAATGTCGTTAAAATTCCATTATTTTACGACCAGACAGACAGTGAGTTCCAAACAGTTATTTTTGTTGATTTTATTGCACTTTCACACCGGCTTAAAATGCCAGACTGATGTTTAAGATTAAGTGGATTTTAAAAACGATACCTAGGTCTTGATTTTGCACGTCAATTTAAAGACTGTTATGATCCGATTTTCTAGTCGCGATCTGTTTTTTTTTAAATAAAATTATAGCTAGTGAATTTAGAATCGGTTTTAAAAACTGTTGTTTTCTTATTTTTTCTTGAAGATCGAGTTTGTTTTGTTTTTAAGATTAGTCTTTTCATTGCCTTTGGTTCAAGGGTAAGAAAAGCTGTAAATTCCTTAGATGATAGGTCTCGTAATTCTTCTAATGCCACTACCTACTTTAAGCCACCATTACGTCAATGACCCCTTTAAGGTGGGCAGTGCTGTACTATTTGTACCTACCTGTAGGTAGGTACCTAGGTACACACTTAGGTACAGTTAGCGGATAACAGTAGGTATTATGTAGTTCCTATAGGTACCAATTTCCAATCTGTGATAATCTGATCATCTGACCCATCTCATCTTTTATCTACCTCGATTCAGCTAGAATGGTCTATTATAAGTAGGTACAGCTGAGACGGAAGAGTAGACGATGATAGTTGAAAGAACAAACAAACCTATTGTCTTCATACATTCCTAGGTTTAGTATGTAACAAATGGATACCTCCATTTATTACATACTAAACCTAGGAATGTACTTACTTAACTAACTACCAACCTACCTAAAGGAATTATAATCTTGTTTCAAATTATAGGCAGGCTTACAAACAAGAGATTGCTTTTTATCTTAAAACAAAACCCAAAGAAATATTGTCTTTGACACCTTTTCTTATTTGATTCTTATCATAAGAAAACTATCAAATTACACATTTGTTTATGTGCTGCAAGATTCGTTATCTTAAATAGGGTTTTTTCCACCAGTTGTTTTTTTACTGTAACTGACTAACTTATCCCTCGGAACAAACAAAAAACGTTGACATGTCAACAACGCAGAAATTGCACGATCTATTCAAAATTGCGTATTACCGATTTGGCCTTAATTTCGATTAGGTACCTAGTTGAAATCAAATAGTGGAGCTCGTGGCTAAATAATAACAGCCGCACGGGTCGATCCGTCAGGTTAAGCTACGCTTGCCGGGGTTGGTCAGTGGATGGGTGACCATCTTTACATAGGTACCGAGATTCCTCCGTGCCTCGGAAAGCACGTTAAGCCGTTGGTCCCGGCTGTTATTCGTGGATCTTTGACAGTCGTTACGGGTCGTCAGAAGCCCGAAAGTCTGACAACCAGTCTTACCAAGGGGTATCGTATTACCCAGTAACTGGGTTGTGGAGGTCAGATAGGCAGTCGCTCCATGTAAAATACTGGTATTCAGCTGCATCCGGTTAGACTGGAAGCCGACCCCAACATAGTTGGGAAAAGGCTAGGCAGATTGATTGACCTAGTTGAAATCAATAGGTAAAAAGAACTTTTAATCAAGAAGTTAATTTTCCTTTAGGAAATCCAAATTGAAATTGTCGTTATTCACAACCCGTGACATTTGATAATCGCTGTGTAAAAGAATTAAGATCTTTAATTCTGCTTCACAAAATGCATTTAAACTAGGAATTTTGTACGTATTGAGATTTTTTTCTAATATTTTCTTACTATGTAGTCACTTACCTACTTCATTGTTATGAGGAGCTGAATTGCCCTCTTGGATTTGTTCCGTCGTTTTCCTGTAGGTAGGTAGGTACCTACCTACTTATAAGTAGGCCTGACTCTTCATGTTTTCTTCATTGATGGTGTTATAGGTATCTTGGTAGGTATTATACCAAGTATTCACTTAGCATGTCAAATTGACCTGGTACCCCTACACAGGAGTTCATAACTATCTAATAGGTAATAAGTACCTACGCCGTTTATGGTCAACCCCATAAAACGCAAAATACGCTCTAGTTAGCTAAAGCCAAAAACTAATCGATAAGTGGCTTACTAAAATGATCTAAACAAATACCTATTCTAATTAATAAACTTCAATCAACGCTCAAAAATTCAAAAACGGAACCCTTCATGTGCTGGTGCATTCCCGCGCAACGGGCGGCCATCTTGCGCCGAGATTTCCCGATACACATTCAGGATAGATCCATTTATCAAAGCGATCGATATCTATCGCAAACAGTATTTTAATTTATTACTGGTATTATAATTGATTTGTGCGTAGGCGCGTAAGGTTGGTGCGAATTATACTGACAATGGCGCCACCAAAGACGTTATGGTAATGGAACCTTATAAGCATAACACTTACTTGAATAGAGAACTCCTTTTTGATTCAGGAGTCTTAGTACATTTCTTTGTACTTTTGATTGTAGTGTTGACGTTTTTGTAAATAAAAAAGCACATTTTTATTATAACAAAAGAAAAATGGCTCGACATAGTAACCATAAAAGATGACTGCAATTTTTCTATTATGTAGCTGTTCAATAAGACCTTGATATTTTTAAAAAAGAGTGTTTAGAACTTTAATTAAAAACCTTCCTAAGTAATTGCTTAAGGTGCTCAACTGAATAAAAAAAAACTCGTTTCGCTGTAATAACTGCAGCAGCCATATTAGTACCTACCTCTATGCCGTGTTTATGTGCTCCTTTTCTTATTCCTAATGACTAGTAATTAATATGTCAATGTACCTACCTATAAATAGGTCTACTCTACATGTATAAGAAATGCATTATAATTATGTCATTATGTAGTAGGTACTTGGCCTATGATTATTTACAAGTAGCACCCATATGCAAATATGTCAATAAATGAATGCAAAATTTATATTTGCATTAATATCTAAGTCCGATGTGATAATAGGTCATTTATAGGTAACATTATGGCCAAAGATTTAAAAAATACTTAAAAATTTACCTACAATAGGTTTAAGGTGGAGCTTTTGACATGACTGCATTTATTGACGATTTATGATTTAAAAATTAGCTACATGTATGCATCAGTTGCATTAAACCTTTTCTGGCGAGGGAAGAAACCCCCTTTTCTGGGGGTTTTCCTCCTCACTCTGTCTTATACTTACTTGAGCGGTTAACCACAGGCCATATTGTTTTTTATGTTGAAATACATAATTAATATTATGTGAATTAACAACAAAATATGACTCGAGAAAGAAATTCATAAACAGCATAGGAGCATTCAGGAGCAACAAGAACATAACAAAAAAAACCGGTCAAGAGCGAGTGGCACTCGCGCACCGAGGGTTCCGTTCCGATTTCTGAAGAAGTGTGCTATTTAGAGACATCGTTTTATTTTTCCTGTAATCTTTACATAAACTTCTATCACATAGAATAATTTCAAATTTTTCTCTTTGCAAACTTCCGAGATTGGGGGGGGGTGGGGAACGGTATTTTTTTTTTTAATTTTTCATCAAAAGTCGAAAACTATGGGGCCTAAAAAAAAATGTTTGAGAATGTGCAAACAGCGCTCTTTCATATGATACCCCACATGCCATAGTAGCTCCACTTTGAATTTTTAAGACCCCCTTTCAGTCCCCGTTGCAAAAAAAAACATAAATATTTTTATGTCTTTCTTATTTGCAAAATAGTTGGGTAAATGTCATCTAAAACTGTTCTAAATTTCAAGTTGATAGCATTAGTAGTTCTCGAGATATCCAGCTGTGACAGACAGACAGACAGACAGACTTAGTCACACCATAAGGGTTCCTTTTTTACCATTTTGGTACGGAACCCTAATTGCTCCCAATAAATTAAATATTGAAATGGCTTTCATACTGTAGGTATTTGTTACATTTCCATATTTACCTTCAAGAAACACGAAAGCTCACTACCTTAAACAATGAAAGAAGCATAAATTTATTTATTTATTCAATTTTACTATTGTCCGATACATGACTGTCTCTACGACTAATCTCTTAAAAATTCAACCCGAATTCGACAAAATCTAATAATTTTGAACGACCTTCTAGCAAAAGTTTTGGTGCATTTATTAAAATGGATACGCGTGTAAAGCTAGTAAATTGAAATAATAAATTATAGTGTTCATGTATTATGTGTTACACGAAAAATAATGTCACGTAGGTAGGCATTCTATGTATAATTCACGATCTCGAAGTGTGATTTGAAACCAAACAGTCGTCGAGACGAGTATTAGCAATTTTAATGTGTTCAAAACACTGTGGTAATAAGCTGTAGGTTTATCTCGTTATAAAATCAAGCTGGAATTGTCTATGACTCCAAGGGAATTTCTGTGTAGAGTAGTAGGATACATTGTACTTATACCGAGTCTGTCTCTTAGTTCCGGGTTCCAATAGATAACAAGACATTTTCAGTTTTTATTTAATTTACTGTGTCTCTTCAGTTCACAAACTGCGTAAATAATTGCATATATAAGTAAACAGCAAGATAACTCAAATAAAAAAAAAATAGCCGTAAGTAAATAAACAAAATTTTAAAAACCGGATACTTGATCCGGTTTTTAAAACAAGTGGCAGGAAAGGGTTAAAAACAAATATCCAACTTTTTCAATTCTTTAATTTCAAATTTGATTTAAGTCAGTAAGTTGGTAGGTAGGTACTTAATTTATGAAAGCAGTGTCCAAATAAAACAAGTATTATTTTGTGGAACGTGATGTTAAGTGTGTTCTCGACTATGAATAGAACCACCCTGTCACATTCCGTGGGTGTTGCAGGCGAAACTGAGGGATTTATTAGGACGGGCTGCAATAACTACCTAGATGTAGCTATTATGACATCATTCTCAAATTACCATTTAGCCAATCGTATCTAGTAATTATGGCATCCTAAGAGCACACCTAGTATTACATATACATTGGAGGGTTAAAATTACTTGCAAATTCGGAAAAACGAAGTTGCAAGAATTACAAAGAGTACAAAATAAGCTCATAAAGATATTGTTTCGCTATCCATACCTAACACCAACTTGTAAAATTTTTGAAGAAACAAAACTAATGAATATCAAACAACTATATACATATAATACTTGCGTTCTCATTAGAAAAATTATAGACAAAACCATCCACAGTAACTTATCATTTATAACAAAATCTCAAACTACTAAACGCAGTCTTCGTCGACCAAGTGTACTTGTTTTGCCAAGAATACGCACTAACTACGCTAGAAAGAATATAACATACACAACTAGGTATTTAATAATTTACCCACTTATATAAAAAGTGTTAGCTCTCTCAGCAGTTTTAAATCTCGACTATCCAAATACATAACTAAAAACTGTCTTGACTAAAAGTCCTCCAATGTTCTTTAATGGTTGAGAGTTACTGTTTGTATGTGGTAGGAAATAAAATTGCAGTTAAAGATCTATTAAATAAAACATGTGTCGCAGTTTTCTGTAAAACAATAACAAATTATTACGTCCAACGTAAATGTGTACCAAGCTATGCATTGAATCAGAAAGAGACCGTTTCGATCAATTTCCATGCCAGTATAATAAGTCATTTTATCCTGAAGAATATCGTTTGAATTAAGTACATACATTTCAATAAATCTATTAGTCATACCGTAAAATAGTCTAGAAAAATCTGAAAAGATAACCGAAAACTCGACGCGATTGTCTTACAAACTTCATACAACTAGCGCCATCTATCGGGCGGTAGTCGAAGCTTTTATGTGAAGAGCGCGCGCTTCGTACAAATAAAGTGTTCTTACTGAATATCGACTAGATATACTTACTGTAGTGTTATCTACTTGTAAGGGTCCTCAATAAGAGGTTTTAGGATAAAATTAGTGTTGTTTTATTTTATTTTTGTGTGGTTTGAAATTACTCTTGTCTTTCATATACCTCCCGGTTTGGTGTAGTTTCAGGCTGTGCTTTTTCGTGTAGCATCATTTCGATTTGTATTTGTTTAATTAATTTAAAAAAAAATTGTTTGTTTGTATTTGTATTGAAGTACCTAGGTACCTATTATTATGATGATAGGGATACAATGTTTCTTTGGTAAGGTGTCAGGCCCAGATAGTTACGTAGTGTGATTTTATAAAACCTGGCCAGATTTAAAGCGAAAACCTGTATTAAGTAAGTATTTAAACATCATATAGTATGCACACACCTAACTTAAGGCATAATTTAATTAATTAATTAATTAAATTATTCCTTTATTTCAGGCAGCTGTGGCCCATACAAAGTACAATAAGTACAAATACAAAAAAATACTACATAAAAAATATACACGAATACATATTTAAAACATAACTTATAAACTAAGACACACGAAGTGACGGCCTATACCTGACTATGAATAATGCATTTAAAAGGTGTAAGTAAAAAAAATTCTCCATCCATAACTGCACATATTAAGCTCATATCTATCACGCGATTTGGAATTCTTACGTCATCAAACTGTCTATGTCTACAAAAATAATACAATTTATCATGATGTCGGCGACCTGTATGAGGACGACGCCATCTCACCCAAATACATGATATTACACAGTTCCTCACACAATACACTTAAACATTCAACTGATTCCAGATAGGCCATTCCTTAAATACATCCACATTACCTGACAGTTCAAAGATCTTTACACTTACAAAAGATGTAACGGTTATTTTGGATAAGTTTGACATCAGACTTATAATTACCATTGCATTTTGCTAAATTCGGTCTTGTTTTACATATTATTTCCCGTCTCGAATCGACCCGTTGTCTCATCAGTAAGTACATAAAAAGCAGCTCAGACGTTTAATTTTTCTAGCCAAAAAAGTCACAATAGATGCAAAACTGTGACTAAATCTTAAGCGACATTTCATCAATCTAATAAATTACTTCCAAATTGTCCTTCTTATGTGCTATACAGAAAAGTACGGTTGTCCAGATCTCGAACAAAAGAGTATACCTAACACAAATAGTGGCTTACTTCGTCCCGTGAAAATAAAACGACAAGTGACCGTTATGATTTTGCACGTGTCTCCCATTCACAGTCGCACAGATGACCCGAGCCGTTTACCTATTTACAATCGTTCAATGTCCGTTATTCTATTTTCAAATTCGAATTCAATCCAAAAGGTGTTCTATAAATTTCCGCTCTACATCGGTCGCGTTCGGCTTTTAAATCGAATGTCAACAAACATGGCGACGTCAAACAAATCGATTTCCGAATTTTTAACGCTGCGTTCTAGCGCCACTATTACAATAACAACTTGTTATTCGTGTTGATTTTTTTCTTTTGCTATAAAATGTAAGTTTTATAACATAGAAATTTATAAAAAAAAAAACAATGTAATGGTCAAATCAAAACGTTTGTAAACCGTTACCTACAATAACAAGAGAGGCTCATGATGTGTCGAATAAAAATTCCTACGGCACTTTTGACTCCATTAAATAGTGTCAAAGACGTATTTGTGTGTAGAACAGATTACGTCCACACACCGGTACCATTTTCTCGTTTAGCGCAATTTATCAGTGTTGAGTGACATCAATAAGTTTTTCGTCGATTTCGTACGTGCTTATATGGGTATGATAATTTGTTTCCGGCGTACGCGGCGCGTGCGCAAGGCACGACAAACTATTACATTCATAGCGTTAGCACGATTTGCATTTGAAATATTTCGTTCGGCTCGCGCCAGTAGGGCACAATGCCTTCGGGAGAGGCGATATATTCAATAAAAGATGTAAGCATGTGTCATATCAAATTTCTTGGTATATTTTTCAGCGGCTCGTGCTGTTGATTTCTTTAGCTGAGTGATAATAGGGCTCATTTTGTGTCGCACGTGCGTGAATAATGGGCACCGGCTTTCGGCTCTTGTGTGCTTTAGCTTATCTATTTATCTCGTGATACCTACATAGCGCAGAATGTATTAGTTAACTATGTAAGTGGATACTTTGTTAGCTGAACATGCTTCTTGTTTTAGGTTACGCAAAATGGTGTCATAAAGTTCCTTTACCGTAGAATATTGCTCTAAAATGTAACTTTGTATTTTTTTTTCACAAAATTAAGGTAGAATTTCAATAACAACAAAAAAAGCTCTTACTAAAACGTTTTTAACCTCAAAATTCTGCCCAAATTTCCACTCATTAACCGGTAATTGTTCTCGAAAACTTTCAACACGCGCAGTTGAACGGTTAATTACGCTGAAATTAATTTGCGCGAACATTTTCTGGCGTTGTGGCGTAAACTTGGCGTGGTTGATGCTTTTGTTTTATTGAATAATTGCCCAGAGGTGTTTCGGACGAGACCGACTGGTTCCTTCAAGGCCAGGCGACGAACTTGCCCGAACCATTGTCCTTATTCGCGCCGACGAAACTCGACTCGATTCACGTTACCGACGACAGTTTTTTTAAACAGTAAAGTTTTTGGGTAGCCATTCATTGTTATGCTCAAGTTAAGCTTTTAATTGAGACATTATTATGGCATTTTTGCACCGAAAATCTGAAAATGATTTTTGATAGTGTTATTTTTAGCTTTGAAAACTCGGTACGAGAGTGTGAATATATAAATGTGAATAGTGTCGCTTTTAGCGATAATTGTGCGTAGTTATTGCGAATAGCCCGAGGCAAGGCGCGCGCGCCGCTTTGGTTGACATGGCGCACAGGTTTTTGATTACTCTGACAAATAACCTTTTTCGAGTTCCTTCGAATACCCATTGCTTTAGTGAAAAACCGTTTTACAAATAAACTTACTATGGCTTTACTTTTATGTAAAAAAGATTTCTATAGAGAAGATAAATTGATTTCAACTTTTTAAGTCAACGGTGTCAAGTTTTGAGTTACACCTATCAAGCACAAAAAAAAAACACTGTCTAATGTTAATGATTTTGAGATTGCTTCCCCCTTCCCCCTCCTCTCCTTTTCCTTCCAAACCTCTCTATTTTGCCCAGCAGTGGGACACAATGTAGGCAAAAAAGATCATGTGTGTCCTATTTTCCAAAACAACATGGATATTTTGGTACCTATATAATTTAACCTCTAGGGTAAGTCAGTGAGAGATGCCTATAGTTTAAAAAAAAATCATTATTAATTAAATATGTAAGATACTAAATTAAATACGCACACAAAATAAGATCACAACGTTAGGTTGTGAAACAATTTAATACTATTTACGTGAAGAATTTAGAAAAAAAATACTGCAAAGTAACTCAAAGATTATATCTAACGTTTAAAATAACCGCTCTTACCTTGTTCTAAGAATAAATATCAAAATATTATTTTAAAATCCTTATTTTGGGAATAAAAAATTTCACACTGACATCAACTTTCGTCTGACATAATATGGATGCGTTCCAGTTCACGCAAATTTTGTATTTTATTTCTCAAATTTAGTAGGCATCTATACCTTAAAGGCGTCTCTCCTTGACTTACCCTATGTCTTAATATCAAAAATTAAAACAGCTAATGATAATTGTCTAAGATAACGGCTCATAATCCGTTGTATATTGCCCCGGTATCTGTAGATACCGCACATAAACATTTAATGTAATTTCCGACTGACTCCTACCTAATGATGTTTTGGTATATTTAACCTCTATGTTTTAATATCAAAAATTAAAACGGCTAAGTAATGATATTGTCTAAGATAACGGCTCATAATCCGTTGTATATTGCCCCGGTATCTGTAGATACCGAACATAAACATTTAATGTAATTTCCGACTGACAACGAGGGTGAATCTTCTAATCATGATAATATAAGAATACTGTGAATTTCAATCAAAATTTTCTAAGTAAATTACTGATGACCTTAAATTCTGAAAACTTTTGAGGTTGCTCCTAAATATTTTCCGATCTTTTAATTACCTAATTGGAATTTCGCAGAGATTGAACGTCACACACATTCTACTTAGTTATGAAGCTTTCCAAGTTCCAGTCGATTTTAGTTTTAACAAGCTTTTTATGTCAAACAGTTTCATTATTTTTCAAACTTGCTTCACATAAAACTTACTTTTACTAAAGCATCTTTCTAAACCTTGAAAAAAAAACTTAAGAATTGGAGTCATGACCATCATCATCATTGGCAGCCTGAGCCTCGTTCTGCCCACTGCTGAGTAGGTATAGGCCTTCCCTTTTGTGCCATGCATTGCTGGTCTGTGCGAGTTTCATACAGGAAGAATTCGAGTAGTTAAACCTGAAAAACTGAATTAGGAACTTGATTAGGAATATCTTTCATTCCACCACCACCTAATAAAAAACAAACACCTATAAAATACAGTCCACAATTCTCGGTCCTTCGAGCCGGATGCGAAGAGTTAATTTCTCTACCAATATAAAAATCCCAAAAATTTAACCGAATAACCCTCCCGTATTAAACGAACACCTAGGTAGATTAAGTATATTGTCGAGCCACTCCAGTTCCGTAATAAACCTTGTTATCTTCCAATAATTAGCGATAACTACCCAAAACGTTATCTACGGTGTTTGCTATTAAATAATCGATAGTACTCGATCGATAAACGGTCATTGGCTATGGCTTGGTGTCAATGAAAGTTCCTTAGTCCCGACTTGTAGTATCAATCTATCTGCCTAGCCTTTTCCCAACCATTTTCTGAATACCTATCAGTATTTTACATGGAGTGACTGCCTATCTAACATCCATAACCCAGTTACTGGGTAACTCGGTACCTCTTGGTAAGACTGGTTGTCAGACTTTTGGGCTTTTAGCCCCGACTTGAATGTTAATTGTAAATTCGTATTGTTGTTTGTGAGCGGAGTGACAGCGATTTTATTCTATTATGGTGATTCAGCAAGATTTTCGTACATGAAAGTGTATAAAAGTAAATAAAATTAAGGTACCTAGTACATAGAAGCTCTAGCTAGATGCACTTTGAGAAAAGCTATTAAAGTAAAAACTTATAAAGCTTTCCATTTTAAAATTCACACCTTGTTAAAACAAACTTTATTTGATGTTTAAGTGCTTAATTCATTTTAAAACATATCCCTTTATTTACTTACTTTACAATGTATGGAAGTCTAAGCATTTTTATAGATGACATAAACATAGGCACCTTTACACACTTAATTAAGTCCTTACTTATTAAGTGACAACGTAAGACTACCGTACAGTCGTACATAACAATGAATGTGCCTGCATTCTGTATAAATGGCACAAAAATACAGGCACAAAGCGATGAAAAAAAAAACTTTCTTTTTGTTATACAGACGCCATGTTTAAGAAACTATCTGTGCGCATGTGTGTGTAAGTCGTTATAAGCGAGTGAATCATTTCATTATGCATGCAAAGTGTCAGTTTAATTAAGTTTTGTGTTTGGTACAATTGTGGTGGACATTTGTAAGGCTCGTTATGAATGGTCCCCTCATTGTTTTGAGTTCAGAAATAACCATGATGCGGCATAATTTTAAACTGGTACAGAGTAGGCAGAATTCTTTCGCTGACCGTTGAAATCGGTGACTAACCAGTAATTAATAGTGATAATTATCGCAGACACTTCGTGGAATGATTCATTTACTCATGTAGAAATAATTTGTGGCTTTAGTTTTGATTTATAACGAATACGAACAGGATGTGGAGCCTAGTTAATCTGTCCTTCGATGAAGTGATCTTTTAAGGGTTTGGGCTCACGATCGACATTTTTGATCAACAGTTTATTCGGAAGTTTAAAAATGTGTCAGCTACCTGCAGTTTTGTTTACAAAACAGCCGTGTCATTGACCACTCGGGCAGTCGTTCACTGGTTTTTGTGTCATATACAGGTCTACCTACTTATTTGAAAATACCTGGAGTTTGTTTACTCTTACATAACGCACACAAGGTGCGGCGCAAGCGCAATAAACCTTCTAGTTCCCCAATAATTATGTTTACAATCGTTTAATTTCCAGAATAATAAAATTGTAATCAGCATTAATTTGTCATACGAGTGCCGTCATAAATCGCCCCACTTCCAAATTCCCATTTTATTGATAATTAAAATTGCCCGCAATTAGAGTAAGTAATAATTACGAGTAATTGTAAATCAACGGATTAGTGCGTCGCAGCGGTGTTTTTATACCATACGATCTTTATCTTAGTTTATGATTTAATTACACGTTAATATTAGGCCTCGTTATTTCATATCGAGTCGAAAGGTGTAAAATTTAATACAGACTTATTATCCTTAGTAATAAAAGGAGTGGCCGTGAAAACAATTTTATATTTCGTCTCCAATTAACTGGTGTGTAATTAAATTTATATCGACACGTTGGCGTTTTAGTGTTATAATTATAAATTTGTCTTAATTAAAAAGGGTTGTGTATAAATCTAAAAGTTCCTATGCATAAACGTATACAGTATAAAGTCAAAGTCAAACGCAGTAACATTATAAATTGAATGGATTATAAAAGCCTAAAAAAGGTACAAAGTAAGGCGGTGTGCACACTGTCGCCTGAACGCCACGAGCTATACTGCGTCGGACGGACGAAATTACCCTCTCGGCCGCTCCCATTGTTGGGTTGCCAAAAGCAATAAAAAATTCCCTTAAAACAATAGCACCCCCGGGCGTCGACTGCCGCAAAAGATGTTCATGATAATTATTTTAGAAAATGCACCGCCTTAAACGCTCCTTGGACTTACAGGTGTGGCTTAGTACGTAAATATAAAATATTGCTCAGTTGTCTCACAAAATCATTACACTTAAAGACAGATGTATTTTGTTGCATTTGAAATGGCTTTTCTGTTTTGGTTAAAAAAAAATTGTTAGTAAAAACCTACATTAAATAAAATACGTCGAAAGATTTTAATATTGATTAAATTAGAATTTTAGACTAGTTAGTTGAATTACAGGACTAAGTATAAAATCTGTTATTTACTAATAAAGACATTTTGTGCTCATGTAAAATCTTGTGTTTTTAATGAAATTAGTTCAGTAAGTAATCTTTTTAAAAGATTAATATTTAACAACTGTTCAGATTATTGATATATTTTAATATTACAGGAATAAATTGAACATTGATTGCAATTACGTGCGTATCTAAGAGAATAACCACTGCTGATAATGTTTTATATCGTCGCCTATTAAGGCTTGTCCTCCGTAAAATACGGCGAAACTAAGTAACTTTGTGTCCATCTTTTACAGTAACTATAGCATCTTTTTGACAGGAAAAAATACACAGTGTCTACAATACATAAGAAGTGATTTAATTTCACCTGAAATCTATTTTAGATTATAGAACTAAACAAAAAAAACTAAATCCAGGTCTATTATTTCTAATTCTTACGTCCACAATTTTCATTAAAAGTGTTAATAAATTTATACAGTACTCTACAAAATAATAAGGAATGATTTCATGTTAAATAGATATTGCTTCATATCTTGCAATAAATTACCAGCGTTGTGTCATCGCGCTTTTCTTTCTTTTCTATGCAGTCCGACAGTGACCGAGCTTTTTGCGGAGGACAAACCTTAAGAAGGTACGGAGTAACGATGACGAATCATAGAAATTGTCACTCGATTTTCCCTCAAAAGTGAACCAGCCGTCAATAGTGTGGTGAAGTCGGCTGTCAATAATGTCAATCCAAAGTTTTCACGTTGTCATTTTTACAGAATAGATCGTCTGGTAGTTGCTCATCACAACGTTAAGCGGATTTTAATAACATTTTGGCTGCGGAGGTAAGTAATTACTGTTTATATCATCAACACTCGCCCGCCACAATTAAGTCAGTTTTTTTTTTTGGATGCGCGACAATCACGTTTTGATTACGGTGGTAAAAACATGGACATGGCTACACTGTCACTAAATAACGATTAACCATAGTCAACGTTATGTCCCTACGTTTTTGAATAAGTGGTGTAATTTTTATAAATAATTGTCGTGGAAAATATTTTTATAACATTGTAAGTTAGTGTGGCGATCGTAGTCCAACAGATTAATCCATACCTACTAATAATATATAAATGCGAAAGTAAGTCTGTCTGTCTGTTACCTTTTCACACCTAATCCATTAAACTGATAATGATGAAATTTGACAGATAGGTAGGTAGTCTGGGACTTGGAGTAGGAAGTAGGCTACTATGCATTCTGGATATTTGTATTAAAAAGTGATGAAATACTACAAAATACACTTAGACGAAGTCGCGTGCAACAGCTAGTGCTATCCATATACATTACTAATCATTGAACTTGCGAAAATTACGCGAAGCAGAAGCAAAAAACGATCACACTTGCTCGCAACAGTTGCTTAAATTTATTAACTATTAGACATCTAAAAAATAGATTGTATGATTTATTACTAAAGATTTGAAAGCTATCATTATTGTTATTCTCATACAGTTTAATCACTGGTAAAGCCACAGTGTTGCCATGTCCATACTAAATGTCTACGTCAATTTACTCAGTACTTACTAATGCTCGTTACGTTTAAACGTTGTTTTCGGTCACATTTAGGCGTTTCGTAATTGGTGTTGAAAAAATATAATTTCGTCCTTCTCACGGAAGGCCTCGAGTCAACAGATCGTATCGTGTAAACTACGCTTTATAATCTCGGTGTCCACGACTATATCCTATTGTTATAAGACATTTAATTTTCATGAATCTTCTCATGGATAAGCGTAGGCTTTTATTTATAAAGAAAAATAAAGTTCCGTAATAATAAAATAGACCTCACACTATGATAGCCTTCAACGATATCGTCCGTGTACTGATTACTAGTAAGCACAAGCGAATACAGTCCTTATTTTTGAGTACTAAGATCTATTTTAGATTAGAGCTAATTTCAGATGTTTAATTAATGTGAAATACCATCAAGAGATTAATTAGTTCTGTCCCCCATACACTTTGCCGGCTATTAATTTAAAGCCGAATAATTCCACTTACAAAGTGTTTGGGAACTCGTTTGTGTGGTACGTTTTTGACACTGCATGAGCTTACATTCAATGCAGATTTATCGCCATGTTCGCGTAAATACTGACATCAATAGCTGCTTGACCATAATGTTATTATGATAGCCAGATTTATAGTTTCTAATAGAAATAAGTAATCCCAGCGTACGTTTTAAATTAATGGCCATTTATCAATTTTAAATAAGAGCTTGATATAAAAACAGCAGACTTCAGACTTCTCGGGGGTCGAGTACTCACACGTAAGGTAACTTTAGAAATAGGCGATATGGGCATGTATCGAAAATATTTATAAATATTCATATTTTATCGACATATTTTATCGATACTTATTAAAGACCGGCTACCACTCGCGTCGTGAGGTGAGAACGATAGCGCCCCCTGCTGGGCGCGTTCACAGTGAGACGGGAACAGACCGAACGGAATTCAAAATGAAGTTATGGCTTTACATTCCTTTTTTTCCCTCGTTTTAAACGTTTTAATTTTATTTTAAATATAATCCTGGTGAAGTTATGACCGGTTCGTACCTACAGTTTATGTAAACCGGTACCTAATTTGTTAATATTAATTCTGATCTTTCTAACCTTAAATAAACTGATCGTAAAAATATTTTATTGTGTCTTTTCTGGTTAATGTCACTTCATTACAGTAGCTGCGTGGTGTGAATTTTACAACAGTAAATAATATAATATGTAGGTGACGCCATTAGCTGGGAGTTGGACAAATATCGAGTGTCAGTGTTTGCGGTGGTTGTGTAAATATCGACATCAGAGTTTGCGTTCCGCATCACTAGATGTTGTTTGTCGAAGTGCGCGAGCGACGCGTCGTGCGCGGGTGCCATCGTGTAAAGGGTTGCCCACTCGACAACCTTGTCGATAAATAGTAAATACACGTGTTTACCTCGTTTGCACTAACAAAATATTTTACAATAGTTCATATAACCAGTCCTCCGTGATATTTCCTACAGCCTCTTCGTTTGTCTCCGAAAAATATGGGCATTTTGACATCTGATATTAAACAGAATTTATCTTCTTTTAAAGTGCAGAGGATCATTTTTATTCAACAATTAAACTATTGTAATTATTTAACATAAATTCCCAATATGTTTTCCATTAGACTTACTGTCATTTAATGTATTATGCATGAGACGCCCATATTGTTTCCAAAACTTAAATGTGTCGTATCTTTTATGCAATAACTCAGATTAAAATTGTATTAAGTATTATGTCACCCGCAGTAATAGATTTAATATTCAAATAGGAATCGTGCTCGCATTTAATGTGTTTAATCAATCATAAGTTACGATTAATTACTTAGATAGGCGCGTCCGTCCGTCCGTTTGATTGTTGTGCGCCCGTTGCTGTAAGTAAAGACATTTATAACATAACGAGACCCATTGTCCAGTTCCCGGTAATCAAAAGTTCAAGGTTTTATTAAGAGATGTTTATTAATTAGTTTGGAATGGAAATAACCGGCTCCTTAAGAGGGCTGTCGCATTTTGTCACTCACACGGGAGTTTTAGAGTGCTCTATATTTATAATTTCGCACTAAGTTTCAAGTCACGTCATTGTTGTCTCTACAATGGTAGTTCCGTACGGATTAAGAGGGCTGTCGCATTTTGTCACCTCTCCCGCTCACACGGGACAAATTTTTTAAGATTGTTAAATAAAAATATGCTAATACTTATGTAATAATCTTAAATGCGAACAATTAGCGAACTAGTCAATAATATTAATTTAACAGGTAATTATTAAAAACACATTTTAATTGTGGCATTTATTTAACTCGTCTCAAAAACATTGAGCTGAGTTTTTTTGATAACACAATAGATATGTGTTTTTAATAATTAGGTAGGTACCTACGTATTAAATTAATATTATTTACTAGTTCGCTAATTGATTAAATTTTTTTAAAAAGCATTTTGTCATTTAACAATCTTAAAAATTTGGTCCCGTATGAGCGGGAGAGGTGACAAAATGCGACAGCCCTCTTAATCCGTATGGAACTACCATTGTAGAGACAACGATGACGTGACTTGAAACTTAGTGCGAAATTATAATTATAGAGCACTCTAATTTGCCCTCTTCTCGTCAGATTTTTAAAATGTCATTTATATACTTATGAACCCCGTAGGTTCATATCAATGTGGACTCGAATGTCAACTGAACCCTTGCCGTCATATTACAAAACAAGGTTCATCTCCAAACCCAGGTTTAAACCATGGACCCTTTTTTGAATTTCGAACTTTTCAAGTTGTCAGTTTTACAAAACTGACAACTTAGTACCGGACTAAATTGACAATTTTGTGTAAAGAACTGTATTTCTATCACAGCTAGATTCTTATTACAAAACGAACTCGATGGTTTAAACCATGACAATAGAAAAACCATAAGACCACATAGGTTCAGAACTACTATAGGGCCGCGTCGCTATTGAATCATGGTATTTTACGTTTATATATATATATATGATATACGTTTATATACATATTATGTAAAGTATGACGTTGAGTTTTCCTTGGTGTAAGCACGTCTGACGTTTATTTTTTTTAAATTTATTTATTGGTCTATCTAAAATCGTTAATGTATCGTTCAACCAATGAACACAAGCCAACATACAAGCCAAGTGCCCAATATTAAACGATAGACACAGCATGCTATGTTTAAGAGGTTAATGTGATGGAATGTTCCTAAGGACCACTTAATTTGTTAAGAGGAAAAACAAGTGTTTTCCTGATAGCCACCTTGTTTAAATTCTGAAGTGGATCCGATAATAAATCTCTTTATTAACGATGGTTGGAAAGCGAGTTTTAAATTAAGAATATCTAGTCAGTATGCGTGCGACGTTTGTTGACGTGTAAGGTTAAAATTACTGTGTTTTTATTACAAAAGGAACGTATTCTGCCCACGCGGACTTCAACCATATTCTCAACTTAACCTCATTTAGCAACATAAACATAATTCAATCAACACCAAATGATTTATAAATTAATTCGTTGAAAATTTATATATGGAGTGTAAAACTATTCCATAACTTACCTAATCATAATTATCGAGTCAATCTTCTCGATTATTATGACCAATCGAGTGATAGATAATGTAGTAGAAAATTAATTAAAAGTAGTTTCGATTGAAATCACAGTTACCGCATCGTTTATAAGGCAGAAAGTGCTAGGTAACGGTGAGCGATGGCTGCATACTACCGGTTTTACCCGCGGCTGCGCGGGCGCACTCATTATCGCGTCTAGTCTCGTCTGTTGGAGCTTTTGTCGAAAATCAACGAAGTTAGAACTCTTTTCATTTGATAGTTCTTTTGGAAGATGTTCATTTGTTTGCTTTTGCTAAGTAATGACTGTGTTTGGTAACGTGTGTTTGTTCTCTATTGTCTGTTTTGTAGCTTGCTAGTAGCACTTTCCTTCTTTCTTTTTTTTCATGATTTATTTCAAATTATTAAATAAGTATGTGCAATATTTCTTTTAACTTTACCTAACAGGGTTTGATATCTAACAACAACCACCACACTCACCCCCCCCCACACACCCTCACTCACACCCACACACACACTATAGCATTATTAAGAATTACTTTATTTTGCTCAATTTATTTTTATTATAACTTGTTATTTCACAACCCTTATTTGATTAAATCTTGTAAATGTCCATTTTCGACACCCTAAAATTAAATTGTTAGGTATATAACGCAAACACGTCATGTCTCGAATTAAAATTTAAGATAACGCAACTAAGGTCCCCAAGATATAGGCGCTGAATACTTTGGGGACCACTGTTCAAATAAATATGTTAAATATTCTAGTTACAGTAAGCATACAATATTATTATTTTTGAAATTTATTTTGTAATATTGGACCAATAAATTATTCTTTTTCTTATTCTTATAAGAAGTGTGATATAAATAAGTATCTACTGAAAAAGTGTCCCTTATTTTCAACTTTCAAATTGGTCGAAGATATTTCTAATCAAATAAGTTTTTCTATTACCTATTATCACGTCACATTCGATAACTTAACATACTTAAGTTGGGATCGAATCGTAAAAAAATCCGTGGGTGTTGGGATTATGTCAATTGTAGACTGATAATTTTTGAACTAGGTAGCCCACCTACTTCATAGAATTTTTTTTAATATAATAGGTAGTCATCATAAAAACATTAATTTACGAGAATTTATGACAGAAATATAATGTAGTAAAAACTTTAATTTACGATATAAGAAATAAAAATGAATGAATATTGATTTTTGCAAATTGGCTATCGTGTTGATGTTAAAATTATAAATTTAATTGTATTTAAAAATACTCTCGACGCCGAACTTTTTATGTTAGACTTACTAACTACATGCTTCAGAATTTCAAATTTTGTGACGTCATTAGTGAGTTCTGTAGTTGACACAGCACTATCAATGATGTTGACATCAAACAGTTTATCAGTCATCCAAGCCTACTACTAAAGGATCTTACAGACAGAGGCGATATCGCGTCGCGACGCGATATTTTTCTATGGATATAATATCGAAATATCGCGTCGCGACCGCGATATCGCCTCTGTCTGTAGGAGCCTTTAAGCGTACTAATTCAGTCAAAGCCGTCTCGATAACGTCATACAATTTGATTTCCACTCGCGTTTAGGCATTGACCAACGTCCATTCATATTCACTATTAATCCATTCATAAAGTTTTAAGCATGTGGCCATTTGGCCATTCCCAAGGTTAGATTGTGTATCTGTACCAATACATGAATAACCTCCTCTGCTTGTAGCTACCGGTTTTACGCCCAAAATATTATCTACAGGTGAAGCTTTGGTGTCACAACAGTTTTTTTATGTCCAACAAAAACGAATTATTTATGTTACTGCAATCTGATATCACTTTTTGGTTTTTTACTGTTCGTTTTAGGGATCCCATGTTTTAAGGTGACCATTATTGTGTCCGTCATATGGGTGGCATCCGTTGGATACATCTAATAATGTTATATGGTGATCATAAATATTAAGAAAAACATCTTCGTTACTGAATGGATCAGTTGCTTATCATTCCGTGCGAGTAGTAAATGTCTGGTGGCAGAGTTAGTGCTTACTGTTGTAATAGCACTTATAAATTATAACTTCTACTCACTAATTACAACTTTTCAGTATAGTGGTTTGTTTAAATAATCTGATGAATTTAGTGATCATATAGAGCCCTAAGATAGTTCCTTGGAGAACGCCGTGCTTCAGTGTTTACATTTAGTAATTGTTTTAGCTCCTAAACTTCTATCAGCACTGTACGTTTACAAAAAATACGCAAAGATATGCCGGTGGAAACGAAGACTAACGGATCTGCAGCTCAAGAGGTACGTAAATTCATGGGTTGTTTTTATGCATAGATTTTTATGTTCTGTTTTTTCACTGTTTAATTGGACTTATCATGGGCGTATTTAAGTAGATTTGCGTGACAAAATTACATAATTGTCGACAAATTCGAATTTTGATAATTCATGTTGCCCAATATTTATTTAACACCGCACGAATTGAAACAAGCTTCAAAGTTAATAAGAGCCATTATATTTGCCCTTTGATACACATAGGTATTTGCGTCGTACTGGCCAAATGCTTTGTCATAACTCAATCTGAAACTGGCCTTGATTATATTAAGGATATGATTCACTCAGTGTTGCAACTGAGCTAATAGGATTACTACAGAACTGCTACTAATTTAAGAGAATGTTGTAATTAAGGCTTCGGCGATGACTAAAGAGTTGAATCACCTACAAATTCCGAGGAAAATGGCAATAAAAATCAATGAAGTTTCTTATTTAACACAAGAAGTTTCGAATGGGGATAACCCAATTAAAACCAGAGCAGTCATTTCGGAGATTGACGATGCCACCCACATAAACGATCTTACTCATAGTGAATCCGATAAAATTGCCAATTGACTTCTGCCACCAAACACTTAAGAACGTACGTAAAACAGTTGCGTAACATCCAAATATTTATTAGAGTGAAGACATAAATTTTGACTTACGCAAGTAGGAGCCATCACGGCTATCATCTTTTAAAGCGTACACAGAAGATAAGTGTGCTATTGTAAATGTACCTTCAAGTGTCAGATGTAATACGGTATAATTAGTTACACTAATGTCCAATTTTATTAAGTAAGTACCAGTATCGAACAGCATACTGCTGCAATAGCAGCAGCAGGAGAGCAGGGGTGGTCCAGTGGTAACGGCCTCGACTTACGACTTGTAGGTCGTAGGTCCGGCATGTCCTAAAATAAAAAAATCGAAGACATTTGACATTTACCATCCCACACTGGGCCCGCGTGGTGGATTACAGACCACTCCCTCGCACCGAGAGAAGGCCTGTGCCCAGCAGTGGGAACATTATAGACTAATGATATAGATGATGATGATCGAACAGCATTAGTTTGTGTTAAATGTTCTGACAGAGAGTGAATCTATTGCTAATTTTGACATGAAGCCTTCAATTCTGGGTTGGTTTGGGTTATCATCTCTTGGTGCTGTTTTCAAGCTGTAAATAGTCTTCTCCAGCTTGATTATACAGACTGACTGATGAGTAAACTCACTTAATGTAGGTATGCCCAGAAAAACCCAACAACATTTCCCCTACATCTGAATCAGAATCTCGAATATACGTCTAAGCAGAACCACCGCTTTCTTGCCAAAGTTATGCAACCCAGCTTAATGTTTGAATTAACATGTATATGTGCAATATGCAAAAGAGTAGCTAAGTACCTTCGAGTGTTAGATACACGAGATCCCGGACTGTGTTCGAGTACCCTCCAGTGGAACCTGAACAAGAGCCCTTGACGTAATCATTAGTTAGTTTATGAATATTGATGTAATTATTAATAGGTTGTTTAAATGAAGATGGTCGTTAGTGCCTTTATTAGTTTTAATTGGGATGACATTTTGGAGTTGAGTTCCTTTGTGGTATTCATATTTATTTTTAAAGACCCTCTCACACGGTATAGGTATGAGGCACATATTTGTAGCATCATAGTGTTTCTAGCCGAAGTGGCTTCTACAAATCATAGTTGCACAATTTGCATAAACAGTCTCGTGAATCGTCTCAAAAGCTTCCAATAATTCAATAAACTTTTAGCCTTATCCGGTATCACTCAAATATTCATAAACTTCGTGTGTTTCCCTCCTAACGTTGCCAACACTCATTGGCACGACTTTAGCGGCAATCAATTTGGCATTATTTTCGTGAATCGATAAAGACAAGTTGTAAGTCGTTACCCTATAAACGCGACATTTAAAGTTACGTTTAAGGCTGGCCGTAACCCGTGTCCACGTGTGATCGGAATAATTACCGGTCGCCTAGAACGCTAGTACCAAGTAGTTTAGGCTGAATCACGATTACTGACGCAACAGAAATACGGTATTTACATAAAAAGTATGCGTGTTTGTGCTACATCGGTAGGTAGTTTTTCTTTGCACTGACTTGTGGAAAGCTGCCTTTATTTCGTCTGGTTTTACTCTTTAAGATTCGTATCTAAGATTGCTTGCTAAATGCTATCAAACATTTCAATTATACTTTTCAAATTAGAATCTTTAGACATTCAAAATGTGTTCACACAGTTCAGATATCAATCTCTAAACGATTTTGTTAATTAAATCAATATGATCTAAATTACTCGTGTAATTAAACAGTATAGAATAAATCAAAAACTTCAGTCATTTATTATGTGTATGCGAATTAAAATCCGGTAGCCGTACGAGTTAGCGCGTTCATCGATTTAAACATTTAAATTCGACCGACGGAAGTATCACGCGGCGATAAATTATTTACGACCTTTATAAACACTTAAAATACCAAAAACCATTTCCATTCATAAGACGAACCGAAACGAACTCTCGAACGCACGAGCGATACTCATAAAACCTGTTTAGATTTTGATAATTTTATTAACGATTGAATGCATGGAACGCCGAACGCGAGCCTCTAAACTCTCATATATTACGGCTTTAACACAAATTATACAAGTTTAGAGGCACAACATAGACCGTGCGTGGGTGCCTTAATGTTAAAATGTGTCATAAGTAATTATACACGATCCAGGGAATTTTAATGTCTTCCAAATGTCGTCTTCTTTATTACAATAGGAGCCTTACTGAACTGGATCTACTGTATCGAAACTTATTATGTTCGATATGAATAATATCGATATTAAGAATGTCATCTACCAAAAAGGTCTCTTCGAACAAAAAGTGGTAAGTAATAAAACTAGAGATACAATACAACTCAACATAGTAGATGAATAACGTGGCGTGGTGCCCTCGAATTTGACAATTAGTAATGTGACGATACGCACCACGAACTCCACGGAGTCTCCGCGGCCCACGGTAATTACAGTGTTGCCCATTCACTTTATGTCGTTACCCAGATTTCTACATCTTCTTTTATGTCAATCCAAATTTGAAGCAGTGTCGTCGCAGTGTGTGGCGTAAATAATTTATTTTACTTGTCCCAACGTTCATTAGGGGCACATTGTCTCACATTGGAACACATTTTAATGGCGCTACCTTCCAAATTTTATTACGACAATTTGCCGCAATTATCTTCTAACGATATGAATTAGGAGTTTTCGGTAGAATAAATCTCTCGTTCTCGAATTGTTGTGCTCAAAAATAGTTTGAATACGTCGTCGTGCTGGTGACGTCGCAGACAGAAGATGCGATCGCAATTAACGAAGTGTTTGTAGTCCTTGGACATAAAGAAGTGCTAAAACGTACATCACAATTACTTCTTACATGTACTAGCACCATTAGTACGGGCTTATGTAACAACAATATCTACAAGTGATCCGCTAATCATCCGTCTCTTTGATCTTTAGAAACGTTAACTCTTCAAATTCTTAGCACAAACACAAGAGAGGAGACTGGGCCCGTTTATTGCTACACAGCGAATCAATTGAACAAACTGCTTTCGGACACTAATAGAAAGAAAACGATCCGTGCATTGCGTCAGCAGCCAGATTAATTAAACTCCTTACGACCGACTGTGCGTTATTCCATTTAAGTCTCGACGCACAAGTACCTACTTTAATTAGTAGTTTTCCATTTGTCGTACACCTGGTAAAAGCTATTTGACTTATTAGCTGCGTCGCCTGAGCTGATAGGTGTAAACGGATTTAAGCCTTAAGGTGATTTAATAAAACGTAAATTAGTGAGCAGCCGGGTTGTCTCCGAGCTGTTTTATGAAGAGGCAAGGTTTTCAGTGCGATCCCATTGGTCGGTGCTGTGCTAACGCAAGCATCACGCGTCAAATAGTTGTGGCCATAATTTGATAGTCTTTACCTCGTTGCTGACTTGTGAATTGGCTTTTATTATTTGTCTTTGAACACTCATGCTAATTTATTTTTTAGGTTTAACGGTTTCATCATGTTGTTTAAATATCACGAATGTTGTTAGTGATTCGTGTACATTTATGTATGTTTCCAAATATAAGTTATTACAAATAATGTTTACACAATTCACAAGGCTTTTAAAAGGCATTAATACAATGACTTTTATCGTTAGAGCTTATGTTTTATGTCTCATTAATAGATCTATATAGAATACTCTATAAAGAGTCTATGCCTATGTAAAATTTCCACATTTACCGGTCTGTAATTTTAAAAAAAAGAACAGAAAAAAAAAAACAAAAAAATATTACAGAAATAAATGTTCAAATTTTACATAGGGAGACACAATGGGCACTCTTATCGCTAAAAGCTTCTACAGACAACCTTTGGATGACAATAATAATAATAATATTTGGTTCTGAAAGTGAGCCTGTGACTGTAAATAATGCTGTTTATAATACGTCAAAAGTCAAAACGATGAAGTTAGAAATGACTATCCATCCGCTATTAACCGATGGTCTCAAAGGGCCGAGTCGTCTATTGAATTCAGTTCGAATGCGTGTGCAGGACAAATGCAAGAGATCATCCTTCATATTTGACGTGGCAACGCTCCGACATAATGTCATCTATTTAGCGATACCATGCACTATTATTGTCGTACCAGTCATTAATGTAAAATCTAATCAATCACTTACAACATCGGGCTATTGTCATTTCAATGCTAGCTTCGGTCACTCGTTGGACAATTATCAGCTTTCTACAAATTGAAACGAAATTTCAGTTAGACGTTGATCAGTTTTGCAAACAACCAGACGTCTTGTACGTCGGTGCCAGCACCGCTTTTGGTGTCAACCTAATGTCGATAATTAAACTTTGAGAAAAAGGCAACGTCACTTAATAAGTGTTACACGATACAAGCACTGTTTGTCGCAACACTCCAGCAATTAGCATTAGAACGTGTTAATGATACAAATATGAAATATGGAAACTTTGACGTACGACGCACTTGATTATTAACTGAGCAAAGATCTGACTAAATAGATGACAGAATTAGGAAATACCGAATTAATCAAAGAATTCAAAGATACAATCATAAAAACTGGAGTGTATTATGACTCCCGCAGACAGGCGCTACACGTCAGCGTGACGCAACTCTAGCAGAACAATTTCCATTAGGTTTTCATAGAAATTGTTCTACTAGTGTTGCTTCGCGCCTGTTTGCGGGAGCCTTTAAGTGCAATTATAAGTTTTTGTGTCAACCCGGAAAACAAGTGACAGGCAGAGGACAATAACATTCGTCAGTGTGCTGAGAAAATAAACAATGAGTTGTCACGCTTCTCTTTGTTACCAGTATCAATAAGTAAGCTCGATATACATTGAAAATGTAAAGTATTCGGTAACGGTAAAACTAATTATAGTTTCGGTAACGAATCGAGCCACTCACGACATGGCTACTTACTTAGTCGACGTCGAAAATGACGCAAAAAATAAATCGTGAGTTCAACACATTCAAAATTTAAGAAAATAAACGATACCAAAAAACGATAATATGGACTAGTGTCAAACAGAGCGTTCTTAACTACTCAAGTTTTTTAATAGAGACTTTAGCACAATCATCTATGGTGAAATCAATTTAGATTTAGATTGTTCAATCAGTGTTTTTAATAATGCTACTGAATTACGACTGTGTTCTCGCCATAATTTAAAAATTATAAATCATTATTATATTAACGTAATTAAGTTTTTTATTACGATTCAGGTGTTGTGAGCCGTTGGACCAAATATGGCACTGCATTATGATTTTTGCTAATTTATCTATACTAATCTATACTAATATTATAAAGAGGTAAAATTTGTATGTAAGTTTGTAAGTTTGTATGTAGGGGGTAATCTCCGGAACCAATGATCCAATTCTAAAAATTTTTTCTCTGGTAGAAAGCTACATTATTCCTGAGTGCTATAGGCTATAACTTATATCTATATCATGCATATTAGCCGAGCTATCACAATTTTTGTCTAACAAGTCGGAAAGAAATACCTCTTTAAACAGACTTTTTTGCATGCGCTGCCTAAACGGTTGCTTAAAATTGAGAACAATGTACAGCGGTCTGGTCCGTCTTAAGTAATTCTACAAAAAAGTCCGCGACACCATATTTCTATCTTTTATATTTTATCTTTTATACATCTTCTCTCTCATCATAAAAAAGTATTTTTTAGACATACTTAAGTTTGGATGATTATTTAAACAACAAAACATTAATCCTTATCAAAATAAGTTATTTTATAATCACAAGGACATCATGGAGATAAGATTTGGCCTTTACAGTATGTCAATTGGTCATACAGTTTCGGAGATAATATAAAATTACTAAATCGCAAAATAACTTTAATTCACACCGGTCGCTCTTGAGCAAACATGTTTAGTGCGGATCAATTTACCCCTAGAGTACGTTGTGCAAATAAGTATTTTTTCTCGGAAGAGTTTTTTTTTTTGTTAGTTTGTTTGAATGCGCTATCTCTGGACCTACCCCAGTTGGATTTGAAAAAATCATTTTGCATTTTATAACCTACTTCTTGATCACGCTAGGGCCCTTAGGAGCCGAGCGCGAAGTAATATCGCGGGCAGGCGATGCGAAAGGATATAGGCTACTTAACATCACGCTAGGGCCCTTAGGAGCCGAACGCGGAGTAATAGCGCGGGCCGGCGATGCGGAAGGATATAGGCTATTTATCATCACGGTAGGGCCCTTAGGAGCCGAACGCGAAGTAATAGCGCGGGCAGGCGATGCGGAAGGATATAGGCTAGGTATTTATCATCACGGTAGGGCCCTTAGGAGCCGAACGCGAAGTAATAGCGCGGGCAGGCGATGCGGAAGGATATAGGCTATTTATCATCACGGTAGGGCCCTTAGGAGCCGAATGCGAAGTAATAGCGCGGGCAGGCGATTCGGAAGGATATAGGCTATTTAACATCACGCTAGGGCCCTTAGGAGCCGAACGCGAAGTTATAGCGCGGGCAGGCGATACGGAAGGATATAGGCTATTTATGATCACGGTAGGGCCCTTAGGAGCCGAGCGCAAAGTAATAGCGCCGGCAGGCGATGCGGAAGGATATAGTCTATTTAACATCACGCTAGGGCCCTTAGGAGCCGAGCGCGAAGTAATAGCGCGGGCAGGCGATGCGGAAAAATATAGGCTATTTAACATCACGCTAGGGACCTTAAGAGCCGAGCAAAAAGAAAAAATGTCATAAAGGGTGCTATTAAGCGTAAACGAAGTAATAGCGCGGGCAGGCGTTGCGATGCGATGCGTCGGGGTTGGTGGGTGGGGGGGACAAGAAATTTCACGCGGACGAAGTCGCGGGCAGAAGCTAGTTACATGATAAATAAAATGAAGTTATGACATCATACATACACGATAACTTTAAACGTATAATAAACCACTCCTTATTTCTTAGTGATTACAAAATAACATCATAGTTCTGTACGTTTTTTCTCATAAGCAATCTCTTAGTCGAGTCCAATAGTGCTGGGCGAGTGTCGATGTCGATATAATGGTACCCATTGCGAAGTACTACGTGCCAAGGCGACGCAGGGCTTCAGTACTAGCCCACAGCCACAAAAAATGATCTCATTTAGTTTCACCGATATCAACAAAACGTGAAAGGTAATTTCATAGTGCATTTTCATTTTAACACGCCTCTGAGCACTTTGCCCTTTCCACTTTCATTGTTTTTTATCGACATTTTAAATTAAATAGGTACTTACTTATAGCTTTCGACGCGTCAACCTTTTATTTTACATTAGTCTGACAGTTCGTTGGCCGACTTTTTGTTTATTGCTGTTTTCCTATTGTAGAGTCACGATGTTATAATGAGCTAGTTTTCTCATTGTTACTCCAAAACTCAACACAAACAAAAAGGGAATTTGGAAGATTAGGAAATACTTATCTAACAAAAGCTGATAGATTTTGGACATGTCAAGCTGATGATTATTCAGCATTAGACAGATGTTCCTTTCATTATAATCGCAACATTATGAAATATTCTCAATTAGTTCCAAACGCGGTAAACTACACACACATGTGACATTATCACTATTTTGTCTTATTGTTGAGCGCAAATATGAACCCACACAATTTGGGGAATTTGTTATAATCCGCGTTGACTCTATTGTTATGCATTGTAACCGTGGACGCGGGGATGATAACCGTAGGGGAGAACACAGGGGCTGATGAATATAATAATTTAAGAATTTAGAAAACAGTGATCGATCTTTAATATTATTAGCAAACATTGTTATTTGGCGTGTATGGTCTCGGCAGCGTCGCGAATCGTACGCGGAATGCATGCATCAATGCGGTCATTAAAAGTATCGTGGTCATATGGTGCGGTACACCGTACAGGTGGAGGCGCTCAGGCGCTTCGGGCGAGGAGTGCGATGGGAGTCGCTCAGACCGTCGCGGCCGTCCGCATCGTGCCGAACCAGAGCGGGTTATTAATAATCCGCATTCACGTCGCACGAGCGCGGCGAGCGAGCGGCCCGCGACGACATTCCACACCATTGTACCGGCCCGCTCCGCCCGCGACACTTTTGTCTATTCACACCGATAAATCACCGCCGGCGGCCACAATGCCAGCATTATTTACCTCTAACGACGACCTCTTCGCGCTACATCGATTAATTAGTACAACACTACAGATAAGATAGCCGGGAAAGCGATCGCTTTCAAGTTCCTCTCGAGGGGCACTCGGCGTAAAGTGTGCGTTAAGTGCGGACAATCGTAGATAAAACGTGCGAGACGAGACTCCCTTAATCCGGTGATCGAAGATTGCGAGGAAACGTTTTGTCGTGGGGTTGTACGCTCCACTCGCTGCCATTGTCTGGTCGTCACTAATTTGATTGCCCACACACGGCCACGCGTTGACGTGGGCGACCGGCCGTTGCGTGGATCCCTAATTAAACCTATGAGATGCTAATGGGAGTCATTCATCACGAGGTCAGATCGCTTCTCGGGCACACAGTCGCTGCGACACGACTTTTATGGCCGATCTACATAAACATGCATTTTAACCACTATCGTTTGCATAGAATTCATGATCTGCATACGTTGACTTGTTTAGAAGTTCAATATCGACAGATCAAACAAGCGAACTGCTTTCCCGTTTTATTGAATTAACCGTTGGACAGACGGTCGCAGTCGCCACACGCGATGTGGACTCGCCCAGACGCAATGTCATAGTGCTCGTACACACAACACTGTTTTAAATTGATTGTAATGTGTATGAGTTGTGAACAACTGTGATTCGAGTCAGGAGTCTTCTGGCTTTCATTATGCATTTACGTGGTCATTCATCTTTGACCTCGCGATGAGACCGTGTCTTCGTCTGCCATATTTTCCTTTAAAGATATTCCGTTTTAACAACATTATAAAGGTATTAGCGAGAATCGCTCGAGGCCCGGCACCTATCTATGGCATCGGTCTGGTTAATATGCTTATTAAATTATGTCGATGGCAAAAACCGTGTTTAGCTTTAGGGAGTAATTAGCGGAATGAGTCTTATCGTGAGATTTAATCACTGGCTGTAATTATTGGGTAAGATTCGGACCACACTCGCACGCGCCCTTTCGTTTCGCCGTCAGTCGGTTCACTGACATCGAGTTTTTTTTGTCATTATTGACTTTTACGAGTTGAGCAAGAACAACTAGTCACTAGGTATTAGCCTCACCTATAGGTGTACATAGTCTACATCTAGATTAAATAGGCAGTGAATAAACAATACCCCGTGTATTGTAAACGAGCGTCATTGTTACTGTTGAATAGTAATTGGTATTAGGGTCAATCTTATTGATTAGCGAACAAAAATTTGTGAACAAGCCATGGGACGGGCCGCCACCGCCCGCATCGGCAACGAGCCGACTTTGCATATCAATGCCTATTTTAATATCGACATGCATCATTTCATCTAATTGCATTTCCTCCATATAGCTCGATAGATAATTCAACATTTTATTTAAATAGATAACTGCTTAGGGACTGTTAAATATTTATAATCACATGAACATGTTACATGTCAATTAATGTTACGCTGGAAAATAATTGACGTAAAAACGTTCTCAATTATGCAATAAAATAATGCTCGAGGTTTGCCTTATACGCTACAATCGGGCACAAACCTGGCCGCAACCAAACGTAGCGCACAATTTTTTTTGTCCCCCAGCGTGAACGAGTTTCAGGTGCAATTTGTTTACTTTGTATTGAAACGTCATCATAACGCAATTTTGTAGACAAAGCGCATAGTGAACTTGAAGGTGCCGTAATTAGAAATCTGATAAAAATATCTCGACCCAGTTTCCACGGCTCCTGTAATTAATAATCCTCACGACGTGACCAAACAGGGATTTCTATAGGCTAGGTCAGAAACTGACTCCTAACATGGACGGTACGGACCTAGATTGACTTCAATCGATAACGCTCTCGACTCGATGCATCATCAATTCGATACTGTTCACTCGATAAGGAGTAAGTAATTGTACACCAAATAAATTAGTTCCCGCACTAGGATCCACAATCAATGCTCGGGTGAAACTTGCACATTTGTCCCCCAGTGCCCGTCGTAGGAATCTGTTCAAAAGTGTTAAATCGCTTAATATAATGATGATGGATGCGGTCCCGACCAAACAGCCCGCAGCGGGGGTGTTTTACCCCACTATACAAATAAAATATTTTTATTATTAACTAGTTTCCTGTCCTTTTTGCACCCACAAAAGCTCCCAATCGAGCCGTCTCCGTCGCACAGTTTAATCGAAATCATATTTCTGTTTTGTCATTATGGTATCACGTTAAGAGTTCCTCTCTTTTGTCCAGGATTTCGATTCGTTGGTTTCTTGTTTCCAATGCAGCTTTGGTTGTTTTTTTAATCAGCCGCAGCGGTAAAGAAATGTGAAACCTGTGGAGGTAGAGTTCAGTTGTTCGAGTTTCTTTGACTGATTTTGATTGTACATAATATTAGAGTTAAATACCTGCAGAGTGTAATGTTTGTTTTCCTTCTGTTGCAGGTAATTGTCAGCGGGCGCCTGCCGCCATCTGTCGCCCAGTAGCGGAATTCGCGGAGTGTGATTTTTTTCTGTCCACCGCTACTTCCTATGAATGGAAGCCTGACGATCCCCATAAAAAGGTGCAACCGTGTCAAAATCGAACAATATTGTTTAAAATTAAAGACAGACACATATGAGTTTCTTTCATCATCGCGAGCTTACCTGTGGGGGCTCACAAAAAACACCGCAGGTAGCCCATTTGTTTGTTATTAATTCTCGCGTCGAATCTTGTTTTTTTTACAGTCGACCACTCTAATACACTGAGAATATTAATTATAATTATAAACGTAGCTCGTCGTGTTCGTTATAAGGTGCTCTCCTAAAGTTTTGCTTTAAAATTTAAATCTGATCGTTAATCATGCGACAATGTCGGTTTTATCTTGATATTGTGTTTTTCAAATTTATTGTTTTTTCTCACTGACTTGAATCTTAGGACCATCTGATTTACTGTTTTTGGGTCTTTATAAATGAAGATAAAGGAAAATCTTATGAATTGATACCGTAACGCTATTACGACAGCTAACGATGAATCAAAAGATTAGGATATTGATAAACCCGGATAATTCGTATTAAAAAAAGATTTGTTATGACTTTTATATAATCTTATTAGAACTAAGCTACAACATTAATACTTAGTCGATATGCACTAATAGGTACCGTCCGCTTTTCTATTGCAACAAAAAAAAATCTAACAATACTGTAGACACTGATTCACAAACTAGAATGCCTATTTATTACGTCCCCCCCACAATTATCACTGACATTGTAACCACAGCTCTTCTTCAAATGTAAAAGTTGTTGTCAGTAATCACTTCACTGTTCTGAACCAATAATAACATTTTTATAACGCGAAGACATTGAAAAGGGGGTTTTACTGTAAGTGGCCGCCGCGAAGGCGCGTCGTCAGGCAAATTATCAGGAAACTCCCGCATACGCTTTCTGCACACACTAACTGACATTAAAAATCATACTTAGACTCCAATGGCCGACCGTGCAACAATACAACATGCTACGTAATTGAGCAAGACGCACATTGATCTTTAATATTCCATTAAACCAATTGTATGCCCACAACGGATAGGCAATCATTTTCTAGTTTACATATTGACATGTCGTTTGCAAACTAGCGTTTTCGTGTTATGGCTCCTTGCGTTTCGAGGCTTAAATATATTGCTTTAAATGCAAATTGAGTAAATCGAATATAGCGAAAAATGTAATGCAGCTTTTAGTACATATTGACTATCGGTAGGTATACAAACGAGAGCTTGTGCATGGTGGCGCATCGATAGAGCCCACATGCGGTCGCGTTTACCACTCTTGCATTTTTATTACCTCGCATGTACAAATGAAGCCTCATTTTTATCCAATACTAAACAATGCCTTTAACTGCTTGCCTTGACTTCCCGCAAGTGCAATACAGACATATGACCTCACACAGCCTATTTTGGCTCATGCAAATAAATTTCGTGATCGTGACAAAATAAATTGAAGAATCTGTTGTCATCCTTGACATTCAATCTGTTTTAAACAATACCTGTAGTTTGACATTTTGTTTAGAAAGTGTACTAAGTATATTACCGCGTTAAACCCTCGACGTCCGTCAGTTGTATGCTCACGAGGTGTGGTAAGGGGTCACCACTAGCTCCTTCACTAATATATCACGACTCAGGCATTACGCGTCTATCGCCCCCCGTTTAGACGCGAATTGTCTGTGGAAAGCACCCATTGTGACCGGTGAAATTTATTTTCTTCGCGTCGTGGGAATGAAGCAATTATCTTCGGCCGTTAGATTGAGATATCGAATCGAATTTAGTGCTCTTTGTAAGGCTCGTCGAATGGACGACTATGAAGACGTCAATTAACAATAGACTAAGCATGCTAAAGTAGGTATGAACTAGGATAGAGCTCAGAAGTATGAAGAAAGTCTTCAAATGCTGATATAGTGTCGTCGAGTTCATGCATGACAACGACGCTGACTCGACTTGTGAGACACATAATAACATATCCCGTTTATTTCTATGATCTGTGAATCCAAGGAAAACACTTGGAGTCGAGTAAAATAAATAAAAGATGGCGGGTGGAGCTCGCGATACTTCTCAAATTGAATATTAGATTGAAATTACGCGCTCGGGCGGCTCTCTCCTCCGCCTTTTGTTACGCGAATGATACATAAAGCGCGCGCGCATACAAACACAGCAATAAGAATTTTAAATTAGCATTCTTTTTGTGTAGCAGCCACCCCTACTCTACCCGCACACCCCACCGTCTTAATAATATGGAGAAATTGAGTTGTTATACACCCTTTTCGGAGGAGGCGCGGGTGCAACGGCACACCTCGGAGAGAAGCCTTTTTGTAATTGAATTTAGATATTCTTTTCCCGGATATAACGACGGGGAGGTCGAACCGCTAGTTCCTCGAATAGAATACATGTAAATGTGACGATATGAAATTCTCTAGTCGAGACGCAGCCGCCATGCCTCTGTGACGCTGGCGGGCGTGCCTTATTATTGCTTATACTTTTTTTTTTTTCTGCAGGGTTGTATAGATCGGTTTGGAATGCAATAAAGACTTGTATAATTATATCAAATATTTGGATGATACATAATGTAGCCAAAATAGGTTCTATTAATTTGATCAGCCTTCCGAGAAGCAACGTTAGCATGATACTGGTATGTAATTACTAAAGGCTATTAACATCGACCGTGTACAAACATGGCGGCTGATTGTGGGTTTCGTTTTAATTGCGCACACGCATCGCGATACCGAGTTAGAGGTCTCTCACTGAATCCAACGTGATGTATCTGGGATCGTGAGAACATTGATCAATTATTGATTTTGGAGCGATAGGCTGGCCAATACCGGCAGTTAATAACGAAATACAAACATGTACTTAAAGTAAAAATAATTACCATTAAATTGCTCGGAATTTCTTGTAAGTACCTACACGCATTTTGTAATGATCTGAAAATAATTTTGACACGCAATTCCTATACGAGTAAAAGCAACACACCTATTATGTGCAGCAATTTAATCATTAACTCGAAACGTGACAAGCACTGAATTTACTAAATAATTATCCATTCAAATTCTGTCTGTCAACGGTTTGGTAGTTCCCACAATTGTCACTCTCACCCGGTTCCCATCCTAAAATGACATTAAATAATAGTTAAAGTAAGCTAATTTTACAGTGGACATAAAGTGTGCCCTCTCTCCTCTGAGGTAAATTCGTTAGCCATTACCAAGCCGACACATTAACTTCCACACCGTAACTTCATTAGGTCGAGGTGACACTGTACGCGGGTAGCGATTCTCACTTGTTTTTCTTTTAAATGTGGTCCTATAGATATTGATTTTGCATTTTTTTGAAGCAGGCAAGCCTCATTTTGATGTTCTTTTCCAGAGGTAGGGTTTAGTTAGAATTTTCAAAAACGCTTATTGAAGTGATTCATTCATCGCTCTCGGTCTGAACCCAGCCCATAGATCTCAGCTACTTAATTGTTTCGACATTACATTCCTCCGTGGTCGGTAATTATCGACGACAACACTAAACTTCGGACTCGGTGAGAAACTTTGTAGCGAGCTGTTAAAAGTATTCGCTTTTATTTCCTCTTGTTTCTTGAAAGTACAAAATGGGCCGTTTTTTACCTTTTGTTTATATTACCCCAGAAATTATGATAAAAAAAGTAACAACCATTCAAATTAACGTTAATGACACATTTCTCGAGAACGTTAAGTCAGCGTCACGCTCATCCACGAGATTAAAACTAATTCGAGGTCTCCCAAGTCCCAAATTATAGACGTGTAGAGCGGCGGATGTCGCCGTGGCGGGAGCGGCGCCGGCGCACCAAAACCGCACGTCATTGTTTTTTGTGGAGAGGCCCCGCCACCTTCCGTACCGATGCGAGCCTCACCGCTAATTAATTATTTCACATGTATCGATCATTAATTACGAACGGCGATAGCATCCACCCGTTATCTACACAATGACGGCCAGCAATTTGTCGATCGTAATTATCTCACAAATCACACGCACCCACAAAAACGTATAATGATTTAAAATCTTAACACGACTCAGGCATTATGCCGCGTAGGCATTAATAGCAGAAAGCATCGAGATCGAATCAATCTTAATCTCGTACAGAAACGTAATCCAGATTTATTTATGACGGAGGAGAGCGTGTGCTATTATGCTCGTCTGCGGCAATTTGCCTCGGAAATTGTCTTAATCGGCCGCTCAAGGGACTATTTATGTATAATTATTTCCAAATTCGACGCTGCGTTTGATGCCTTTCCGCTCTCTTTGAGTTGGTTCGACAAAAAAGTCATCTGTTGCAACAATTAAGCTGGGGAAAAAATAGAAATAAGTATCGAAGGGTCCGCAATAATTACAGGCGCAAATTGACGGTTCGTATAAGAGCCATCGGTCGAATGGCGCCTGCCAGGTTACCTGCCGCACACGCGATGCTCGCCCTCTGCCGAACCTCCACGGACATCAAATACATGTGCCAAATTAGTATTAATCTATTAAAACACAACTAGTCTGATTCCTAAAATGGTTTGATTTAAATCACCACTATAAATTATGTCTCTATCAAAAGTTTTCCTAATAAATGTTTCATCGGCATTTTAACTAGGTATCTATCGGATAACAAAGTTCTCGTCTATCGACATTGTTGAATGAAAACCTCTAACAAACTCAAGCCTTTGAGTGGGGCGATCAAAGGTTCGCTCCACAATGACGACAGCCGGCGGGCGCCTATAACACAATTAGCTTCGAAAGCAAATAAATCATAAAATCATCTGGTTTATGATCCGATCTCATTCCGAAGATTACTTTGTGCTTTCAAATAATCCACTCTCTACTATATATTTGTATTTGAAGCCAGTACGGTTCCTCGATTAATTAATAATATGACAAATTAATGGGAAAGTGTTTGGTGTACGTTAATCATCATAAGTTTCGCATTTCACGCGTCGAAAACGCTTTGTAATTACAAACACACTTGCGTTGCGGTTCCTACGAATTTGCGTTGTCACTTTATTATCGTGTGAAATGAGAGAGCGTTTTTAATTAATAGCTTTCTCCTTGATTTTAACGTACTTGTTGGTATTGTGTTAAACGTGTGCTTACGTCATCTCTTTCCATTTAAAAAATCCTTTTAGCAATATTTGTTCAACACCTGTTTCTTTTGTATATTATTATATTACTATGGAAATATTAATCTCCGTTAAGACGAATAGTGGTATATATAAATCATGTATTTTATTAAATAAAGAGCTATTTGGAACTGGTTGCTAATGAAAGAATTTGATTCTCATACCTATAGCAAAGTGATACTATTATCAGGGATATCAGGTTTAGTAATTGACATTAAAAATCTTATAAGATTAGTTTGTCTACAAGAGTCCATATTTGGAAACAGGATTCTAGTTGGTATTGCCACATCTTTGACAGAATTGAGTCACTTGATTCCAATTCATTACTATTTACACAGACCTTTATTGTTGACTCTTTGGAATTTGATTTTTCATGAAACTTCACGCCACCAGTTATCGCTAATTTGACTATAGATCTTCCATTTCAAAAATGAATATAAATAAAATGTATGATGACTAAAGCAAATATAGGCGCTTTGACACTTTTGACAGGTGCCCAGACCTGACGTCTCAGTGCTACCACCTAGTGAACGTCATTTCAGAAAACCCTCATTGCATTTTTCATAATACCATCTTCAATTTCACTATTCCATGCTACTGGGTTAATATGCCACTTCCAAAATGTGATACTTACTCGTATATATAAATTATTCTGCAAACCTAATCATCTGGATTTTCAGTTTATAATAATATACTTACTACAACTAAATTCTCTTCCAATATTAGCAGCTCTGGTAAAACCTAAATCTGTTGCTATCTGGCCTTCTCAAGCTCCTTGTCGAACAACCATTACAGTAACGTCTGCTGCTGCAAAAAGAGGCATTCCCGTCGAGTTCAGACCCATTACCATTAATGAAGGTTTAAAGTTACCCTAACGGTGGACATTGTTCGGTTCGTACCTTACCATGTTCTACCCAGGTTGCTCCTTCGTTCCCACGTCTAACAAGACTACCGTCATTACGGACATTTTACATACATTCCCCCCACTTATTATCAATGTATTAAGTAAATCGTTCCTCTGGACTCCGCTCAATTTTATTTCCATTAATAGCTTTTCAACATTAGTCGTATGCAGGCTCTGGTTTTAAGTTGCCAGTTTAAATTGACCTTCGTCTGGTAAAGAAATGTATGCGAATGTGAGATCAAGAATTGGACCTCAATATATAGCTTGAGCTTTCTGTGGTAGGGAATGTATATGATGGCAGATTTAAGAGGTGGTACACCAGTACTATTTGACCCCTCTGCTGTAGGTTAACGCTTGTAAAAGCTGGTCCAAGTAATGCCGGTTAGCAAACCATTTCCCACGACTGCTGTTTTACTTCGGAAACCTTGCTTAGTATCCAACAATGAGTTAATTAGTTTTCCTTCAAAGTGCTAAGAGGTGTCAGAATATAAAGTTGACAGATAATCTGCATTTACAATGGCAGTTTTACAAGAATCAATTAATTATTCCATTCATGTCCAACTGATAAACATGGGAGTCCACGGTATTCTCATGTGGTTTGTGGGTGGAGTGATAACGAAACGATGCCTACACGTGAATTTATCTTTTCTTTTTATCTTACTTTGTGACATACCTATATCTTCAAAAATATATAAGAGTTATCTTATACAATAGCATAAAGCTAGATAAATTCTTATTCAAACTTACAGGGCCGATAGATTTTAATTTTAAGTGTCTTCCTCCAAGCACTATTAAGCCTAACACATTATTCAAAGCTTCACTATCAATGAGTTATTACTCTGAATATATGCAAAATTACAACAGGTCCAAGGTACCAAGTACATTGAGCCTCACCCGCATATAATAGCTACTTATATTTCGGTGCCTGACAACGTCGACTTAATACCTTATTTATTGTAATTCCTCGCGCCGACTTAGTAGATGTTATTTAATGTACTTTTACCATGTTTTCGTGAAGAAAGCAGTGTGGGGGTAATTATTTAGCAGTGTTCTGCGGTTTCGTTGGCGAGCGGCCGCCGACTTAATGAGGGCCTTCGTAATAACCCACGATTATTAATATGGACGTAGTTTACCGCGCCTCTCGTTACTGACACATCTCTCATTCTGCGCTATTTACTCTGCCTTCCACTCTCACGCATATTTCCATCTATTATCGTCTAAATTTCAACATTAACTACTTCAGTTTAATTGTATGTAACATTATGATTCTCTAATTAAATATGCTCAGTTTACATTCGTTATATATGCTGCTCAGACAACGTAATATGCTACGAACCGCAAATGTCACAGTTTCTAACTAGTAAATTGTAAGTTCGAAAGTGATACATGGCTCACGAACTCCCATTCCGCGGATACGGTAATGAGTATGTTGATTGACTTTTCATGCCATTGCCTCTGCTAATTATAGGATTTAATGGTATCCGAGTATTATATCATTGTTAATTTCACTTTTATTGACTTTACCTCATTAAATTTCTTTTCGATTGGCTTTCTCTTAGATAAACAAGTGAGATTAGCGAGCGAGCATGCACGATACTGTGTTCGTAAATTGGACATTGACAAAAATGTTATTGAATGGTTGGTATTCTAGCTATCAATTCCATAGTGAGAGCCTCATTAATGTTTTGAAAAGCGCGCATCTTCATTAGGACGGGCGCGATAACTATTGTAGGAGTCAGATGCGGGCGTAGCGGTGCGCGTGCGCTGCGTCCGTCGTGCGACTGTATGGCAAATACGTATGTACGAGCAAATTGCGTCAGTATCCACGCACACATTCGCCATTGTATCCGCCGTACTTTTCTCACGCTCACACACCCATATGTACGTGTAATTTGCACTCGAACGTAGCTATGTAGTACGTTAGTGTGCGTGTTTATCGGAAATTAGTTCTGCTGCAAGCATCGGGGTATCGGTGGAAATTGACAACACCACTGATTGTAGCGATGGGAATCTGCGCACGTGTGCCCACATTAAACATTTACTTCACTGAGTGCCACTCTAGAACCGCAAAATACAAATTATAGACACATTTGACACACGAGCCTTTTGATTTGGCGTTTCTATAAATTTTAATGATACTTTCGCGCGTATTATGTGGTATTATCCGGTAAAACACTATGTTAACATTGGTAATTTGTTTTCTGATAAAGCGTCACATTATTTGTTATAAACTGAGATAGTTTGTTCCGTCTGTATGTATGTAAAAATAAAGATAGAAGCAAATTATAGCATTATGGACCATTCACCTCGACTCTAATTACCAGCTCTTTGCATAATTTCCATACACATTAGCAGTGCGAAATGATCTACAAATTGCTATTGCTGAGAACTAGCATAATAATTATTATGTGTAATTAGTCTTTTTTACTTTGTCACTTGATAGTTTCGTATAATTGCAAGTGATGCATTTCTAAGCAGCATTTATGAGAATCCTGTTTGATTTGTAGTGGAAACCTTCTCAACATCATTCTTAGGGGGATATCTTAGAAGATAATAGTTTTTAGGGTTCTGTACCTAAAGGGTGTTAACTGGACCCTATTATTAAGGCCCCGCTGTCCATCCGTCCATCTCTCATGGGGTTGAATCTTTTGTCGTAATAGGTAGACACTTGAAATTTTCATAGTGGCCGCTATAACAACAAATAATAAAAATATAGTTAAAACCCGCCAAGTGCGAGTCGGACTTGCACACGAAGGGTTCCGTACCACCATACAATATTGAACACTAGGTACCTACAATAAAAAAAAACTTGTTTAAAAAAACACTTTTCTTGTATGTTCCCCCTTTAATTTTTTACTTTATTTTTATAAATTTTTTTGTTATAGCGGCAATAGAAATATACAATCTGTGAAAATTTCAACTGTCTACCTATTACAGTTCATGAGATACAGCCCTCTGCCAGACAGACGGACCGGTAGACGGCCAGCGGAGGCTTATTAATCGGATTCCGTTTGGCACCCTTGGGGTACGGAATCTTAAAAATTAAAGGGAGATCCGCATACTTACATACAAGAAACCTTTTTTTCTAAATTATTACAAAAAATATGTACTGTAGTGTTAAATATTGCATGGTAGTACGGAACCCTCCGTGTGTTAGTCCGACTCGCACTTGGCCGCTTTTTTACGATTTTCATTCATCCTTAAATGACTGCGAACTACAGAACAATTAAGTGGAATATGTACCAGAGCACCTCACCAGCCCTAATTCTTAGTTAAGGGGTTACACAGTTACAATTTCATCAGTGAGACAATGGGTGGGCCACCTGTCACCACTTTACCAACTCGATCGCGTGTAAAGGAATTCAGGATTGAGGAGCCTCCCTATTTGCTTCGTAACTTTGTTTTATATAGGTACTAGCATTTGCCCGCGGCTTCGCTCGCGTTGATTTAGAATTTAACAGTCAATTTGGGTTGTAATAATATAATTCAATCATGATTCGAAAGACACGTGGCGCCATCTGTTATCATAAGAACGTTATTGTTGTTTTCCTCAGGAACAGTAGGTACCCTTTTTTTTGGGATGAAAGGTACCCTATGTCCTTTTCTGTACACCTGACAATGTTTATGCAAAATTTCAGGATGATCGGTTCAGTGGTTTAGTCGTGAAAAGGTAACGAACAAACTTATTTTCGCATTTATAATATTAGTTAGGATTAGGATACTGGAATAGCAATAAATAAATTAAATTAGTACTAGCTTTTGCCCACGGCTTCGCTCGCTTATTTAAAATTTGACAATCAATGCGCGTTGTACTCGCTTGTAATAATAATTCAATCATGATTCGAAAGACACGTGGCGCCATCTATTATCATAAAAACGATATTGTTGTTTTCCTCGGGAACAGTACTGATGAAACAATGACAACGTATATGCAAAATTTCAGGATGATCGGTTCAGTGGTTTAGTCGTGAAAAGGTAACGAACAAACTTACTTTCGCATTTATAATATTAGTTAGGATTAGGATACTGGAATAGCAATAAATTAATCCTGAAATAATAAAGTATAATTAAATTTCTTACACCCCTAAGCCCCGAAACCACCCCGTCGCATCACATCGCCCGCCCGCGCTATTACTTCGTTTTTGCTTAGAGTTATTTCTGACTTTTTTATTTTTGCTCGGCTCCTAATGGCCATAGCTTAGTGTTAAATAGCCTATACCCTTCCTTAAGAATTGAGCTATCAAATCATAAAGCAAGCGTTCAAACATACAAACAAACAAACAAACGAAAAAACAAACTCTTCAGGTTTATTAATAGTACTAGCTTTTGCTCACGGCTTCGCTCGCGTTAATTTAAAATTTGACAATCAATTCGCGTTGTACTCGCTTGTAATAATAATTCAATCATGATTCGAAAGACACGTGGCGCCATCTATTATCATAAGAACGATATTGTTATTTTCCTCGGCATCAGTACTTTTTTTCGGGATGAAACAATCGGGATGAGAAAATGACAACGTATATGCAAAATTTCAGGATGATCGGTTCAGTGTATTAGGCTGAAAGGTAACGAACAAACTTACTTTCCCATTTATAATATTATTTAAGATTTGGAATTTATGATAGACTAGCACTTCCCGCGCGGCTTCGCCCGCGTGGATGTCGGAAAACATCCCACGGGAACGTGCTACCAGGAAATCCGTCCTTATTCCTTGTCTACATTATAAAGGGAACCTCTGTGCAAAATTTCAGCTTTCTAGGTTCATGGGTTTGGGCTGGGCGTTGATGAGTCAGTCAATCAGTCAGTCAGTCAGTCAGGACTTCTCTTTTCAGGAAATCCGTCCTTATTCCGTGTCTACATTATAAAGGGAACCGCTGTGCAAAATTTCAGCTTTCTATGTTCAAGGGTTTGGGCTGGGCGTTGATGAGTCAGTCAATCAATCAGTCAAGACATCTCTTTTTATTGATATAGATAGATAGATTCCGTACTTTACGACTATGATACGTGCATACTAGAGATGTGTAAATAATACGATATTTTACTCTAAAAATATATTATTTAGATATAGATAGCTTAGGCATCGGAGGATAGAGGAGCTCGTGGCTAAGTAATAACAGCCGCACGGGTCAATCCATCAGGTTAAGCTACGCTTGCCGGGGTTGGTCAGTGGATGGGTGACCATCTTTACACACCGAGACTCCTCCGTGCCTCGGAAAGCACGTTAAGCCGTTGGCCCCGGCTGTCATTCCTGGATCTTTGACAGTCGTTATGGGTCGTCAGAAGCCCGAAAGTCTGACAACCAGTCTTACCAAGGTGTATACCAGAAATATATCACGTACTTAAATGAAATAAATAGTAGTAAGTACTTACAGGTACTTAGTAGTATTTCTATATTTCTTATATTATATAATTTGTATGGTGTAATATCTATTCTTTATAGTCTCCTTGCAAAATATGAAGCAATGCTAGATACCTAGAGAGAGATACTGAAGTCGAAAATTGTCTTCACCCACTTAATATACAGGGTGTCCAGTAAATAGTAGGTACGTCATGGTACAGCAGGTGATAGCTTGTTTCAATATCTACCAGAACAACATAATAGGTCCCTACTTATTATATTCCGCAAAATGTTACGGATTTACAGTTATCTATATTTTCCAAAATATCTAAAAATCTCTATCTTGACTTGAATCAGATTTTTAACTTATGTCGTAATGAAAAATTCCTTTTTAGTACCTACTTATTTTTTTTTACATCAAATTATTCGTGAAAAATTACTCTACTCAATACAAGTCAAGTTCAATAAAAAACAAGAATGTGTTCAAGAAATACAACTTTTTTAATATTTTTCACTGAAAGCTTTTCTTAAACAGGCCTCCTCTCTTCAAGAGGGAATGGTCTGTAATCTACCACGCGGGCCTATTGCGGGTTTAGATGTCACATGTCTTCGAATTTTTGGTTCTGGGACATTCCGGATTCCTCACGATGTTTTCCTTCGCCGTTTTGAAAACAGTGGTGGTGAAATTATTGCTTTTCTTATCGCTTAACTTTAACCTACAGTGGTGAATAAAAATCCATAACATATCGCTTAACTTTAACCTACAGTGGTGAATAAAAATCCATAACATTTTGTGGAACATAATTATGTATATTGTGTTGTTTTGATGCCCTGCAAATAAAAAAAATGAAAATTTATTTTTAAATTTTTCTCCTACATACCTACATACTTCAAACAAACTTAAAAAAATTACCTCTTTATAATATTAGTATAGATTCACTGGACACCCTGTATGCATATATGTACACAAGTAATAATTTAGGTACCTTTAAACTATATTTGTCCGTTGATAAAAACAGACATTCAAATTAAAAAACCAAATCCCACAGAATAAGGAAACTCTTTCATACTAAATGTGTCTTTTCAAATATTTGCATTATCAAGTCCCGTTTGATATAAATTATCAAATGAGGATTTCAAGGGCCATACTCGACCGTTGTAATGCAAACAAATGCTTAGGCGTGGTTCACATTAATCTACAGGGTGTAAGGGACAGCCTTCCGCAAACTGATAGGGTGAATTCAGTATGTCATACTAAGATGACCGGTACTTGAAATTTTTTCAGGAACGTTAAGGGAATCCAATAAACCTGATTTGTTTGTGTTTTTATGCACAAATCGGAGCGTCTATTACTGGTTGGGAGGGGTAGGTAATAGGTATGCGGTGAGTTGGATAAACTCTGTAGCTAGACAGAAAGTGAACAGTTGATTTCACGCGTCGTTGGTTAGAGTATTTCAACATCCATTGCTGGTTTTTTTTTTGCTGTTTTTTTTTTCAGTTTTTTTTACATCAATGGAGTGCTGCGAACACACAATGCAATTTTACATTGAAATAATGAAAATGTAACTGAACAATTTTTTGAAAAAATGTAAATTTTCCTGAGAATATTTCCAGTGGAATATGATTCAAAATGAGGAGCTGAATGCACCCTGTTAGTTTGCGGAGGGCTGTCCCTTACACCCTGTATAGGAAATCCAAGGTCTTGCTTATAAAACTTTGTTGACATTGGAATTTAAATTAAGTAGGTATATTGCTCGTATTTGACAAGCTTGTGTTAAATTCGCCGATTTTTAACAAAATTTTGGTGTAAAAAAAGTTTTGATGAATGTAGAACTTACTAATTAATTATCTATGGTAGACCACACATACAATCAACACTTAGGACCTGTCCTGAAATTGAACCGTGTTATTACAAAACAAGGTTCATCTTCAAACCCAGGTTTAAACCATGGACGCTTTTTTGAATTTCGAACTTTATTCCGACGCATTAAAATGGCAGTTTTACAAAACTGACAACTTAGTACCGGACTAAGTTGTCAGTTTTGTATAAAGAACTGTATTTCTATCACCGCTAGGTTCATATTAAAAAAACGATGGTTTAAACCATGGCAGAAGAAAAACCTCGTTTTGTAATAAGGCCGGAAGTGTTTAGTTAGTGAAAATTCTGAATGTAAATAGTCTTCAGCAGATGTAGAAATACTGCCTTTTAAATACTACATAGTTTTTATAATGACGATGATATGTCAATATTAATTTGGACTCCATACGAATTCTCCATTGAAAAACATGACTAGGTTCAACATTAATAGGTACCTACTGGTGACAAATAATGATTCATAATAAAAATGTCAAATAGAGGAACTTGTCGTGGCTAAGTAATAACAGCTGCACGGGTCGATCCGTCACGTTAAGCTACGCTTGCCGGGGTTGGTCCGTGGATGGGTAACCATGACCATCTTTACATACCGAGACTCCTCCGTGTCTCGGAAAGCACGTTAAGCTGTTGGTCCCGGCTGTCATCTTTGACAGTCGTTACGGGTCGTCAGAAGCCCGAAAGTCGGACAACCAGTCTTACCTAGGGGTATCGTATTACCCAGTTACTGGGTAGTGGAGGTCAGATAGGGATTCGCTCCCAACACAGTTGGGAAAAGGCTAGACAGATTGAATAAAAATGTCAAATAGTAGGTACCTATATAAATAGGTATTCATATTACTTAATATTTCCTCTCATCAAAACATCAAAGCATTATCTTTTAATAAATTACTTAGAACTACAGAATTTCATTATTGAAGCATTTTCAAGTACCTACTATTGTAATTTTTTGAACTTATATTTTCTTTTGTTTTATGCTAATTGGATATTATCTCCAGCTTTCTTATAATTGTTTTTCTATACTTTTACGTGGTACAGAATTTTTGTATTTCCTTTCTCCTCCCCTGAAAATGCCCTTGCATGATGATTTAGATTACTTAGTTGATATTGGTGATACAACGATAAAACCAACATTCAGAAAGATAATTCTATCCAAGCCAAATTCAGCAGGGCGACTAAAAGTAACAAATTCAGTTAAAACCAATATGTTATAATTTAAATACTAATAAGCATTATCAGTGAGTTCATCCGGTGTAAGGATTCGGGTATTTGTGGTAAGTGCTACGTTATCACATCCTGGCTTAATCATTCATTAGTCAGTACTTTATTAGTATTGCGAAATTGCAAATTAGTCAGTTTCATTAATTCGAAATGTTTTAATTGTAACATTTATTTATTGGTCATTTTACTATGGAAGTCAAGGAAAATTACTTCCTTATTCAGAATGGTTCTATTTTGTAAGACAAGTTTCTTTGTGAAGTTTTAGAAGTAAGAATTAGAATTACAGGATCATTTTAAAATTAGACATGTCTGACAAAAGATAGTGAGACATCTCTTTAGCGTTAATCTCGTCTTCAAAAAGGTAGGTATCTACGATTGTCTGAATAATAATAGTAATTTATTCTTCATGTCATGTGATATTTTTCATCGATTATCTCGACTGTCAACTAAGTAAATAATATTATTTTAGTCCTCGTTAGGTATTTGTAGGACAAGTCTCTTTGATAACGTTAGATAACGGAGATGACGGCTTAATCTCGTTTTTAACGAATTTTTATTCTAGATTGCCTGTTTATTATCAATTGCGTAAGTTTCCGGCCCAATCAAGTCTTATATCGAAGGCTATAAGGGCTATTTTTCTGTGAGAATTAACTTTATCGCAATACATTTTAAACTTGTCGAGATTGTTGGTTGTTTAATTGTAATAGTGTCAGTATTGACATCGTTGACAAGCTGTCATACGGATAAATTGATCGTGGTTGTTTGCGCCAATGTCAGTTAGATAACGATTACCATGTATTTTAATTTGATATAGGTATTCGTGATACCTATGGGAACTCGTGGCTTATCTGTTATCAGAAAGACGGCATTAATAAGTTGGAACATTTTATTAGTAGACAGACGACGTTATTGTTCACATCTGTCAGCTTCTAACGGGAAATATTTCATTATAAGTAATTTAAATATAGGTGTATCCGCCTAATTTAAATGGGGCACCTACTAAAGGATCAATCTTTGGAAAACAACACAGAGTGACACAACGATGACCCTACCTACTTCCGGTTGCGCGCCCGACACAAATGTATTCAACAGTCACCTTCAGCTCTGTGAAACTGGTCCGTGAGAAATAGGTGATTGATTACGGATAGTACCGTTCGGTAGCGGTCCGATACCCACCAGATATTTGGCTATATATCATATTAATCGAAGATTTTAACGAGCCTACTCGACTTCCAAATTTTTACTCACAAGATATTTAGTGTAAGTTCATTGAAACTTTACTCATCGATCAATGTACTAATGTGTGATGTGGTTTGTTGCAGGAGAGCATGTGATGCCGGCCTTTGACGCCCGGCGCCATGCCCACGCCGCTGCAGCCCGGCGGCCCCGCTAGCGGCCCGCCTCCGGAGCGCAAGCGGCGCCGCAAGCGCGACGATCCGCAGAGTTCAGCCGCGCTCGAGCCCGACGACGACGACGGCGACATGAGTCCCGAGGAAGAACCGCGCAACGCGCCCGCGGCCCCCGCGGCGCCCACTCCTGCGCCCTCCTCCGCGCCCGCGCCAACTTCACCCCCTGCCGCACCTGACGCCGTCGATCTCACCTCGCACAGAGATTCTCCGCCGCTCTCCTCCGACGTCGAAAGATTCGACGGCAAGATCGTCTACAACCCCGATGGATCTGCGTACATCATCGAGGACCCTGAATTGTCAGAGGGAGAAACCAGCATGTCTGATCTAACTAAAATAGAACCTGGGTGTATCGTAGACAGCCGTGACAACAACGTCCTGGAAAGACAGCTCGATTACCCACAGATAGCGAGCGCGTTCTACGTGTCGAGAAACCCTTCATTGTACGGCGCGCTATACGGAAGACTAGCGGCAGAGCGGGTGCGAGCGAGACCTGATGCGCCCGTCATGCACAGCTATCGAGTATTCAGTTTTCGAGGAGGAAAGGACGTTCCTAGACCGCCATCTCCTCCAGCTGAATGTCCCGTCAGTGTTCCAGTCAAACCGATTCTAATGTGTTTTATATGTAAATTGAGTTTTGGCTATGCAAAATCATTTGTAGCACATGCGCAAGCAGACCATAGTTTATCATTACTGGACTCTGAAAGAGATGCCTTATCGAGAGAGAATGCTTCAGCTATTATTCAATGCGTAGGCAAAGATAAAGAACCGCTAGTCTCATTTTTAGAACCTGTAGGTGCCGCGGCACCGCGATTATCATCTTCAGGAAGCCCTAATATGACGGAATTACCAAGCCCATCGCTAGACAAGCGACAAGATTTAATGACAACCGATAGAGATACTGAATCAATGCTACTTAACGGCTCATGCGATGAGAGGAAGCCAAGCCCAACAGCGGCGTGGCGGCCGCCACGGTCGATAGCTGAATCGTTAATGCCGCAACATTCCTTGATCTCCGTGGCACATCCACACACAATAAATGCTTCAGTACAATCGCGGGCCAGTCCCAATTCATCCCCACCGTTTCAAGCAACTCCACCTGCCTTCCTTTCTGGTACGACGATAGGTGTCTGTCCAGATCACCTAGGAGGACGGCCCTCCGGTGCTGACTGCCCAAAATGTGAACTAATATTAAACTCAGGAAGACTAGGTGGCCCGCTAGCCGGTATGCACAGCCGAAATTCCTGCAAAACCTTGAAATGTCCGAAGTGTAATTGGCATTACAAATACCAGGAGACGTTAGAAATACACATGAAAGAGAAACATCCTGAAGCCGAGACGAGCTGTATTTACTGCATAGCTGGACAACCTCATCCACGGCTGGCACGTGGAGAAACCTATACCTGTGGATACAAACCATATCGATGTGAAGTGTGCAATTACTCAACTACGACTAAGGGCAATCTAAGTATACACATGCAATCTGATAAGCATTTAAATAATATGCAAGAGCTTCAGAACGGTGGCAACCCTGGCGAAGGAACTCTACCTCCTCCGCCACAACATACTCCTCCGGGCCCACACAAGCCACCACTACCACATCATTCACCCTTAGGACAGAAACCAAAGCCAACCTTCCGCTGCGACGTCTGCAATTATGAGACAAATGTTGCTCGCAACTTAAGGATACACATGACTTCTGAAAAGCATACGCATAACATGTTAGTGCTACAACAAAACGTGAAGCATATGCAGACGTTATCAGCTTTACACCATAGACAACAAAGCCAACAACAACTTGAAACCTTATTGCATTTCCATGGCAGTGATGCTCCACCTCCTAATCCTGAAGCCGCACTCGCTGACATGGCTTACAATCAAGCACTGATGATCCAACTAATGACAGGAGGACCCGGTCCTTCACCACCTGAGCTGGGTGCTCACCTTGACGTTGGTCTAAACCCAGAAGCGATGGAACCCCCACCAGAACCAGCTGACCCAGAGCCAGAGAGAACATACCACTGTTGCATCTGCAATTGTTTCTCCACAGATTCCTTAGAAGCGCTGGGTCATCACTTGGCCCAAGACCGCACGAAGATCAGAGAACAAGAGATCCTGGCTTTAGTAGCTGGCCATTACGTTTGCAAGCTCTGCACGTATAAGACTAACTTGAAAGCCAACTTCCAGCTCCATTGCAAAACTGACAAACACTTACAAAGGCTGCAGCATGTAAACCACGTGAAGGAAGGTGGACCGAGGAACGAATGGAAACTGAAGTTCTGCGGTGGTGTTGGTACGGGTGGCGCGAGCGTTGGTGGCGTACAAGTTCGCTGCTGCGCGTGCGATTACTATACCAATTCTGCGCACAAGCTACAGCTTCACGCGGCTGGCGCGAGGCACGAGGCTGCTGCCTTATTGTTGAGACATCTTCGTGAGTGTGCGGCGCGTATGCCTCGAGAACGACCACGAGTATACCGCTGTGCTCTCTGCGGCTTCGGAGCCCCTCACCGCTTGCCCCTTCTGCAACACGTTCGATCTGTCAAACATCTACAGATGGAACAAATCCATCAGCTCCAACGTCGGTCTGAGGGCAAAGATCCAACGCCTGATGTTGCTGAGCTGTTCCAAGTCATCCCTCAGCCCAGTGAGTTACCGAGCCCGTACGATCAGCAAGACAACGGTAAGTACCTACTGTTATATATTTCTCATTATTATTATTTTACATGACGAACCTCCCTAGGTAGTTACGATCTATTTAATTTGTTATGCTTGTTATGTAGGCTGCTCGTTCAAACATAATAACGTGTAATCTAATTTAATTGTTTGTTTTTTACATTTTTAGTCCTCGTTTGTCTTTTCATGTTCACTAGAGTGGTAATAAGGAAATTGCTTATTTGTCAGCTAATAATTTTCCAACCGTGACTGGTCTATTGTTATTGCACATTAACTTCCTCAAGGCGTTGTCTCCGTAAGTTACAACTTAATGATAATTAGTTAGTTACATAACGAACGAGCCCACTAACAATGTAAAAGTATTCTAGCTAGACGTAGTGTTTGCTAGTGTCTATACAATGACGACATAAAAACCATTCACGATCGAAAACCGATTAGATGCGCGTGCGCATTCTGCTCAGTTTTTCTGCTTCGCGCTAGATGTCGCTCGTGACAACCTTTATTCAATCAATAAATGAACGCGACGCAACGAAATATATTATTATTTATTACTCCTGTGCTAAACACATTTCGTAACATTTTTATTCTATAAAGCGTAAAAATCCCATTAAAATTAATTCAACCAAAACCATTACCGGCGTTCGTATCGATAAAGTAATACTGAGTCGACTTATGAATGTGATTTCGAAACGTCACTATCGGTTTCCAATTTAAACCGATTCGTTCCTTAATCAATTTTGTTCTGCGTTTTTTCAAAGTGAACTTCTTTCTGTGGATCGTGTCAACAAACATAACGATTTGTTTGATGTTAATTTGTGAGTATTGTGAGTGTGATACGAGGGCACATCGTGAGCTCCGTTTTCGTCAACGGAGGCTTCATTATCGTTTATCGCGTGACCGTCACTCCGTGTTCAATCTGAGAGGCAATCTCCATTTTAAGCGATGAGCATTTAGCGAAGAATTCGTAATCACAATAATGAGATAATTACACACGAACAAAATTTAATTTAAAGCGCGCAACATTAGAACAGGTTTCTTTAATAACGTACGCCTTACACGGTGTCGCCACAGTCGGATGCCGTCATTGGTCGGAGGCGGCTCCGCCCCGCGCGCGAGGGAGACGGAGAGAAGATTTGAATTGAGAACGCGAATTTTCCATAAGTACCGCACACGGGACAATGACTCGCATTACGTATGTGGCGGTCGCGCATTAAGGATGATTGCCCCCTTGTGATGAGGCTGCTACATCATCGCACAATGTCGCCGGCCGCATCGCCCCGCGCATGTTTATGGCCACGGTGAAATACGATAAACTCCGAGAGAAATGTGGAGGCGAAAGAAATCCGCCTTACACCATTGTGCGCCTCATGTTTATGCTTATTACTTATTTTCACCTTATTGAGAGAGCCGTTTTAAACGATCGATTTTGATATAAATTTTAGGTTTTCGAATTGCTTACGGTTCATTGTAAAACACGAAGATGAGCTAAATGCGTTGTGACGTTGTGAGGGAAGATTGCATTCATTTAGATTCACACGCTCTCGAAGTACTCGCATGTCAACAAAAAACATCATTCTTTATGTTATGCGACGTCATTTGTGTAGCTTCCTTTGAGTCTGTCACTGTTTTACCCCTCGGCTACTGATTCATTAGTTACTGTCCCTATCATCAATATGATTAAACCAGAATAAGAACCGGTTTATAATTTAATTCGTTATACAAGACCCTGTTCCAAAAGATTTTTTACTTTGCTGAGCTAAGATCAATAAAGACGTCTGAGACATTATTCAGTAAAAGATTTAAGACGATAATACAATATTTTTGATTTAAAAAAAAAAACAGGTACAAAGTCCACCAGTAGGCTACATAATACATCAAGATTTGTAAACAGAGTAAGCCCCCTAATGGCCAGTTGGAACCACTTTAGCGTATTCAAAATCAACTTGAAAGAGTTTAATACGCTGGCCATTGCAGACTCCAGTTTGAAACTCGAACTCGCAATACCGGTGCGCAAAGACAGTAAAACGTCCAGCTCCCATTGTGTCCCTGACGCCACATTGTAAAAATCCTGACCTAAATCTCGCAAAACAAAACTCACACTGCACAATACTTACTTTACGACGCTATAACGATGTGGTGTTTCCTTAGAAAAGACCCTTTGTCCACTGACAAAAAGCGTCAGAGATCGCGTTTATGCAGACAAGGTCCTTTTACCTGGCCATTGTTCTATGCTCCTACCAGACTGTGGGACGGCGACTTTACATCATAAATAATTACATTCACTGGTCACTCTGGAATTAGGGTCAGTTGCGCAATCATTATTATTACGTACTCGGATTTACTTATCCCTCTCCCCTTCATTAGATGTAACGGTTTTATTTAACTGCTTAAAACTATAGAACGGGTTCCCGGAGAGGGGAACGACTGGTTTCAGCTTCGCTCGACTGTGAGATAATTTCCAGTTTTAATTAAGTGAAAATTCAATGCATGTCTTCGAGCAGTTTTTGCGCCATTGTGGATGAACAAAATTAGGGATTGAGACTGCACTAGACTTAACTAGAAATACCCAAAATATTCCATTTATATGAAATCTTTGTATCATTTGTTCCGGATTTATTCTTTGCCAAATCTTTACATTTTGTGTGTGACGAACACAAAAGCCGGCTGGTCTGTTGCTCATCTAATAAACTATAATTGTAACGTTAAATTAACGAATAAGCTCTCCCTCGGCCGTTTCTTTCACCTTCCTTATTTGAGCGTAAACAATGCGGCCCAGCGTCTTTCACACGCTGCCGCGGACTTATCCTTGGTCAAAATAATAATTGCACACTCACATACAGTCGTCTCGCTCACACCCGCAGTCATATACGTCAACTATCCCGATGCATTTGATCCGATGCGAAACGAAATATTCGAAACCTTTTGTAATAATGAACAATGATTGTTTGCTCGTCCTGTATCTCCTTTGTGTGCGAAATTACAATATACTTGTTACGTTAGCATTAATACATCTGTACATGTGTGCGTACGGGATGGATAGATACCTTTGTCTTGCCGGGACGTCGCAAACAAAACGAGTCTTACTAATAATATAAAAGAGAAGAATTTTATTTTTAACTTCAATTCAGAAAAGTAACAAACGCTCGCACCGAACAATAGTGAGCTACATTTATAGAAATAATCTTTTTTGTAGATAAATCTCACGTAGACATAGGTAGACATTGTGAATTTACGGCATACAGATCTGTATCCATTCGGCTCGCAGATTCTTAAGCGGGAGGTTCGTCGTGTTCTATTTGCGTTTAATCAATCCTCTTTACGTAAACATACATTTCATTGCTTGTTCTTGTTAACAGACTCTAAGGAGCCGATCGACCAGAAGCCTGAGCTAACTCAAGAGCAAAAGATGATGCGATTTTTGGAACAACACCAGCAGCAACAACAGCAACAACAACAGCAGCATGTGCAACAACAATCTCAGCAGGGTTCCAGTGAGAGGGAAGAAGAGCGCGAGACTCCGGGACCACACACGTGTCCTTATTGTAACTTTAGTTGCTCGAACGAGTCTCGCCTACACGCACATGTCTCCTCCGTACATGGCGATCCCTCGCGACATTTCATTTGCCCTCTTTGCCAAGATGGCTTCAAGGAACGACCAGCCCTCGAACGACACGTCATGCAAATCCATTCCGTTAACTCTGAAGGACTACAGAGATTATTATTACTTGTTGACCAAAGCCATTGGTTGAACGGTGGAACCCAATCTCAGAGAGACGAATCTCGACAAGGTGACGATGAACGGGAGATTTCGTCTCCTCGATCGGAGGGAAGTGCTGATGGCGAAACAGAAAGATGCTCAACATGCAACCGTACTTTCCGAAACGTTGACGAATTGTGCCAACACCAGAATGAGTCCGGCCATCTAGAACTGAAACAAACACCTCAAGGGCCGGGATATGTGTGCTGGAAGAAAGGCTGCAATCGATACTTTGACGCGGCTCATGCGCTACAAAATCATTTCAGAGAAGCGCATGCGCGTAACTCCATTGCGAACATGTCAGTGTCTGAAAAACATGTTTACAAATACCGTTGCAATCAATGCAGTTTAGCATTCAAGACGATTGAAAAACTACAGCTGCATTCACAATATCACGTTATCAGAGATGCTACCAAGTGCGTGTTATGCGGAAGGAGCTTTAGATCTGTATTGGCACTTCAAAAGCACGTTGAGACGTCCCACCCTGAATTATCTGAAGAAGAGCTAAGTGCATTCAAACGAAGCTTAGCATCGAACCCTTTACTACAAGCTGCCCAAGGCACAGCTTTAGATGCTGCCACTGCAGAGCTCCTACGAAAGGAAGCTTTAAGAACTCCCGATGATGACCTAGCAGATATGGAAGACAGAGATTCTAGTGCAACTGTCGCTGATGAGTCCGGTCATAATGACGCCGAAAACTCAGATGACTCAATTATTTACAAAGATCAACAATTCTTGGAAGATTACCTAAATTCCCAAGCAATGGCGGAAGATTCATATAATGACCCCAACAGAAAGTACAAATGTCATCGATGTAAGGTAGCATTTACACGCCAATCATACTTGACTGCACATAACAAAACACTTCTTCACAGAAAAGGTGAAAAACTAACCTACCCCATGGAAAAGTATCTTGACCCAAACAGACCATTTAAATGTGACGTATGCAAAGAATCGTTTACGCAGAAGAACATTTTGCTAGTACACTACAATAGCGTAAGCCATTTGCATAAATTGAAGCGAGCTATGCAAGAACAACAGAATAATAATAACCCTCCCGTGTCGCCTGGGGCGGGCTCGGCGCCCTCTAATTTGACGCTCACTCCCAAGAGTACATCGAGTGAGGAGGATGACCGCAAACGGTACAAATGCAATATTTGCAAAGTTGCGTACACGCAAGGAAGTACGCTCGACATTCACATGAGATCAGTGCTGCATCAAACACGAGCAGGCAAATTACAAGAACTTGCTGCGGCAGGACACGTGGACTTGTCAAGGCCCTTGGTAGAGCAGCCGGACCGGACCGACCCCGCCAAAATTTTACAAGACGTGTTGTCGCCGAAAAATACATCCCCTTCGTCAACAAGCAGTGGGGGCCCGCGTTCCTCGCCCCCTGCGCGCCCAGGTAGTCCGCGATCCCCGCGCGCAGGTAGCGCTTCGTGCGATCGCTGTCACGCGTCATTCCCGAACGGGGAGCTACTCGACGCACATCGAGCGACCTCATGTCCGTTTGGCGATGCGCGGGCGCACTCGCCGCTAGGTGAAGCTGAGACAGCTGCACTTGACGAGATGGTCGCCAAGGGCAACCCGCCCAAACGCAATTCACAAATGTATAAGCAACTGTTGGAGACTTTCGGCTTCGATCTCGTCATGCAATACAATGAAAACCAGCGAAGAAAAATGCAAGAAGAACGAGAGATGGCGCGGGTACCAAGTCCGCCGCCACCGCCTCCTGAAGAGAAGCCCCCGGATGGTGAAACTAAATCGACGTGTCAACATTGTAACAAAGAGTTTTCTAGTGTGTTTGTTCTTAAAACTCATTGTGAGGAAGTGCATAAAGACAAAGTACCGCTGGAATTTCTGGAGCAGTTTGCTGAACAGTTTAAATCGGAGTATGAGAGGAAGTCTGGTGCGCCGAACTCCCCGCGCGCAGCGTCCCCCGCGCAGCAGGGTGAGAGGTCGCCGTCTCCACGTGGTGATAACAGTGGAAACTTCAATGACAACGGGAACGCACAGGGAGATGCGCAAGCTGGTGCGTTACTAGCGGCGCAGGTGCAAGAAATGCAGGCAGCTTTGAACATGATCCAACTGCAGCAACAGCTGGGGCAGTTGCATCCGATGGTGGCTCAAATGCTATCGTTGGGCCTTCCCCTCGGCTTGAACGTGGGAGCGCTGGCAGCGATGAACCTCCAACCACCTCTGGTTCCGCTGATGCTGCCGCCTCCTCCATTCGACACGATGCCCTACGCTCACGATGCACAAATGAAACAACAGCAACTCTTACAGCAGCAACAGCAGGTGAGTCCTTATTTTATTATAACTATCTGTTCGCGCCTGGTGTCGCCCGTGTGAACTACATGTCTCTATCTCCACTGGTTTAGGCTGCGTGTTGCCTGTTTTCATACAAAAATACCATCGAATTTTCCAACTTTTCCGATGAGTTTTTCAAAAAAATCTAGTCATGTCATGTCATACCTTGTTGTGTTTGTAATGGTCAGGCCATTACAAACACAACAAAAAAAGAATTAGACAAATAGGTGCAACCGTTCTAAGTGCAGTATTTTGAAGCTTACATATACATACATCGACAATAATATTGTAATATGGTCTGGAGTTCATACAAAAATTCTAAGTATAGAAAAAAGTTTAGTTTTTCCGAAATTTTAAAATTCTTATGGAAACTTAATTTTTTTTCTTTCCATATAAACTCTCTTGCTACAACAAACATTTTAAAACAAAAAATTGCCAAATCGGTCCAGCCGTTCTCAAGTGATGCGCTTACCAATGAACAGCATTTCATTATTATTTATACAGGGTGTAGCGTAAACAGTAGCCAACATTAAGGGGTCGAGACACCGTATATTCAGCTATCACACACAACAATTTGAACCATTTTTTTTCCATATGTCTCAGAACAAAATAATTTTTTTATTCTTTTTAGAAAAATTTACAACTTGCTTTGCTTGCTTTGCAATTTGGCTATAATTTCTATAAATTACATTATTTTTCAATGTTTGTTTTAGTTTTAAAGGTACTTGCTAAAGAAAAAATGTGTTTATTTCAAAATTCAACTCGAAACTCCAGTAAATTAAGTCTAATGTATGTGACTTGAGGTGCAAATGGTGTAAAAAAAAATACTACACTGTCGGTGACCATTATTTTAAAAACTTGTCCAGTTAATAAATTCACTCTTTTTTGAATTTTGAAATAAACATATTTTTAGAGTTCCGTACCTCAAAAGGCAAAAACGGAACCCTTATTATAGGATCACTCGTGTGTCTGTCTGTCTGTTACAACCAATTTGCTCCGAATCTAATGGAACGATTAAATTGAAATTTGGTACACATTATTATGAATTTTTGTGACCCAAACCCGTGTTTTAGGGTTCTGCACCTCATAAAGAAAAAATGGAATCCTTATAGGATCACTCGTGTGTCTGTCTGTCTGCCTGTCCGTCTGTCACAGCCAATTTGCTCCGAATCTAGTGGAACGATTAAGTTGAAATTTCGTACACATAAGGACTTCTGTGACCCAAACACGTACGGCTAAAGTAAATAAATTAATTTTGAATGGGACTCACTTTTAGGGGGCAAATCAGAAAATTTAAAAAAAGTTTTGTTAACTGTACCGTGTGTCAAATGAAAGGCCTTACTTACTATGAGGGTCTCTAATATATTTTTTTTTATAATTTTAACATAAATCGTTTTAAAGTCATTAAGAAAATAGACGAAAATTGACCTTTCGCCCCTTAACTCAGAAACTACTGAACCTAAAATTTTAAAACTTTTGAAAATTTTACGTTACACTTCAGTAGGTACGTGTAACGTAAACTTTTGAAAAAAAATACTTACAGAAAATAGTTCTATACTTATAGATTACAGGAAAATTTATAAGAAGTCTGTGGTCTTAAAATAACATGGTAAAAATCTCTCAATATTGTCCGGAAAAACTTGTATGTATGTATTCGAGAACATGTTTTTCAACTACAATTTTAAGTTTGTACTTGGGACAAATTCATACCAATTACGGAACCCTTCATTGTGCGTGGTCCGACACGCACTTGACCGGTTTTTTCTTTAGTGTCTTTAAAATTACATTTCCAAAGTTACTTACACATGTATTCCACAGTTATAAACAAAAAACTAAATTAAAAAGTAATGTAATTTATAGAAATTACAGTCAAATTAACAAAGCAAGGTATAAAAAAGAAAAAAAAAGTATTTTATTCTGAAACCTATGGAAAAAAATTGTGGTATGTGATAGCTGAATAGTGAATATGGTGTATCGAACCCTTACGTTGGACCAATACTAACGCTACACCCTGTATTATGTAGACATCTCAACTACTTGATAAACATCACGTAGTTATTACTTCTAATTTCACTAACCGGCACTTAAGTTATAAATAACAATAAACACAGCATTACATAAATTATAATAAATCCAACAGTTAAACATAAAATAATGGAAATTATACAAATTAGTATTAAATGGTTAGTGATGTCACATTAACGCCCGTGTGGAATATTATTAGGACTCGTATAATAACTATGACTTATAAAAGTTAAGTGAATAAGCGTTAAATCGTATTCAGTACAGAATCAATATTATCATAATAATTACTTACGTTATGTAAACAATGATAGATTTAGAATCAATTAAAACAAATCATGGCTCGAATTTTAAAATCAAATGTCTTTTTTATGCCCATTATAAGTTCTATAGGTCCTGTGTGGGTAATGATCAATTTTTCTGCTTTAAATCAATTAAAATTTGAATTTGAATATGGTTAGCACATTAAATATCTTATTTCGAATTGCACGATGATAAATCATCATACATTCGCAATGAAATCGACGACCAACAAAAACGGATTTAAACTTAAATAATAATTAAAAATCAATTTCAAGTTGAATATTACTGCGCAATCATTTAGCAACTCTCAATTACCTCAGCTGTTAAATTCAGTCGAGTCGTACAAATAACATGTGTTTACTTATACAAACAAGGCTTCGCATTGATTATTTTCGTCAGTTACTGTGTAAATTCGATCGTGGGCAATAATATCTACGACGTATTGTGAGATAAGCTCGACGATTTACGTTTGCTATCTGTTTGCACAAGGCGACAGAGAATCTATTGTTGTATGAAGGGTCCGACCATTATTATTAGTAACGACTTCCCTTAGTATTCGGACTTACCTGCTTAATATCGTTATAGATAAATGAACCCTTTGACAACTTTGGAAACTCGTTTCGTTTCTTTGGTCTTGAAGCTCATATTTAACAAAGATTTCTTTTGTTTGCAGGCTAACGCTGCAGCTGGTCAAAAGAGAGCTCGCACTCGCATCACTGACGAACAATTGAAAATTTTGCGAGCGCACTTTGACATTAACAACTCGCCCAGCGACGAGGCTATCGCGAAAATGGCCCAACAGTCTGGACTCGCAACAAAGGTAATCAAACATTGGTTCAGGAATACCCTTTTCAAGGAGCGTCAGCGGAACAAGGATTCACCTTACAACTTCAACAATCCTCCTTCCACGACACTCAATCTCGAAGAGTATGAGAAGACCGGTGAGGCTAAAGTAACGACTTTGGATTCATCAGCAAGCTCAGATGAGGGCAAACCACCGCCTGAAAAAAAGGCAAAAATTGAGGACACCAGTATGATAATACCACAGGAGGTAAAGTCAGAGCCTAGTGACGAGCCATCGATGGAGGAGAAATACCACACATACGATGATCGACACCAGGAAGATAAAAGCTTTATTTTTCCCCAAGCGCCGTCACAGAGTCCAGCGCCAATAATACATACAAATGACCATCATCACCAAACCAAATCGCGACCACAAAGTCCCACACATATATCGCTGAACTCGTTGATTCAGTCTCAGTTAGATTCAATCCCGGCTACGAGTATACCGCAGCCGCCTCATCCGTCGATGCTACCACCAAAAATGAATCCTAACTTCACGTCCCCAAACTCCGCGCCCCCGAACGTCCTACCTTTGACCCCGAATCGCAGCCTCAGTCCTGGCAGGGGACCGGCCGATTTCGGACTTTCCGGGGGCAATTCGAACGGATCCAACAGCTCAACGGGGTCTTCTGGCAAACGCGCCAACAGAACTAGGTTCACTGACTATCAAATCAAAGTATTACAAGAGTTTTTTGAAAACAACGCCTATCCCAAAGATGATGATCTCGAATATTTATCGAAGTTATTGGGATTGAGTCCGAGAGTAATAGTGGTATGGTTTCAAAACGCGCGCCAAAAAGCAAGAAAAGTCTATGAAAATCAACCAGCTGCAGATCCACCTGCGAGCGCCACAGACGATGCCAATAGATTTCAGCGCACACCAGGTCTTAACTATCAGTGCAAAAAGTGCCAATTAGTATTCCAAAGGTACTATGAACTCATAAGACATCAGAAGACTCATTGTTTCAAGGAAGAAGATGCTAAAAGATCAGCACAGGCACAGGCGGCAGCAGCTCAAGTGGCTGCCACATTGAGTAGTGAGGATTCCAATTCGAGCAATGTTGAACACCACCCTCCGCACGTGCCGGTCTCGCCCGCCCCGCCGCGCACGCCGACCCCTGCGGCGCCCAACTACCCCGTCTCTCCAGCACCTCCAGCGCCTTTAACGCCAGTAACTCCACTATCACACGCGCCCCGTGAAGAAAAAGATGGAAATTTTCAATGTGATAAATGCAACCTAGTCTTCCCTCGGTTTGACTTATGGCGGGAACATCAACTTGTTCACATAATGAACCCAAATTTATTCCCCACATACCCGCCGGATTCCCCTTTTGGGATACTTCAGCAGCACGCGCAGCTGCAACAGCTAAATGCGTCCCTTGGGAGTGATGAGGCTCGCCATCCTTTAGTGGCGGCTCTTAATCAACAAGTAGCAAAGAGGAAATTCGATGAATACGAAGAAGTGGATACTGGTGAACAGCCAAAAGACAAACGCTTAAGAACTACTATTCTACCGGAACAACTGGATTACCTCTACCAAAAATACCAAATTGAATCTAACCCATCGCGAAAAATGCTTGAAAATATAGCACGCGAAGTTGGACTAAAAAAAAGAGTGGTACAAGTTTGGTTTCAAAATACACGAGCACGTGAGAGGAAAGGACAGTTTCGTGCGCATGCACAAGTGATAAACAAGCGATGTCCGTTTTGTCCAGCTTTGTTCAAGGTGAAGAGTGCATTAGAAAGTCATTTGAGCACTAAACACGCAGACCAGTGTGCGAGAGGCGAAATCAATGTAGACGCGCTGCCTGACGAAGAATTAAGTACAGAATCAACACCGAGTTTTGGCTCCCAACAAAGTGACCGGCAGCAAAATTTTTCCCAAGCGGGGGCTCCCATGTTGCCCCCTATTTTTCCACCTTTTCACTCAGACATGGAGAAATTTATCAAGCAGTACAGTGAGGAGTCAATGAAACGTTATGTAAGTGAATTACAAGCGCATGCCGCCGCCCAACAAAACGGGGGTGGAAATGAAGCATCTGAGCGACGCCCAGAACATGGAAAATCAGAGATACCCTTAGATCTCAGCAAACCCGTTGATCTGTCACGACCCGGGTCTGACGCCGACGAGCGCTCTGACACCGCTTCCGAGACTATGGAGTTCTACGAGGAAGACGAACCTACCTCGCCACTACCGGGCCAGCAGTCGACGCGGCCCCCGGGCAAGCGATACCGCACGCAAATGTCATCCTTACAAGTGAAGATAATGAAATCGTTATTCGGCGACTATAAAACTCCTACTATGGCCGAGTGCGAGGCGCTCGGGCGGGAAATCGGGCTGCCTAAACGCGTGGTGCAAGTTTGGTTCCAAAACGCACGTGCCAAAGAGAAGAAGGCGCGCCTGGCCGCCGGACTCATGGAGGTGTCCGACGCGCCGCCGCCGGAGGAGTGTCGAGTGTGTGACTTCAAGTACAGTCACAAGTACTCGGTGCAAGACCACGTGTTCACGCGCGGCCACATCGCGGCTGTGCGCGCGCGCCTCGAGAGCGGGTCGGGTGGCGGCGAGGACAGCACGCTCGCGCTCATGCAGATGGCGGCGCGGCTCGAGAGCGGCATGGGCGGCGACCTGCACAACGCGTTCCTGCGGCCACAGCTCGCCGGAAACGGTGAGTGTACAACTTGACCGCGGGGCGAGTCGCCTAGCGCTTCCCGGCACTAAGCGATCCTGCACCCTCTTACGTAGAACCTCGCAGCGGCGAGCTCCGCTCGATCGCGTCACTGTCACTCCGACTGTGTTCACTTCTGCGGTGCGAGCGAAGCTCATTTTGTGCCGTGACGGTCGTTGCTATCTTCCTACTAGTGAGTCCTTTTGTAAATAAAATTTAGGTGTAACTGAAATAGTTTAACGTTGTCTCTCCGTAGTGTTGGTGTTTCAATATTAGGAAAATCCACTTTGGATTGAGCCAAGCTAACTGTCTTTGCCAATGAATAAAGTACATTCAAAACAGTACTGAGATAAATATGCGGCAAGTCGGTCGGCCGATGCGAAAGGTAATGGCGGCACGTCGCAGCCGATTCAATCTCAGAAATTATTTCGTAATTCAAATAATTACTGAGCACCTATAGCTGGAAGCGTGGCAACAGTAAAAAACATTACTCAATCTTCAAATTATAATATAAATCTGAAATTAGTGTGAAATAGATTATTTTTTTCTGTGGTTCGGCTGTTGGGCAGTATTTAGGAGTTGTATGAGCAATATTTGTGTTTGTTGGTGTCTGTTTGCCGCGGCACGTGTTGCTTGGCGCGTTGTCATCGCGCGGGAGAGGCGGGACGGCCGGGCCGCGGTGCGGTTGTGGGCGGCCGCTCTAAGCCACTATACAAATGCAAACGATGCACAACAATGGTAGGAGTTAGGACGCGTGAAGGACGTCGTATATCTAATGGGACCGATCTGGCGCACATGCATTTCGCTCCACATGAATAATCAATTATTTAAATGACGCCAATCAAAAGACTTTCTCGGAAACGGCACATCAGTGTTCATTGTTTCCTTTGTTTTTATTACCTTATTATATTGAGTTTGCTCTACATATTGAAAACCAACACCACAGAGAGATATAGACTAGTAATCTGTTGCATAATATTATTCTTCCTAGTTGTTCGTATTTAAAACTCCTATTAGGTATTAGCGACATGTCGATTGTTGTAGGATTGTAATGAAAACCAAATTATATATTTTAGAGAATTTAAATGTTTTAGTTATTATTATGTAAAGTCATAGCGAAGCCTGAAGTCTATAATTATTTAAAATAAGGTGCCTTGTAGGATCCAAGTGTTTTGTAAATTATTTTTCTCTTGAGCTCCACTGTAAATAGTTAAAAGTATACTACTAGATGTAACGATGTGCATTGTAAAATTATCTCCGACCGCTGTTCGTATTGTGTATTTCGATAGTTCTTATCTATAGGTAGATATAAATATATTATTTGTTTCGTAGAGGCATCTTAAGAACTTGTGATATAAATGTATCTAATTAGTTTACTTCGCATATCTTTCGCAAGGGTCTCGGCTATGGGCGCGAGCCTAAGTACAAAAATATATACAGACATAACATTAGAAGTTTGTCGGTTTTACATGATAATACCTCGTTTTGTCGTGTGGGGTCCCGGTTGCAGTTTTTGCTATTCTTTCGTGAGATTTACATAAAAGTGGGCCTCGATTGGGGCGTTAGGCGATATGCAAATATTTTCTTCAAATTTGAATGTACTGTACGTGGGGCGCACGAGCGCGGTGCGCATGCGCCCGCGCCCTTGCGCACGCGCCGCGGGATATAAAGCTTTGCCCTTATTTATTACGTGGAAATTTTCGCTACCGACTCTTAAACACCTTGATACGTCTCTATTGATCTTTCAAATGCAAATATCCCAGTCTGTCGTAAAGAACATAATAAGTATTATTTACTACTTCAATACATACCACAGCATTATGGTTTTACTTTATATTCTGAGCATGTTTATTTGCATATCGCTTTTTGTTATTTTTTATTTTTATTTTTGTTATGTTTGTATTTATTTTTGTTCTTTAGTTTTACTATTATTTTGTTTGTCATGTAGATACCTAAACGTATTTACGTCAAGGCGACTGACGTACCCCTTGATATTGAATTTGCCTCCAATACGACTTCCAATAATTTTATTTTAATTTGTATAATTTAATTTTTAACCTAATTTTATGCGATCTGCATTTACTGTTATTCAGATGACGTTATTCTAAATAGTTATTTGAAACAAAGTCCTGTGCCAGCCAGTGAAAGAATTCTTTGGTATTTAGCGGCGTTGATTCGACCGCCTAGGGAAAGATTGAAAGTCTTGTAAACTGAATAGTATTATTATAATTATTATCTACAGTTATTATATTTGCAGAATTCGTTGAAATAAATGCAATATTTATATTATTGAATTATGTTTTTTTTTGTTTTTTGTTTCCTTGGTTCCTTTTATCCTGAGTTTGTTTTTTGTTTGCTTTTGTTGGAGAACATTTATGTGGAATGCAATGTGAGGTAACAAAGAGTATTCAAACAAAGCTGATATTTTTTGGTAGAAAGTCTCTTGCTAAGTCTCGGAGAATTAACGAATTATTTAGGGACAGGTGAACATTGGAGATAATTGGAAATGTAAGGTATCTCACGCAGACAGTTACAATAGCGTTGTAAACCTTATAGGTACCTGAGACTTAAAACAAAGATGTCTTTGTTTTTATTCGTCTACAAGATAGAGATTGCCACAAAAGATGTGAAATGTTTATTTTTAGGGATATATTTCATGCCTACGTGGGAGGTAATGTTTAAATTAAGCATTCTAAGTTTTTCATCTTGTTATGAGCATCAAAAAACAGATTGCTAGTTTATGCAGTTTTGAAGTTATAAGTGCTTTCTTGAATAATATTAAAACGATCGTGACGGCACATAGCATTAGACCTAACACCTTATTCCTATATTTACTGTATCTTCTACAATTTAACTTATGGATCTCTTAGGTATAACCACACACACACAATAGAGATGATGCCTGGGTAAAAAAAAAATCTACCTACTTAGTCCGTCAGACAGATAATAAAAAAAAATATTAGACACGTATTTTCTGCTTTATCATAAGTAGGTACTTATTAATAAAAAAATACTTAATTATAACGCATTAAAGTTGGGGAATGGGGGCTCGCTATAACATAACTATAACAGACTACGTATAAAATCTAGTTATGAGCATGCCACATTTTTAACTCAAATGTTCGATTGTGTAAAAAAAGAAAAAATACGTGTTCAATATTTTTTAATAATGTTCATGACTGACAAAAAAGTTTTTTTTCGTCAACATCTAGTTATATTGTAGTGGAAAAACCTTCCTTTGAATTGACACCTCGAAGAAGGTTAAAGGTTTAAGGTTAAAAATACATTCCTGAAGGGTAGGTACTCAGACCTGTAGATTAATTATCAACACAACTTCTCTTATTCGACCGAATCAAAGCCTGAAATTTAAATAAGACTAAGTACTTAAGGTTTCGAATCAGCATTAGTTTTAGGTTAGGTACACACATTGCCTCATTAAATGTTTCTTTTTTTTATATATTTTTTTTAAATAAGTAAGTATATGTTTTACATATTTTTTTATTCAATAATAATTGTTAGGTACTAGGTAGGAATCAGCATCGCGAATTTTATTTCCAAATATACAACATCTAGGTACCTACTAAGGCGACTGAAAAATATCTGGAGGTATTTTTCACGAAGTGAAGGACGAGCTGGATAGGTTCCGTCAAAACTGGTAAGAGGGCGCGCGGGCTCGTGAAACATGGAAGGAGTGGACGGCGGCCTTTGAGAATACTTATAGGCTAGTAAAAAAAAAGAATGCTTTGTACCTCTCCACCTCTCTACCTGGCTAATGGATTCTTCACAGACTACATAAGCATGTACAGACGCCAGCATTTCAAGCCACCCGAAATTGTCAAATTTTCCCAATCAACCTTGAACCTAATGCTTTAGCGATAAAGATGCAAATCTAATGAAATTTGACAGATTGTAGTAGCTAGATGTGCTGGCGTCTGGTACAGACGCCAGCACATCAAGCTACTACAATCTGTCAAATTTCATTAATAGATTTTCATCTTTATTGCTAAAGCATTAGGTTCAAGGTTGATTGGGAAAATTTGACAGTTTCGGGTGGCTTGCTGTGCTGGCGTGCTTGGAACTGAAATGTCCATGTTATATGAAAATTAAACGACAAGTTAACTCGACATCTAAAAAAATATTCTTAAGCAATAATGCCTCTCCAAAGGTTTCTAAATCCCAATTTAGATTTACCCACCTTAGGTAGGTACTTTAAATCACCACCCACTTTCGTTTAAGAAAACGATATCACTAAACCTTGATTTATTTACAATACACATATTTTTTCACGCACCCACTCATTTGGGGTTCGTTCAAAAAAATATTAAATTACAAACGTACAAAGGAAAAACTGCAGCTTCATAAAAAATGTTCCCGTTAGCGACCTGGCTAATTATTTCATTGTAAAAGGCAATAATATAGGACGTGCTTACCATAAAATAAGCCTTTTTTGTTAAAATACAATAGGTTTTTTTATGAAATCGATATCATGGCGGTAAGTAGTCAGATCATTGATGCGATGACAGTAGGTAGGTAACTTATGAAGATGGAAAAAAAATCACCCGTTAGTGAAGCTTTTGAATAAAGGAAAATGTAGGCAGATGTCTGCTGTAGTGATGAGCAGGAAAATATACGAAAGGGCGTCGACTCTAATAATTGTAATTCAAAATTAACCCTACGATCCGAAAGAAAGTGTTATAATTCAAATTTATTTATTTGTGACACATAGGTAAAATGTACTCTACCTACATCTATCTATATCTATCTATACAAATATAAAGAGAAGTCCTGACTGACTGATTGACTGACTCATCAACGCCCAGTCCGAACCCTTGGACCTAGAAAGCTGAAATTTTGCACAGGGGTTACACAGGAATAAGGGAGGAATTCCCAGTAGTACGTTCCGTGGAATATTTTCCGACATCCACGCGGGCGAAGTCGCTGGCAAAAGCTAGCGATGTTATAAAATAAAAATCTCGTCTATAATGACTTCATACAGATTTGTCTAGTACCTAAACACTAAAAAAAACGAAGTAGGTAGACACTCATTCAACATAGGTAATACATAAACTCAAACCTTCTCCCCATGGGGTTAGGCAGAAAGTACAGAACGTAAATACTCCTTTTGCCTCGTTTACGTTCATACATGTAGTCATAGGTACACTCATGCCGGTTGCGAGTACTACCTAGGTACGCACCTGAACTTTCTGAAGAACATCACCAATAAAGCCACTATACAGGGTGACATTGAACATATGCGACAAAATTTAAGGGGGTGTTCTACGCATCAATATGAACAACTTTTACTATGGGACCAAACCTGAAATCTCGAAAAAAAAATCAGCTGTTCAGTACATTTCGACGAGTTTGATGTAGATAAATGTACTGAACAGCTGATTTTTTTTTCGCGATTTCAGGTTTGGTCCCATAGTAAAAGTTGTTCATATTGATGCGTAGAACACCCCCTTAAATTTTGTCGCATGTGTTCAATGTCACCCTGTATATTCCTAGGACGTCCCTCCCGGCGCGCGGCGGTTCCACTCACAAGGTTAGGTACTATACACAGGCAGTCCTCTAAACACCCACCCATCCTTCACCACATCGTAGTGTTGAAGTTTTTTTAGTAGATGAGACATACTCCTACACTATGCTTAAAATTGCTTTGAAATTGGCGGAGATATTATGAGAGTGCTACTTTTAACCAAAGGTAAAGTGTCAAAATCACATTAAAGGCTCTACATTAGTACCTACTATTATTTATTCTGTGCTCTCGCAAACAGGTCGAGACCTCTAGTAGAACAATTTCTATGAAAACTTCATGGAAATTGTTCTACTAGAGTCGCGTCTCGCCTGTCTGTGCGAGCCCTTAGGAATCCGTTTGTCCCGGCTGACCAACCCCGGTAAGCTACGCTTGCCGGGGTTGGTCAGTGGATGGGTGACCATCTTTACTCCTCCGTGACTTGGAAAGCACGTTAAGCCGTTGGTCACAGAACAGATCTGTTCTGCGGTGCCGGCTGTCATTCGTGGATCTTTGACAGCCGTTACGGGTCGTCAGAAGCCCGAAAGTCTGACAACCATGCAGTGTTACCTAGGGGTATCGTATTACCCAGTTACTGGGTTATGGAGGTTAGATAGGCAGTCGCTCCATGTAAAATACAAGTATTCAGCTGCATCCGGTTAGACTTGAAGCCGACCCCAACGTAGTTGGGAAAAGGCTAGGCAGATTGAGTTTGATGTTTGATAGTCTGTACCACATGTGCTCGGGACACACTGTATCTTGTGTTCTTGTGTCTTTGTGTGTGTGTTGTCTTGTGTCTTTGATTCCAAAACACAAAATGCATTAGTATTGAAATAAATATCTGAGTATAGGTATGTACCTATAATCGTACTTAGCGACCCGCCCCTGCTCGCACGGTTTTTACAAAACATCACAATCATGTAAATTTAATAATAAAGTTTTATAGATATAAACTTTCCGGTATAAATTCTCAATATCTAATCAAAATCTATTGCGCAGTTTAGAAGAACAACGCGATCACACAGGCAGACATGAAAAGCGACTATTTATAAGCGACTTTAATATACAACATTAGTTTTTGTTTATACTAAACCTCTTAAGGGGTCATTTTACTCATCATTATGAACTACTTTTACTATGGGACCAAACCTGAAATCGGAAAATCAGCTGTTCAGTAGGTAGTACATGTATTTACATCAAACTCGTCAAAATGTAGGTACTGAACAGCTGATTTTTTTTTCGCGATTTCAATGTTGGTCCCATAGAAAAAAAAATTCAAAATGATGAGTACAATGACCCCTTAGGAAACATCCTAAGGGGTCCGAACGTGTTAACGTTGGGGTCGGCTTCCCGTCTAACCGGATGCAGCTGAATATCTGTATTTTACATGGAGCGACTGCCTATCTGATCTCCACAACCCAGTAACTGAGTAATACGATACCCCTTGGTAAGACTGGTTGTCAGACTTTCGGGCTTCTGACGACCCGTAACGACTGTCAAAGATCCACGAATGACAGCCGGCACCGCAGAACAAATCTGTTCTGTGGCCGGCACCAACGGCTTAACGTGCTTTCCAAGGCACGGAGGAGTAAAGATGGTCACCCATCCACTGACCAACCCCGGCAAGCATAGCTTAACCTGACATAAAGCAATGCATTTGAACTTGAACACCCTTGAACCCATCGATTAATCGGTGTGTCAACCAATAGTAAGAAACATGTTGCATGGAATATTAAGCTTAGCAAATAAAAAGTATAGTTTGAGATTTATTTATTTATTGGTCTATCTACAACACTGTTCAAACAAATATCACAAGCCAACAGACACCAGAAAATTGTAGTCAAATTTAAGGGGCCATACACGATGCCGTTTTCGCTGATTTACAGTTATAATATAGTATTTTATAAGCTTTATTGCACAACATGAAAGATCATTTCAATTATGATCTAATGTATGAGCTACTTTTTTATTTTTATTATTTAACTTTGATTAATCGACCTAAACCGGCGACTGTTTTGTGAATTTTTGCTGTAATAGGTTTAGAATATCACATATGTACAAATCGCTTTGACGTCTAAAGGGTGTGGAAAAATTACAATGTATTCTTGTAAAAGTTTTATAGATTAAGGAATCACTATTTACCACTGTCATATAAAATTTTTGAGTAAAAAAATATTCAACTTAGTCAAATTTTAGAGAAAATTGGCAAAGAGTTGCTTTTGATTTCGACTGCTTAGAACTCTCGTTAATAAAATTAAAACAACACAAACAAACTTCAATTCAAAATAAATCCATTTCCTGAAAAAAAAATGCAAAAAAATTTAAGGGCCTCTTTTCCCGAAAGTGACGTCGGCAGGAAACTGGGGGCCTACTCCCTAAGCACGAAGCCTGTATTTTCGGCCTTCGTTACGGGCGTTTCCTACTCCGTATCACCTACGGATGGATGATTGGTTCGGGGCCGAACGAAGTATGAATGACAACATGATTTGCCAGTTGTCCCTACTCCCGACGTGTATTTTCCCGTCCGAAAAATTTAACTTTTACACTTGTTTTCAGAATCAGAATCAGAACTATTTATTTGTAAACATAGGTAGAGTTACACAGTGTGTGAGATGTTATAATATTTACATAAAGGCTCTCTATGTTTTGCCGTTAGGCGTACAAATATAATTATTAATATGTAATCATTAATATAATTATAAAATTGCCCATAAATTAATTAAATCTTATCATAATTTTAAATAGATACAGCGATGTCAAAGTCTAAATCAATTAAATATTTCCAATATGTCAACAGCAAAATCTTTTCAAATAATTATGTGAATTAGGAAAACTTAAAATATAAACACAAGAATGTCAGAACAGGTAATCTGAAGGAGGAATTACAGAATTGTCATCAAAATAGTCCTTTAACGAGTAGTAACATTTTTTGATGGATCGTAATGTCAGACGGACGGATGAACGGACGGACGGAAAGACGGACGGACTTAGGGAGTAGGCCCCCGGGCGCGGAGTGGCGCGGTGCGCTCGAGCCGTTTTTCACGTATTCATTTAATATAAAAAAAAATAAGTACCATATTATAAATCTATCCAAAAATATCCCTGTTAAACTCGATTAGTAAATTAAATGTTAAATTTTCATAAAAATTGCGTTCCCCAAGTCTCATACAACTTAAAATACTTTCAAAATCGACTTTTTTTTTTATCGAGCAAAATGTTAAATATCGTGTTTTTAACCAAAAAAGTCACTAGATCTTTCTACTGTATATTTTTTTACGAATTTAGATATGATGATTTCTCTGGAAACAGATCGATCTCGACAGTTCGATCTAGAAACGTAAATCCTCTACTCGACCCAAATGTATGGGACGGTTGATATTTTTTTCTCGATTACGATGTTAGTCCCATAGAGAAAGTTTTTCAGTTTGATCGTCTGTACCACACCCATAAATTTGACTATTCCTTTCTGATACCTCCTGTATAAGCCAAGTACACAATATTGAGCGGTAGACATAGCATGCAAAAACAATTATGTGTAATAGTTAACGCATAATTTTTACGCAATTTTAACAAGACATTAATTGACAATAGTTGTGGACGTTGTGGTAATTGAATGTTGCTTAATAGGTAGTTAGTTACATATTATATAAAATAAGCATTTGATTTCTCTATGATACGAAGTAGAGACCCTCCCTGAATTGCCATAAAAACTCCGTCCTACACCGTTAATTTAATGCAATTATGAGCTATTTACTATTTACCTATACAGTTTCTTTTAAGGTGTCAAGCCAGTGCGAGCTGATAGCAGAGTACCATACCTATCGATTTAACCCTACATGGGGGTTGTTCTACGATTTTTTATAGTTTTCGAGTTATAATTTTTTTTCGATATTTTTCCTGATTGAACGAGATGATGGCTTTAAAAAATTATGTCTTATTTTGGGTCAACTTTGAACAAGAATGTACTAAATAGGCCATTATTTGCTGAAATCGGTCGTTGAAAGTGGTGCATCAGAAATCTTGTGATTTTATAATTTATTATTAGGTATCTTTGCATATTTTTGTCAATCCTGATATTTACTATTCTTCTACGTTTAAGCAGAGCTCAGTTTATAATAAAATTGTATACCTACTAACCACGACCATTGATATGAAATGAGAGATCCAAAATAACTCGAAAACTACAAAAAATCGTAGAACATTATGGGGGTCCAATCGATAGGTATGGTACTCTGCTATCAGCTCGCACTGGCTTGACACCTTAAAAGAAACACTCTGTATATAAAATACTAGCGACCCGGCCCTGCTTCGCACGGTTTTTACGTCTTGAAGGTTTCTATATTACCTATAAATATAATTTTTTATATTTATAGGTATTTTTTTTATATTCGCCCGCGGCTTCGCCCGCGTGGATGTCGGAAAATATCCCACGGGAACGTACTACCGGGAAATACTTTATTCCTTGTCTACATTATAAAGGGAACGTCTGTGCAAAATTTCAGCTTTCTAGGTTCAAAAGTTTGGGCTGGGCGTTGATGAGTCAGTCAGTCAGGACTTGTCTTTTATTTATATAGATTAGTTAAATATTAATGTATCATACATATAAACCTTCCGGAATAAATTCTCTAAATGATAGTGAAAACCGCATCAAAATCCGTTGCGTAGTTTAGAAGAACAACGCGGCCACACGGACAGACACGAAAGTAGAAAGAATGAAATGGAATGGAATGGTAGAGTAGGTGGCAGTTGTTAATGACAAACTTACCTGTAGCAAAAATCAATCTGCCTGCCTTTTCCCAACTATGTTGGGGTCGGCTTCCAGTCTTACCGGTACTGGTATTCGGCTGCATAGCTGAATATCAGTATCTTACATGGAGCGACTGCCTATCGGACCTCCACACCCCAGTAACTGGGTAGGTAATACGATACCCCTTGGTAAGACTGGTTGTCAGACTTTCAGGGTTCTGAGTACCTGTAACGATTGTTAAAGATCCACGAGTGACAGCCGGAACCAAGGGCTTAACGTGCTTTCCGAGGCACGGTAGAATCTCGGTATGTAAAGATATAAACTTACTTAAAGCGATCTATGTTTATTGATGAGTAGGTAGGATTTCTTCAAATGGATGAGTTTTCAGATGGAATAAATAGGATTTCAGCTAAGCTCTCTCTTTCTTACAGAATTGTTCCCTTATAGCTACCTACTGGCATAAAGTACAAATTTGGGATGCGAATGTTTTGTAAACAATGATCAGTTGGCAAATTTTGATAATGGGATAGGTACTGTTCAGAAGATTTGTACCTGCAGTGCGACAACGTTCAAAGGTTCCATCATTTATTTTTTGTAGACAAACCGAAATATAGCGAATAAAATGTGACAACCGACCGATAGCAATTTATTTATATTCCCACCTAAATTATTACATTATACCTATTGACGCACTAATTCCGTCATGCTCCCCTAATGATGGATCAATGGATTTAATTCAATTCAATTCAATCATTTATTTCGGAAAACATCCTTAAAGTATTAGTAAGCAGGTATTAGCACTTAAAAAAACTATGTTAATTGCTATAAAATCACAAATCAAAAAATAAAATCAATATCAAAATTAAAATCAAGATTAAAATTAAAATCAAATTTAATTTTAATCTTGATTTTAATTTTGATTTCGTTTTTTAATGTAATTTTGATTTTGCATTTGATTTTAACTAAAGTATTTTAATTTTGATATTGATTTTATTTTTTGATTTGTGATTTTATAGCAACTAACATAGTTTTTTTAAGTGCTAATAGTTATTAGAATTAGAAACGAAAAATAGTTAGAAATAAGATCAAAATTAAATTCAATTACAATCAATGTTTATTAAACAGAATCAAAACAAAATTAAATAAACATTAAATTAAAATTAGATCAAAATAAAATTAAAATTAAATCAAAATTAAATTAAATTAGAATTTAATTCGGCAAAGTTTGGTTTTTCCGAAAATAAACGATGGAACCTTTGAGCGTTGCTTCTCATATTATCATTTCATTTCACTAGGTATCTTGCACCTAAGTCTAGATAAATACATGTATCTTAATAAACCAAACTGACTACCGTTCATATCACAGCAAATCCTTTAACAATGATAAGTAGAGCAAGGTCAAATCAATCGTCAAAATAAAGACGCACGTAGCCATTTTTTAAGCCCCCGTATTATCTAACAGAAACTTGTAACATTAGTGTCCTACGGCCTTTAACGTGACTTGTTGATCTCAATATTTTTATAAAAAGCAATATTTAAACATAAAAAAGTATAAAACCAGGTTATCACGTATTAGTTCTGATAGCTACTTCACGCTCGTACGCTTAGTTTCCGATTTGTAGTTTTACTTATATAGAAAATTTGTTGCTATCGTTTGGTTGGGCCTTGGAACGAGCGATTCATGAATCGAGGTTTCTGTGAAGGCAAGATCGTTGTCTATAAGGACACTAGTACTGGTTTAGGCAGTTCCATCTATGTAAGTAGGTACCTATTATAATTAATGCAAAAATTCTGTGAATTTGACATTATAAATTAGGTTTAGAATAAAATATTAAAATTATGCTCTTAAAAAAGGTGGGCGGAAGAGAATAGGTTAGATTTTGATAAGATTCACTATAAGTAGATATGATTTAAGGCTAACATAAAAACAAATGCCAAATACAGGTGACACATAAATATCATACTTATAAAATATAGTGTTACTTATTTAATGGTATAAATTATCTAAATGGATACTTATAGCAAATCTAATATAGATCGATTTAATAAAATCTACATCCGTATGGGTTTTTTAAAAGTTGAATAAAATCTTAAAAGCTAGATATAGATATTCGTCATTAGATTTCTAAATTTCAAACCACTGTAATAGGTGTTTATGTATATTATGTGTTTAATACATAGTAGGTACCTACCTCTTATCTAGTATCTAGTTAGGTACTGTGAGGGCTTGAACCTCAACAGTGAGTGGCCACGGAATAAAAACACAGTAGTGCACATGAGAAATCGGACTGAAGACAGCTATATTAATAAATCAGAAATAAATTATAATTCACGCCTACGAGAGAGCCCTAGCTAAAATCTATAATTCCTATGTCAATTCTTAAAGAAAAGCGAGCATCACTTTTCTTTAAGAATAATTATATGTTTGAATAATCGAAATGTCAGCCAGTAATACCTATACTAAGGCTTGACTTAACATAAACCTCTACAGTACCTACACTATTACCTATAGGTACAGTACCTACCTAGACCTACTAAAGCAAATTTTAGGTATAAATAGGTTAAATTATCAGATTTCCGTACAAGACTTCAATACCTACTCGACCCAAATGTATGGAACAGCTGATTATATTTTGCGATTACGATGTTGGTCCCATGGAGAAAGTTGTTCAGCTCGATGGTCTGTACCACACCCTTTAATTTGATCACACCTTTCTGATACACCCTGTATAATCTAAAAGTGCGAAGAAATGGAAATGGTTCGGCGTTCTCCATTATTAGGTCACCCTTTGGAACATAATTATAACTATCAAAACAACATAGGTAGGTACTACTCGTACGTTGATGTCATCTAAGATCTTCTCCACGCTGAATTCGTGGCCTCAACATCACTCGTAAACGTTCAATGGCGTCGGTTTTACGTGAATTTCGTAAGTAACCGTTGCAACCACCGATAAATGATCACAAAACGCTTTGTTAACACCAAATCTTCACGCCAAATCGTGTTTTCACTTGGTGTAAAGATTTACTGAATAGAATATGGTATTACATTGTTCGCTGTGTCGCCTTAATAAAAGGATGAAACATGAATGTTAATACGCGAGGAGATTTCACGTACAACGTCAAAAATGACAGAAAAGTAGAGAAAAAAATTGACATCAGAAATGCTTCGTAACATTGAAATAGTCAAATCAAAGAATGGAAGCATGAACTACTCGTAACATAGATTTAATCATGATAAAGTAGCTCGGTAGCATAGGTAGTTATAAAGTACCTACTTGTTAAGTAGGTATACACATATCGACCGATGGCTATCATAGCGATCGATCTGCAAATCTCTAAACAATAATGACTGTGAGGTATGACGGCGAGGGGACGGGGGAGGGGTCGTCCAGTACGCCCTGGAGTCACGTCGAGGCGTCCCAACCCATTACCCGCTCCAAACCGTATCGACAGATAACCGCCAATTATTGGATCGCTCTACAATCTTTTTACAATTTCTTCTCCGTCGGACGTTATTATATTTCTATTAAGCCTTTTTTGTAATCAAACTACTAATGATTCGATTCCATTTCCTAGGCCGACGTGCCGCCTCCGCAATGTTAATGACACTACGTAATTAGATCCGGATGGTTTGAGGGCGTTGACTCCACTGCGGTGCCCGACCGGTAGATAATGGCAAAGTGTCAATTTTACTAAAAATATGGTAATTTACAACAGAACGGCCGCCATTTTGTGTCTTCAAATGGTTGAGACAACGTCAACCGGTAATGAGTTAACACCGTTAAGAGCGATGTAGGAAATGTATGCGCCGTGGCGACACACGATCTGCTGAATACTTACCTACGCTAAACACTATGTACTTACCTACCTACTATGCAAGTATCATTCTCTAAACATACTTGTGTGATTACCCATCATCTTCACTAATAGGCATTTGCAAACTAACGAAAAGCCTCAAATGTAATTAAAACAATCACTTTGTTTCAAAGTAAGTGGTTATTTTTCTATTACGTTACATAACATTCAATTTTATAAATGTGACGTAGTCGTCGGGAAATTCCTAATCATAACAGGTAAAACTAATTTGGTTATTAGCGTGTCGGTAGTAATTTTCACATCAACTCTGACTATCAACTGTTGAATCTAGATGGATGTTAGGTACCAGCACTTATTTAAACCTATTTTATATAGATGATACAGTTACTCTCGATAATAGAAAACAAAATACCTCATAAGGAAAAATTAGTTTCGTAAGACTGATATCGGACAGTTAGATGGCCTGCGTACAAAATTGTCACCTATGTGGCTGTTGTTGGGCCAGCTAGCCATTGGCTGCCAGTTTCGTGACTACTGCAACTACCGTGACCGATGACAGTTCTCATTGCCAATTAGAAGTTCAATCACCGACGTCAATGGGGGCCAGGCAGAAACGAAAAAACAAGCATTGTATCTACAGTCATGTTTCAATTTGAGAAATTGATTTGTGATGCGACCAACACCACATTCGTTACTTATATATAGTTAGTTTTCTAATCAAAGCGACATCACGACGCATCGGTAACAATGGTTGGTTCTTGTCAAGTCATTTCATCATCCAACGTCATTTGGAGCTCATTTACTAGCTTGTATATAAACAACACATATGTAATGACGCTTTTTTCTCAGTAATAATCTTATGCGAAATGATTGATGTAAAGTGGTAGCGTTTTTTTAAATAATGTATCTGTTAATTCATAGAGCACATGGTTGCTTTCGACCAGTTCATCTACCTTACCTAAGCATAGTTGCCGGCCAAATTGTAGAACTACGTGATAAATCATGACATTTAAATCATTAGGAGATACTGAGGTCAAGTGCAAACCATCTTTATATTAAAAGTCGACGATGATAGTGACTCTGTAAATAAGATATTTTTATTCTTGTCTCGTCCCTTAGTGGCAGTGATATTTTGCATGGTAGATACCGGTTATTACCAAGTAAAAAAATTCGGCATTACTAACTATGTAGTACTACATGACAAGCATATCAATTTTGTTACAAAAAAGAACTGAAACAAATTTTAATAAAAACGAAATCTGGTTCTAATTCCTACTTAATGAGAAATTTAACTTAATAAGGATGTATGTTCTTGACAGTTTGAAAGAATAAATCTAAGTACCTAACATACTAAAACATTCTTGTTTCTTGCCGCAAATAGCCATTACATAGTTAAGTTAGATAATGACCATTTCCACGTTTACTAACCACCGAACAAGTTAATGTATCTCCTAGTTACTTATATGGATTAGAAACAAAGTGTATTCGCCACTTTAAATGCTTGCGAATTTTTTCAGGAAAAAAAAAACTTCTCTTCAGGAAATGTAGAGCACTTTAGAGCATTATGTAGAGCAAAGATTACAATTTCTTTAATGAGGAAATATATACCTCTATCAGTAGCTTAATTCCAAATTGTATCAGATCTGGGGGCCTAAAACGGACACATTAAGCAATTCCTCTAAAAGCGATTCATTTCCTGAATTCCCAGCAATATATTATGATTATCCTATTTGACGTATTTGACATTGAACTTGAATAAAGCAATTCATAATTTGTGAACCGTTTTACGAATCATATACCTAAAACTGTCAAACAGATGAATTTGTTGCTATGAATTGTATATACGCAGATAAATTATAAATTGTCAGTTTGTGACCGTTTTACGATTTCAAATATGATTCATAATACCTATTATCCTATTATGATTCTGCGAAAGTGGCCGTTTTAGCCCTCCAGAGGTAGTGTTTTGTTAGTGACGATTACTTTCGTCAGCCAAATTTTGTCAAAATTCCACAATAACTAATCCGACAGACGTCGTGTCCAAATTTAACTGTCAAAATCAACCTGTACCTACCTTTATCGTAGAAAGAGTCACATCTACGGATGCATTCAAGAAGGTTATATTAAACCGGATTGTCATCCCTAGAAATAACTGGGAACAGATTGTAGGGGAAAAAGAAAAATTGTGGTTTTTACGTTTTTCAGTGCCATTTCCCCAATTTTTCTCTTCATAAGAACCTTCCTCGGACTCCAAAGAATTGAGAATTGTAGTGTTCGAGTTTTGCGCTTAGCAACACATTTAGCCATTCATTTTTATTTATATAGAAGACTAGCTTTTGCCCGCGGCTTCGCCAGCGTGAACGTACTACCGAGAAATCCTTCCTTGTCTACATTATAAAGGGCTGGGCGTTGATGAGTCAGTCAGGACTTCTCTTTTTATTTATATTGATAAGTAGATAAATGATGATTTTTTTTTTTGCTATTTATTTAGGTACCTAATTGTCAAGTGAATACCTTCTTAGCATAATTAACTACACAAACTACCTATAGGTGATATCTGTATGATATTTTCGCTCACATATTTATTTAAGCAAGTAATAACAGCCGCACGGGTCGATCCATGAGGTTAAGCTACGCTTGCCAGGGTTGGTCAGTGGATGGGTGACCATCTTTACATATCGAGACTCCTCCGTGCCTCGGAAAGCACGTTAAGCCGTTGGTCCCGGCTGTCATTCGTGGATCTTTGACAGTCGTTACGGGTCGTCAGAAGCCCGAAAGTCTGACAACCAGTCTTACCAAGGGGTATCGTATTACCCAGTTACTGGGTTGTGGAGGTCAGACAGGCAGTCGCTCCATGTAAAATACTGGTATTCAGCTGCATCCGGTTAGACTGGAAGCCGACCCCAACTTAGTTGGGAAAAGGCTAGGCAGATTGATTTATTTAAGCATTTATTTATTTAAAGATCTCCAGCAAAAGATGTGCACAATACATGACACATAAATATAGGGCGCCAACATCAGGTATTAAGGAGGTGTACTGCTTCACTTGTAGGAGACCACAGCATGCACAATAATGTTAACAACTAAGCAATTATTCCCAAATTCTCTTGTCACTTTATCATGATTATCAATAAGTGTGTAGGTACTATAAATCCTTCTTAATCTATTTAAAAACATTTAACTATACTATAAAGCACGCTGCCCCAGTCTCTACTTTCAAAGTTAGAACAAAATTAACGACCACATACAAAGTCTAAAGGAAACAACTAGTTACCAGAGGATACTTTACTAATGAACCAGTGAACAGCACTCAATGTCCAATTAATCTAACTGATATTTAAGACAACAACGTAATGAGTTATTTGCTAATAAGCACCCGCGCGGCTTTATTAGCGATGTTGCAAACTGATTATTTTGCGACAATGTAAGTAGCTCTACGGTTGTACACAGTTATTATAGTAGGTACAGGCAGCTAAATTGTTAAGTGTACAGGTAAAGGATCGGCATTGCTTGTTCCAAATCATGGTGAAATGTGCAATCTCATTAACAGTTTATTGCAGTGGACTCCTAGTTCAGTGGTGGACTTAAGAGCTGATATGAATACCATAATGACGCAGTATAACACATTGAATTAACATCCGAAAACAATAAATTAAATTATTTTGTGAACGCAGTTTACAGATGTTTTGTATTGAAAAATACCGAAACTATGTCCTGTCAGAAGGCATTTTTGACATAGAATAGGAACTGTTATAAATTGTGGAAAACTACTATTTGGGCACAAGACACTACTTATATAGTACTGTAAAGGAACAATTCAAACACACATTTTCGATCGATTCGATTTCAAAGATGAACATCCTGTCACACCTCATATAAAGCCGACGTCAAAAAAATTGTAGTTTAGCAGACGTTAATCATTACTTAACATTAAGCATAATCATAATCAGCCTATAATACTGCTGGGACACAGGCCACAGCCTCCTCTCTTTGAGAGGGAGTGGGCTTGTAATCTACTATGCGGGACCAATGCGGGCTGGTAGAGGTCACATGTCTTCGAATTTTTGGTTCTACGACATGCCGGTTTCCTCACGATGTTTTCCTTCACAGGCACCGTTATGAGAGCAGTAGTGATAAAATCATTTACATAAAGTAAAGCGCCTGCTTGGGTTCGAACCCATGACCGTAAGTCGGGGCCGTTACCACTTGGCCGCCAATTCTTTTAACATAAAGCTCTAAAATTCTAAATCTTTTAATATGAAATCATTAAACATCGAATTTTCCCAAAAGAGAATGTATCTTGATGCCTACACACCATCTACTTAACTTCTTCGCTAACTGTACCTCTTTATAACAGAATAGGGAAGAAAACGTCTCATTTCAGTGAATTAAAGTCGTGATGATTATTTTAATCGTTTGGCTAACAAAGAGAAACAGCGGATTAGCGGTAATTATCTGCGCTGAGCCGACGTCGTGACGGTGGTTTGTTCCGCTATGCTCCTTAGATAATTCTCTTGTCATTTTAAAGAATATTGTCGAGTTTTTGAGTGAGTAATGTGTTTCTATTATAAGTAAAGTAGAAAAGTAGATGGCATTTTGTTCGGTAAAGTCGAAAGATTGTTGGCAAAAGAGTGAGGTGATTTTTTCTAGTAATAATTATCTGCATAGGTAGATATAATTTTCACTCTACGAAATAGGGGCTGAAGTCCCATAAATCAGCAGAAGCCATTGAAGGGCTGATAATTATACCTATTTATACCTTTCTATACCTAGCCGGGTCGGCTAGGTTAACATAGTTACCTATAGTTGAGAAAAGGCTAGGCAGATTGATTGATTTTACTATAGAACAGAAAATACATTTAAAAAAATACCTACATTATGTACAAAATATTATATTCATTGGTGTTAAATAAATACACAATAAACAATACCCTGATAAGTTTTTTACTAAAGTAATAAAGTTCTAATCAATAAACATACTAAGCTTCATCAGTCCTTTATAAAGTTTAGGATATTTTTTAATGTAGCTGTAGAAAGCAGCTGTTCGTAAGCTAAGGACCAACCTACCTCAGTAAAACTCACCCCATAGAATAACAACTTTATCATATAGGTAAGTAGGTATATCACATAAACACTCTAGAGCAATGAATTACGGCTCTTACAGACAGAGACGATATCGCGTCGCGACGTGTCGCGTAGCGGTGTTGCGACGCGATAATATCGCAATATCGCTCGCGATATCGCCTCTGTCTGTAAGAGCCTTTAGGGTCACATACGAGTATAAAGATACCTGTAAGTGTCGGAAACTAAGAATGCTAGCATAATAAAATAAATTGTGTTTATATGGCTACTTTTTTTCTCAAAAATAATTCTACAGCGGGTGATATAGGGGATGAAAGTTTGTACGGGGAACCCAGCATATCTTAAGTTAGGTAGGTATATGAAAATTCAAATTTATGCTTTTGGTAGGAAAGAAAAAAATATGCGGTTCAACGTTTTTGAAAAATCGAAAAAAATAAATTGAAAATAATGTTTTAAAACAACATAGTAACATTTAGAACATATAATTGTCTAATAAACAAAAGGGGTATCGCATTACCTCGTTACTGGGTTGTGGAGGTCAGACAGGCAGTCGCTCCATGTAAAATACTGGTATTCAGCTGCATTCGGTTAGACTGGAAGCCGACCCCAACATAGTTGGGAAAAGGCTTGGCAGATTGATTGAATTGTCTAATAAACACAATTTATTTAATTAAGCTAGCATTTTAGTTTACGAGACTTTCAGGTGGGATCTTTATGTGACCGTAATTCATTGCTCTCGATGTAGGTAGGGACTAATTAAATTATGTCAAAAAAAAAAACAATCATCCCTGAAATTATTCTCAGAAAACTTAATTCATTGGACTAATGTTAGATCCTTTCTACTTCCTTCTCTATTACAGCTCTTGAAGGCAGTTTACATGTGCTGATCGCGTTCAATTTCATTGGTGAAATTGGCACTCAGTAGTTACCTAGTTACTTTAATTAGTAAAATAGATATCTACAAAATTTTAGGCATAGGTAAGACAGACAGAGCTACCTATCTTATAGCTTCTGTACCTACTATCGTAAATACTGTCAGTATCATAAATACTAAATACCCATAAATTACTGCCAATTCACCTATATTATACAGAATCATACTGAGATTGTATCGACTTCCAATTAAATATTACATAGTTATTCAAGGTTGGGACATCTAGGGCCTGTTTCACGATGTTCGAATAGCCATTACTCAGACTCACTGAATAAATTCAAAAATGGAACAGAATTTGTATGAAATCATCGTTAATAGGAACTTAATCGTAGGTGGTGTAACAGGCCCTTAATTTGATAACGTTCTGGTGGTCCTAAGGACGAGCGTGGACGAGCGTGGCTTATGTATAGAGTTAGGATGGTACCTAACTAAATTATCGGTTGACTTAATTATGTACTGATTTCCAGAACGATCAAATTATCGGCCGATTAAAAATCACAAGTGTGTGCTCGCCCTAAATGTTATGCCATAATATTGGTCAAGGCATCCTGGTCTATCTCTATCACATATAATATTTAGTAGCAATGTTTGTTTCATAGATAACATCGATTCACTTTTTAATGATAATGTTAATTGGTATGTTAAATTATGTTACCCCCGCGATAAACTAGCTGTTCTCATCGAAGTACCAACATATTGAGAGTAAAATTCCTGAGAAAATGCTGAATACCTGGTTCTAGAGAACAACGAATCTTGCTGGAAACCTTCGCATCTCTTGTGTAGGTACCTACTTCCTAAACGGCCCTGAATTCACACAGTCACTGAAATAAGATATTCAGGAGTCAATTACTCTGATTAGTTAAATAAAGATATCTACAAATGTTAGGCACAAGACAGGCAGCTATCTTATAGCTTATGTAGTATTGTAAATACTGTCAGTATCATAAAATGTTGCCATAAATTACTGCCACTTAACCTATATGCTGAGATTGTATCGACTTCTAATTACATAATACTCGTAGGTACATAGTTATTCAAGATTGGGACACTTATTTTGGTAACATTTACGTGTATGTTACCTATGACAAATGTTTGGCAGAGGCATCTCGAATAATAATAATAATCCACCATAATTTGAAGGAAATGAAGGTCTTTTGAAGCCCCTAGATATAGTAGCTTCACAGAGATCTTAACTCTACTTATTCCTTATTGGTGATGTTCTTCAGAAAGGTAAGGTACCTAGTACCTACTCGCAATCGGCCTGAGTGTATGACCAGATGTATGAACGTAAAGGCTCCCGCAGACAGGCGACATCGGTAGAACAATTCGCCTGAAGTTTTCATGGATTTTTTCCACCAGAGTCGCGCCATGCCTATCTGCAGGAGACTTTACTCTTTATAAATGTCTACTGCAAACAAAATTCGATAGACAAGCGTAGGTAACACTATCCCATCATCTATAGGTTCATATCTCGGACAATGCCTTTTAGCAGTGTTTGTTTGAAAGATTAAAGACGAGTTTCTAGATAATATCAAGGTTTTGTGATAGGTACAGGAGCCTACTTATAAAGCATGTATTATTTTTTACATGGTCAAGGTACAACGAATTGTTGGGTGAATCTCTGCTCTCCTAGTTAGATTAGATCACTGGAGTACCTAATCTGTATTTAGGAGAGACCGTTTCGACTCCATATTTGAGTATCACTACAATAATCATGCTTTTTCACGTTTTTTAAACTTAATAAGTAAAAATAGCAGTAGCTAGTGGTATTTTTAGGGTTCCGTACCTCAAAAGGAAAAAACGGAACCCTTATAGGATCACTCGTGTGTCTGTCTGTCCGTCTGTCACAGCCGATTTGCTCCGAATCTGATGGACCGATTAAGTTGAAATTTGGTACACATATGAATTGCTGTGACCCAAACACGGACGTGTAACGTAAATAAAGGAATTTTGAATATGGGGGTCACTTTTGGGGGGCAAATTAGAAAATTAAAAAAAAAAGTTTTGAAAACTGTACCGTGTGATATATCAAATGAAAGGGCTTAGCTGTGAGGGTCTCAAATATATTTTTTTAATAATTTTTAAATAAACTGTTTTTTATCTCTTCTTCTGCTATGATAAACTAACTATTCTGATCAAAATCAATCTGATCTGGTCTACTGAAAAAATACTTTGAGAAAATGTTAAATATTTCTAGAGAATTCTCCATACTGATTACACACACGAGTATTAAGAATTGAGTTATTTAAACATTAAAGTGTAACCGATATACATTATAGAAATAGCCCTACGTTTTCTTTTCATAATTCACACGCAACCCCCTTCTCGTGCAGGCAAAAACTGAAAACCCTGCGAGCTACAATCTTCACACAAATTTCCACAGTTTTCACATTTCTTTAACAAAACACCTTCTATTCACTGATGTGAACTCTTCATAAAACCTGAAAAGAAAAACTGCAGGAAAATACTTACCTACTCATGCTGAAATCACTATCCTAATTCAATTGCAATGACAGGGGGGCTAAAACGGCCACTTTAGCAGAATCATAATAGGATAATATTTATTTATCATATTTAAAATTATAAAACGGTCACAAACTGACAATTCATAATTATCTGCGTACAATTCATCTGTTTGACAGTTTTGTATGGAGATTCGTAAAACGGTCCACAAATTATGAATTGTTTTATTGAAGTTTAATGTCAAATACGTCAAATAGTACAATCATAATAAATTGATGGGAATTCAGGAAATGAATCGCTTCTAGAGGAATTGCTTAATGTGGCCGTTTTAGGCCCCCTGCTGTTAACGGACACTGCCAGTGACATAACATAATTCTTAATTTAAATTATCATAGAAAAAAAATTAAAAGAAAAACAGGCACAGGTGACAAGTGTGTACATTGCACCCCATCACAGCCAGCATCATCATGATCCTTCTAAATTCAAATTATCATAGATAAAAAAGAAAAACCTGGCATCAGCATAGGCACAGGTAACAAGTGGTACATTCTAGCACGGCGGTGGTTACCGCGCTCGTGCCGGCCCGCCCCGATATTTTCATTACCACTATAAATACCTAGGAATGAAGTCTTCGCATTGCTGCTTATTGAGGTTGCACCTTCATTATATTTCGCGATAACCGCGCTCAGCGGGTTAAATAAGGAAACTTTAATGGCGAACATTTATTTAGTTTTATGCAGTTGTTTTGTTTTTTCGCTGATTGCAATTTACAATAGGGGAAATGAGAATTTGAATTAGTATTTTGTACAATCTTTTATCGTTATAATTTTACCTGACGTAAACTTGAGCCTGCATTGTTTTTAATTAAAACACTATTTTCAGTTAATATAAGTAGCCTACTCAGTTTAGCAAATAACCTAAGTATATTTATTTTCGGTTACCTGCTCCAAAAACCATTAAACATAATATACAGGGTGTACCCGAAAGGTGTGGTCCAATTTAAGGGTGTGGTGTGACCATGAAACTGAACAACTTTCTCCATGGGACACTTGGGAATACTTTAAATAAGTACTTTTAACATCGTTATCGCGAAAAAATAATAAGTATTGGAGTTTTGTATGGGACAGTTTTTTTTAGGAAGAAAAAATTGTTCCCTACATTTTGACGAGATATGCGAACATAAATGTAGGGGACAATTCATTTTTTTTTCGCTATTTCATGTTTCGTAGTAAAAGTTGTTTATAAATTGATGAGTAGGTACAATGATCCCTTAAGAGATTTCTTGTATGAAAAATAGACCTTATACTAACTCAAATATACATATAAATTTATAAACAACACCTCTTCTTCCTGTCTTTAAAACCACGAACACAGAAAATGACCCAAATAAGTACTTACATAAATCAAAGACAGTCAAATAGGCACAAAGTTAGTACGCACAGAATCTGTGACAAACAACATGATATGAGACCACGTTATTCACCCGTGATGCAAAAATAATCGAAACGTGATCGAAAAGCTGTGATCTGATGCTAATGATTGGTGTCACGTTCACACAATAGGCGCCGTTTCAACAATCTTGATCGGAGTGACGCGTCTGTCATATTTATCTATGTAATGTTTAGACACCTACGTAGACATGTGAAAAAATATTGTGTTCGGTTCGTCATACTAAATAGTCACTACAGTCAACTGTGGGCTTAGTGCGAGTTTTTATACTTACTCGATCGCGTTTACGTTATCGTTCCCTTATGTCAATTCGTATGGAATAATTGTGTTTCCCATTATAGTCACCAGACGGCGCTTATTCATTTTCAGTACAAACTGACGTTTACGTTAACGTGATCGAGTAAGTATAAAAACTCGCACTAAGCCCTCTGTTTGTGTTTACTTTCACTACAAAATTGTGGTTAATACAGCAACAACTTTTCGATGGACGTTTTCCAAATATGAAAAACGGCTCTCATGCATTGCAATGGGTATCGTAAGTGTTTTAGTTTTTTATAAATATGGTGATGGGTATTCAAGAGAACGCTTAAAGTGTCCTGCAGATAGGCGCCACGCGTTGTGACTCTAGGAACAATGTCTATGAAATCTTCATGGAAATGATTCTACCTGAATCGCGTCGCGGCTGTTTGCGGAAGGCTGTATTGGTTGCCTTTAAAGTTAATCGGAAATAATTATGTGCTTGTCAAAAAGAAAAGTGACCGAGAAAATGGTGAAATATTTGAATACTTGTCAATCAGTTTTCATTTGCAAATATTTATTAGATAACTAGCTTTTGCCCACGGCTTCGCCCGCGAAAAAACCAAATTATCATCAAATTACAATCAAATTATCATAGATAAAAAAGAAAAACCTGGCATCAGCATAGGCACAGGTAACAAGTGGTACATTCTAGCACGGCGGTGGTTACCGCGCTCGTGCCGGCCCGCCCCGATATTTTCATTACCACTATAAATACCTAGGAATGAAGTCTTCGCATTGCTGCTTATTGAGGTTGCACCTTCATTATATTTCGCGATAACCGCGCTCAGCGGGTTAAATAAGGAAACTTTAATGGCGAACATTTATTTAGTTTTATGCAGTTGTTTTGTTTTTTCGCTGATTGCAATTTACAATAGGGGAAATGAGAATTTGAATTAGTATTTTGTACAATCTTTTATCGTTATAATTTTACCTGACGTAAACTTGAGCCTGCATTGTTTTTAATTAAAACACTATTTTCAGTTAATATAAGTAGCCTACTCAGTTTAGCAAATAACCTAAGTATATTTATTTTCGGTTACCTGCTCCAAAAACCATTAAACATAATATACAGGGTGTACCCGAAAGGTGTGGTCCAATTTAAGGGTGTGGTGTGACCATGAAACTGAACAACTTTCTCCATGGGACACTTGGGAATACTTTAAATAAGTACTTTTAACATCGTTATCGCGAAAAAATAATAAGTATTGGAGTTTTGTATGGGACAGTTTTTTTTAGGAAGAAAAAATTGTTCCCTACATTTTGACGAGATATGCGAACATAAATGTAGGGGACAATTCATTTTTTTTTCGCTATTTCATGTTTCGTAGTAAAAGTTGTTTATAAATTGATGAGTAGGTACAATGATCCCTTAAGAGATTTCTTGTATGAAAAATAGACCTTATACTAACTCAAATATACATATAAATTTATAAACAACACCTCTTCTTCCTGTCTTTAAAACCACGAACACAGAAAATGACCCAAATAAGTACTTACATAAATCAAAGACAGTCAAATAGGCACAAAGTTAGTACGCACAGAATCTGTGACAAACAACATGATATGAGACCACGTTATTCACCCGTGATGCAAAAATAATCGAAACGTGATCGAAAAGCTGTGATCTGATGCTAATGATTGGTGTCACGTTCACACAATAGGCGCCGTTTCAACAATCTTGATCGGAGTGACGCGTCTGTCATATTTATCTATGTAATGTTTAGACACCTACGTAGACATGTGAAAAAATATTGTGTTCGGTTCGTCATACTAAATAGTCACTACAGTCAACTGTGGGCTTAGTGCGAGTTTTTATACTTACTCGATCGCGTTTACGTTATCGTTCCCTTATGTCAATTCGTATGGAATAATTGTGTTTCCCATTATAGTCACCAGACGGCGCTTATTCATTTTCAGTACAAACTGACGTTTACGTTAACGTGATCGAGTAAGTATAAAAACTCGCACTAAGCCCTCTGTTTGTGTTTACTTTCACTACAAAATTGTGGTTAATACAGCAACAACTTTTCGATGGACGTTTTCCAAATATGAAAAACGGCTCTCATGCATTGCAATGGGTATCGTAAGTGTTTTAGTTTTTTATAAATATGGTGATGGGTATTCAAGAGAACGCTTAAAGTGTCCTGCAGATAGGCGCCACGCGTTGTGACTCTAGGAACAATGTCTATGAAATCTTCATGGAAATGATTCTACCTGAATCGCGTCGCGGCTGTTTGCGGAAGGCTGTATTGGTTGCCTTTAAAGTTAATCGGAAATAATTATGTGCTTGTCAAAAAGAAAAGTGACCGAGAAAATGGTGAAATATTTGAATACTTGTCAATCAGTTTTCATTTGCAAATATTTATTAGATAACTAGCTTTTGCCCACGGCTTCGCCCGCGAAAAAACCGCATCAAAATCCGTTGCGTAGTTTTAAAGATTAGATTAGAGCATACATAGGGACAGACAGACAGTGGAAAGCGACTTTGTTTTATAATATGTAGTGATATGTAGTGAAGTATCAAGACGTGTTGATTGATAACCTTATAGAAAGTTCTACTACAACTAAATATGAATTAAAGATCCTACGAGTAAAACCGTTTACTATGTTAGTTATTCGGGAACACGTAATATTTACTTACCTACCTCGTAGCTACAAAATTCGGTAAAAAAATGTTTATTTCATCAACTTATGTAAATACATTGTTAAGTTTGAAGTCACCTTTTAAGCAAAGATTTGCTTGTATTAGGTGGTCCAGCTTTTCTAGTTTACATTAACTATACATAATTGAGAGAATAAACTATAGATAATTTTGAAAGCATGCCATGCAAACAATACAAGATCTAATAATAAAAATCAAATAATAAATAAATCAAAAAAAATATAATAAATAAATATAATGATACATTAATAGATGCACGAATAATATATCTTGATAGAACTTAATCTTATTAGATCGTAGATCAAGATCATCTGACTATCAATTTCGTCTTCGTCAATCGTAATCGACAGGTTAATTCTGCCAGTGAGTTCTGAAATGAAAGAAGAAGTAAACTGGTAAGTAAAAGGAAAGAAGGTATTGGAAGGCTGTAGACTCGCCATTTGCCGCTCATGCAATAAGTCAATCAATTCCTGCGTATCTATTAAAACATACGGGCGGCGGCTGTCACATCTATTATGTAAACAACACACTTGACGATGCTAATTTTATAGATAACGCAAAGTTACGTGCATTTTAAGAGAAATCGAACGAGAGTCGACGTCCGTATATCATATTATAATAATGAATAAGCTCTGGTCGGCGCGACGCTAGTAGGTAGCGCACTTGGATAGTCAGATGATCTTGATTTGCAACTTTCGTCATAGGTTTACAATTAATTTAGGATGTACCAACCTTAACAATATCGGAATCAGCCAATTTTTTTTCCGAAAACATCAAATAAAATTCGCCATAAAATTATCAGCCCAACCTCATTTCTGATCATACCTACTAATGTCCGAGATACAGAGACTAGTTTTTGAAGCTAGGATAGTAAACTAGTGTTAGTAAGCTAGCAAGCTAGTAACTCTGGCTTCTGTTCACAGAACTAGCTTCATTTCTAGGCTAGTAAGCTTGTGAGGAAGCTAGTAAGCTAGTGTATAGCGTCTCAAATAGGATGGGGTTCTATTTTAAAGCTAGTAGCACCTGATTTTACTATCCTGGGTTGCGTACTAGCATCATGTGGCCGGTGAAGCTAGTATTCGCTTGACTAGGACTATAATTTAAATAAATAAGAAAAAGTAATATTGATTTAATTCTAACTAATATTATATATGCAAAAGTGAGTTTGTTTGTTACGCTTTCACGCTAAAACGGCTGAAGGGATTTGGATGAAATTTGGCACATGGGTAGTCTATCTGGAGAAGGACATATCAGACGAAGTTGCAGGTAACAGCTAGTATATTATATTAGTATATTAATATCAAACATATCAGGCGTCCATTCGCAGAACACTCTTGTACTCGCCAAGATCTTCATTGCGAAGTTCTTTTAAAAGCAACGCAGATGATCCACGTTAATTCCTCCAATCCATGGTCTTGTCCATAGATGTTTTTCTAACAAATCTTCTAATAATTCGTCTAGTGAGAATTGTGTTTTTTTTACGAATGCAATTCATTTTACTTCACGGACGTGTGACACGTGACGTTAGTCACTGCATGGGTCAAAAAAAAAAATCTAAATGTTCATTGTGTCTCAAATTATTACATCAAACTAAATTAAAATTGAGGCAGCCCCTGTAAGTAATTAAACAATAGGTACTTGTATTGGGCCTGTCTCGCTTCTTCCCAATAAATACTTCACTAATAACAATGATTGAGACTGTACAGACGCCAGCACATCAAGCCACTACAATCAGTCAAATTTCTTTAATAGATTTTCATCTTTATCGCTAAAGCATTTGGTTCAAGGTTGATTGGGAAAATTTGACAGTTTCGGGTACCTTGACCTGCTGGCGTCTGTAATGGTAGGTACTAGCATTTTATCTAGCCTCATGTAAACAGCACTAGCTTGCGCCAAGCCAGGACAGCAAACCAGGCTTCAGAGACAGGCCAGGCGCACTCCGCATTTTAGATATGAAGCTACAAGCACGCGGCAGGCTCGACGTGTCGGTCCAATTCAGTGTGGGCTGTCGCGCACCGGCCGGCTCGCACGTTAGTTCGATACTCACTCACGCGCCACGACGTAAAAGAAGACAACCCTTACGAGTCAGAAGGTATTAAGAGTTACCGATAGAAAGAGAGGCAACTTCTAGGTGACTATAATTGTAGGTAAATAACGCTGTGCGACCTGAATTGCACTTTATTGTGTTGTAGCAAGAGTCTCTATTTATTTCAATGATTTTGCGGAGTGAATCTTCTGTAGGTACTTGTACTATTATGTATTTTGTGACAGAGGTTCTAGTTTGTTATCCTAGCTTTGAAAATCTAGCCTCGTGTATCCCGGGCATAAAAGTAAAATTCTTGATCTATAACACAAGACATCATAGTCTCAAAACTCCTGTTTCAGTTGTTTTCAATTTTATTAGACATGTTTTGCAGAACGTCGTATCAAGCAATTATTGTATACATAATCCCCCTTATTCATAAAAACTAAAACGAGCTACAAACCTATTTTAGTTAAAATAGTGTTTTGTAAATTTTTTTCGAATTATGATTAGAATTTGAAAGAAGAAGACAAAACACTATTTTAACTAAAATTGGTTTGTAGAGCGTTTAAGTTTTTAACCGACTTCTAAAAAAGGAGGAGGTTCTCAATTCGGATGTTTGTATTTTTTTTTTTATGTTTGTTCGCGCATAACTCCGTCGCTTGCCAACCGATTTGAATTTTTTTTTTGTGTTGGAAATGGTATACTTCCCAAATGGTCCCATTTTTGTCAAAATCCAGTTCTGATGATGGGATCCTGGAGAAATGAAAAAAAGGAACTCTTCAAATATTATAGGCACACCTATAGCGATTTGGGTATTTTTTATAGTAGCTCGTGCATTTGCTCTCGGAAAGCACCATTTGGTGAAGTGGAACTGATGATGAAGACCACAGATGGCCTCAATGATAAATATTTCACGGGTTGCGATTCGATTACTTTAATATGGTTGCTAAGCAATTTCCGCTCGTCACACAATGCGTGTGGTGAGTGGTTGTTGAGGAGTTCTCCTGGTTCTTACCAGCAGAACTCCTCAACAATTAACGTCCCAGCATCGGGAAAAGCAATATTTTGTAACATGTGATGAGCAATTGACATTAGACTATTGTAACTTATACAAATTATAAACAGACCCACTAAAAAGCGAGAAATAAAAACTTTTTAGTTTAAAAAAAACCGACTTCCAAAAATCATTACAAAGTGAAAAATAACTTTGATTTCGGAAGTCGGTGGCAAAAAAAAAGAAAGTAAATAAAAAACGAAAGACACCGACTTCCGAAATTAAAGTTATTTTTCACTTTGTAATGATTTTTGGAAGTCGGTTTTTTTTTTTATTAAAAAGTTTTTTTTATGATTAAAAGAGGGAATGTTACCAATTAGTGGCCTGCTCTTGTAAAGGAGAAAACCATAACAATACAAAAAAAATATATTAACAAAATAATGGGCAACATCTACACTTATAAAGGGTGTATCAAAAATGTGTGGTCAAATTTCAGGGTGTGGTACAGACCATCAAACTTTCTCCATGGGAGCAATATCGTAATGGAGAAAAAAATATCACCTGTCCCGTACTAAACTTCAATACCTTTTCAACCCAAATGTATGGGACAGCTGATTATTTCTTCTCGATTAAGATGTTGGTCCCGATTGATTTTGTTCAGTTTGATGGTCTGATACACCCTGTATATTATAAAATAAACTCGCTTTTCATATCTCTGTGTGTGACCGCGTTGTTCTTCGGAACTAAGCAACGGATTTTGATGCAGTTTTCACCATAATTTAGAGAATTTATTCCGGAAGGTTTATGTGTTGGTAAATAAACTTACATAGTAATAAAATCTTGATGTTATAACGCTAGTAAAATATAAATGAAAGAGAGTGAATGAGGTCTAGACGAAAAAAACAAAAGCCAAAAATTCGTAGTGAATTTCGGTTTCGCTACGGATTCCATAACTGCGTAATGACTCTCTGACTGGAGATACTTTATATTCCTTGCACATTAAATGAGTTACAAAATCGTCACAAATTACCTTAAAGATTTGACTGTGAGATGAATTTACGACGGGTCAACAGAGCCAAGATTTACTTAATTCGTCGTGGAAAGTTTTCAGACCAAGTACCCACATTGTTTCAACGTTCACTTTGCATATCATCACTATGGGTCTGTATACATATTAGGACATGTACTAGAACATCCATCTATTAGCTAATCGTATAGTTTTACACAAATACATGTTATTTGCTTTGCCCTTAATAAACAAGAACGCGAGGATTAACTTGGTAATAAGATGGCTATAAATAGTTCTAAGAGGTTTTCAAGTGATCAGAATCCCGACATCATCTCAAAGTTATCCATTTTCTGTTTCTTTCAGTCAGAAATCAGTCTCCTGTACTACGTCTATCGATTCTTTTTCAAGCTATAGGTAAATCTCGTCTGAATACAAACTGCGTAAAACCACAGATTACTTAATACAGATGGGACACTCCGCAGTTTAGGTATGAAGCTACAAGTATGCGGCGGGCCCGTTCGCGGGGCTAATTCAGTAGGTCAGAACTTATAAGAGTTACGCGATAGAAAGAGAGGCAACTTGTAGTTGAATATAACTGTAGGTAATAAGCGTTGTGCGACGTGAATTGCACTTTATTGTGTCGTAGCAAGAGTCGCTTTTTATTCAAATGATTTTGCGGAGTGTCCCATCTGTACTAATCTGTGGTAAAACACGTGCAATAGGTTTTATTTTGACAGTTCAACAACATTCATTGCGTTACTTACGTTGTTGAGCAGACAAAATTTTCGAACATAAGAAGCAATGAATTAGCAATAAGTTTCAAAATCATTCAGATTGTGCCTGATAGTGTATTACACAATTAGGGTGCTGGATTGGATTTTCAGGATTGCCTCATTGTCCTCGGTCACACGTTGGTGCCCTATTTTCTTTGCAAAAAATCCTACTAAAAACTTAAAAGCTTCTAAGCAGTAGTTAGTTAGTATTCAAGTTCATCCTAATAAAGTGGTTAGTATTAAAGTTCATCCTAATAAAGTGGTTAGTATTAAAGTTCATCCTAATAAAGTAGTCAGTATTCAAGTTCATCCTAATAAAGTATAACTACTTTATTAGGATGAACTTGAATACTGACTACTTTAAAGTTCATCCTAATAAAGTAGTTAGTATTCAAGTTCATCCTAATAAAGTGGTTAGTATTAAAGTTCATCCTAATAAATCTGAGCCAAATCTCGAGTGATGTTATAACGGTTGTTTGCTGTTGATTGTCGTCGAAATTGTTCCTACGCTAATCGGAGCGGGAATCACTGTTAGTTCGGTGTCCGAACACCTAAAATGCTACTGCTTTCAATTAGGATTTCAATTACGTAGGTATATGTATAAATATTCGCTCGGTGAGAAGCGAATCGATTAGAATGTTATGATCCAGGGCTTCTTAACATAATATTTTCAAGAGTCTAAAAAAAAATAAGAAGACCAAATTGTATTTTCGATACTCTTTTATTAGATTTTTAGATGTCTTTGTTTTCAGTACGCTCTGTACATATTCAATACAATATCCTCTAGAAGAAAGGTGTCGATTTCAGAATTACTAAAAGAAAAAAATAACACACAAGCTTTACTCATCACCAGACTCTTCTCGTGTGAACAGTAATACTGCAATAATCATTGGGTGCACTTGCATAGCATCGGCAGCATACAGGGGTAATAGTCGGTTAGTGCTTCATTTTATTTAAAATTATCTAAGGGGCCTCTGCGAGTTGGCTTTGGACCCTCGTACACCTTCAAAGGACAGGGACTCCATGGAAATGAGATACATAAAGATAGAAATAGTAATATATTTCCCAATTTCAGTAGGTTGTACTATACGTTACATCAATGAGATCTCGACCCCTAAACTAGGAAATCCTAAAAGCATAAAAATCTAAGCAACTGTGGTATCAATCTACAAATTCGTCAACAACTTTACCACCAAAGCAACATATTAGCGCTCCCCGGACCCGCTAGTAAGGGGCCCGCATATCCGCCATATCCTAATTGAGCCCATTCCGTCGCGCTAAATAGTCCAGATTGGGTCCCCACAGGGATTGTTATCTGATTCAACGATTCCACTGCGAACGTTAATGCAATAAGGATGTACACGTCTACATTTGTTCTCTAACACGGGATATTGGGTATTAGAATCGTATTATTGTCTATTGTTTAATGACGAAGTGTCGTTCACGCTGGATCTCGTTCAGGATTTAAGTGGACGGTCGCTGTGATTTAGATTCAATTTAAGTTTTTTTTTTTAATTCGTTGTTGGTTGAGGATTTGGTACATACAAAAAGCTTGGTTTGGCTTTGTCTCAGTTTTTGTAACGATTATTTGGCATCCATTTAAAGTTATTGTTTTTTATCTGAAGGCGTTAAACTCGATTTTACTCCGGATTGGTCATCACGATTGTAGCACCAAATTGTAAGTGCTTTGTGGCTATCTGTAACTTGCTCGATATTTCTGAAGGGGACTGTTTAATCGCAATCTTCAGCCAGTATATTCAGTAAAAATTTCAGAGATTTTGACAGAATAGATCGGTTGTTTAATCAAATCAAACGTGACATTACCCATTACACCATATAAGTTTTGTGAAAAAAAAAAATACTATCTGGAACATCCCAAGATTAATTTGATTCTACAAGTAACATAAGCAAAATACGTATTCCTCAAATAAAACACAGTCACACACAAAGAAATAAAGTCCAACAGTTAAACACGATCTCGAGCAAGCATCGAAGTGTAACGAGTCTCAAAAATTTCGCTCCCATTATAAAAAAGCATATTGTAGAATATCGGACCTGATCCTGAGGGCTCTTCACACAATATGCTGGCCTCATTATAAGGGCCCTTTTGTCCTTAGAACCAGTTCTTTGCAAAGCAATGGGCTTTACAATAAGTGTATCAAATCAAAGTGCCCCTCATAAGTTTCTTTATTCATGACCACTTCATGTGTCACTGTAGGACTTAACTTTAGTTTTTAATTAAAGGGAATTGTCTTTGTTAACGCTTTTTGTCCTTGGTAACCGTGTGATTCAGTGGACAATAATGTTATTAGTGTTATTTTGTTATCAGATCATAAAAACTTACTTTAAAAATTAATAAAGCATTGGAAAAATTAGACCAATTCAATTGCAGGACGCAACAATAAAAATCAAGGATTAATCAAAAATAATAATGTAAAAATCACTGCTTGCCTTTTGTTTAAATTATGGTCACCCTTGGTAAAGCTAGTGATGTTTATTAAACGTGATAAAGTGATTTTCAATTCATCAATTATCTAAGAACGCGGGGTACCTACCTACTATGCGTAGGAGTAGATCTAAGTACGCGATTATCTACTATAAGCGCAGGCTACAAATAGGGCAGGGTTCAGGCAGTAATTTTTAATTGTATTTAGTCATTTGTTCTAGAACTACATTTCTGGTTCAACCATCACATTATGTAGCTTTATTAGATACCTACTCACATTCTTAAATGCAATCACAAGATTTATCTCTATTTGATATGGGTAAGAGAATTTTCAATAAAAATGCATTTAGGCGACATAAAAAATACCTGTCATTTTTTTGTCAGTTACATACATTTTTACCATTTTACTAGCTTTTTCATTCAACACCATATTTTCAGTCTCCAACTGAAATCCATTGAAAGTATGTTCAATCAATCAATATTGTATCAATTGAAAGTGTGTATTGTAAGACATGTTAATACTCAAGAACAAAAACTCACGTAAATCCGTAAATCTCTACTTCCTAGTATTCCCACGTGACCTGATAATCACACACTCCGACTTTCCCAGCTCAGCAGCTAGAATCTAGACAGACTGTAAGCACCTGCGATGCTAACTAATTATCAGGTGTTTCCCGACGATCACGATCTGTGCCCACGACAGCCAACTGCCGATTACGGACAACGTAACTGTAGTTTGAAAATGTTTTGTGTGGAGTCGGACTTGAAATGCATAGCATAGCATAAACAGCCAACATGTTCCCACTGCTGGGACACAGGCCTCCTCTCGATGAGGGAGCGAGCCGTAATCCACCACGCGGGTCCAGTGCGGGTTGGTAGATGGCACATGTCTTCGAATTCTTATGTTTTTTTCTTTCACCGTTTTGAGAGCAGTGGTGGTGAAATTATTTACACAACAAAGTAAAGCACGTGTATGGGTTCGAACCTACGATTCTACAATACAAGTCGTATGTCGCGGCCATTACCACTGGACTTGAAATGATTGGGTTTTTAATGGGATCGAAGAAAAAAAGTCTAAGGATATTTATTTGTCTTGAAAATCGATATATCTTCATAATTAATATTATAAATGCGAAAGTGAGTTTGTTTGTTACGCTTTCAAGCTAAAACACCAAAGGGGCAATTCCAGTATTTTTAACAACATTCGCAATCTCATCTCAGTCTCAATCTGTCAAAAATTGTATAGCGTATATCTTTATTTCTGACATTTGATTGTCGCTGGCATGAGATTTTCACTTGAATTTGAACGGTTTTAGGTACGAGAATTGGCCTTCTGAACGAATTTGTATGAAATTTTGCACATGGGTGGACCATGACCTGGATTAGGATATAGGATAGGCTTTTTATCCCGGTAGTACGTTCCCGTGGGATATTTTTTGACCTCCACGCGGGCAAACACTAGTGGTTAAAAACATTAACCCTCTTACAAATAAAACACGGAATAAAGTTATATCAAGAATAACAAAGGAATAACCATACATTTTCATAGGTTTAAACTTGGAATAACTTTATTCTGTGTTTATTAGTAAGACGGTTAGAATTTAACATTGGAATAAAAAAAAGATCTAGGGAAATTGGTTGTACCGTACCTACTGAATTTCCAGGAAATCGTCAAAAGGTTCAATAATCTATTAAGAACGAACGTAACAATCGATTTAATTAAACATTGTTGCCAATAAAAAAAAATTAAGTACCGTAAGGTCGGGTTACTTTGACTCTAGGGCATTACTTTGGCCCAAATCGAGAAACAGATGTTTAGTGTCATTAAATCCACACAAAGTTCCGTAAGTACGCGTCTATATCGCCATTTATTAGTTACCGAAGGAGATACAACGTTTGGCTGTGTGGTCGCGACACTTCGAGCAGTTTAAACAGTTGACTCGATTTGAGACAAAGTTATGCGCTACAGTCAAAGTAACCCGCCTTTACTGTAAGTATAAATAAATCTGAAGGAGAAACTAAGAATAGCATTTCTAAAACTTAAATAAGATTTCCACGATAACAATACTTCGCACATACCTTTGATGAATTTCCACACTCTTGATATTTGTTGGCTACAGTCTCATGAACACACATAAAAATGATAGGTAAATCAAACAACAATATAGAGCATTGTACATTTTTTATTAAAAAACCGGTCAAGAGCGAGTCGGACTCGCGCGCCGAGGGTTCCGTTCCGATTTCTGAAAAAGTATGCTATTTAGAGAGATCGTTTTATTTTTCCTGTAATCCATACTAATATTATAAATTCGAAAGTAACTCTGTCTGTCTGTCTGTCTGTCTGTCTGTCTGTCTGTTACCTTTTCACGCCTAAACCACTGAACGGATGTCGATAAAATTTGGCAAGGCTATAGATGGTATCCTGGGGACGGACATAGGCTACTTTTTTTTTCAAAAATAATCCTACAGGGGGTGATATAGGGGATGAAAGTTTGTATGAGAAACTCAGTATTTCTTAAGTTAGGGATGTGAAAATTAAAATTTATGTTTTTGATAGGAAATAAAGAAATATGCGGTTCAGCGTTTTTGAAAAATCATCCCCGAAGGGGGTAAAATAGGGGTTGATTTTAAAATTTACAAAACTGCATGGATTTCGACAAAATTTGGCAAGGCTTTAAATATAGCATCCTGGGAAAGGACATAGGATACAATTTTTTTCAAAAATAATACTACAGGGGGTGATATGGGGATGAAAGTTTGTAAGGGAAACCCAGTATTTCTTAAGTTAGGGATAACAAATTTGTGCTATTGGTAGGAAATTAAGAAATATGCGGTTTAGCGATTTTGAAAAATCATCCCCTAAAGGGGTAAAATAGGGGTTGATTTTAAAATTTACAAAACTGCACGGATTTCGATAAAATTTGGCAAGGCTTTATATAGCATCCTGGGGTGGGAAATAGGCTATTTTTTGTCTTAAAAAATAATCCTACAGGGGGTGATATAGGGGATGAAAGTTTGTATGGGAAACTCAGTGTTTCTTAAGTTAGGGATGTGAAAATTAAAATGTATGCTTTTGATAGGAAATAAAGAAATATGCGGTTCAGCGTTTTTGAAAAATCATCCCTTAAGGGGGTAAAATAGGGGTTGATTTTAAAATTTACAAAACTGCACGGATTTCGACAAAATTTGGCAAGGCTTTATATAGCATCCTGGGAAAGGACATAGGATACTTTCAAAAACAATACTACAGGGGGTGATATAGGGGATGAAAGTTTGTAAGGGAAACCCAGTATTTCTTAAGTTAGGGATAACAAATTTATTCTATTGGTAAGAAATTAAGAAATATGCGGTTCAACGTTTTTGAAAAATCATCCCCTAAGGGGGTAAAATAGGGGTTGATTTTAAAATTTACAAAACTGCACGGATTTCGATAAAATTTAGCAAGGCTTTATATAGCATCCTGGGAAAGGACATAGGATACTTTCAAAAACAATACTACAGGGGGTGATTTAGGGGATGAAAGTTTGTAAGGGAAACCCAGTATTTCTTAAGTTAGGGATAACAAATTTATGCTATTGGTAGGAAATTAAGAAATATGCGGTTCAACGTTTTTGAAAAATCATCCCCTAAGGGGGTAAAATAGGGGTTGATTTTAAAATTTACAAAACTGCACGGATTTCGATAAAATTTAGCAAGGCTTTATATAGCATCCTGGGAAAGGACATAGGATACTTTCAAAAACAATACTACAGGGGGTGATTTAGGGGATGAAAGTTTGTAAGGGAAACCCAGTATTTCTTAAGTTAGGGATAACAAATTTATGCTATTGGTAGGAAATTAAGAAATATGTGTTCAGCGTTTATTAAAAATCATCCCCTAAGGGTGTAAAATAGGGGTTGATTTTAAAATTTGCAAAACTGCACGGATTTCGACAAAATTTGGCAAGGCTATAGCAGGAGACGCCCTGGGCGGCGGGAATCGCGGGGCGATTTCCGGCCACCGTAGGCGCGGGCCTGCGGACGGTGAGCAGCGGGTAGCTCGCCGTCCGGTAAGGACCAGGCCCGAGTCGACGGCGCGTTGTGTTCCACGCGCGCCTCAAAGAGATGTCAGCAAGTGACGGGGCCCAATAGGGCCGACGCCGCTGGGGTCGCGGGTTGTCTGAAGGGGTTACCGCGGCCCTGGCATAGGCAACTGAAGGAACACGGGTGGGTTTTAGTCAGTAAAAGTCTGACACGCCCTTCCGCTCCACCCAGAGCGGGAGAAGTTATTTGATGATTTCCCACCCTCAAAAAAAAAAAAAAAAAAAAAAAAAAAAAAAAAAAAAAAACTCGGACAAAAGTTATTTGTTATTAGAGCGTGACTGGCATAATACATTTTAAGTAATTAACAAAGTTCCCCCGCCGCGTAAGTCTGTTTGTTTGAATGCGATAATGTCAAAAAGTACCGAACGGATTTTCATACGGTTTTCTCCAATGAACGGAGTGATTCAGGGTAATTCATTATAGTTTTGTGTAAATTGGCTGAAATATGACGACGACTGTTGAAGATGTCGGAAAAAATCATGCCGACTGGTAGTTTTATGCCTACTATACACGGTAACGATATATCGTAGCGATTTGAGTTTGCACAGTTATATCGGACGGCCCTATGTTTTCCACATGAACATTCCCATGAGATATTTTCCGACATCCACGCGGGCGAAGCCGCGGGCAAAAGCTAGTCTTTATATAAACTTCTATCACATAGAATAATTTCAGATTTTTCTCTTTGCAAACTTCGGAGGGGGGGAACGGTTTTTTTTTTTTACATTTTTCATCAAAAGTCTGAAACTATGCGGCTTAAAAAAATATAAAAATAGTTTGAGAATATGCAAACAGCGCTCTTTTATATGATACCCCACATGCCCTAGTAGCTCCACTTTGAATTTTTAAGACCCCATTTCAGTCCCTGTTGCAAAAAAAATAGAAATATTATTATTTCTTTCTTATTTGCAAAATAGTTGGGTAAACGTCACCTAAAACTGTTCCAAATTTCAAGTTGATAGCATTAGTAGTTCTCGAGATATCCAGCTGTGACAGACAGACAGACAGACTTAGTCACACCATAAGGGTTCCTTTTTTACCATTTTGGTACGGAACCTTAAAAACCAACACGCCCAGTGATTTTATTTACATTTACATATTTACATAATAAATAAATTAAAAATACAATAGAACATAAACATTTTCTTAGAATCAAACTCGCCTACGCCTTTATTGTCAGTAACGGCTATAAACATATTATAAACATTGATTTATAAGTTTTATGCTGTTACTGAATTAATATTTTGCTTTGGTCAAGAGTTATTCCATACATACTGAGCGGTAATGTGATCTATCGTGGAAAAAAAATAAACAAAAAAATCTGCATGGAATTTTCTCGATGTTTTCGCAAAACTAACAATACGATGTTACAATGTAAACAAAGCACGCATACAGCATACATTAACTGTCATAAACCGTTGACGGTGTAATTATTGGTCAAATTAGCAATCATTTGCAAAGCTATAATTAATGAACCAGTAGAGTTATTCTGCAATAAATTGACACAATATTTCAAATTTTAATTTCGTAGACAAATATTGCAACAAAATGGGCAATGTATTTGATATTAATCATAAAATAATTAATATCTAAGAGCACAATAATCATTTCTGCGCAGTATAATTTTTTAATTAAAATTCTTAATAAGCTCCAACAGCAGCTGCATTCTAAAAACATTCGCCGGCAAACACAATTTTTCACGCTTGGCAGCCAAACTAAATCATCGGACGTTTTGTTAATTACAAAATAATTGCGCATGTTAATTTTTCACTTTCGAAAGCGGATGCGGTACTCACATAAGCGTTCAAGAACACGGTCGTCCGTGCAAGTCACCGTCGCGTGATTCCCCCATCACTACATTGTTTGCACAACCATTAGGCCGCGTACACACCAAACCTAATAGTCGGCCATCAACTTTGTACTTAAATGTATGAAAAACAACTGACGCTTGGTGGCTGACGTTGTCAGCCACCGACTGGCCGTCGGTTGTTTTTCTTTTTGAACCAGAAGGCTCACAGTCTGCGGCCGACTAAATCGTTTGGTGTGAACGCGCCTTTACTCACTTAATGAGCTCACTAATGTGCTTGCGTGACGCTGTAATTAATGCTCGCGACCTCAAATCACTTGCTGACTGAGTAATTTAAAACGTTCAGGATTCATTACGCGCTTTTTGTTCACGTTGAAACTGATTTGGCACACTGTGTGTGATGTATGCGTGTTTGGTAATAAATTCCGAATTAATGTTTTACGAAGTTTAATTTGATTTCTCTTTTGTATGTACAAACTAAAGATGCTTGGATTAAAAACCACTGAAAACTTGAAAAACATAATAAGCTTCATCGTCGTTTGGCACTGACTGATAACACGGTAAATTCTAAAGCGTAGAACCAGCTTCGACAAACTTTTGTCTAGAAAAGCAATTTCCTTAGCGGCTTTGTGTTCGACTGAGTTCGCTTACAAAGTGGGACAACAGTGGCGCTTTAATAACAGTGGGTCTGAACGTCTCTCGGCTAATAGCCGTAGGATCGAGCTAACGTTTAATTGGCGTATTTATCGCAATTACACGCATCCATGGTTTGAGGGCGAGTGCTCACCGTGATAACAGATTTCACTTCTGACCCAAGCTAGAAATGTAATTGGAAATTAATTCATTGTCTGAGCCACGACCTCGCTACAATCTCGACGCCGATAAACTCTTTATAAAACATTTTTTTGCATAATTAATTCCTATAAAATGTGCTATTGGCACGTTCGTATTGTTACTCAAAATGAAAACCTTGAACGTTGAAAAAATCCTCAGTCAACAGCAACAATGGTCGCGAATTTGTCATTACCGTCGAACGTGACTGTAACCCAAACAGCGCACGCGCAGTCCGCGCACCGGCCACGCATGTCTCGTTTATTTTAATATCACCCTGATTTTTTACTCTTTTCCGTCAATTTTGTGTTTTTTTCGTAGCGCCCTTTTTATTCTGCCAACTTGACACCTGTAACGGATTTTTCACGTACACTATACAGGGTTATTTTTCAATGACCAGCCAAATTTTCACAGGGTGTTCTACCCATGAATATGAACAACTTTCACTATGGGACCAACTTTGAAATCACAAAAAAAATATCAGCTGTTTCATACATTTTGATCGAGTGGGTATTAAACTTTTGTAGGAAACCGCTGGTTTTTTTTCGTGATTTCAAAGTTGGCCCCATAGTGAAAGTTGTTCATATTCATGGGGTTCTACCCTGTGAAAATTTGGCTGGTCATTGAAAAATAACCCTGTACAAATAAAGTATTCTGGCGTAGTATAACGGAATGCTCAAGTACCTACATGAAGTGGATTACCATAAGTCCTTGTGATCTACATAGCATTGGGGAGCTTGCGAAATACCACGTAAACTAAATACAGAGCTGATGAAACTTCCACAATCGTCCACGTGTAACTCATAATAGAAAAACTTTTCTCGTGTGTTCGTAATTGAGTTTTTGTTAAGAAAATTAGATATGTTTGAAGAAATCTTTTGATTGATGGGATCCATGTCATGTCGTAGAGCTTCGCTTACTTATTTGATATTCTAATGTGGCCGGGACTCACACATCATCTATATGTTTATTTGTTTGCTAAGTCTTTGGAGTTTCATGAATTATTATTATAATTTGTATCTATATGTTTAGATATTTAGGTGTTAACTGAATGATATCTTAATTTTTAATGTTTTTGTTTCATGTACTGTTCCATGATGCCATTACCTAATAGTATGAGTAGGTATAATTATTTATTTATTACGCACACATACACACACGCTATGGTATGAAAGATTTTTTTAAATGCTTGCTTTAAATTATTTCACACGCTCAATTCTGAACATAGAGTCATTTATTGCACCATAAATATGGTAACACTTTGAAATCGAGACTTGAATTGACTGAAGCGTTCTCTTTATGAGAATGTCTGTAGACTAAACTAGAATATTGTTAATTAGCATCACGATGCTGTTCGAGAGGATAAATACCTTTATTCACGATTCAATAACTCGATTAAATGCCATTTTTATAAAAGATCCAGCTCGTTGGGGACCAATTGAATCCTAAAAGGAAAAGTTAGCTCAATAAGTACATTTAAGGCGCGTCATCCTATGGAAGGCGCGGCGGGTACACCTGTTAACTCCTACATTTTTCTAAGAACAGCAAACAATTTTTATTTCACATGCTAAATACATATCGCCGCCACAACTTTGATGTCATTTAGCGAAAACAATGGAAAGATCCGCGCGCGCACTGGCATGCTAATTCCTACATTTTATTTAAATAAACTTATTCTTATTATAAACGTGTCCTATGTTCAACTGCTGTTAAAATTTATAATGCTATTTTTACGTTTAAATGAGTCATGTGGGATCTTTGAATGGGTTCTTTACACTTGGCATCGATTCATTACTTATCGCTTGATTTGTCATATACATACATAAGTGACACGTTAAAAAGTCGTTTACCTTTGACTACGTACATTTGCTGTTGTGTCGTATGCACGGTTGTTATGTGATTTCTATTCCGTTATGAAGATGCGGGAGTGCATCGTTTCGTCTCGCATGTAACTATCTCTATACGCGATATATCCGCCTTAATCCACGCGATTTGCATCGGCGTGCCTTATGAGCTTTCCTGGTAGTTTTCGCCATCATAAAGTGATCAAATAAGTTATCAAACGCGACAATAAATCAGTGGCTGTGGGACTTTCCCTCGTGTGTCGTTACGATTCTCTACGCCATCTTACGCCGCGCGTTTCTGACGTTTTGCCAGCTTTTTGTTTGGCACGGTTATGCTAATACGTAATGATGGGTTTCAAGTTCCCGGTGAGGCATTAACGTGTGGACTTACACCGTAATACTAGCCATCATTGAGCCCTACAACCGTGTACCTCCATTATTGTACCTACTGCATGTTCCACTTTATAGCTAACAACTCAATCTTCCGCGGTCGACCTTCGCGGATGTCTCGTCTAATATCGAACCCTGATACCAGACGAGTGTGATTGAACTCTCAGTTAGTTTCACCCCGTTATCACATCACATTTCTTTGTCCATCAAACCGTCATTAAGATGAAATCCTTAACTAAAATTGTCAACTAAATCGTTTTTATATCTCACTCCATAAAACAAGGTATATGAACTGGGTAGGTAATATATGTTGTTTGCTTACGCGATATTTAACGATACAATTTAAAATTCAAAAGTATCGCAGGTGCTGCTAAGTATCTTGTTTTATAGCGTAATGAAAAAAGGCCTTATTAAACCGCTGGATGATACTGCAATCGGAAAAAATGTAGGTAGGTATACGAGTCTGAGATCATTGGTATGCGAATTACGAAGAGTCGAACAAAAGACATTATAACATCCTGTTCCCGCGACACCACTTCAACTCTTATTATTAGCCTAATGACAAAAATTTATAGCTCCTTAAATTCGCCGTGCTGCAAATATTAAAGTTCTTTTTTTACGAAGGGAAATGAGAAGGTTCGCTCGGTTTTGGAGTCGTATTGGGAGGTATGTTATGATACCACATTTTTATCTGTGGGCACGGCTTTTGTTCATTCAGTTCGGTTGTAAAATGTTGCGTCCGCGATGTAATTGAACTGTTATAAAAATGTATCATCAATTTGTTTATTTTTAGCACACGTGTGTTTTTATTCTAAAGGAATGGGAATATTTCCGGTACCTGAGGTAACTTGAATAAACGTATAAAATTGAGCTTTTAAGGAAAAATTAAGCCAAGTATTAGAGGCATTGCATTAAAATGAATCAATAAATAAAAAGCTTTATTAATTTCACAATTCAAAAAAATATCTAAGCCATGTGGCATTGCATTGGATGGAGATAATAATATCAATTGGAATTAAATAAAGTATCCTAGGATACTTTATGTTTATTTATTTACATATTTTATATTCTGTTAACATATTATCCTGCAACAATAAATTATTAGGCCCTTGGCCTGTATGCTCAAATTCCGTAGCATTTAAAACAAGTCGCAACAGAAAAGCCTTTTATTAAATTACAGTGAAATATTTAAAAAAAAAGCTATCGACGCATCACTTCTTACATGTAAATTAACACTTCACCGCTTTGGCAGACCATGGGCGAATAATACCACAAATTAATGTCCGCGATAAATTACCGCAGCTGAATTAAAACAGACATTTCTACAGACTCTTAACAGTTTTTCAATAACTTTTTACTTTCATTTTCATATTTGCCTATATTTACGTCCCTGCATTGAATAAATGCATACAATTTTGGGGTAAGTAATTATCCCTAAAACAACGTCGAGGTATTAAATTTTCGTTTTAAAAAGTCAACCTCATTTATTAGTTGATTCACAGGTTTTCATAAAAGGTTTTGGATACTGTCATGTGTTGTGAGGTCTTTATTTAGTGTGTTTATGTTACAATTAGGTAGTTGTCGCGTTAGGTATGTTGGAATACGGCGCGCGCGCAGTGGGCGGGTTACGGTCACCGCTCGAAAAGACGCCATCTTTTGATTCACTCGGATAATCGGATTTGAATTCATTCACGTTTTTATATCGAAATTATGTACTACATCTCTCGGTCTTGTATTTTTAAAACTTATATAAACTAAAGCTGTATAATTTATTAAATTGATAATGTAGGCGTTACTTTATAAGGAAACCCAAGATTATTTTCCGGAACTTTGAAATAAAAGCTGTTTACATATAATATACATTTTCAATTATATTTTCAGGTTGGTTTTGTAGTCTTAGGCATTTTATGATAATTAGTACGAAGACTCCAATCATGTTGATCCGCAACGGTTAGGTTATAACAATACCTCCAATATACTTACCTCTTCATCTTCGTTGCGCACTTCATTACTGAAGGTCGTGTCCCTTAAAGGCCTTTGTGGCTTTATATGATGTTCTTCCACTTCGTTCGGTTCTCTGCTTCTCTCAGGACTGTCGTAACAGATAGTCCTAGTGAGGGCGGTTACTTGGTCTGACCAGCGGTTAGGTGATCGGCCGCGAGGTCTTTTCCCATCTACCTTGCCCATCACCACCAACTTTTCAAGGTTATCTGGTTCCCGACGGGCATTGTGACCAAATTAACCGAGAATCTTTTGGTAATAGATCGTTAATAGTCTATCTCTTATGTCTAGTTGTTCGAGGATAGATGTGTTCGTTCTCTTGGTGGTCCATGTTATGCGGAGAATTCTTCGCCAACACCACATCTCAAAAGCGTCTATTTTTGTCCGTTCTATTGCCCGAATCGTCCACGACTCTGGGGGTCTACTCCCTAACGCCGTGTGTCCGTCCTTCCGTCCGTCCGTCCGTCAGTCCGTCCGTCTGACATTACGATCCATCGAAACAAGTGTAAAAGTTAAATTTTTCGGACGGGCAAAAACACATCGGGAGTAGAGACAGCTGTCAACTCATGTTGTCATTCATACTTCGTTCGGTTCGAAACAATAATCATAGGAAACGCCCGTAACGAAGACCGAAACTACGGACTTCGTGCTTAGGGAGTAGACCCCCTGAGCCGTAAAGGAAAATCGAGAAAAGCAGTGTCATCGGAAACCTTTCTGTCCTTCCAAATGCGAGTCGCCTTACTCATCGCAGCTACATAACTACAGTGCATTAATTTGTAGATCTTTTAATAAAAGCAATCCGACCAAAATCCTGACAAGACAGTCCACAATGTCAAGTTATGCACTCCACCAATACTTTGGTTTTAACTTTATATTTGTTCGACCGTATTTATCTCATTGCCATACAAAATCTGCATTTCAAGCGGCAACGTCCACCGGTCGGAAACTCGGAACCGAAGGATTTTTATGCAAATATCATACAATACGCAGATGGAATGTCCATCACTCGCCCGGTATCGTTTGTTTTAGTCTAATTTGAATGTCTAATGCACTCCTTATCATTTACAAATATGGCCAAATGATATGCGTACAGATACGGGCAGTAGCTGAAGTTGTTGCAGGAGTTTTCGAACCTGTTTTTGTTGTTGAGTGTATGCGCGGACAAAGCCTACTTTTCTAGTTAAAGTTTTCTTGATATAAACATAGATCAGCTGCTATATTGACGACACGAGAGCTTAGATAAAGAATCCGAACTGTCACTCAGTAATGTAAACAGATTTTCAGCCTACTTTTCAATATGTGACTTTGGTAAGCCTATAAACGATTCTTTATTTCAATTCCGTCTCATAGTAGGCGGGCATTATTGAAAGAGCAGTTTCCTACCGAATTCCCGTTGTATAATCAACGCTTTTCTCGCGTATTTTTATTGATTCACCCAGAGCGCTCCCTCCCCCTCCCCTGGAGGAAGCTGGGTTGGAAGCTGCCTCCTACCGCGCATTCATAATCGCATCGACACACACGACACTTGGCGCACGCTAAACAACACCTTACTGGCTTTGGAATACAGTCGCTATCATGAAACCGATACGTACTGAAATAATGGAACAGAATCGTGCGTTACCAGCCAAGAGACATTAAGCGTCATATAAATTACATTAGCATATAAATAAAGTATTTTTGTTGCGTCTCCGGCCACAGTACTTCTTGGGTCTTTTACGACGTCGGGCGCAGGGTTAACCCGGGACATTTTTGTTCGCCTTTTTAGATAAATCCACCGTCTTAACGACCGTAAGCAAATACATGTTATCGGTATACGTTTATTGCTTATTCGAACTCATAAATAATGCCGATGGAAACACGAAATTAATTTAGTTATGAGAAAGAAGGTAAACATGTTAAGATAAAATAGTCGGCTGAACTTACGAGTGCTTGTTACCAGTGCGACGTGGAGTCCAATTATTTATAACATACCTATAAAATGAGGGGAGTAATGCTCAAGTAATTTTCTGTTGATCTGTATTAGATTTTCATTTTATATGTGGGTATAAGAGCTCCTCTTACGTTTTGTTATTACATTAAAATGAATAAGTAGGTAAATGGATATTGTTGGAAAAGCATATTGGAAACCAAATATATTGTTTTTTAAGGCTCTATCGTGTATAAAATCCTAATAATCAAAATTATGAAATCTTCAAATAACGCACAAGAATTTTCTTTACATACCTAATACTCATAATCAACAATCTTACATTGACCTCCATGAAGGTACCTACTTATGTATAGTTACTTACTCGAAAAAAGCACGAGTGAAATTCCAGTCAAAATGGCCATATAAAAGTGTCTCGACGTCGTTAAAGTTAGCAATATAATCATAATGTAGTTAAGCACTTCGCATATGTCATGAATACGCCATATTGTTTATCATTGCTAAAGTAAAAGTAATTGTTTAGTTAAGGGGGATGCGCTGTGGTAGCCCGCGAAATTATTTTTTTTTTTTTGGGTTTTTTTTGGAATTTATGTTTTATTTCCGCGTATCATATTTTGATCAAGATACAACCTGACACGGACCTGCAAATTGCAAAAAACGCAAGAAAATTTGAATTTCGCGGGCTACCCAGCGCATCCTTCTTAAATAAATATCTCTCACTTACAGGCTTTTAAATCATTATGATTATTATTTACAAAAAAATAAAACAAAAGACTAAGGGCGAATTTCACCAATGAAACTAAACGCCATCAGCACAATCTAAACTGCGTTCAAAAGCTGTCAGTCTCAATATTACACAACAATGATGACACTGACAACTCTTGAACTTGGTTTAGATTTGCTAATCGAGTACAAATTCATTGGTGAACTTGGACCTAAATATTTATCTCTCTCTTTATAAAAACAAACAATTATAAACTAAACATTATCAATCATAAGGTATTTCCTAAAAAAATCAAACCATAACTACGCAATTACAGCGACATGCAATACTGAAAGAGGTACAAATACACAAGAACACACAAACATACCTTGTAAGTACATACACATACCCAGTGAACGAACGTGCAAGATCTGAACGGGCAGAATAAATGGGACAAACGAGGATAGGAAACGGCCGGGAAGAGATAAAGGGGACAGTTTGTAAAGCGTAATTATTTCAGAGACAAGAAAAACCATTGTCCAAGGAAAAATAAAGAGTTTCCATTCCACATTTTCTTTAAACTTTAATTTAAGCTTAATAGGGTCTGTATCCCTACATGAGATGAAGAAGTTTAGTTAGAAATCCTACTTATCTTACTGTAAATACGATATACAAACTTATACTTCCTACTATATATTTAATACATAATTATATATATTATATCACACTAATATTATAAAGGCGAAAGTTTGTATGTTTGTTACTTCGTCACGCTCAAACGGCTGAACCGATTTAGATGAAATTTAGTATGTAGATAGCTTATACCCTGGATTAACACATAGGTTACTTTTCATTCCAGTCCAACCGCGGGGCGCAGCTAGTATAATACTTAAAAATGTGAAAGTTTCAATGTTTGGATGTAGGTATGTTACTCAATCACGCAAAAACGGCTGAACGGATTTGGATGAAATTTGGTATACAGATAGACCATGACCTAGGTTACGACATAGAATACTTTTCATTACATTAGTGCGTTCCTGTGGTATAATATCCGACTTCCACGCGGGCAAAGCCGCGGGAAAAATTTTGTAGGTATATATTTAAACGTATAATATATTTAATAATGGAGGTGCTTTTCCGTGGAATCAAATTGACAATTCAACTGGGTGACACGTGGCGCCCCCTCTACCACCCTCACTAAATTTATTCCCATAGGTATGACGTTCAATCATTGACTTTTTTTCATTTTCCCTCCGAAGATTTTTCCTTACATAAGTGCTACATACGGCTGATATTGGTGTTTTGATTGCTTTGGGAGACTTATATGTACCTATGTTAAGAGTTAAGAAGTTAGGTAAAACTAAGTAGAAGATCAAATTCATTATAATTTTACAAATTCTGAATTATAAATATGTCCCTTTGTCTTCTTCAAAAACTATAGAAATCTTAATAGGGATGTTGACTATTTTTTTTGTCCGTCTTATAGATTGTTAGAACATACTGAACACGTATTTTTATTTTTTTTTACGTAATGTAAAGATTACGGCGATACATTGAGTTAAAATGTGGCATGACGTCACTCATTTCTAGATTTTATACGTAGTTTGTTATAGTTGTGACGTTGAGAGTACTCCCCAACTTTAATGCGTTTTTACTAAGTAATTTTTTATTATATGTTAAAGCAAAAAATTAAAGTTGTTTTATCTCACGAAAGCGGGCGAGCCATACTTGTATGTGTAAATGTTACATGCACATTTTCTTTGTGTGCGTAAGCTCGGAGCGCTACCTGCAGGTACCCACACAAGAGCGCGTGTCTGTACGCATTACATCTACAAGTATGGCTCACCCGCTTTCGTGAGTTAAAACAACGTACGCCTCTAATATTTTTTTATTATCTGACTGATGGACTGAACAGAATTTATCTTTTTTTTATCCAGGAAAAATACCTATTGTCTCTTTAAAATGTTGACCGTAATTCCAAATACCCATTATGAAAAGCTCATCTATTACAAAATTGCTACTTTGGTCCAGCGCACGGCTGAGCTGAATGACGAAGGCTTCTGCGCTGAAAACCTATAATAGCTTCCCCGACTAGCTTATTGCTTCAATGTAGAATTAGTACTAACTATAGTTCCTACCATATCTTTACTCCTCAGAAATGTCTTTTTGGTAGGTACCTGTAAACAGCCTTACCTAATCTTTTAGCGACCTTTTTGTAAGCTTTTGTAATTGGACTCATGAAAATACTGAAATGATTGATAAAAGGCACAAGAGTATTTAGTAGAGTATACACACACATGGCATATTTTACAAAAGGACGGATAACATAATTATTATGAGCAAAGATAAAGTCTAGTTCACACAAGCCGGGGCGACGACTTTAAAAAATATATAAACAAGTGTACCTACTTATTAAGTTTAAAAAAAATAAACAATATTGTATTATTCTGGATATCATCTAGGACCAGAGTCCTTGTCAAGACGAATCAAACAAGCCCATACTCGATATGGTTGCGTCGTTTTATTACTGAGTTCCCTGGCCACCTTCCGGTTCCATCATCAGATCAGCTCAATGATACCAAAATATTACATTGTTACCGATATTTAACAGCTCAATCGACCACAGGGAAGTGGGACAAATTTAACTTGCAAATGTTGAAGGCAACAAACGAACATTGCAAGTTAAACAAAAGCTTGTAATTATCTGCTTTAGTTATATCTAAGCCAAAAACATAACCCTACTTTTCAAAAACCACCAAAACTGCTTGTCCCTTCATTTCATACGCCACAAATATTCGCTCCACATACCTTCAACACAACATTCCACTGTTCCACACAACCCAACCTACCCGTGTGTAACTTACGAACAGTGAAATATAAATCGCATTAGGCATATCGCGTGGCCACATTTTGTGTCTTGAATACTAAAATGGTTAAGAAAAATTACAACCCAGATACATATCTTGGGATCGAACATCTCTGGGTGTGGGTACCTAATTCGGGTGCGACACATAGATAAATGAAGGAACGGAGGGATATATGCAGGGTAGTTTCACTCCCCCCCTTTCACCCCTCCCCCTATCGGGTCTTGGAGATGTGTCGTTGTTGTTTTAACATGGATAGAGTACGGATTTGTTGTGTTTGTATGTTGCAGTGACTGATAGGAATATTGGTTTTTGATTTATGAGATGAATTGATGGCATTTGAGATTAGTAGATACATGATAATATATATGCGACTCAATCTTTGGAAATAATAGCTCTTATATTAATGTCGTGGTTATTGGCTTGAGGAAATGTGATAGGAGCTCGTGGCTACGGTGGCTAAGTAATAATAGACGCACGGGTCCATCAGGTTAAGCTACGCCTGCCGTGGTTGTTGATGGTTTGATGGGTGATGTGAATAGGTGACCATATTTATATATACCAAGACTCCTCCGTACCTCGGAAAGCACATTGAGCTATTGCTCCCGGCTGTCATTCGTGAATCTTTGACAGTCGTTACGGGACAGACTTTCCAACCAGTCTTACCAAGGGGTATCGTATTGCCCAGTTACTGAGTTGTGGAGGTCAGATAGGCAGTCGCTTCATGTAAAATACTGGTATTTAGCTTCATCCGGTTAGACTGGAAGCCGACCCCAACAAAGTTGGGAAAAGGCTAGGCAGATGATGAACAGCTTTGAGGAAATGTTTTCCAAATTTTTCTTTGGGTTAGTTTCGTAGTAGATACTAAGATAGTCGAAATTTTTTTTTGCAAATTTTGTGTACCTACTCTGTTTTCATAGAAAAACTAGCCTTCACGAAGTTACTATGCCGAAAATATAAGCTTAAGTCATAATAGAAGTGAATTATAAAGTGTTAAAAGTTATAATAGCTGTTCAAGTCGTATTTTAAACTTTCAACGATATTGCTAATACACTCCGAATAAATTGCACACAAAGTAGGTAGATAATATAATGTTGTTAATATCATAAAGTAAAGTTAACGATAGTTGCCAATTTTAAAAGTCATTACGTTATTTCTATACTTGGCACACCACCAAGACCTGATAGTCCCGTAATATACCTCCTGTTTACTCTCTTTTAGAAAAATAAACAATCTTCCTTAATGCTTTTAAAGATAAACTTCGATATAAAATGGAGTTTATTATAAATATGTAATGTTTCTTTATTTACATTATAATATTGTAACTACACCTACACTTTTTCGGCTTATTGCCTGTCTAATTTACTTGAAACATGATCATCATTCGTCAATTTTGTATCTAAAAGTTTATTTCTTCTGAAAACACATAACATCACGCCTTCCCCGAAGAGTTGGGCAGAGGTGTACCTGTGGTACACGCACAAAAACAGTTCTTCTGAAAACTTTTCCGTAAATGGATTTCCACTCACCTACTTAAATCACTAAAAGTCACCCAAAGGGCAATGGAGAGGGCTATATGCTTGGGAGTTTCCCTACGTAATCGAATCAGAAATGTAGAGATCCGCAGGAGAACCAAGGTAACTGACATAGCCTAACATAACTTAAGTGCCAGTGGGCAGGGCTATTGCTCGCAGAACAGATGGCCGATGAGGCCAAAAGGTTCTGGAGTAGCGGCCGCGTACCGGAAGACGTAGCGTTGGAAGGCCTCCCACAAAGTGCACTGATGATCTTGTAAAGGCCGCCGGAATCCGCTGGATGCGGAAAGCACAGAGCCGGTTGAAGTGGCGGTGCTTGGGGGAGGCCTATGTCCAGCAGTGGACGTCTTTCGACGAAATGATGATGATGATGACTTAAATTATTCGGCCTTCCAGCGAAAAATACCTTCTCATCATCATTCTCCTGCCCTTATCCCAATTTATTTCGGGTCGGCACAACATAAATGTCTTTCTCTTCCACAACTCAATAATCATCATCTCGGTAGTCTCGGTACTCCCTTTCTAGCCATATCATCTTTCACACAGTCAATCCATCGTATCTTTGGTCTTCCCCTACTCGTATAGCCATCACATTTTTACTCAAAACTTTCCTGACGACATTTTCCTCAATCCTCCACATTACATGCCCATATGACAACCGATTTCCACACAACTTTTCAGTCACCGGTATCACTTTCTGACTTCCTCTTTACTCATTTCTTATTTTATCATAGCGAAAAATACCTTATACCATTGTTTATGTGCACATAGAAATAGTATATCAGAAATTAAAGCCATAACAACAAAAAAGTTGACAGAGCTATTTCAATTACGCCCCGGATTACTCCCCCATACGTCACAAAAAGAGTAGGTACAAAAAAATTTGCCTAGCATAGAACAAAATCAAAAATATATGCACCCTTCACTACGTGACATGCTCCTGGAGCGATTTACTTGGGCACCGCCACCTTGTCGCGTGCCCGCATTTTTTATTTAAATCATACTATTTAGGTATGCCAAGACATTTCTCCTTCACTGTACCCAACTACCCACGAACAATAAAAATAACGTTTTAAAACTTTTCGAGCGACCTGTATATTTTAAGGTGTACTCTTTTGACTGTAAACGTATTTCATTGGATATTGAATGGTGGTGCACGTGATTTTGTGCATTGTTATAAGGGACACTTAAAGTTAACACAAAAGATCTTGTGTTTGAACAAAAAAAAAACCGACTTCCAAAAATCACTACAAAGTGAAAAATAACTTTAATTTCGGAAGTCGGTGTCTTTGGATCTGTATTTTAGTTTTTTGCCACCGACTTCCGAAATTAAAGTTATTTTTCACTTTGTAGTGATTTATGGAAGTCGGTTTTTTTTTTTGTTAAAAAGTTTTTATTTCTCGCTTTTTAGTGGGTCTGTTTATAATTTGTATAAGTTACAATAGTCTAATGTCAATTGCTCATCACATGTTACAAAATATTGCTTTTCCCGATGCTGGGACGTTAATTGTTGAGGAGTTCTGCTGGTAAGAACCAGGAGAACTCCTCAACAACCACTCACACGCATTGTGTGACGAGCGGAAATTGCTTAGCAACCATATTAAAGTAATCGAATCGCAACCCGTGAAATATTTATCATTGAGTAGTTCCGGTAGCCATCTGTGGTCTTCATCATCAGTTCCACTTCACCAAGTGGTGCTTTTCGAGAGCAAATGCACGAGCTACTATAAAAAATACACAAATCGCTATAGGTGTGCCTATAATATTTGAAGAGTTCCTTCGATTTCTCCAGGATCCCATCATCAGAACTGGATTTTGACAAAAATGGGACCATTTGGGAAGTATACCCTTTCCAACAAAAAAATAATTTTTCAAATCGGTTCGCAAGCGACGGAGTTATGCGCGAAAAAACATAAAAAAAAAAAAATACAAACATCCGAATTGAGAACCTCCTCCTTTTTTAGAAGTCGGTTAAAAATGAATCTAATTCATGTATCGGATTTTGTGTAAGTACAATCAAGCTCAGCGTTTGATAAAGGAATGTTTGCGCGTGGGCAGTTTTTGCTTCGTATTTTTTCCAAAAATTTTGGTGTCGCCTGCTTTCATTAAAAAGGTATCTATATATAACATCACGCCTGTAATACCCTAAGGGTTAAGCAGAGGTGTACATAATAATACACCCATATCGTCGCTAATCTAAGTGGCGTAACTGATTCGAAGAAAATTTTACAGGGCAAGCTATTTTTCTTTTTTTTTTTGTAAACTGTAGATATATCGGTCTCGATTTTTGCATTATCATGGGGACCGTAAGGCATAGCTACAGATACGCCGATTAGACAGATCGATTCGACTTGGAAAATGTATCAAATTACTATAGGTAGGTTAGGTTAGGATATGTTATCGGCTTAGTACAAAATGTCAGATAGGTCAGTTAGTTAAATTAGCGACGATATTTCGCCAGTATTGACCATGGTATTGACCATGCAATAATGCCTTTTGCCATCAACCGGCACAAATACAGACACCGGGCTGCTGCTACTGAGAAATTCCAGATGGAAAAACCCATAACACTTTTCCCGACCTGGGATTCGAACCCAGACCCTCTGCAGTAGCGACCTTCTACATTTTCATTTCATCCCGAAGTTTGAATATTACTTGACTCCACTTCAAACTATACTAAAAGTTACATTATTTCTATTTTAACAATCAAGTATTTAGGTAGGTACTTCGTGTTAAGGTCATTGTCCGCATAATTTAGCAAACGTACTATAACAGTTATTTAATTAATATTGAAGACGAGTTTCGCAAATCAGGACAATTTGCTATTTCCATTAAGATGCCAATCACGATTGCCTTGCGGAGACATTATAATTGTATCGTAATTCAATGAAATTAGGTTTGTAATTAATTACTCTGACTTAAATTTTATCATTGATATTATTGCCTAGTGATTTCCTGTCCTCTATGGATCGAGGAGCTCGTGGCGAAGTTGTAACAGCCGCACGGGTCGATCCGTCAGGTTAAGCTACGCTTGCCGGGGTTGGTCAATGGATGGGTGACCATCTTTACATAGCGAGATTCCTCCGTGCCTCGGAAAGCACGTTAAGCCGTTGGTCGTTACGAGTCGTCAGAAGCCCGAAAGTCTGACAACCAGTCTTACCAAGGGGTATCGTATTACCCAGTAACTGGGTTGTGGAGGTCGGATAGGCAGTCGCTCCACGTAAAATACTGGTATTCAGCTGCATCCGGTTAGACTGGAAGCCGACCCTAACATAGTTGGGAAAAGGCTAGGCAGATAGATAGATTTCCTGTCCTCTGTATGTATGTATTTGAAAGCCTCTGTTCATTTTTCAAAGTCTGTCTTAAATAGATCTGAAAGTCACTCTTAAACAGATCTCAAAGTATCTCTTAAACAGATCTCGATCTCAAAGATATTTTGTCATAGGTTTCTGATTATAATTTACTAGCTGCGCTTCGCGGTTTCACCCGCCTAGACCGGGATAAAAAGAGCCTATGTGTTAATCCAGGGTATAAATAGGCTATCTACTTACATACAAAATTTCATCCAAATCGGTCTAGCCGTTTGAGCGTGAAGAAGTAACAAACATACACACACACACACACCCACAAACTTTCGCCTTTATAATATTAGTGTGATTTTACTAACTATAGGTATCTATTCTCTCTCCTCTTTTTTTCTTAACCGGCCGATCAGCACTGATTGTCTTCAGAATTTTCTTTTAAAGGGGGTTTTATGAAGGTCTTATGTCTGAAAAGCTTTACGTCTTCTATATCGTGTCATATCTCAACAATAATAAGCAAACATTTAATGCCAGTTAATATTAATCCAATTATTCTTTCAGCCTGAACAATGAAACAAGCAGGGTCAAAAGAGTCGCAAAGGTCACGACTTATTTGTCTTACCCTTTCAAAGTTTTACTTAAATTATAATGAAAAAGGCACGTGCTTGTAAAACTTATATCATATCTACATATTAAAATTAAAATCAGTTACTAAGCAGAAAATTTTTCATTTTCATTTTGTACAACAGTGGCTGTTTCTATCACGATTTTTTGGGTTCTCTTCAAACATAACTATAGTCGTAGTATAGGTACACATTTTTGAATCGACTATAATCATTTATGAAATCATTCAAAAGATCAGACACTGTTTAACATAATTAGCTCATAATGTTCCCATTGTCTGGACACAGGCCTCCTCTCCGCGAGAGGGAGTGGGGCCGTAATCCACCACGCGGGCCCAGTGCTTGGTGGTACCTAAATGTCACATGACTTCGAATTTTTGGCACTAGGACATGCTGGTCTCCTCACGATGTTTTCCTTCACCGTTTTAAGAGCAGTGGTGATGAAATAATCTTACACAAATTAAAGCGCCTGTTGGGGTTCGAACCTACGACGTAAAACTCTTAACTCGCGGCCGTTACCACTGGGCCACCACTGCTCCCATGTTCAACAAAAGAAAAAAAACAGTATTTATACAAAAAAGTTTGCTATTTGCCTTTGTACCAAGATATTCTGTCAAGTACCTATTCTCTTTATTTTTATTAAATACACGATTCTTATAAAGCGTTTAGGTAGTTTATGTACACACATACTTTACCTAAAAAGTACCTAAGTAATATCGTTAGGTACCTTCTATATAAAACACCTACATAAGAACAGTACAGATGAGTACAATGCCAGGCTTATTAAACCAACATTATCAAAACACTCCGTTTCCCAACATATTAAGCCGCGTATTCCTCCACATATATGAAAGGCTCGCTCCCCCTTTCCCCCCATTCCCCCATACTCTTATTTCGTTCATAAAGCCCCCTTATCTACAATTTCGAGCCCATTTCATTTGAATGTTACGTCTGTATCTTCTAATGTTCCAATGCATATATCGTTAGGGGAATGTTTTTTTTAAGAACACCATGGAAATGATAAGAGGTTTACTCAATGGTTCAGCACTTTTTAAGTACATTGTCTATCGGCTATCATTGTACAATTTGCTGTAGGTACCTACCTAATAAGAAATACTTGTATGACAAGCAACTAAGGCAAAAGCAATTCTAACAAAAGTTTCATGTAGGTATTCCCCAAGGAACCTCCTAATTCTGTACCACAATTTCAAAAGATCTTAACTGTGCAATCTACTTCTTCCTCATTCCCGATCTTAATGCTATCTAATTAAGGGTGTATTTACTTTCACGCCCTTCCCTTCCTATGTGTTAGCCGCCTAATGAACGCGAGGCGTCGATGAGCTGTTGTTTCCTCTGTAATTAAACAGTTCTGCGCATGCGTTAACCACGCCCAGCCGCGCAGCCTCCGACCACCCCCCGACCCTTCTCTTACCCCCGGTCTTTAATTACTGCCAAGACATTACCCCTTAATGCTTTTATATAACGTCTAAGTTGATTGTATAGGGTACAATGATGAGGTTGTATGTCGCTCGCTTGTGGTACAATTTATATAGCTAATTTTTGTTTTGTCATTTAGGTAATCTTGGAATAGGAGACGTTCAAAGCTAACTTGAAGATTGGAAAATAAATTACTAAGTAATCCTTTTGGCTACAACTGTTTTATGTAATTGTATATAGCGAGTTTTAAACCACTTGTAGCATTGCTTAAACCTCAGAAAATTGAGGAAAATCCACAAAGTTCACGTGTTTTCTTCTGCTTTTAATCCCACGTTGGGTTCTTGGCAACACTTTCAAGAACCCAACCTATACCACCATAATAACCACGACAGGAGTTCCTGCCGTGGTTATCAAGCAGTATGGGCTCTGTATCTCTTTGCATTATTTTGGCATTCAGCCGATGACAACCTCTAAGTAGCTAGACACCTACTAATGATGAACTGACTGAGGGTTTCTATAACCCCAGTGAGCTTACAGGCCAAACGTGGTTATGGTTGTTCCTTGTATTTTTCTGATAGTCTTAGTCATCAGTCCATAGTTTCTAGTAAAAAAACACCATTTCTAATCCATTAAAAAATGACAAATTCCAAGATGGCGGCCGTATACAGAACGCAAATGTACTCATTTGTAACACAGGGTGTTCCTATTCGGCTCACGTTCACCACCTCTCTCATTTTTCACTACATTGGTTTCACGTGTGAATTATTGTTTTTTACCGCACCCTGTTTGTTTATTGCGCTCCTGTTTTTTGGGAAAATTAAGGAAAATGTTAGTTGGAGTGTGGCTTTTTCCAAAGATGAAAGAAAATGTAATCAGTAAAGCTTGATTTGGATGATTCGACCCGATTCCTATGGAAACAGTTGACCAGGATTACTGAAAACTTAATTTTGAGCAGGTTTTTGTACTACTGTTATAATTATAAACATTGAATTATTACTGAAAATTTAATTTTGAGCAGGTTTTTGTACTACTGTTATAATTATAAACATTGAATTATTGTTAAAAAAATACTTAATTCTGTAAAAAAAAATCAGTTTATCAAAAAAATGTAAGACTGGCGTGGCTCATTTATGAATTACTTTTTTTAAACCTTCACATGTAATTATATCGTTCCTGAAAAATGTTTTAAGTAGGTACTAAGTTGTATTTTGCTACCGAGTGTATGTGAGATTCATCTTTCACAATTTATGACGCTAAATCTTTTCAAAAGTAAATAATCACAGTAAATATCCAAACATTTGAACCATGCATAAATAATAATGTAAACACAAACACCGAGCTCCAAACGTATTACGATCCACAAAGAGCTACGAAGCAATACTGTCCAAACTCAATCTAAATTTCATTTTACGCCTCAAGTATCACGTACGAGCATATAGAATAGACTCCATCGTCCTTCGTAACTCGTAAGAACGTCCGCTGTCAAATTTTAATTTCTCCCTCAAATATTTACCGAAGGAAAAAGGATTCCCCGGCGGCCCGCGCTCTAATAAGTTTTCCATAAGAGAGGAGGTAGGGGGAGAGTGGGGTACGAAGGCTCTTATTGTGTTTGTAGAAGCTGGCGCATCCGGGCGCATACCTAACAAGATGGATATGTACTCGGGCCCACCCTACCCCTTTCGGACCGCCCCCTATGTAGATACGACAGCTCTCGCGTTGCACCGAAATTGCATTTTCGAATACTAATTCCTTTTCGTTTCCAACCTTTTAGGAATAGTACTTATTTAAGTGGATGTTGAAATGGCGGGGTTTAAACTGTTTATTTTGGAATGCGTTTTCTCTAGCGTGTGTTTCAAATTCATGGTCTTCATATGCAATATGAGTATTAAAATATGTTACCGTTATTAGGGTTCCGTACCAAAATGGTAAAAAAGGAACCCTTATGGTGTGACTCAGTCTGTCTGTCTGTCTGTCTGTTTGTCTATATGTCTGTCTGTCACAGCTGAATATCTCAAAAACTACTAATGCTATCAACTTGAAATTTGGAACAGTTTTAGATGACGTTTACCCAACTATCTTGCAATTAAGAAAGAAGTAAAAATATTTATATTTTTTTTGTAACAGGTACTGAAAGGGGGTCTTAAAAATTCAAAGTGGGGCTACTAGGGCATGTGGTACTATCATATGAAAGAACGCTGTTTGCACATTCTCAAACATTTTTTTATTTTTTTTAGACCGCATATTTTTTGACTTTTGATGAAAAATGTAAAAGAAATACCGTTTCCCCCCCTTATCTCCGAAGTTTGCAAAGATAAAAATCTGAAATTATTCTATGTGATAGAAGTTTATGTAAAGATTACAGGAAAAATAAAACGATGTCTCTAAATAGCACGCTTTTTCAGAAATCGGAACGGAACCCTCGGTGCGCGAGTCCGACTCGCTCTTGACCGGTTTTTTTTGTTAGAGGGGTACTTTCTTCTGAATTTTAATTGGACATAATTTTGCTATCTACATTATTACACGTAAAGCTATGTGATTGCTTCTTTGATTCCTACATTTTGGCGAACTCAAGCCAAAAAGTACTTCAGTGTCTATCAAAACAGGGCAAACCTAAAGTGGGCCAATGAATAGAAATCGTTTATTTATACACTGAACATTTACAACAGTCTCAAGCGATACCAGTACATCTCATATTCATGATTATTAAATCACTATCTGGTACATTACTTCAATCATAAACCACCGAATGTTCTAGCTAAAAGCAGAATCACTTCAGTATACGACTGTACCGATCTGACTCATACTGGCGAAGTATTGAGATCTATCATAAACTGTACTTAGTATAATCGATAAGAAAAGTCCAAGCAAAAAAAAAACCGACAAATCTCTACTCAAATCGAATCCCAAATCGAGATTCCATTTCATCTTTCTAGAATACGCTGTGTTCTATTTTTAAAACAGTTTCTATAAAATTGTAGGTATCACGTTTCTCGTTAAACGATTGAGTTATTTATAAGACGCTTTTTTCACATGTGTCATAACAAAAAATCACATTCATAAAACGTTGTATTATTGAAAAACAACTTGTTCCAATGAACATTTCAGTACATCGTAGGTATGTAGTACCTACAGAGCTTACACGTGTAAAATGTCCCCTTCCTTCAGCATATTATTAAAATATATAATATTATTCCGAAGTGAAGTACAGTACATACATACATACATCAATACGGGAGCTGAGATATGTCATGCATAACGCTTCCCCCTCTTTGAGAGAGGAAGTACAATAATCTGAGAATGGAGGCTGGTTGGGCCACCTGTGAAGTCGGCTTGAGCTGTCGACACATCTTGCAATGCAATGATCAATACTTCGCGACTTTTAAAAGACTTTTTGCCTTATGAACTGACGTAGGTAGGTAGGTAGCTGTTTGAAACAATAGTTGGTATTATACTAGTATTAAAAATGCGAAAGTGAGTTTGTTTGTTTGTTACTCTTTCACGCTAAAACGGCTGAACGGATTTGTATGAAATTTGGCACATGGGTAGACCATGACCTGGATTAGGACACAGGATACTTTTTATCTCGGTAATACGCAAAATTGACATGCACGCGGTGACGCGGGCGAAGCCGCTGGCAAAAGGTAGTAGGTTTATGAACTGCTGTGCTTTTTTTCTTGATATTCGATGACGAGATATTATTGTCATTGGATAATCCGCTATTATAACATATACTTCATCCCTCTGTTTCGACTCATCTGCAGGAGTCAACGTGGAAGCCAGTCAAGTTGTCGTTGACAGTTTCGGAGCTGTGAACTGTCATTTTTCATGTCGCACCGAAGTCCCCCCACAGTCCGTCAAATGAGACATTACCAAACTTAACAGTGATTAACATTATCGAACTTTCTAGAACCAGTCCCTACTTATTACCGTTGGAATTGAAAGCTCTAGATTTAAAACGCAAATTTGTCGGATACGTTGGAAAGAGCGAGTTATTTACATTTCCACGTCAACATGGCTGCCCGTTACGTTTTCCTGGCTCCGTCACTGTGAACGTGCTTAGAAGGTCGACGCTAGCGCACCCATGAAATAAGCGGAGATAAATATTAACGTCAAATATTTGTATAAGTTTCTGGTAGCTATGTCCCGCGACTACGTGTGCATACAACCTTCAATCCCTCGTCTTAGAAATTTTGATAAATCCTCTTAAATTTAAATTCAATTATGGAATGTAAGAAGTTCCAAATGTTGTTTCTCTCTTCCGTACTATTGTCGTTGTTTGACAATCAGCCAATCAGGAACCCGTTTCATATAAACCAACAGATTTACGCAAGAGATCATTAGAGTTCTTCCTCAACCCAATCAGTGTATCTGTCAGTCACTTTCCACATTATTGCCCTGTGCCAATAATATAGGTAGGTACATGAAAATCTAAAAATAAACTGCCTTATTGCTTTATTATCATATTCGTTCCTTTTCTGTATCATTTATGAGAAGAGAGCTTTTTTTGCTCTTCTGTAAGACAATTTTATTATAGGCTGCTGATATTATTAACTTCTTTTTCGTAGGGTCGCGACACACTTTTAGAATAACTACAGAAACAACTAAAAAGCAATAGTGTCTCGCGTAGATCTACGTTCCATACGAAGGGTTAAAATCTCTTTATCAGGAAAATTGGACAATGAACATAGTGGTGTTTATTCACTGTTTAAATAGTTTGTCAGTAAGTATGTAAGTACATAATTATACCAAGTTATAGGTACTTACTTAATTATAATAAATAAAAATAACATTATAATATCCTAACATAAATAAGTGTAGGTACCTACTTACATAAATAAGTAGGCACTTGGTTGTGGTTTATTCTAGATCACAAATAACTACTTTAAGTGTATTCATGTTGTGTTTATTATTTAATACAATAAATTCAAGGAAATTCAATAACTCACTTATTTATTGATCTGTTAAATACCCATTATCGTGTATATCGAGTTAACACGACTATATCATGTGTGATAGAAGGTAATTTATATACTTATTAGGTATTATAAACTACCCGCAAGGTTCTATAAAAAAATTACCATGCAAGTACCGTAGAGTCATCATCATCTGCCTAGCCTTTTCCCAACTATATTGGGGTCGGCTTCCAGTCTAACCGGATGCAGCTGAATACCAGTATTTTACATGGAGCTATTGCCTATCTGACCTTCACAACCTAATTACAGTTACTTATGTAATACGATACCCCTTGGTAAGACTGGTTGTCAGACTTTCGGGCTTCTGACGACCCGTAACGACCGTCAAAGGGGTCAACGGCTTAACGTGCTTTCCGAGGCACGGAGGGGTCATGGTATACCCAACCACGGACCAACCGCGGCAAGCGTAGCTTAACCTGATCGATCGACCCGTGCAAGTACCTTAGAGTACTCTCCTAATTTTAGAACATCGTTATTTACCACACTCGGTAGCTAAATATCTACAGGACGTCAGATAGTACCTACTCATTCCATGATTCCATTTTCAGTCGCATTTCTTTGCACTGAAAGTTGCCAGCAACAAATAAAATAATCGCCAACGCAGAAGGTATTAACAATCTAATTTTAAATAAATATTTTGCAATTAATTCGCTTCGCTTAACCGAATCGCTACTAATTATCAACAGGACGTCAGGTAGTACCTAGGTACTCATTCCATGAGTTCCATGATTCCATTTTCAGTCACATTTCGTTGCACTGAAAGTTGCCAGCAACAAAGAAAATAATTGCCAACGCAGAAGGTATTGTAATTTTAAATCAATATTTTGCAATTAATTCGCTTCGCCTAACCGAATCGCTACTAATTATCAACAGGACGTCAGATAGTACCTACTCATTCCATGAGTTCCATGATTCCATTTTCAGTCGCATTTCGTTGCACTGAAAGTTGCCAGCAACAAAAAAAGTATTCGCCAACGCAGACGATATTAACAATCTAATTTTAAATAAATATTTTGCAATTAAGTCGCTTCGCTTAACCGAACCGCTGTTTTTCTGACGTCAAAGTTACATCGCCCTCCCTTCGTAAACAGTAGGTGTACTGTAAATGATTCTGTTTGCGTAGTTTAAATACCTACGTAGGTAAGTTGTCAAGACCACGGTTAATATCAGATGCTGCTGCGTCACAAATTGTCTTATTGTTATGTTTTAGCCCTCTCTAAGTAAATGACCTACACTGTATCTTTTTCCAAGATCTCATTTTTAGGGTTCCGTACCAAAATGGTAATAAGGAACCCTTATGGTGCGACTCAATCTATCTGTCTGTCTGTCTATCATAGCTGGATATCTCAAGAACTACTAATGATATTAACTCGAAATTTGGAACAGTTTTAGTTGACGTTTGCCCAACTATTTTGCAAATAGGAAAGAAATAAAAATATGTATTTTTTTTTTGCAACAGGGACTGAAAGAGGTTCTTAAAAATTCGAAGTGGGGCTACTAGGGCATGTGGGTTATCATAATTATGAAAGAACGCTGTAGCTTACGTAAAGATTGCAGAAAAAATGAAACGATGTCTCTAAACAGCACATTTATTCAGAATTCAGAACGGAACCCTCGGTGCACGAGTTCGAATCGCTCTTGACCGGTTTTTTCATGATAAAGGTGGATCTAGTTATTTAAAAGTAAAAGCTTCGTCAAATACTAAGGGTGGGTTGCACCATCTTTACAATAACAAACTTCGGTTAAAGTACCTCCCTGTTAGACAAAAAATGGGTTGCTCCATTTGACAATTTGTTAGCTGACGTCATAACTTTAACTGTAACCCGCTTCGCTGGTTAATGTTAAATATCTGTCACTTCTGTCAGCCACGTCCTACCTACCTTGATAAGTTTAACTAAGCTGTGCAACACATTTCGCAGTGACCATTAAAGTTATTGTCATAAACTCAGACTTAGATTCGGAAAGTTTGCATCTTTGTTTACGATAGCACACACGTAAACGTTACCGCAGATTGAGTCTCCTCGTAAATACGAACATGGCTTAATACCCGCAATCTGCTCAAACTGAAATCGTATATTTACACTATCATTTCTCGAGCTCTGAAAGAAGTAAAAGCCAATACAAATACTCGTAAAATACTCTTCGAGCGCCAGATTGAAACGAGGCGCATCCACTCACGTTCCCGAGCCCTTGTCGCCACCAAATCGGTCCAATATAGCTTTTTCCCGTCGATTATTTCAACCAGCCTTTAATGTTTTTATTTAACGCCTTCGGGTATTGAGTCGGTGTCGGCTTTCGTCACTCGGCCTAATTTATTGCAGGTCGGAGCGTTCGCGCGACGTGTTTTTGGCGCGGTAAAAACGCGCGCGTCTTGCGAACACCGCGCGTACTGCCCGCGCGTTTTTGTCCGCGTATCGCTTTAATTACGGCGTTCGGAACGCGCCGTGTAGGCCAGCCATTGTCGTGCTTCTTTGCGTTCCATTTGAGATACAGCCGTTTATAATAGTTTATGGTACTTAGTTAGTGTTATGTAAATGCCACGTTTTACCAGGATGCGTGAGAGTGCCTTTTATTAACAAAATCAACATCAAGATGTACGTTTCTTCACATACACGGTGTATCAGAACGGTGTGCCCAAATTTAAGGATATGTGATACAGATCATCAAACCAACAACTTTCTCCATGGGAACAATAGTTATCATAATCGAGAAAAAAACTCGACATAAATGTATGGGACGGCTGAGAAAAAAAATCTCGATTACGAGGGCTGCTATTTATGTATCCGGAATAACAAAGTGAGACAAACATTTATCATTTATTATGGTTTTATTGCTTTTCAAAATATTCGCCATGATGATCGATGCACTTTTGCATACGTTGGAACCAATTTTCGTAGCACTTTTTCCATTCGGATTGAGGTATTTCCAGAACTAGACAGCATTTGACGCACCCTGATTGTACTTTTGCAACATTTTTTTACAACTATGTTCGTGTAATATTTTTTATATACTCGTCATACTTATGCCCAGAGATGCCTCTATCTCGCGAATCGCGATATGTAACATGCCGATCTTGCATTACTAGTTTCCGCACAACATCAATATTTTGAGGTACAACAACCGATTTAGGACGACCTTCTTTAAATTCGTCCGTGAGCACAGACCGCCCACGATTAAACTCAACTAAACCAGTGATACACAGTAGTTTTCGATGGTGCTTCGTCCCCAAAAGTCGAAGTGAGTTAATCGATGCACTTTTTTTGAGTTAGCCCTCGGCGAAAATCGTAATAAATTATAGCACGAAAATTTTCACGAGTTAAATCCATGGTGATAAAGACACGCAATTTTCAAAATGACGCCACAAAGTAATAACAAATGACAGCTACATCTAACAAATTGTATTCTTCATCCAAAGAGTTCTATTTTTAAATGTTATAATTAGTTTTTAGGGTTCCGTACCAAAATGGTAAAAAAGGAACCCTTATGGTGTGACTCAGTCTGTCTGTCTGTCTGTCTGTCTGTCACAGCTGGATATCTCAAGAACTACTAATGCTATCAACTTGAAATTTAGAACAGTTTTAAATGACGTTGACCCAACTATTTTGCAAATAAGATAGAAATTAATTTTTTTTTTTTTTTTTTGTAACACGGACGGAAAGTGGTTCTTAAAAAATCAAAGTGGGGCTACTAGGGCATGTGGGGTATCATATGAAAGAGCGCTGTTTGCAAATTCTTAAACATTTTTTTTTCTTTTTTTTAGCCCGCATAGTTTTCGACTTTTGATGAAAAATGTAAAAAAAAATACCGTTCCCCCACCCCTTATGTCCGAAGTTTGCAAAGCGAAAAATCTGAAATTATTCTATGTGATAGAAGTTTATGTAAAAATTACAGGAAAAATAAAACGATGTCTCTAAATAGCACAGTTTTTCAGAAATCATCAACAAAAATTACATATAAATGATGGTATGGAACCCTCGGTGCGCGAGTCCGACTCGCTCTTGACCGGTTTTTTAACATTGTTCTGTAACTGGCCAGTTCCGGATACATAAATAGCAGCCCTCGTACCATGTTGGTCCCATGGAGAAAGTTGTTCAGTTTGATAGACTGTACTACACCCCTAAGATTGACCACACTTTCTGATACATCCTGTATATCTATCGAGTCTTTTCATAACGTTAATCTCTACAAAGAAAAGAAAATCAAACAATCTAGCGGGGCATATATCGTAAAATTAGATTTCGCCGCATGTCTCAGGTCATAAAGCGTGTGGACACCGACATGTCCTGAAAATTATCCGAGCGAAGCCTCCCCACTGACCGGGGACTTGAGAAAACATACATTTTTAACGTACCCCAATCTCCCCGCCACCCGAGGGTGAGACGGGGGAAAATTACAAAAGAAAACAGCCTTAATTTCCAATGTCATCTCCGTTCCACCTAATCCTCTTATCGTTTTATATTTTGGCCTTTGAATTTTCATTTATTTTTGTTTGTTTAAGGAAAAGGTCCGCCGCGGCTTGTTTAGTCTTGAGACATTTTATTGATTCGTGTGATTAGGTGTACGGTATTTCAGAGAACACCACTCATTACTATATTACTTATTTCGCTTGAAATACTTAAGAAGTAATCAAACTAAGTATTTAACCGTTACATTTAAATTAAAACAAATACAAACAAGAGCATTCAATTTTTAAAAAAGATTCTAAATATAAAATTGCAAATGTGTGCATCCAAACCTTACACTACCAACGTAACAAACTACAAAATGGAACACACAGAGACAAAATGCTGATACTTACACATTCCGGATCCGGTCGGGGATCGTTTTACTCTCTTATTGGTGGATGCAGATTGGAACAGACAATAGTACGTCAGTAGTGGATGTCGCATTAATCAGTTGTAGTGCAACCATAATTCAATCAGTGGTAGGCACCGGCCGCGGTCACCGCTTGTTTTATGCATGTGTGGAATGACCAATGTGTCAGATGTGAGAATGCTTGGATGAGCCGGACGTCGAGTAGATTTGCGTCATGGCTACAGGCAGATAGAAGTGACCATTCAAACTAGATCAAACCTGACAGGAAGTGAGACCTGATTAATCTAAATTTCCCGTAATAATATATATATACCTATTGAAAGATATCCTTGCATAATTCATAAAAATGCCTTATTCAAATAAAAGCCTCAGATCCATAAATATTTTGTGACTTACTACTTATTAGTTGCTCTGCATAGGCTAGATGCTAGACATATCTATATAATTCAAGAAATCTCCGGCTCAAATCCGTTGGAAGCATCCAGTATTTCCATCCCCGCTCGCTGAACATAGGTAGTTTATTACATTCCTATTCCTAGTTAAGCTCTCAACACGAGTACCACATCCATCTGGACGGTCATTTGTCCGGCATCGGCGACCGGGAGCGAGACTCTTTCATATTTTACATAGAATGCGGTGCACTGTCAATGCGTCCGTACGCTCAGTCTCAATCACTCAGCCAGCTATATCGATCGAGCATTTGCAAATTAAACCCACGATAATATCGCTACCATTGTGTAAGATCCTTAATAGCCATAGAAAAGTCATATTCGTAAATCTCAACGATTCTCTATTTATTTTTTATTGAAAAACTCTGAAATGTAATAACTTTTGTTAAACTGTTTTCGTTATCATTAACTCGCAATTTTACATCTTTGTGGTCGAGTTTAAAAATTCGAAACTTAATTTTCTTTTTTATGATGAGTAATGGGGTTTTTTTGGAAGAAATTTGAATAACAGATTCGAAATTCAAAACAAAAATAAACGAAAATTAGTAATTTATTGTCATAGAGCCAGTTTCTGGGAACATTAGACGCCATTAATTGGACTAAACCAATAAAGACGACATCCCTGGACACGTGTAGAGACTTTTTAGTAATAAAAAAAGAAATTGTGTCTTCGGGAACGTATTCTAAATATTTCTCGGGGCGGCCGAGAGGCTTCGATATTTAATTGTTGTTTTTTGTTCGAATTCCCGTTTTTTTGTGATTGAATCAACATGCTGCTGTCATTGTATAAGTTCAGGTTTTGATCACGGCTTTTTTTCTGAGTTCGTTCAATTGTTTGTGTGTTTTAAAGAACCGAGCCGGGGTAGTTTTTTTCCTTCGGTATGGTAATGTGAGGCTCTTAATCAATCTGATGAATTTCAAATCAGACGTTACTGTGTATATTAAAATTGTTATAAAGTTTACAGAAGGCTCTCTGTATTATATTCGTAAATAAATGTATTCCGAGAAAAACAAAGTAAGCTTACTGACTTGCGGGCAAAATAATGAATACCTAATGAAAGTATTCTTTGATTTACACTGAACACTTTTTTTTTCATTTAAGTAAGTACAAGATTTTTTATTATTGGTACCTATCTAGGTAGGTACTTAGATTATCGTCAACGTGCAAATTAATGAGTGGTAGGTAAGTATGAACAATTGTAACTTGTTTAAAGGCACCATATTTACATACTCTAGCTTGAAGCGAAGGAAACCTTAGCCTAATTATTTGAAATTCGCATAAGTTTTTCTTTTATAGCATGGGCTTCACATCTTGGCTGTCTCTGAGTATATTATAAAGCACCAACAGAACAATACGATTGGTATACGAAACGATTCGTAGCTGGAACCAACCCTAATCCAGCAGTTTGGCGTTTACTACCTATTCATGAAGACATAATCAAATCAGAGTCAATATCAAAATGATCCACATTACTATCACACACCACTAACACCTTCACACCTGACTTATATTCCATAATATTGATTGATAGCATGTCCCTGACCGTAGACTGCTGCAAATACTTTCTATAATGTCATGCCAATCGGGAATCGAAGGGACTTACCGCTAGTCATTCGCGAAGCATTTATCAAAGGCTGCACCCTAATGTGTGAGCTATTCATAATGTTTCATTAAGTGGTAATGCGTCTATGATACACGATCAATAGGTTCCAACCATTATCTTTAAAATATATTAACTTTGTTTTGCTTTTGCGCACATTTAAATCAGGTCCCAATTTGCAAGGCAAAATTTCTGATAGTCATTCCAAAATTGTCGTAAGATATGTCATTTACTGCCCAATGAAGTCTTTGGCCCTGAATTTCATCCCAGTTTTGCCCCTTATTGCGTAGGTTCTTCGACAAATAATTCACTCATGAATTATATGAATTCAATATTATTATAAATCATTTTACATTTAAAACATCAGCACTTGTTTGTGGTAAACATTCTGCGTCACCAGTTTTACGCGCGGAACAGAACATCAATCCATAGATTAGAATCAATCTGGTTCGTTCAATTTTATGATCAATAGCATCTTAGGTTAAATCACAAGCGCTTGCTGAAAGAAACATCAAAATGGACTATTACTTTATTTTTAATTTCGATACAGACAGAATGAAAACATTATCATTTTGCGCGTGCCCACATCTGGGGCAATTTGGGAGAGTAATCGAACCGAGCGAACAGAACAAAAACATAAAGCATTTTACGATCGCCCCTGTTGATTTATTTCTCATTCATAATTTGATGTTTCGGAACATCAGAGGATTTAATAACACCAGATAGACATCGCTTAAACCGATGTAAAACTGCTCGCGTCTTGTGTAACAATCGTAAAATACACATTAAGACGCATTAAGAGACTGGCGGTATAGATTCAGTCTTCCACCCCTTAATCTTCAGTTATTTTAAAACGCCAAGAGATCCACAAACTTTATTGGGCAAAGTCATAACTGCTTTTATTGCTACAAATCGTTATTACGCTAATATTATTTTATTGTGGCTATTTTAAAGTTACTTCGCAGCCTAAATAAATCGTGAGATGTTGCTGTCTTATCAGAGGTTCAGATGAAATTCTTCAGCTATTGATAACGTATCACTGGAGTGGTATCTACAGATATCGTTCAGACGATAGGTGCTTGTTTTTTTTTATTTTTTTTTAAGATTCTTTACTTAGATGTCAATGCTCTCTTTGTAAACGTTTGACTGGTGAAAGCACTGCAGTCGAGTGTGAGTGACGTTTCCTCAAACAAGCCTCCACATGGCCGCCCGTCGTCGAGTGTCAACAATGTACTACGGCTAGTAACGTAAACACTTAATTAGCATCATAAAGTACCAAGACTGTGCAATCTCCCAACACTTATCAAACGTCCATAATAATTTGAGACGCGTTGTTATGGCGAGGTGCAAAAGTGGCTGACCTGACATCACGCCTGTGACCCTCGGCGGTCGGACCCCTCACTCGCGCACGGTTCGCGCTCTCTCTTGCACATCACGCCCCCACTTTTCCTAATCATCTTCTTAAAGTCACATGTTTTGGTCACGTCTTAAAATTAATGAACTCTAAATCTTTTGTGGTAAATACGATTTTGGATCGATGCATATCGTCGTGTGCCGAACGTCGAGGAGTCTCGGTTCATCACCGTCGTCTATTGTCATGTTGTCTGCTCTTGCTTTATAAACAATCTCTTTTATTTTCACCTAGGAGTTTAATCGGCGCGCGCTTGTGGAATTTCTGTTCCTATTCTTCGGGTGGTCGTTACAGAGGTAACGAGAGCACAAAGGTTGTTTTGAGGTGCCACGTCGTGTCAGATGAGCCCCAACAGGCAACAGGCTTAACTTTCGGCGTGATTGTTTCTTTTGCTCATCTCGAGTTGTTATCGGTATCGAGTGACGCTCTTAGCGATTGTATTATTATCATTCGCTTGATCACTGATCTCTTCCGATAGGCATACCTGTTGCGTGTTCGTTACAAAATTTACAAAGTCACACGGTCGTCTTTAAACATGCTCAATTTAAATACGACAAGAAAAAAAACCGGTCAAAAGCGAGTCTGATTCGCTCACCGAGGGTTCCATACCATACCATCATATACCTACGTAATTTTTGTTGATTATTTCTGAAAAAATATTCTATTTAGAGACATCGTTTTAGTTTTCCTGTAATCTTTACAGAAATTTCTATCACACAGAATAATTTTAGATTTTTTTCTAAGCAAACTTCGGAGATTGGGGGGGAACGGTATTTTTTTTTTACATTTTTCATCAAAAGTCGAATACTATGCGGCCTAAAAAAAAAAGAAAAAATGTTTGAGAATGTGCAAACAACGCTCTTTCATATGATACCCCACATGTCCTAGTAGCCCACTTCGAATTTCTAAAACCCCCTTTCAGTCCCTGTTGCAAAAAAAAAATATTTTCGTACCACTTGCTCAAAAAAGTGACATTCTATGCCACGAAAAGCGAACATAACAATAGTCATTTTTAATCTGTTAAAAACAGGGAAAGAAAATTGTACTGAATTTCATTCACCTCTAGGGGGAGAATGTGATTTAAATTTGGAATACTTACCGAAATTTATACTGAACTACATCTGTGTTTACACCATTGAGTTTGTATATAAAGCATTATACATCTTTTTGAAAACGGAATACGCATTTATTATGCAGTTATGATTATTAAATAAAATTACGAAAACCGACGAGGCCGTATGAGCTTGATGCCTTTGCTTTTCCGACAAAAAAATATTAGTCTAGGAATTTGCCGCGTTTTTGTTTTCTTCAAATACATAAACGTTCAGTTTATTTTAATTTATTTTTAATTGTCATTATTTTTAATAAATGCTTATCTCATATTATTATTGTGTTAATTTTTTCGCAAATGGTACGAAAAGTAGAGTATTTTCCTCGGTGATAAAGCTGTCTTAGTCTTGGGTGAACTTAAATCCCTCGCTACACTCAGGACTCGTCTTAAATCCCTCGCTTCGCTAGTGATTTAAGTTTTGAACACCCTCGCTACGCTCGGGAGTAAACCTCGAGTCCTTCGTTACGCTCGCGATTTAAATCGTCACCCGTGACAGAAGACACTGCTTTATCCCCTTGGTTAATAATCTACTATTCTTTCTTATTTGCAAAATAGTTGGACAAACGTCATCTAAAACTGTTCCAAATTTCAAGTTATGAGCATTAGTAGTTCTTGAGATATCCATCTGTGACAGACGGACATACAGACTGAGTCGCACCATAAGTGTTTTTACCATTTTGGTTCCGTACCCTAAAAATGGAGATCTTAATCAAATTGATCACCCGATCGTAATGACATCTGTAATGGAGCTATTTGAAATAAAAACTTCAGAAGTTTAACATGGTCAAACGATAATAACCTACAATATTTAGATTGTTATCTGGGCTACTTATTTAATTAATGTCATATTCGAATAACGATCATAAGGCTGAAATGAGTGGTCATTATGTCGCATACGAGCACTTTTTACCAGCGTGCAATTTGTCATTTATTCCGGTCAAGTTTTTGTTGAAATTATATCGTGGTTATTAATTGCGTCTCATCATGCTTCGAAAAGTCATTTCCATCATCATCTCTGATAGAGTCCGATAGGAATGCGCTCATAATTTGTAATGAGTAAGGATCGTGAGATATTTCTCTACGCTTCGCCCCTTTAATAGGTTTGCCTCGTTACATGTTCCCATGCTTTCTTTGCGCGTATCACTCGTTTTTCTTGTTGCTTTTAAATTGGGTGTGATTTAAGTTGCATTGCTACTATGTAATAGCGGTCCGCAGTTAAGTATCAGTGATATGCGTCCGCTAACAAGCTAAATGACACAAGCTATCAGCTCCAATGTCAAATGTAATAAAGACTGCTTGGTCTACACGACGTTATTACTTTTACTGCATTGATATTTGCAAAAGGAAGAAGCTCTCTTGACGTTCCATCTATTATATATGTAGCTATAAGGCCCTGTTTCACCACCTATGATTAAGTTCTTATTAACTTACTTGGCAGAAAATTTCATACAAATTCTGTTCCATTTTTGAATTTATTCGGTAAGTATTGGCTATTCGGACATCGTGAAATAGACCCTTTCCGTCTTATTACAAAACAAGGTTCATCTTCAAACCCAGGTTTAAACCATGGACCTTATTTTGAATTTTGAACTTTATTCCGACACAACTAAGTTGTCAGTTTTGTATAAAGAACTGTATTTCTATCACAGCTAGGTTCTTATTAAAAAAGTTGGCTTGATGGTTTAAACCATGACAGAAGAAAAACCTCGTTTTGTAATAAGACGGTTATAGTTCGAAAGTTACTCAGATTTTTCGGGTTTAAAGCTGTGACACTCTGACAAACATTAGCTAAGTATCTACCTACAGCTACTTAAATTTAAAAAAAACCAGTAGTCATTTATAGTAGGTACTATCTATGATCAGCGAGGTCGATGCAATAAAAAATCCAATCATACAATTGAATAGCATCTTTACGCCAATCATTGCGATTCGTGGTATTTCCATCTGGCCAGCGTGGCTGGTAAGTATTGGAGGGTAGGTCCATGGTAATTTGACATTTGACTTTGACAGTTCCTTTATTTCGAAGTAGTAAGAGTATTATTCGTAGATCACATGTGTTATATGTTTGGTAGACCGTACCGTCAGATCCATAATTAATTCCCAATCAGTGCATCAGGCGTTTCGTGAGGAGATCTCAGCTCTATGCATGGATCACAAAAAATAGACGGACTCGATAGTTTTTTATCCTATTTTGCCTATCTGAAACTTCACAACAAAAATTTTGAGAGTGTGTAAAATATGTTAAGAAGGCTCTAAACTAGGCGAAGGCTCGGAATGCTCTGTGGCATCATCACGTGGAAAATTCGTCTCAATTATTAACATTATAGGTGCATGTGTTTGAAAAGCTCTTTCAAAGCAATGTTACACATTTTTCAAAGCTTTTATAAACGTTAACTCCCCAAATTTCAACTCAATCGCATCATTATCAGAATTTTAACCCTAACCTCTTAAAACAAAGTGTAATTGCTAATTCCTCGGCCATTTCGCAAAAAGGCAACATTTAATGGGCGATCGAACTTCACAGCCCATTGACATAGAGCTTTACCCGTGTCTTCAGTGCTCTCCATAGCAATTTTAAACGTTACTGGGCCGTATTTAAACAGGCACGAAGCAGAAATTAAGTGCAATTAGACGAGCGAGACGGCGTGCGGGAATTTGTTGAAAAACGTCGGAATGCTCTCGCGACGCCCGCGACGTGTGGATCGGAACGCAGCGACTCCTGCGCATCCTCGCCCCCCACTCCACCACCCTCCCTCCACTGCGTTTGTATTCCGTCGATAGCTCATTTTCACTTTTCTTTCCCTCTAAAAGTAAGACTCAATCCAATCTGGTATGCTGCAGGAATTTCCAAGCCCACTCCGAAGTTTATTGCTTAATAAAGTGGGACTTCAACAATTACTTTAAATGGGCCTCTATCTATTTGTTTGGTACTTAATAGTTGGCTGTGATTTATTTTATGTGATTCTAATCTTACATTTCTGTTGCAGGTAAGTACGAGCTACTTCCACATTAAGTAAGTTTGCCACTCGAAGTGTATCTTGCATCTGGCTTCGTAAGGGGTGGGTAGAGTTGTTTAAGCATCGTTTGACAACAACTTATTGATAAAGGGGGTTATTTTAAAATAACAGTCTTCTGGACGGTAGTTTTACGAAAAACTGAGTCATTTATATTAAGCAATTCTCCAGTTTGATACCGAATTGGATCTACCGTTAATTAGGATACACGTATCAGATCCAAGGAATCGGATCGGAAGAACTCACCATTTTTTCCACCACACGACAAATATTTGTCGATTTTTACCTATTACTACCACATAAACCAAATGAAGCTATAACCTTTCATTACCAAAACTACCTCACACCTTACATCTATCAGCTACAAAACCACACCCACATCGGTATCGCACGTACAACGCACACATGCGCTTGCGCATCCAGCAACATTATTGCGGGGGCTCAATCAACGCGTCCATTAGGTGCCGAACATCGCGCGCATTGTTCTGCCGCGCATGCGCGAGATTTAGGGCCTCTTCAAGGTATAACTGTTAATTATATAGCGCATATTCTGCGGTCGTCCGAGAGTACTTTGTCCGGGATTATTTATGAGGAAGCGGTGGTGTTGTCCATTGTATGGGGTATATGGATATGGTGAGATATAATAGAGCTGTGCTTATTTTGGAAAAGGAAAAGTGTAGAACTTTGGAGTTTAAAAATACAAAAACGAGACCAGTGAAAGTAAAGAAGCTTAGAAGATATTAATGGATTTCTCTCCTGTGGACATATTAGGTAGGTACCTATGTCTTAGCTAAGGTATCTGACTGTTAAGAAATCCTTTATTTTGATTTAGTCTTAATGTCAATTGACAAATACATAGGTCAATGCTGTATCTGAATGATATAATTTCCTGAAAAAAAAAATACTTACCATAAAAAAAAAATCACATATCGTTTTTCGACACACGTATTACCAATGGAACAGCGCCCTGCAGACAGCATAAGAATTGTCATTATTTGGGGTATAATTCCAAAAGGCTGCGCGTCAGACGATGAAAAACCGCACACGACTTTTACGGCGACAGGCAGGATTGTTTATGGTCCCACTGTCAGTCAGCCGATCGTTCGATTAACTTTCAAAACCTGCAATTAGCTCGAACGCTTTCTTTGTCCGTATTTAACGCACTAAACCACCACTACGACCAGCCATAAATAACTTTTAAATATTACCATCTATTAAAACGCTTTAAATGAATTAATAACCCCAGTATCTCATCGCTCAAGCCATTCTAAATTCCATCAGTTTTTTATTTACTTGCATAATTACGTGCCCTTTAAAAATTTTATTATAGATTACCCCGCAAACACTTTAGCATAAATTGACGATTACTTTCAATATCATCTGAATAGATAGAACTGAAATGTCAACGCCACAGTCGAAGCGACCTATCACGACCAATTCGTACAACAATTAAGTGAACCTCTAGAGTGGACATAAAACAAACTGTCCGATGGGGTCCAACAATGGCCCGGACGGACGCAGCCGTATAAAAACTCTTACGACATAAAATATTAATAGAAATGCACGTGTGTTCATTGTCAATAAATTACCCGAGTGACAGAGCAATAAAAAAGTATATTTCTTGTGGAGTGAATGGGAGGCTGCGAGGAGGCTTCGATGTGAGGTAGCCAATAAAAGTGGCTGGCGTTCGCTCGTAAACTTCCGTCGTAGACTGCGTGGCGAGACGCGGTGCAAGGCCGAGCGCCGCCACCCAGCCCACCGACCACTTAGCACCACGTACACAACCTATTTAACTACCGAATTCACGCTTTACATTAAAACAAGTCGAAACCAAACAGACAAATCACCCAACTCAACATATCCATACAACAGTCCCACCTCGCGCCGTTCATCAAAACTGTATTGAAATTCAAATCGGAATCAACCAGAAATAATATTTGTAATTCATTACTTACAGTCGACGATGATTTGCAATACCAAACTAGAAACTGCTCATAGCACCGACTAATGCAACCTAATTTGATCCCTACTGTGATACAGTAAGACGTATGAAAGTTGCATGAGACAGTTCTGAACGTTTCCAGAGATATTCTCTAAAGTTCTAAACCAAGTGCAAAGAAAGGTCAGGAGACTTAAATTAAATTAGATTATATAAATAATTGATAGAACACGACAGTGGATGGACGGTTTGACGTACGGCCGGGAGATATGATCGGTGACCCGCTGATACAACCTCACCTCCTAATCTTCACGATTCATCTCCTAATACCTCGTGTTGTTTCGTTATCGAACAAAAAACATGTAATGCTTTTAATTAGATTAAATTGATTTATTTTATATAGATCGGTTGTTGAGATAAACGCGAATAGTGAAGGTAATTAAACTCGGCAAATAATAAATGAACGTTGAGAATCGATAGTTTGTTGCTTTGATACATACATATTTTAAAGATGTAGCTAAGTATGAAACTGTAGTAAAGAAAAAGAAATTCGATGGAGATAGTGTGGTTTCAGATTGATTTAAATAAGCAGCTACGGATGTAGGTCAACAGGAAAATACTTTAACAAATGCTAAATGTCAAAGTACGCCATCAAAGAAAGTTCAAACCAAAGATAGCTTGTTAGATTTGCCTAATTAATTGGTTTGGTATCTCAGTTCTTTGAATTGATCTCTTCTAATACAGAATTCGTTTACTAAACGGTGTTCGAAGCTAAATATCAAAAGAATGGTTGTCAGGTCCATACATTGTGCACTTAATATATCTTTTGTTGACGACGACGGAGACAGCAAAAACTCATAGATTAAAATTCGCCTTACCCAAACTATAATTAACAATAATTTGTTAAGCAAACCGTAACTAGCTGTTGGTAGCTTTGTGAATGCCGACAGAGCTTTTGATATTCTGTTCCATTTAGACATTCGATTTGCTACCTTATTGCTGTACAAATTGCTTCTTATTTCTAGTAAAAATTATTTGAATATCCATAATCATGACTAGGTTGTAAGGTTGTAAGTCCTAAATTGCGAATTCAACATTTCGTACTAATTCTAAAGCTATTCACAAAGAATTTTCGAGTCTTCAATTATAATAAGCATTGTAAATTCTTCAACGACCTAACCTTTATTACCTTTGAAACTGAAACGAAACAATAAATTAAATTAAAATGTATAATTATGAAAATGGCCAAAGTGGCGTATAATGAAAGGTCTAAGGCAGACCGTGTGACTGCAGAATATTTGCGTTTTTGCTAATTAGGACGCATACTTAAGCTGTCAGGAAAGTTTTTAATGAGCCCCGTATTAATTATGTTGGAGGCTTTTAGAGCCACCGCGAAATGATTTCCGGGAAACCGATGTTTCTTTTGTTCAGGTTGGGTATTGTTTAAATTTATTTTTAAGTGATATAAAAATACCGTTGGATTTTATTTAAAGTGACTTTGCTAAAGCTAAATGTGATTACATAGACCTTTGTTCTTTGAGTTAGGAATGCATTTTTTGATCTGATTATGAAGTTATGTTATATTGTATGTAGTTATAAAAAATATATATATCAGGCTGTACACGCATTGGTAATTTAAGAATCTCATCAATACTTCAAAGGACTCCAGTATTGGTAACTAAAGTAAAGTAAAACGTAACAAAGCCCCCAAACCACCCAGCTTTTATTGACAAAACTTCTCATGTATTTGACGAAACAATAAGACACGTCCGTCTACCCTCGATCGTGATCCATAAAGCGCGAACTTAGCTAATGAAAGATAAAAAAAAAAATAAGTACACCTGTACAAACATAATTTCACTTCCAAAATTTAACACCCTGTATATTACCAACCTTATCACATAAACTATAAAGTTGGAGTTCTAAATGTACAAGTTTGGGGAATGTAAATGAATGTTGGTTTTTATATCTACCTGCGCGCGCGCTTCGCAGCTTATTGTCTAGCTTGACTGAATGCAAACTGCGCAGCCGGCAAATGCATCGATACAGGGTTGTCGATTAGCTTGATCGTCGTGCTTTGATCTAGTTTTTGTTAATTCATACCTATTGAAATTATTATAAATTATTCATTCTGGAGAATTTTTTTTTTTTAAAAACCATGAATCATTAATTTGTATCTTTGTCTGGACATGATGTAAAATGTTACTTGTTTTCAATCTATATAAGTATAGCACATCCTAAGAAAATATAACTCAGAAATCAATCATTTATAATTTTACTTCTGATCAACTTTCATTTCAAAAACTGCGGTGAAAGTTTCAAATGTTACGATTTGTTTCAAACTTAAAGTATTCTTCGTCTCGTCACCCCTGTTGAAGTTCATACACCTTTAACAATAGATCTAATAATTATTATTTTTCATCTGCTACGTTTTTGTCACAGTTATCAATCAACGCAAGGGCCGGTTCTTCGTCTCTTTCTTTTTTATCACCTTCGGCATCTATCTATCCTTGTCTATCGCCATCCAATGTAATTATATGAACACCTGGGCGCAAAAGAATGTCGCACAAAGAGACGAGTAATGACGATCCGAAACTTAGATCGGGAATATTTTGTTACCGAGAAAGCCTTTTGCTTCATTAATTATGAAACACAATACTCTTTACAATTTTCGTTAAAATTATGTTCGTTGAATGCTGTTGAATTTGATAAATCGCCTTTTGACTTGGCCTTCTGTTTCATAAAAAAACTCTACCCGGGGTTTACTTGTGTGCTTGTTTTGGACATCGATAACTAGGCTATCCAAAACTTTGTATCGTCTCGAGATTGTATCGTGAAATATTAATTTGTTGCCAAGAAAATATTTAGTGTAGAAACATATTTCTTTACACACCAAAATTAAAATCGAGTCACAGATGAGTGAGCAACGGTAACATTACGTGGCGTAAATGGTAGGTTCCAACAAAAATGTGTAATTGTAAGAATATTTGAAATCATACTTTCAATCGAACACAACAAAAGTATGAAAGTACGAAGTAAACGTTGAAGGTAAAAAAACCCATAGTAATGATTCAAGTTAAGAAAAGAAGTATCGTCACGTTTTAAATGGAGAGAAAACTGTAAATTATTTTAAATTAGAGACGGCTGAAATTATTCATTGAAATAATGAGTTTTTAGATCTTTAAGACGATAATCACACAAGCAATGACAAACTTCGATCCTAGTAGGTAGGGGTACCACAAACCCGTCTCTCACTTGACATTTATAACTTGGACGGGATAATAAACAACGATACATCCTCTGTTTTCTTTCATTCCGCGACGATCATGGAAATATTGCAAATAAAATAAAGCACAAGCACGTCGTGAAACTGCGATATTCAAGTCAGAACAGCATCTTAAATCTATAGCAGATGTTAAGACTACGGCTCGCACCTCGCGGTACGTCGTTAATGAAGAAATATTGCTGGCTTTTGATAAGTCGCGCGATAACTGCGCACCGCCCCGAGCGCACAATCGACTCTCAATATTAATTACACGCCCTGCTGTTAAACCTTGCTCTAGTGCACATTAAGCACACCACTATCTGATACTGAGTAAAGCACCGACAATTTCTGAAATTAAAACACCTAAGACCACTAAAGAAAAGTGCCTAACTTCGCAGACCCCTAAAAAAATGATTAGCAAACAACGTCTCAGATAGCGTTATGTTCTATGCTTCAATCTCAACTTTAAGATTAAAGCAAAAGAAAAATCTCAAGACTGAGGAAATAATATATTCAATCTTCTACCCCAAAAATAAAGCTTGTTTTTGAATAAACATCGACGTGATGAAATTTCGGCGTATTAAATTGAAACTATATCGACGGTCAGCAAATCCTGAATGTGTTTGTTTAGGGCGAGCCCACCCTAAAATATTTATTTTATCTCGGTTTGCCGAAGTCGCGTCAATAGTTTGTTCCCATTTTTACCCCGGTTTAAGAGATAGGATCGATATTCGGTTATAATTTATATGGCCGCTTATTGCCCGTTGTTTACACGCCCATTGGTGAAGATATGTAAAACTAACATCTTCTGAGCAAACGTTATCTAACTCAAATAACTTCGCGGAATTTGGTCATCCTGGAGGAAGTATTGATTTTTGAATCTATGAACTAATTCTAACATCCTGTTTGCTTTGTCTTAAACCAATGATGGGGCGTCCTCTACATACATCTTATAGAAATATAGACAGTGTTACGGAAATACCACTTATTGAGATACGTGACAATATTGTATAAAATAATCTCCCACAGTTTCATCGTCTACTAAAATTTTATCGTTCGTCGTCTTACTCCTCACCTCATATCCTCACAATCAGGATTATCACAGCTAACAAAGCAAACTTTGTTTAAACACAATATCGTTGGCGATAGATTAAAACGGCGAAGTTCTTAAGTTCTAGTCAAGACAACATTTTCGCGGAAACCAAATCGTAGAATCGTGTCACCTTCATCTCATAGAATGATGTAGGGGTCTTTATAATCTTGACATAAGGGTTAAATTGGAACAGCCTTCAATTTTGAGAGATTGACGTATTTGTAATTGTGTGCTACCTGAATTCATACGCATTGTCTACGTACAATTGTTGCTCTGGTCCCGTATCTCGAGGGACGTAATCCCTTAACAAACGGCACCTTTATTTTAAAACCGTGACGTAAATTCTTTGTTTTCTGAATTATTGTAAGATTTTTTCATCTAAATCGGTAAACAAAACAGCTTTTGTAGCCTTTGTGCGCTTTCCATATGACCTGGAGTGGTTCTTTCTTAAGTTTATGGCTGCTGTAAATTATTTTTGGACTAAAAAAAATAACTTCTATAGCAATTCTTTTAGATCTAATAAGGTTTTGTTAGGTGGCACGAGCCACTCTTGACCTTAGGCTGACATTGTTTTCAGCGTCTTAATTTTAAGGATCAGCAACGATCTTTTTTTTATTTAATTTATCTTACCTGAGGCCCTGAGGAATACTTTTTACTGAAGTATTTTGTATTTAATCTTCATCATTATCAGCCTATAGTGTTCCCGCTGCTGGGATACTTAATCTTACTGTGTCCTTAATTATTACTGGTATCACTGTTGTTTAAACCTTTCCTGAGCATTACTTTAGCTTAGCACAGCAACTTTGTGTCTCGTTAACATATTAATTTCAACTCCAATCATGGTTTTCAAAATTACTTACCTGAATATTTTTTTGCAATATTTTTTGCGATCGCTATTAATTTACCCACTCATCAAGGGCGGCTTTTGTCACTGGCATCAAATTTACACATCGGTGCGCTTGCGCATCGCAGCTGCCGATTTTAACAAATAACGCCAACTGATAACCCTCTGTTTGAAGTAGGTACACACATTTCGCATAACACTTATCTTGATTTCTTCATGTAAGTACAGAACAAACGTCATAAAACCACGTTTTATTAACTCTTGTACAATGAATTTCGTTTTTATGGTTCCGTACCTCAAGACGAAAAACGAAACCCTTATAGGATCACTTGAAATTAATAGCAAATACGTAGATCTATGGTCCCTTGGAGGTCTGAAAAAATCAACCTTCTAAGTCTACGCAATAAAAAAATACGGCCATTTATGTGACATATTTTGATACTCGCAAGTAAATCAAAACCTTAGGGTACAAGCAAAGGTCTCATAGCACAAGTAAAGGGAAAAGTTCAAAAATTGTTAATTTGTCATTCTATCACATAAAAAAAAATATTTTCAAGTCTGTCAAGACCCTTTTTCTCAGGAACGCGTGGAGATATCAAGTTTAAATTAATTCCAAATAGGTACTTAAGTTAATGGTCCCTAGAGTTCTAAAAAATCAAGCTTCTAAGTCAACACAATAAAAAAAAACGGCCGTTTATGCGACATATTTCTATACTCGCAAGTAAATCAAAACCTATAGGGTACTTGCCGTTGACCTAGAATAATGAAATTTGGCAACAAGCAAGGTCTCATAGCACAAGAAAAGGGAAAAGTCCGAAAATTGATAATTTGTAATTTTAACATGTAATTTTTTTTTTTGGGTTTACAATGTTAAGTTTGTATTTAGATAAATACTTTTCAACTACGGAACCCGGGTTCCGGACCACGCACAATGAAGGCCTTCATTGTGCGTGGTCCGACACGCACTTGGCCGGTTTTATCTATTCCAATGGAGTTACTTGTTGCAATCTTTGATTAAAATGATAACTGGTAGAGTTTTGGAAATATGCAAACCTGCGCAATATTTGAAAAACGTCGAGTTCTGAACCAATAGCATTAATCTTACCGGCTTCGTCTGTCACGCCTACACGACCATCGTTTTAGAAATAATTAATGGAGAAACTTTACTCTATACATACAACTTTTTATATGCAAAAAAAATATTGGTATCGTCCATTGATACGGAGCTTTGTCCGTGCCCACCCTATATCGCCCCACCTGTAGTGAATGGCCCGAATGGCCGAAGCGTTACAAAGAAAAATGTATTTTTTTTTACGCTCCTTTTGTCGGTGGCAACACTATATTTCACGTGGAACAATTATCATTGTCTTTGGCACCTCAGAGCAGTGTGGTTGCTTAGTTCGGACTCTTTTGTGTTTTCCGAGATTTTTATAGATCCTCTTTGTTTCCTTAAAGAGGCCATTGTTCGAACACGAAATGCGAATTGTACAAAGCATTTAGAATACGAATACTTATACATAACGCTGAAATAAGCATATAATATTGGTGGTTAACGTCGCAAAAGCAAAGTACCTAATAAAAATAATTGACAGGCTACTAGGACATTAAGAAAATTGATTTATAGTAATTATGAGAAACATTATAGTTACAGTATCGATAAAAGAAAGCGGGATTTAGAATCGATTTAATTTATACTACAATTTACGAGCAGCAATAAATAATTCTGTCGCATCAACTCCGCGAGCCATTGTCGCCATTTTTTAAAGCCATTAAAAATCCTATCAATGACTTCCATTCGAATGACAAAATCAGTTGCATTAGAAGTTGCCCCCGGACATACGGCCGTCTCTCTCACACTCGCAATCAAAACTTAAACAGAACAGAAACAGAATTAGCCTGACGCATTCGCTAACTAAAAAATATTAACATGCGTAACAAATTTCAATAAATAAGCAAATAAATTGCTATTCGATAAATGGGCATTGTTAAAGTTTAATAATATTGAATTATATGAATATTCATGTACGTATTTAGTTATAATATGTGGCGTTCGTTATTTATTGGAAAAAACATTAATTTTATATATTAAAACGGCATTGAACAGCGTGACTTATTGTATGCTGTGCACGTGTGCCTTGTTATTGAATTATACTAATTTTGATTTAATGCAATACATGTAACTTATATACATACCATATTATACAGCCCATAAAAATACTGAATTTAATATTATATTATAAAACGTTTCTAGTGAGAATAAAAGTAATAAAAACGCCTCATTGAAGTTAAAGATTTGCTGTAAAAAAGTAGCTAGGCTTATCAAACAACTTCAAAAATAACATATAGGTAATAAAAAAATAAATACTCCGAGTTTTTGGTATTAAAAGTGAAATTAAAAGATTCGTGTTTTATTCAGACCAACTGGAATCTCGGTAACCGATTTGTAACGAAGGTCAAACATTATAATTTTCTTATCAGAGTCCATCTTGTTAGAAAGCGACACAGCACGAACGAACTGTTAGCTCATTTCATT